>JANAVB010035616.1:7751526-8219026 GCA_029216955.1 Iris pallida | reverse complement strand
AATAGAAAATGAGCACGCACAATGACACATGGTCGATACAATAGAATGGTCTACTCGTCCACAGCATACTAGAATTATCGACGAGGTAACCAACTCTAAGGCACATCGTATAAAAAGATTTCTAACAACTGAGCCGTGAATTTCTATTTGTGTCAAGCGTACCAGACTATTGTCATAAGGGTTCTAGTGTTATGGGCTGTAGTGATCATGTATTACTGTTGATAACTAGTAGATCATAATATGACAGGGTATTTAAGCTATGGTATTGGCTAAGCTAGTGACTGTGGTGTTCCAATACTAGTTAGGTCTTAATAATAAAATTTACATAACTTGGATAATATATGTTGGAACCCAATCTCGGGATGAGTGTCTACCATAGTCACGTTAAATGATTGTCCTTACCTTTGTCTATTCATCTCATGTCTAAACTATGGGCTTTGGTCGAGGAAAGGTTGGATTAAGGCTTAAGGGTTGCTAGTTAAAGCAAGCTTCAAGCAAATAATTAGAGACTCACAATATTTGATTTCTTGAGAATAGATAGTCTCCTAGGTTGGCATTTTGACTAAGGGTAAAACCCTAATCATTCCCAAATTCAGATGGCTAGAAGGTCCCAATAGTAGTTTGAGGGTCGAGAGGAGAACGAGTAACTCAAGGCAAGGTTCTAGTCACATGTCTAGCCGATGGTAGCTACACTTGTGTATACCACTATAATAGACATGGGGATACTTTATATCTCTCTACCAATTATGAGCTTTCATCTTCCCAAATCAGTGAAAAGATAAAAACAATAAAGAGTTCAAGGGAGATGTCACTGAATACAATTACGTGATTCAAAGGCGAATGTATAATTGAAGAGGAATTGTCAATGCAGTGGCGGATGAGATCATAGATACCTCGATATCTCAATCCACGTGGGATAATCAAAGAGAGAGCGAACAGAGTGCACTAAGGTTGATCAGACCGTAATATATTGATTCTGATTAGACAATATGTTAGTAGGCGTCCCCAACAAACATGTGTCTTGAATCAAGCCCGATAAAAGAGTAAGCTTGCAAAACTAGGCTGTAATAGCAACATTAGTCAAGATAGTCAAAATACAAGTATACAAGTTTTTTGGAAGGAGTCACAAGTAGTTCGAGTTTTGTGAGAATCAAAACCTTACCCGGTGTTCTTGCTTATACGGTCATCCTACTATCTTTTTATTCATAAGACCTTGGTCAACTAATGGGTTATGGACCTCTAAATTCTATATTCTAGGTAAACCTATTAGTGTCAGTCAATTACCTCGTCAATAGATCAAAAGGACCACGGAATGCAAGGTTGGGAGACATGCCACCCAACTTGCAGAACTTTTACCAGTATTGGCTTTGGATCTTATGGGACATACATGGCATTTTCCTATCCCCTATAGTATCCTAAACTTGTAATCACGTCTGAAGTTATTTTACCAAGAATTATGCCTCGCCCGTATTCTCGGACGGTGGTAAACCCTTGGTTCCGTGATTCAGATGTAATATGCTATCAGATACTCTGCCTTATATTGACATAAGGGTAACTATGATCAAAAGAGGACCACTAGCCATAGTTTTAGCAATATTCTATAACCTATATTTTCTTAAACTAATATCAACTCTAGGGGTCGTGCCTCGCCAGTGCGCTGCTGGCTGCAGTGAATCCATAGTCTCCATAATTCAAATAAATAGCGACAGTGCGCTGATGTCCTGCCCTTATGAGTTAACTAATATTTCTTTAACTATATTTGTAAAAATTCATGAGCTTCTAGAGATTCAAACAAGTTGACTATGAAATAAAGCGTAAGTATTTGTCCTATCAGTCAAAACCCTTAAAATAAAAGATTGAACATGGAGGAAATAACTGAAGACAAAAGAAATACAAACATTCTAGTATCTATTTCATGTGTATTCAAACCATGGAGGAAAACTTTGAATCGAAACTAACTCGAGATTCGTATATGGATAACACAATCAGAAATTATATAAAAATAATAATTCTTAGGGCAAAATAGGAACTAAATAGGTAATTCGGACTAAGATATGAGGATGATATCTAAAGAGGAAAAGAGAAGGAATTAAACAATTTATCAAGGTTAGATCATTAATTCTATGAAGCCCTGTCTCACTAAGTGAATAATCTATCCACATTGGATCATGTCGTCATATCAAGAGCTAATAGTGTACCTATTATGATCTGACAAACTGTCAAAATTAATAACTCCGTCTAAATTGCATAGCCTAGACTACCCATCGGTAAATTTGTATAAGGGACTCCTAGTCCTAGCCATTCTTTTAAATTAAATTAACCCTAACTCATGAATAAGCATTTTCTAGTCGCAGGCTCGTAATAGTACGACTAACTTAAGTACTATCACGAGTTCGCATGATTTACGAAAACCGACCTGCATGGGCCACCACAAAAACTTGTCACGACCCGCACCAGCTTTTCTGGAATACAAATGGGTGTCCAAGCCAGCCTACGCCACAGTGTCGACGGTAGAATGATGTATAGCCACAATGCTCAAAATCATAAATAATGCTCATTCACAAAAATTAATTTAATTTATAATATTCACAAGTTTTACATTTGCAGAAAATTATAAACTCGTACAAATATTGAAGTGATTATAACTTATCTATCTAACTAATCTCTATATGCAGGTACACCCGTAACTCCCAATGCTAAGTGAAGCCACAGCTAACCCGAAAAATATTGGTTTACAGTCAGGAATGGAACGAGTACAATTCACTGAATGCAGTTTCAATATATTAAAATGACTATACAACAGAGGTTAGCCTTTAAATATATGATTTGAAAAAAAATAAACACAGAAAGACAAAATAAAACTAAACAAAGGAAAACAGTAAATAAATACAAAGACAATGCTCACCGACTGACTGAAGTACCTTTGATATGTGATCGGTCTCGGAACAATTATACGACACAGTCTACGATATCTACATTGTATAATGTACATGGTCTACACTGTATAAAGCAATAATGAAACACTGTCTAGACCGTATAAAGCAATAATGAATTATGGTCTACACTGTATAAAGCAATAATGAATCACGGTCTACACGGTATATACTGTATAAGGTCAGATCACACATTCTTGGTACTTCACCTCCCCGATACGACAAAATATAACAAACTTCAAAGACAGAAATCATATATCTATTGACAAACAATGAGGTATAGTAAAGCTTAATATCGAAAACAAATAATAAACTGTAATCGTCTGTGGTCTATTGCTGGTGAAACTGATAATCCAAACCACTTAGTGTGCCACAACAGTCAAACTCGTTCAACAGTCTCCAAATGCTGAAATAGAAATTACTAATGTTCTCAGAATAGTCAAATTAGCTATAATTGCCTGTCCTTAAGTCCAATTATGGTTACAGGGGTAAAACGGTAATTTTGGGTCAAAACGGTATCCGCCGTTGGACCCGTTTTGCACTGAAAAGCGTGCCAGAGTTAATGGTCTTTAAAGTCATCAAACTACATGTCTACGGGTTCGTTTTGATGATATGAACCCAATCGCATGTCCAAAGTTGGATTCCGGCAGGCCGTGCACAAAATCGCCCGTTGAGTCGGATCGTGAGGCCCACAAAATGATGATCCGGTCAACTGTCTTAGAATCAGACCAAACTTGGCATGCAGGACCAAAAATGATACAGTCCTGCTGGCGCAAGTTTCGTCTCAATCTGACGAACATGCACAAAGTAATTGAGAAATTTACAAAGAGGCCAATAAGGTAAATTTTGACGGATACGCATCAAATTCGTCGCGCACACGCAACCAATTTGAATTCCGTCAAAGCCCACACGTCCGCGAAGCCATTACGCACCTTTTGATGCTTTCGGTTCGCGACCACGTCGCCCGGATTGGCAGGACGCACGTCGTATCGAAGGTTTTTCATGAATTTTTAATATTTTAAAACAGTTTTTCGCCAATCTTTGGAATTCGATTTCTCGGCGTATAGTCGATGAAACCAAATTCCGTAAATTGGGTTGCAGAGCACTATAGGTTGTCTTACACTATCTTTAATTGGTTCTCGAAATATCCTAATGGTTTTTCCAAAATCTACCTTCCAAAATAATGTTCGAGACTAATGTTTTATCCTGTTTCCAAACAGGTTTTTCGGCAACTTTGGGCTCGATTTACGGTACGTACTGTAGAAGCATAAAAAAGAATAATAATTCATATGCGGCCCAGACTCACATGCGGATCAAAAGGTCGAAGAATCTTATGCGGCTCGAAAATACCCAGAGAGCCGCATACGGCTCAGGGACTTTATACGGCTCAGGAAGAGCCACGTGGCCTCATGCGGCTCAAAAGAGGCCGATGACAGCTGGCCATAATTACTTCCTATAGCTGGCCATTTAATGCTCTGACATAAAGTGACAGCTCTGACATAATGAGGAGGCGCGTCAGGCTCCTCAAAAGATAACAAAATCTCTGAGACAGCCGGCACAGTCCATAAAGTCCAAAGAAGCTCTCTATACGGACCGCCTAGATCATCCTTATGTGGTTCAGTTGGGGGTTCACCCTTATGCGGCTGCCATCCTCATGCGGCTGCCACTCTCATACGACTCGGATTGTAGGGGCCACCCTTATGCAGTTCAGTTGGAGGCCACCCCCATGCGGCTGCCACTCTCATGCGGCTCGGATTATGGGGGCCACCCTTATGCGTTTCAGTTGGAGGCCACCCCCATGCGACTGCCACTCTCATGCGGCTCGGATTGTGGTGGCCACCATTATGCGGTTCAGTTGGAGTTCACTCTTATGTGGTTGTCACTCTCATGCGGCTGCCACCTTCATATGGCTCGGTAGTCGGGGCCACACTCATGCGGCTCTGCCAGGACGCCCCGTCTATGCGGCTCGCAGCATAATGGCAGTTGGAACACGTGGCAGAAGATCGACTAAGACTTATCCACCCGCATTCATACGGCTCTCCGCATAATGGCGGTTGAAACACGTGGCAGAAGATTGACCAAGACTTATCCACTCGAATTTGATGCTATCAACAAATCATCACAATAAAGATTTATTGTAATCAACATAACTGCCCGGATCAATTTCTAACAAACAATACAGATTTGTTGCAATCAACATAATTGCCTAGATTGATTTCCAACAAACAAGATCAAGGCTAATCTTAACCAAATCCCTAACCGCCCACTTTTCAAGGAGCAATTACTGCACACCCTACTTATCACAAAGCCCTATAAATAGCAAGGTGTCATTCCCTTGCAAAACCCTAGACAGAGAGCGGCGGAGACACAGAGAGAGGCATAGAGCAAAGAGCACCTAGCAAGAGCATTTCTTCATCAGAGCCGAAGCGACGTCCGATCGTCCAAGGAGTAAGGCAGAGTTCATAGCACTCTCCCGAGCCTCTACCATCACCCTCCAGAAAAACAAAACAATGGTACTTTAGATTGCTTTTCCTAGGTTTTGTTCCAAGGCTCTCTTCTGTACAAGTGAGTTTATAGTTGTGAAGTAAAAGTCCAGTCCTCCCATAAAACTGTTCTGTTCTTTTATAATCAATGGCAAACACGATGGCGACTCTGCTGGGGACTAACTTCTCCACGGTTGAGAAGTTGGTGACGCAATCGGACGCCGCCAAGCTCGGCTCCACGCAACAGATGCTGGTCGTCCGCTTTGACCAGCAGGCGTTTGAAGAAATGCTCTCCGACGGGAGCGTTGGCTCGGTCCAGAAGCAAGCCCGCACGAAGAAAGCCCGCAGGGAGTGGAGGCCCAAATCATTTGCTCCTTCCCAAGCTCTGGAAGAAATGCTCTCTGTTGTCTAAGACGGCGGAGAAGGCTCTCATGCGGCCCCACTTCAGACTGTAGAGGACTCTGCTGTCTCCAAGTCCGGCAGAGGAATACACTACGATACTGGACTTGCAGGGGCAAAGAGGGACTCTATGCGGTCCAAGAAGCAGCCATGTAAGGGCGCCCGCCGCATGGAAAGGCTCATACGGCCACAACTGTCGGCCGCATGAAGGAGGCCCATGCGGCCACAAGTTCCAGCCGCATTCAAACTGTTCCCAGCCGCATGGAGAACACTTATGCGGCTGCCAAACTCAGCCGCAAGCCATCTACCCTGCACAGCTCAGGGTCAGTCTTTGACCGCCTCTCATGCGGTCCTGACCCCAGAGGCTCTCAGCAGGAGGCGCCAGACTCTGTGACGTACGACTTGGACTCTTCCTATTATGCACTCTCAGGTGCTAGAAGGAAGAAGTCTAGGACAGCGCGGGCTCATCGAGCTCAGTCAGCTGTCCCAACTTCTGACCATCAGGGCGTTCTGCTGACTATTACGCGGGCTCCTGATAGAAAGTTGTATAAAACTGTTCGCGTCCAACCACCGGTGGCCAACGGACGGAATAGTTATCAAGAATCTCCCAACAACGATCAGGGGCAAGTACTCTTACTAGCCCCACATCAGGGAGCAGGCGGGATGCCAACACACTCGTATGCTCGAAACTCTCGGGCCCACAAAATGAGTGAGTTGCGTGATGTGATTCTTCACAAGCACAAGAAAAGAGAAGAAAGCTTGGTGTGCAGAGAGTCCTTTCATGGACATCACTGCACTCAAGTCATTTTCAACTGCTATTGCAGCAAGGCGATAGCCCAAGAGGACCGGCAGTCCATCTTCCAATGACTGCAACATCCAGGACCGGTCCTACCACCAAGCTCAGGAGACGAAGCGCTTCATGTCGCCTCCTGCAACTCTGCTTAGAAAGTCCCTACTAGCAAAGTAGGGAAGAAAATGAATGTGGACAGCCCAAAACGTTCAACTGGCACGGCCAAGAAGCTCTCATCCAAGCGGTTGTCTACAACCACCATGGGAGGAGTTTATCAAGGCACCCGTTCAAAGACAAAATCTTCAACACTTGGAGATTCATCATCCCCATCTTAGAGGTAGCCGAAACTGGGGGTAGCACCCATCCGAACGTCCACGATAATACGACGTTCCAAGAAGATGCACCGGAGGAAGCAATTCTCCCTACAGATGCAGTAGACCCAGACGTCCCCGAGGACGTCCACGGGTCCCAAGATGAGGCAGCCTCCTGCGCAGGGGGTAGCACTTCCTCTGAGTCCAAACCAGAGGAGAACATCCCTACATACCCCGATGATTTCTCGGTACAAGGGTATGATTCTGAGGGCACGTCCTCCATCGTTCCTTCTATCTCACCTCAAGTGAGGACGGTATTCATGACGAACAACGACCAAGACGGTCCCAGTGATCGCCGACACATGGACACTCTGGAGGCCATACTTCATACCTTGGTCAAGTCTGTGGACAAGATCAAAGCGGCCCTACCGACTCTGCAAGGAAGGACGCCTGGCCAAACAAGCTTAGGTTCCGCGGTCAATACGGACTCAAACTCAACTGCGCCAAACCCGGCCAATAATCCTCCTACAATAATGGCTTCCACCGCTGCAGATGAGGCTATGGAGACAGGATGAGAGGTCCAGGAGCTCCGGGCCATGTTCCACGCCCGAGAAACCTGCCAGAACCTTAGGATACGACAACCGTATCCTGCTGCATGGAGAGATGTTCCCTTCCTACCAAGATATAAACCATTCAACATCAATCTATATGATGGAAAGACATCAGCAAGCAGGTACATCACCTACTTCGAAGTCACAACCGACCATCTGCCTCATGACGACGCCATCCTTACGCAGTTGTTCATTGGAGCATTGGATGGGGTCGTATTCGACTGGTACCGTAACTTGTCAGACAACTGTATCTATTCCTTCATCGATTTCAAAAACATGTTCCTTGAAAGGTTCTACGAGGTAGGACAAGATGTGACAATGTCTACCCTCATGGACGTTGTTCAAGGTGAGAAAAAGCTAACAAGGAACTACATTGAGCGGTCTTGCCAAACTGCGATAAAGTTACCCTCCGGCAATCCAGATTCTTCTTTGATTGAAATCTGCCAAAAGAGGCTGCTTCCCACAATCAGCCTCTGGATGGACGAAAGTCAGTTCAAGGACTGGAAGACTTTCATCATCAGCGCCACTAGCGCAGAAGACAAGTTGAACAAAGCTCGCCAACTGGGATTGCACATCACGGAGGGAGACGACAAGGGCAGACGCCCTAATGCCAACACAAGAATGGTGGTAACCCCTCCAACAATCGACACAACAAGGGCAAACAGGCTATGGTGGCCGACACAGCCCCGAAGCCCGAACCGAAGCCCGCAGAGAAGCAGTAGCCGCAGATGACTTACTCCTTCGAAGATAGCCATGTCAAGCCCATACTTGACATGCTCATACAAGGAGACAGGATTCAGCTCCCTCTACCGAGACGTGAGCCTCGGCCTGCAGAGATGGAAAATCTAATGTATTTCCACTACCATGGCTATGTTCACCATGCTACACAAGACTGCTACCAATTGAAGCGGTACATCTAGCACCTGATCGACTCTAAGGCTCTGGCCCTTGACTTCGATGAGGTAAATATAGCGGCCAACATGGTGTCCATCCAATTCGGCAGCTTCCCTCCGACGAAGACTCAAGATGGAGTGGTACCCGTCACCCGGGCGAATATGGAGGTCGCTAATCTTCTACCTCTCCGAGACTAGGCTGCTGGTCTAGTACCCCTTACCACATCACGAGGGGAGGTCATGTGGGTCCACCAGGACATAGTATTTGAAGTAACCCAGCCAGTATCACCCTCTACTGACAAGAAGAAGGGTGGAAAAGTTAAATCCTGCCATACAATCTCAGCCGACATCGAAGAAACGATAGCTGTTGTTAACCGATCTGGTGCATAAACTCAACTCCCATCGGGTAACTCGACTGAAGATCATCAGCCAGCTGCTGCTGATGCTCCAGGGCCCTCTCAGCCCCCGACGACCGACAAGCCTAGGCCGAAGGAGACCCGCTTCGACAAAACGTTGCTCCAAAAAGATACGCCTCAGGGACTGGAGAGGCCATACAACTTTGACATCTTGGCATAATTGGCCAACACACCGGCCAAATTGTCATTGTATGAGCTCTTGAGGCTCTCCAAAGATGTTCGCGTCGTGGCTCAAGTTAAGCTCACAGGAGAAAGCTCCATAGAGGATCCACAGGACAGTGCTTTACTGGAGCAATGCCCAACATTATCTTTACTCCGTAGGACATGCTCATTAAGACCAACCTGTACGATCGCCCGCTGTATTATACTGGATACGTCGGCGACATAAAAGTGGATTGGATGCACATAGATCCCGATTCTTCCATAAACATCATCCCGAAGAGCCTGCTTCACTTCCTGGGCATCCCTATGCATCACCTGACACCTACAAGCACCTCCATCAGCGATTTTAATTCAGACAGAAACTATCCGGTCGACAAGATTCGCTTAAAGTGCCAAATTGGTGACCTTCAGTCAGAAGTAACCTCATATGTCATAGAAGTGGACACTTCCTAAAATATTCTTCTGGGGCATCCTTGGATACACGACTACTTGATTGTGCCTTCCACGTTGTACCAGTGCTTCAAGTACGTCGACAAACACGGCTTTGTAAGAACTGAATTTGTCGACATTGATCCTTTCAGAGGGCTTGAATCCTACTACTCGGACTCCTGCTTGTAAGAGAAGTCGAAGAGGCACCTTGTCGAAGAAAAACCTCAAGCTCAAACTGAGGCGACAACGGGATCAGAAGAACCTTTGACGATCCACCTCAAAGCCCGCAAACCAGACAGAACTGCACCCCTTACAGCCACTTTACGTAAGGTTGCAATCAGTCTCTCTCTACAGGAGGAGCAAATGACTATATGACTCCCAAGGTCTGGCCAAGCGCTGAGACCCACTGTGAAGCCAACGACAATCAGACTATCAAGAGCCGGTCAACGATAATCTGAAGAGACAAACTCTCCTGATAAGCCAATGGTCATCCGTCTGCCAAGGACAAGGCGCCAGCCGAACACTGAGCCGAGGCATGTGTCACGAACCGTACCCTGATTAGGGGCACGAGTACGTGGTAACGTCCCGCCTATGCCGCAGAATCGGCGGTAGAACGCTGTATAGGTCATCTACAAAAACTACACTAAACAGTATAAAGGTACCTATACAGTATATACACTCCGAATGGAGGTGACATAGCAATACAGTCTCAATCACAAAGTAAAACTAAGGTAGATAGCACAGAAAAGAAATATGATAGATAAAAGCAGGAAATAAGTTCGAGATCCACACAAGCCCAAAGCTATACACAACACCACAGAGTCACAGAAAATAAATATAAGCTACTACAGTCTAAAACAAGAAGCTGGATCGCAGTCCAGACAAGCCTAACTAAACTAACTACTCTGGGAGTGCAAAGTCTAGTGGCTCTACTAGCAAGCCACGGTCCAGGTCTACTCCATCTGACTCGACCCCATAATAGGTCGGACAATCTACCTCAAAATCATCTGTAATATATCAACGGTATCCTGTCAGGAAAATGAGCAAGTACAAACACCAACAGCAGTTCCATGTGAATTGACAAATACTATAAGAGATAGTATAATGAAATACAAGACAAAGATATGTGAAATATAGGGTAAAATTAGCAGGAAATGTATAATATATGTGTGTACTGAATAGGACGACAATATATATATAGGATGACTTAGGAACTATTCGGAAGCCGAGTTACAACCCTTAAACCAAACAAGGACCGGGGTTATAACTCTTCTGCCGAATAGAACTTAGCCTCCTAGGATAAATTAATATAAAAATATGACTTGAATTATTAGAGCGCTATCTGATCGGCTAGGGAATCATGGTAGGGTTATCCACTTGGCCCGATAATCCGCGGTGACCTCAACGAAAAGTCATGCCGGCCAACCTGGATAACATGGACATGGAGGTATCTGCTACACCCTACGTGAGGTGAGAGTGGCGCAAGCAAAATAGTGACATGGGGCTTTGATCACATAACCCCTAATAATTCTCCCATCCCCGAATGGTATCATGGATCCAGATATGGCACGTCATGACGCAGAATTCAAAAGTAGGGGGCCAATCCATTCCCAAATCGATGTCTATATAAGTACATGAAACATGGATATCACACACCAATATACCAAGAAAATCTGGGAATAACATCTCATGACAGGATCCGACGTATACTAGTCCGTGAACCATCGTATCGAAAATCATGTAAGATCTACAACTGAATCGGATATTGTAGATATCAAGACAATGAAAACTATCAGTAAATGTACTCGCCTGCGGTCCTGAGCTGATAAGGTAAACAGATTCTCAGAGTAATCACAGACCTAAAGATGAGATATCATAAGTCAAAACAGGGTTTAATAATGAAGGGGAAGCTAATCAAATCATGATATGCAAGTCTAAGTCAAACTAGGTCAAACTAGGTCATACTGAGCCAAACTAGAATAAACAAGGTCACAGAAAGTCAATCCAAGTCAAACTAGGTCAATCTGGGTCAAAGGTTGACTTACAGTTGACTTTTGGTTAACTGGTCAACTCTAGGTCAACCCAATGTCAAACTAGGTAAATGTTGACTAACAGTTGACTTTCGATCAACTGGTCAACTCTAGTTTGGTTTTGGGTCAATTCTAGGTAAAGTGTTGACTCGTAGTTGACTTTGGTCAAAAAGTCAACTCTTGGTCAACGGGGGTCAAAACTAGACTAAACTACCCTTATCTAACCATTACCTACCAAGATAACCAATTTCTAACCCCATCTTAACAATCAAAACTCCTTCTTAGAATTTACCCAAAAATTCTACTTTTACGCTCTAAGATACTGATTTGTATCTTAGGATACCCACTCATCTACATCCTAAGATAACTAACGTAGATACTAGATACTAGTAAGATACCAACCTATATCTTATCCCAAGATACCATATACCTTAGCTCCATTGATATCCTAATATCAATGCCATAGTTGAAAACCCAATACCTTAGTCTAGGTATAAATACCTTAACTACCAAGATACCAATCTTAGATATTTAATATCTATCATAAGCTACTAGCTAACCAATAACTTAGATTTCTAACCTTAGTTATCTAGGTAAACCAAATACCTTACCTTGTAATAAGGTAAACCCATTACCTTAAGGTAAGATAAACCATTACCTTGGTTGGAAACTAAAACCTTAACCTCTAATACTAATACCTTAAATATCTAGCCTCTAACCATTCACCCTAATTATTAGATAGACAATACCTTAGTAGCTAATACCTTAGTATAAAGTAAACCCCCTCTACCATGTAGGTAAGTCCCCTTTACCTTGTAGGTAAATACATTACCTTAAGGTACAAGACAAATACCCAAAATATCCTAAGATACCACTATGGTATCTCAAGATATCACTCTATATCCTAACTTATATGTCTAATATAAGATACTAATCAACTCTAACATATAACTTCTAACCATCTGTTCTAACTTAGAAACCTAACACAACTAACATCCACTAACTAATATCTAACTATAACATATATGTATATATATATCCATCTCTAACTCTAACCAACTAACATATGTCATCTCTAACTAACAATAACATAAACTAACACAACTAATTATCTAACATATACAAGCTATCACTATCTAACTTCTAAGATATCTCTAACCTCTACATAGATTCTAACATAACCACTAACATACTAACATATCCTTACATACAAAATTAAAAATTTTCTCCACTCTAATACTAACACACACACAAACACATATACCAAATCTACCACCCTTCTCTTCTAACACACCTACACACATCTATATACAAATACTCTACCACTCAACCAAAACACAAATCACTCAACAAACCAAACTAGCCTCAAGTCAAATAGGATGGCATGATCCTTCTAACTCTCTCACCTTCACAACACACACACTACACTACCATCTATACAACATCAAACACACACTAGCACATATCCTCTATCAATCTTACTTCTCTCCACTAACCACACACATCCTTATCTCATTCAAACACACACACTATACTAACATATATTAAATAACAATAATATATATCTATATACATATACATACTATATTATACATATTCTTGACAACCTATGATACCTACATTCATATGATATCCATACTAGGCTCATAGGTTACACAAAAATGCCTACGTCGCATAGTCACTCTTCTACTTAAAATCAATACTATACCAATTGGGCTTTTACTAAATTCTAGAATTAAATTATGTTGTAGCTATTCGTGTTAGCTTTCTGAAACTTCAAACGGATCGCATTTTCGTGTCCGAAAGCTCCCAAAATCGCAAAAACACCGAAACGCGTTCATCTTTCGTACAGCTGACACTCAAACAATTCTACAGAAAGTTCTAGAACGAATTTGGCCTATTAATATATATATTTGGAAAGCTAACTTCGATATAGTTCTTTTAAAAAAAATGAGAGGTTAATTGGAGTTCTGAACTAAAAGTTATGGCATTTCTAAGTTGCTCTGGCTACTAAAAACGTGGATAAAAATTATGACGAATTTGGGTTGTTTTGAACAAAAGAAACACATGTAGGCCAAGATACTTGGATACCAACATAGCTATCTAAATAAAACTTATTCTAACCATCCTTACTAAGATCAATCCACTCTCTAACCATCCTAAAATTGAAATTAAACCACAAATAGCCTATTTACATAAACACAAACACATGGGATGACCTATATTGGAAACTCCACAAGTAGGACACCAAACCTATTCAAACTTCCTAAAGAGGACTCCAAAGAGCCTCAAATTAAAATCTAATGGTTGTACATGCATGGAGGTGGATCCTATGGATTCAAATCTAACTAAAATGCAAGAGAAATTGAAATAGAGAGATGGTTATACCTATTGGAAGTGGGATCCCAATGATAGACACAAAGGACACAGTTTCGATACGAAAGCTCCTCCAAAATGGACATCCTTCCTTGTTCCTTGCTCCCAATCCTTGCTAGCACCTCCTCCTTGGTTGAATGAGAAGAAATGGGGAAAGATTGGAAGAAGAATAGAGGGATTTGGAGATCAAAATCAAGAGGGAAGCTCTCAAGTTTGGGGAAGAACAAATTTGGGAAAAAAAAAGGCAAGTATGAAATGAAAGAGAGGGACACCTCTCCCCCTATAGGTGGCTGTCCATAATGCCCTAATGGGCCTATGTGAAATGTCCAAGATGCCCCTACAAGTCTCCTTTTGGTCAACTTAAGTCATAACAAGGTTTGTGGTCAAAAAGGTCAAGTTTAAGTCTCTAATTTTACCATTCTAAGCAAGTGGAATTAGTCTAATGACACTAACTTAATTAGTGGGATTTGTAGGCCATGAGTATCTAATCTTGGGATCCCGTCTAGAGTCTAAGCTACCCGGGTCACTAACACAAGTCGGAACGAAATGAAACGCAAACCTGACTAAACAAATCCCTTAAAATCAATATTAAAATATAAAAATTCCTAAAATATTAAAATATAAAAAATGACCAATTACAATAAATCAATTTAAATATTATTAAAATAATCTAAAATTTACCAATTAATCAAAATCCTAAATAATTCAAAAGTCACAAAATGACCAAAATATCCTTAGCCGAAAAAGTGGTAACTAGCTAAACTAATCACATGGGTTAGGCCTCCACGGTCATGGTTTGTCTATAGGCTAAGCACCTCTAGGGTTATACTAGCCAAAGAACAAAATCACAAAACACTAATTTAATTATATTAAAATAATTAAAATTTATCAATAAATCAATAACATGTTTTAAACCTATTATTAAATAATCAATTTTATAAAAGTTCAAAATTACCCTCATTTTAGAAAAGTGGTGGTTACAAATCTACCCTCCTTAGAAAAATTTCGTCCTCGAAATTAAGATGGCCATACTCCTTCTAGGTCAAACCCCCAACAATCAAAGTCAAGAAAACTATATCTAAAACATGCAAATTGTGGTCATACTGGTCGTGATATCACGGTCTTGATCAGGGTCACTATACTATCTATCATAGCACAAAACATCCTGACAGGTACTAATGGAATCACGCAACAAGATGGAAAGAAAAACAGGAAGGAAAGACCTGCTAACCCGTCACCCGTAGCTTTGGTCTACTCGATTGTCAGCGTAAAAGCCCTGTCCCTCTGGGGTATATCCCTCGATGGTGTGGGGACGGTGCTACGCTACAGGTGTCCTAGCTCCCTCTATCTAATACATCATACTCAAGTAATATCCATACTGATATTCTACTCCATTATACTAGGGCACCATCTATATGGTATCTATTCTACAATCTGATAATCATGCCCGTCTATCCATAACCATGTTACCAGAATCCTCGTCACACTAGTAAGTATGGCTGCGATAATCCATAGAGTCTGCAACTAATGTACATACCTCTAGAATCATGGTATTTAAAATTTTTGTATTGCCGCTAGCTTGGCTTCGAAAACTTTAAATTTCCACACCCGAAAAATACATCCAAAATCAGACTCTATCTCATCGCCAAACCAGCTAATATGGCTGTAGAATACTTTAGATTCCATGACTGAGGCAACCTAGCCCATAATATTATCTTGGTAGAAAATCAAGTCAATAACGAATACCAAGAATCAAATTCAACGATGAACAAGGAAGTAGACAGAAACTGTCGGAAACGAATTTCGAAATAGTTTATAATGAGATTCTCAAGAGTCATCCCAGGAATCTTCTCAACTAGTCCTAACTGTGATTAAGTAACCTTAGCCTATAGCCTATATCTTCTAAACCTATAGCAGGCTCGTAGTAGCACTCTAAGTCGAGCACCACTACGACATCGTGCTAATTACGACTTCTGACCTGCATGGGCCACCACAAAAATGTATCACAACCCGCACCCTGATTAGGGGCACGAGTACGTGGTTACGTCCAGCCTACGCCGCAGAATCGGCGGTAGAACGTTGTATAGGTCGTCTACAAAAACTACACTAAATAGTATAAAGGTACCTGTACAGTATATACACTCCGAATGGAGGTGACATAGCAATACAGTCTCAATCACAAAGTAAAACTAAGGTCGATAGCACGAAAAGGAAATATGATAGATGAAAGCAGGAAATAAGTTCGAGATCCACACAAGCCCAAAGCTATACACAACACCACAGAGTCACAGAAAATAAATATAAGCTACTACATTCTACAACAAGAAGCTGGATCGCAGTCTAGACAAGCCTAAATAAACTAACTACTCTGGGAGTGCAAAGTCTTGTGGCTCTACTAACAAGCCACGGTCCAGGTCTACTCCATCTGACTCGACCCCATAATAGGTCGGACAATCTGCCTCAAAATCATCTGTAATATATCAATGGTATCCTGTCAGAAAAATGAGCAAGTACAAACACCAACAGCAGTTCCATGTGAATTGACAAATACTATAAGAGATAGTATAATAAAATACAAGACAAAGATGTCACCCTCATTTCCCGTATTTCTCGTATTTCGTATTTATACTCGTATCTGGATTTTGGCATGTATTTTTATTTTTCTCAACTTGTGGGATTTCGGTATTTCTCGTATTTTGGGCTTTCTCATGGCTCGGTTTTATTGGGGATGGTTCAGTTTGGTTCGATTTTATGTGTTGGAACACCCTAGTCCTATGCTACACCCTCAACCCACCATAACTCCCCTCTTTATATCCCCACCTACCACTCTCTCTCCTCATAATTTCTACCATTTATTTCCTTCTTCTTCTTCTCCTTCCTCAACACAACTCTCCTAACCCTAGGCAAGTGCATCTTGCCACTACATGAGGACCCTCTTTTCTTTGTCTATTTGCTAGTTTAGGACATGGAGATCAACATTAGTTCTTGGGTTTTTATGATTTGGAGTCTCTGTTGGTATAGATCTAAGTTATTACTATTTTCGGATTTTGCATGTTTTGATCCATTTGGTTGGTTTTCTTTGAGTTCTGATGTTTCCATGTGGAAGAGCATTCAGTTTCACTCCAGTTGGAACTTTGGAAATCTGGATTTGGAGTTCGGATGGCCAAGTTATGATGCTTTGAAGCCTTGGATTCATCCATGGTGTTCTTGCTGTTTGGAGAAGACAGTGAGCAGTGTGCAGAGCTGTTTAACTCACGCATACTGAGCTACGCGCGCTCTTTAGCGCTACGTACGCAGACTTGAGTACGCTTCCTGTTGGAAGCGTGTTTCCTTGAGCGTGCGTGACTTTCACGCAGCTGCTCCCTGTAGCGCGCGTGACTTTTCACGCAGCTGCTTCCTTGAGCGTGCGTGACTTTTCACGCAGCTGCTTCCTTGAGCGTGCGTGACTTTCACGCAGCTGCTCCCTGTAGCGTGCGTGACTTTTCACGTAGCTGCTTCCTTGAGCGTGCGTGACTTTTCACACAGCTGCTTCCTTGAGCGTGCGTGACTTTTCACGCAACTGCTTCCTTGAGCGTGCGTGACTTTCACGCAGCTGCTCCCTGTAGCGAGCATGACTTTTCATGCAGCTGCTTCCTTGAGCGTGCGTGACTTTTCACGCAGCTGCTTCCTGAGCGTGCATGACTTTCACGTACACTGCTCCTGTAGCGTACGTGACTTTCATCTATGCTGCTCTCTCTCAGCGTGCGTGACTTTTCGTACGCTGCGTCCCTGACCCCCTTGCTTAACCCATCAGCTCTTAGAGTTTTGGTCTTATTTCCTTAAGCTTGGCTTTTCTATTGTCCTGTATATTGATATTTTATTAGATATTTTATGCCCATTTTATATCCTTACGCCTTTTGTCATGAACTTGATTTTACTTAATATGTTTGGAATGACTATTGTACATGGCATGATATGGCAAGGAACCTACATAACACGACAGTGACCCGTGGTGGTGCACTCCTGACATGACCAATCTGACATGATAGTGGCCCGTCGTGGCGTACTCCTGACAAGTACACTGACATGATTTATCTTAATAATTTAACTTGACCTGCCTTGACACCGTGGGTGGTTCTTCTTGCTTGCTTGTTAAATCCATTTGTCCTGTCTTGCATCATGTCTCGGAGGGGACTCCTGAGTACCACGGTCAGGAGTACCTACTAAAATGGATTAAGGTTAATAACTAGAATAACTCAGTAATCATGAAGAGATGACACAGCTACAGGCAATCCCGTTACCTGGGCCCTCTTGGGATCTGTAGCCTGCCGTCGAGTAGGGCACATTTCCAGCGCACCGTCGAGTGTTGCACCCTCTAAGTCACCTAAGGGTATATTTGTCTCCTGGACGATGTACCCACCTGAATTCAACCCTAATCTTTCGTCCTGGGTAACCTGGATGGTCTGCAGGGCTTGTGGCTGTGGAACAATCTCACTGCATCTTGTTAGTAATTAGGTCTGTGATAACCCTAGTTAGCTAAAGTAGTAAGTCGTAGTATCTGCTTGGCCGTGATTGATTGAATGAGGTATAACCAGTCTAGTCATGTCTTGATCCAGTACAAGATTTCTTTCTGTCTTGATTTTCTTACATTACTTATTCTGCCGATAAAAGGTGGGATACCAAGTTCTGTTCAGACGAAGGGTTACAACCCCGGTCCTTGTTTAGTTTACGGGTTGTAACCTGGCTATCGAAATAGTTCCATGGTTATCTCGTCGTATATCATCCTGACATGTTTTCGTAATTTTAGTTTTAATATTAGATTTTCTGGGCTGATTGCTGGCTTTTGTTCTTATTTCGTGGCCCCCTTGTGGCACTTGCTCTTTCTGGGGTTGACCCAGCTGGTTTTGTGTGGCCAGATTTCGGAGCAGCTCCCGAGGATCTACCAAGCTTCCAGCCCATCGTGACGACTAGAAGGAACCCGGGCTACAAGTGGGTTTTCTATTTTGTTTCGCTCACTCTATTGTAAAGTTATTCTTTTGAGGCATTTAGCCGACGAGCACCTGTTAGCTCGATGCACTTTTACTTACTGTCTACCTACGGGCTGTAAACATGATTAACAAATCCTAGGGTTGATCATGTATGACTTAAACTCTTGCTAGTCCTAACATTTTGTACGACTAGCTTCATGATCAGCTGATATGTAATATTTGGGACGCCTTTTATTGTATATTTAATGATCATACATCTTGTAATTATTACTTGCTTGAGATTGAGATAATAGGCTTGACCTTAAGAGACTGTTGGCTTGTAGTAAACCCTCATATCTAGACAGCCGTGACCGTATAGTTGAGATGTATTCTATTTTAATATACGTAGCTGGCTATGTCTGCCCCCGCTCTCCAGTATTCTGGTTCTGGGGCATGACATGGTTTAAGTGGTGGCCCATGCAGGTCTTGTAAATCAAGATATGTGAGGGTTTACCAAATAGATGTCTCAATCAGTATTCGCCCTTGATCTCCGCCCGTATTTTCAATTCCCTGAAATTCTTGCCCTGATTACATGCTTGTATCGTTGATCTGTCCTGGTCTTTCCTTATTGTTTTTCTGTGTCGTCTTTCTCAGCGGCACTGTACCTGACCCTGCCGATCAGCGAGGTGGAGCACCTCCCGTGGGCCAGCAGCAACCTGGAGATCAAGCCCAACATTCCGGAGTCGCCTCCAGAGTGATACCTACTGGAGGAGAGTCACCAGTTCGACCCGTCCAGCCCGCAGAGCCAGATAATGGTACCCTAGTAGGCCTCATCAGAACTTTGATAGCTTCCCAGGATCATCGAAGCGACGCCCTGCACCAGACAGCTCAAGATGCTTTGACCCGAGGCGGACATCTAGGGAACCAGGCGGCAAACAGCTTCAAACGATTGAACCCTCCTTTCTTCGACGGCACCGAGGATGTGATTGTCGCGAATGCATGGCTTCAGGATACCGAGGTGATTCTGGAAGCAGCTAGGACACCCGAGAATGAGAAGGTGGCGGTGGTACGCCTGCAGTTGTTGGACTTGGCTCGCAGTTGGTGGGCGGCACAGGCCATGGGATTAGTGGCACCCATTGCTTGGGCAGTATTTAGAGATAGATTCCAGACGAAGTATTTCGATGCTGTGGCTCGGTACGACCTACAGACCAGATTTACCAACTTGAAGCAAGGAGGCAGGACGATCGATATTTATGCGACCGAGTTTTCTAGGCTGAGTAGGTTTGCCCCCACCTTGGTGGCAACTGAGCTCGATAGAGCCCAGCGGTTCCAGCAGGGACTACATTTAGAGATCTTGTTGGCGGTTGAGCAGTTCGAGCACCAGACGTTCGATGCAGTCTTGAGAGCAGCTAGGAGGCATGAGTACACCTCCCAGAGGATCGTAGATAGGACCGGAAGTAGGAAGCGGTCCCACAGTCAGATGCACCAATCATCAGCTCCAGCCCCGGCAGCTAGGGAATTGACCATTGGAACTCCGAGGTGGGCGGCCTCAGTAACGTCGATTCAGCATTCGACCCCGACGTACCCGCAGCAGCAGAAGCAGACTTCCGCGATGGGATGTTCTCATTACGGAAAGCCAGGGCATGTGGTGGCAGACTGTCGCAGGGCACAGAGATTGTGCCTGGCTTGTGGAGCAGCAGATCACAGGATAGAGGCTTGCCCGAACAGGGGTAGTTCATCAGCATCCAACCCTTCTAGCTCTTCGGTGAGAGGACTGGCCCCAGTACCAGTTCAACAGCAGCAGTATCAGTCTTCGAGGCCCTTGCCGCCTCAGTCTCAGGCATTCCAGCAACAACACCCCCAGCAGTATGCACAAGCCTAAGCTCAGACTCAGAATAGGCAGAGAGGTTTCCAGCAGAGGGGACCAGCAGCCAGAGGACAAGGTCAGGCCATGATGATGGCTATGGAAGAAGAAGTTGCACCAGGTGAGATAGTGGCAGGTACTATTCTCGTCAACTCCTTTCCAGCTTCGGTATTATTTGATTCTGGTGCATCACATTCATTTATGTCTGCACGATTCGCGACACGGATAGGATTTGAGCCTGAGTCATTATCAGTGAGGCTCAATATACTTACTGGTAATGGCCTTGTGGGAGTAGATTGAGTGTTTTCCTCGTGTCGGATCGTAGTTAGCGGTAGGGAGTTCCCCGCTAGATTCATAGAGTTTCTTATGGCAAACTATGATGTAGTCCTAGGCATGGATTGGTTGAGGAACCAGTATGCTAGGATAGACTGCCATATTGGCAGAGTTGTCTTTAGTATCCCCGGCGAGCCAGAGTTTTCGTTTTCTAGAGGCGCAGTAGAGCCGTCTTCCCCAGCATTGCGGATGGCAGTAGCAGCAGTACAGTTACCCCGGATAGTTGAAGAATTTCCAGATGTCTTTCCAGAGGAGCTTCCAGGGATACCGCCAGAGCGGGAGATTGAGTTCACTATAGACTTGATTCTTGGGACAACACCAGTGTCAGAGCGAGTCTACATGATGGCACCTTCAGAATTGGAGATTTTGTACAAGATGATTGAAGAACTGAGGACCAAGGGATTCATCCGTACAAGTGGATCGCCTTGGAGAGCCCCGATACTTCTTGTGAAAAAGAAGGATGGTACGTCCAGGCTATGTGTTGATTATCGTACCTTGAATTCGGTGACAATCAAGAACAGATACCCTCTTCTGAGGATAGATGACTTGTTTGATCAGCTCAGAGGGGCTTCAGTGTTCTCGAAGATCGACTTACGGTCGGGATACCACCAGATCAGAGTCAGAGAGTAGGACATCCCGAAGACAGCATTTAGATCGAGGTATGGACATTGGGAGTTCCTTGTTATGCCCTTTGGAGCGACCAATGCGCCGGCCGTATTCATGGACCTCATGAATCGCATTTTTATGCCTTACTTGGATCAGTTCGTGATCGTGTTCCTAGATGACATCCTGGTCTACAGCAAGAGTGAAGCAGAGCATGAGCAGCATCTCAGAGTCGTCCTTCAGACGCTTCGGGAGCATCAGTTGTACGCCAAGTTCAGTAAATGCGAGTTCTGGCTCGATCGCATATCATACTTGGGTCACATTATTACCCGAGGAGGAGTGGAAGTGGATCCCCAGAAGATTGTGGCTATCGAGTCATGGCCGGTACCCAGCTCGGTGACAGAGGTTCGCAGTTTCCTTGGATTGGCCGGCTACTACCGGCGGTTCGTTTCATATTTCGCAAGGATTTCGGCACCGATGACCTAGTTGACCCGCAAGGATGTGCTATTTATCTGGACAGCAGAGTGCCAGGAATCATTTAAGAAGTTGAAGCGAGGTTTGATAACGGCTTCCATTCTCTCCCTTTCAGATGGGATCGGAGGATTCACAGTTTATTACGACGCTTCAGGCAGAGGATTGGGCTGTGTCTTGATGCAGCATGGGAAGGTAATATCTTATGCGTCACGTCAACTTCGTGATCATGAGAAGAATTACCCGACCCACGACTTGGAATTGGCGGCGGTAGTATTTGCTTTAAAGTTGTGGAGACACTACTTGTACGGAGATATAGTGGAGATCTTTACTGATCATAAGAGCCTGAAGTATGTTTTCACCCAGAAGGACCTTAATATACGGCAGAGGAGATGGCTCGAGCTATTGGTGGATTATGACGTGGATTTGCAGTATCATCCCGGGAAGGCCAACGTTGTAGCAGATGCATTGAGCAGGAGAGCCGGAGTTTATTTCCTGACGGCGCAACTAGAATTATTAGCAGATCTTAAGAAGATGGGAATTGAGGTGGTTCTTCCAACCAGTGTGGCATTGATGGCCAGTCTACAGGTTCAGTCCAGCATAGTTGAGAGAATTCGGGTGGCGCAGTCAACAGATTCTAAGATCCAGCGACTCAGAGCAGAGTGTGAAGCAGGAAGAAGGCCAGAGTTGCGTATCCATGAAGACGGTACCCTTCGGCACGGCACTCGTCTTTGTGTACCTAGTAGAGATATCAGACAGGAAGTCATGGCAGAAGCCCACAGTTCACAATATTCTATTCATCCGGGTGGTACGAAGATGTACCGTGATATTCGTCAGCATTTTTGGTAGAATGGCATGAAGAGGGAGATAGCCCGGTTTGTCTCTCGGTGTTTGGTTTGCCAACAGGTTAAAGCTGAACATCAGAGGCCCGCTGGACTTCTTCAACCCTTACCGATCCCTAAATGGAATGGGAACATATAACCATAGATTTCGTGACCGGATTATCCAGATCTCCGGCCGGCAGAGATGCTATTTGGGTAATTGTGGACAGACTTACCAAGGTGGCACACTTTCTCCCATTGAGAGTTGGACAGTCGACGGCGCAGTTAGCAGAGATGTATCTCAGACAGATTGTCAGGCTTCACGGTGTGCCAGTCAGCATCACCTCAGACAGGGATTCAAGATTTATATCATACTTATGGCACAGCTTGCAGGAGAGTTTGGGGACTCGCCTTCAGTTCAGCTCAGCGTATCACCCACAGACGGATGGTCAATCAGAGCGCACAATCCAGACTCTTGAAGATATGTTGAGATCTTGTACCCTTGATTTTGGTGGTTCATGGGAGAATCATCTACACCTGGTAGAATTCTCGTACAACAACAGTTATCAGGCCAGTATCCAGATGGCACCCTTTGAGGCACTTTATGACAGGAAGTGCAGATCCCCGCTAGCATGGGATGATGTCGGGGAGAGGCAGATGCTCGGACCCGAGTTGATTTCCCAGACGGTTGGAGTGGTCAGGAAGGTCAGAGATCACCTTCGAGTTGCCCAGGACCGCCAGCGCCATTGGGCCGATGCTCATCGGCGTCCCTTAGAATTTGCTGTCGACGACCATGTATTCCTTAGGATCTCGCCTAACCGCGGCGTCATTCGCTTCGGCGTGCGGGGAAAGCTTAGTCCTAGGTATATAGGGCCGTTCGATATTCTAGAGCGAGTAGGAGATGTATCCTATCGTCTCGCTCTTCCGCCGTCGCTAAGTGAGGTACATGATGTATTCCATGTGCCCCAATTACGACGGTATATTCCAGACCCGAGCCACATCCTAGACCATTCGGAATTGGTTGTTGGTACCAACCTTTCGTATGAGGAGAAGCCCGTGTCTATTTTGGACCGGAGGGAGAAGATACTCAAGAACAAGACTATTAAATTAGTCCGTGTTGCTTAGGGTCATCACTCTCTAGGTGAGTCAACGTGGGAGCGTGAGGACGACATCCGATCGTGATATCCCTACCTGTTTGACTCGTGAGGTATAATGTCTTTCTTATGCCTTGCGTTTTCCCTTCCTTGCTTGCATTGTATGATTGTATGATTGAACTGCTTAGTGTAGCTTGCCTGTGCTTAGTGTATCTTGTCGTGACAATCTCTAGCTCCTTGATTAAATTCCGAAGACGGAATTCTTTTAAGGTGGATAGAGTTGTCACCCTCATTTCTCGTATTTCCCGTATTTCGTATTTATACTCGTATCTGGATTTTGGCATGTATTTTTATTTTTCTCAACTTGTGGGATTTCGGTATTTCTCGTATTTTGGGTTTTCTCATGGCTCGGTTTTATTGGGGATGGTTCGGTTTGGTTCGGTTTTATGTGTTGGAACACCCTAGCCCTATGCTACACCCTCAATCCACCATAACTCCCCTCTTTATATCCCCACCTACCACTCTCTCTCCTCATAATTTCCACCATTTATTTCCTTCTTTTTCTTCTCCTTCCTCAACACAACTCTCCTAACCCTAGGCAAGT
This sequence comes from Iris pallida, assembly GCA_029216955.1. Classification (NCBI taxonomy): domain Eukaryota; kingdom Viridiplantae; phylum Streptophyta; class Magnoliopsida; order Asparagales; family Iridaceae; genus Iris; species Iris pallida. The sequence continues at coordinate 8,194,457 of JANAVB010035616.1, read as the reverse complement.
GCATCTTGCCACTACATGAGGACCCTCTTTTCTTTGTCCATTTGCTAGTTTAGGACATGGAGATCAACATTAGTTCTTAGGTTTTTATGATTTGGAGTCTCTGTTGGTGTAGATCTAAGTTATTGCTATTTTCGGATTTTGCATGTTTTGATCCATTTGGTTGGTTTTCTTTGAGTTCTGATGTTTCCATGTGGAAGAGCATTCAGTTTCACTCCAGTTGGAACTTTGGAAATCTGGATTTGGAGTTCGGATGGCCAAGTTATGATGCTTTGAAGCCTTGGGTTCATCCATGGTGTTCTTGCTGTTTGGAGAAGACAGTGAGCAGTGTGCAGAGCTGTTTAACTCACGCACACTGAGCTACGTGCGCTCTTTAGCGCTGCGTACGCAGACTTGAGTACGCTTCCTGTTGGAAGCGTGTTTCCTTGAGCGTGCGTGACTTTCACGCAGCTGCTCCCTGTAGCGCGCGTGACTTTTCACGCAGCTGCTTCCTTGAGCGTGCGTGACTTTTCACGCAGCTGCTTCCTTGAGCGTGCGTGACTTTCACGCAGCTGCTCCCTGTAGCGTGCGGGACTTTTCACGCAGCTGCTTCCTTGAGCGTGCGTGACTTTTCACGCAGCTGCTTCCTTGAGCGTGCGTGACTTTTCATGCAGCTGCTTCCTTGAGCGTGCATGACTTTTCACGCAGCTGCTCCCTTGAGCGTGCGTGACTTTCACGCAGCTGCTCCCTGTAGCGCGCGTGACTTTTCACGCAGCTGTTTCCTTGAGCGTGCGTGACTTTTCACGCAGCTGCTCCCTGAGCGTGCGTGACTTTCACGTACACTGCTCCTGTAGCGTGCGTGACTTTCATCTATGCTGCTCTCTCTCAGTGTGCGTGACTTTTCGTACGCTGTGTCCCTGACCCCCTTGCTTAACCCATCAGCTCTTAGAGTTTTGGTCTTATTTCCTTAAGCTTGGCTTTTCTATTGTCCTGTATATTGATATTTTATTAGATATTTTACGCCCATTTTATATCCTTACGCCTTTTGTCATGAACTTGATTTTACTTAATATGTTTGGAATGACTATTGTACATGGCATGATATGACAAGGAACCTGCATAACACGACAGTGACCCGTGGTGGTGCACTCCTGACATGACCAATCTGACATGATAGTGGCCCGTCGTGGCGTACTCCTGACAAGTACCCTGACATGATTTATCTTGATAATTTAACTTGACCTGCCTTAACACCATGGGTGGTTCTTCTTGCTTGCTTGTTAAATCCATTTGTCCTGTCTTGCATCATGTCTAGGAGGGGACTCCTGAGTAGCACGGTCAGGAGTACCTACTAAAATGGATTAAGGTTAATAACTAGAATAACTCAGTAGTCATGAAGAGATGACACAGCTACAGGCAATCTCGTTACCTGGGCGCTCTTGGGATCGGTAGCCTGTCGTCGAGTAGGGCACATTTCCAGCGCACCGTCGAGTGTTGCACCCTCTAAGTCATCTAAGGGTACATTTGTCTCCTGGACGATGTACCCACCTGAATTCAACCCTAATCTTTCGTCCTGGGTAACCTGGATGGTCTGCAGGGCTTGTGGCTATGGAACAATCTCACTGCATCTTGTTAGTAATTAGGTCTGTGATAACCCTAGTTAGCTAAAGTAGTAAGCCATAGTATCTGCTTGGCCGTGATTGATTAAATGAGGTATAACCAGTCTAGTCATGTCTTGATCCAGTACAAGATTGCTTTCTGTCTTGATTTTCTTACATTACTTATTCTGCCGATAAATGGTGGGATACCAAGTTCTGTTCAGACGAAGGGTTACAACCCCGGTCCTTGTTTGGTTTACGGGTTGTAACCTGACTATCGGAATAGTTCCATGGTTATCTCGTCGTATATCATCCTGACATGTTTTCGTAATTTTAGTTTTCATATTAGATTTTCTGGGCTGATTGCTGGCTTTTGTTCTTATTTCGTGGCCCCCTTGTGGCACTTGCTCTTTCTGGGGTTGACCCAGCTGGTTTTGTGTGGCCAAATTTCGGAGCAGCTCCCGAGGATCTACCAAGCTTCCAGCCCAATGGTGACGACTAGAAGGAACCCGGGCTACGAGTGGGTTTTCTATTTTGTTTCGCTCACTCTATTGTAAAGTTATTCTTTTGAGGCATTTGGCCGACGAGCACCTGTTAGCTCGATGCACTTTTACTTACTGTCTGCCTACGGGCTGTAAACATGATTAACAAATCCTAGGGTTGATCATGTATGACTTAAACTCTTGCTAGTCCTAACATTTTGTACGACTAGCTTCATGATCAGCTGATATGTAATATTTGGGACGCCTTTTATTGTATATTTAATGATCATACATCTTGTAATTATTACTTGCTTGAGATTGAGACAATAGGCTTGACCTTAAGAGACTGTTGGCTTGTAGTAAACCCTCATATCTAGACAGCCGTGACCGTATAGTTGAGATGTATTCTATTTCAATATACGTAGCTGGCTATGTCTGCCCCCGCTCTCCAATATTCTGGTTCTGGGGCGTGACAAAAGATATGTGAAATACAGGGTAAAATCAGCAGAAAATGTATAATAGATGTGAGTACTGAATAGGAAGACAATATATATATAGGATGACTTAGGAACTATTCGGAAGTCGAGTTACAACCCTTAAACCAAAAAAGGATCGGGGTTGTAACTCTTCTCTCGAACATGTGACTTAAATTATTAGAGCACTATGTGATCGGCTAGGGAATCATGGTAGGGTTATCCACTTGGCCCGACAATCCGCGGTGACCTCATCGGAAAGTTATGCCGGCCAACCTGGATAACATGGACATGGAGGTATCTGCTACACCCTACGTGAGGTGAGAGTGGCGCAAGCAAAATAGTGACATGGGGCTTTGATCACATAATCCCTAATAATTCCTCCATCCCCGAATAGTATCATGGATCCGAACTTGGAACGTCATGACACGGAATTCAAAAGCAGGGGGCCAGCCCACTCCCAAATCGATGTCTATATAAGTACATGAAACATGGATATCACACACCAATATACCAAAGAAATCCGGAAATAACATCTCATGACAGGATCCAACGTATACTAGTCCGTGAACCGTCGTGTCGGAAATCATGTAAGACACTACAACTAAATCGGATATAGTAGATATCAAGACAATAAAAACTATCAGTGAATACACTCGCCTACGGTCCTGAGCTGATAAGGTGAACAGATGCTCAGAGTAATCACAGACCTAAAGATGAGATATCATAAGTCAAAACAGGGTTTAATAATGAAAGGAAAGCTAATCAAATCATGATATGCAAGTCTAAGTCAAACTAGGTCAAACTAGGTCATACTAAGCCAAACTAGAACAAACAAGGTCACAGGAAGTCAATCCAAGTCAAACTAGGTCAATCTGGGTCAAAGGTTGACTTATAGTTGACTTTTGGTTAACTGGTCAACTCTAGGTCAACCCTAGGTCAAACTAGACAAATGTTGACTAACAGTTGACTTTCAGTCAACTGGTCAACTCTGGTTTGGTTTTGGGTCAATTCTAGGTAAAGTGTTGACTCGTAGTTGACTTTGGTCAAAAAGTCAACTCTTGGTCAACGGGGGTCAAAACTAGACTATACTACCCTTATCTAACCATTACCTACCAAGACAACCAATTTCTAACCCCATCTTAACAATCAAAACCCCTTCTTAGACTTTACCGCAAAATCCTACTTTTACCCTCTAAGATACTGATTTGTATCTTAGGATACCCACTCATCTACATCCTAAGATAACTAATGTAGATACTAGATACTAGTAAGATACCAACATATATCTTATCCCAAGATACCATATACCTTAGCCCCATTGATATACTAATATCAATACCTTAGTTGAAAACCCAATACCTTAGTCTAGGTATAAATACCTTAACTACCAAGATACCAATCTTAGATATCTAATATCTATCATAAGCTACTAGCTAACCAATAACTTAGATTTCTAACCTTAGTTATCTAAGTAAACCCAATACCTTACCTTGTAATAAGGTAAGCCCGTTACCTTAAGGTAAGATAAACCATTACCTTGGTTGGAAACTAAAACCTTAACCTCTAATACTAATACCTTAAATATCTAGCCTCTAACCATTCACCCTAATTATTAGATAGACAATACCTTAGTAGCTAATACCTTAGTATAAAGTAAACCCCCTCTACCTTGTAGGTAAGTCCCCTTTACCTTGTAGGTAAATACATTACCTTAAGGTACTAGGCAAATACCCAAAATATCCTAAGATACCACTATGGTATCTCAAGATATCACTCTATATCCTAACTTATACCTCTAATATAAGATACTAATCAACTCTAACATATAACTTCTAACCATCTATTCTAACTTAGAAACCTAACACAACTAACATCCACTAACTAATATCTAACCATAACATATATGTATATATATCCATCTCTAACTCTAACCAACTAACATATGTCATCTCTAACTAACAATAACAAAGACTAACACAACTAATTATCTAACTTATATAAACTATCACTATCTAACTTCTAAGATATCTCTAACCTCTACATAGATTCTAACATAACCATTAACATACTAATATATCCATACATACAATATTTAAATTTTTCTCCACTCCAATACTAACACACACACAAACACATATACCAAATCCACCACCCTTCTCTTCTAACATACCTACACACATCTATATACAAACACTCTACCACTCAACCAAAACACAAATCACTCAACAAATCACACTAGCCTCAAGTCAAATAGGATGGCATGATCCTCCCAACTCTCTCACCTTCACAACACACACACTACACTACCATCTATACAACATCAAACACACACTAGCACATATCCTCTATCAATCTCACTTCTCTCCACTAACCACACACATCCTTATCTCATTCAAACACACACACTATACTAACATATATTACATAACAAAAATATATATATCTATATACATATATGTACTATATCATATATATTCTTGACAACCTATGATATCTACATTCATATGATATCCATACTAGGCTCATAGGTTACACAAAATGCCTACGTCGCATAGTCACTCTTCTACTTAAAATCAATACCGTACAAATTGGGCCTTTACTAAATTTTAGGATTAAATTATGTTGTAGCTCTTCGTATTAGCTTTCCGAAACTTCAAACGGATCGCATTTTAATGTCCGGAAGCTCCCGGAATCGCGAAAATACCGAAACGCGTTCGTCTTTCGTACAACTGACACTCAAACAATTCTACAGAAAGTTCTAGAACGAATTTGGCCTATTAATATATATATATTTGGAAAGCTAACTTCGATACGGTTCTTTTAAAAAAACGGAAGGTTAATTGGAGTTCTGAGCTAAAAGTTATGGCATTTCTAAGTTGCTTTGGCTACTAAAATTGTGGATAAAAATTATGACGAATTTGGGTTGTTTTGAACAAAAGAAACACATGTAGGCCAAGATACTTGGATACCAACATAGCTATCTAAATAAAACTTATTCTAACCATCCTAACTAAGATCAATCCACTCTCTAACCATCCTAAAATTGAAATTAAACCACAAATAGCCTATTTACATAAACACAAACACATGGGGTGTCCTATATTGGAAACTCCACAAGTAGGACGCCAAACCTATTCAAACTTCCTAAAGAGGACTCCAAAGAGTCTCAAATTAAAATCTAATGGTTGTACATGCATGGAGGTGGATCCTATGGATTCAAATCTAACTAAAATGCAAGAGAAATTTAAATAGAGAGATGGTTATACCTATTGGAAGTGGGATCCCAATGATACACTCAAAGGACACGGTTTCGACACGAAAGCTCTTCCAAAATGGACACCCTTCCTTGCTTCTTGCTCCCAATCCTTGCTAGCACCTCCTTCTTGGTTGAATGAGAAGAAATGGTGAAAGATTGGAAGAAGAATGGAGGGATTTGGAGATCAAAATCAAGAAGGAAGCTCTCAAGTTTGGGAAAGAACAAATTTGGAGAAAAAAGAGAGGCAAGTGTGAAATGAAAGATAGAGACACCTCTCCCCCTATAGGTGGCTGTCCATAATGTCCTAATAGGCCTATGTGAAATGTCCAAGATGCCCCTACAAGTCTCCTTTGGGTCAACTTAAGTCATGACAAGGTTTGTGGTCAAAAATGTCAAGTTTAAGTCTCTAATTTAACCATTCTAAGCAAGTAGAATTAGTCTAATGACACTAACTTAATTAGTGGGGTTTGTGGGCCATGACTAACTAATCTTGGGGTCCCGTCTAGAGTCTAAGCTACCCGGGTCACTAACACAAGTCGGAACGAAACGAAACTCAAACCCGACTAAACAAATCCCGTAAAATCAATATTAAAATATAAAATTCCTAAAATATTAAAATATAAAAAATGACCAAAATTACAATACATCAATTTAAATGTTATTCAAATAATCTAAAATTCATCAATTAATCAAAATCTTAAATAATTCAAAAGTCACAAAATGACCAAAATACCCTTAGCCGAAAAAGTGGTAATTAGCTAAACTAATCACATGGGTCAGGCCTCCACGGTCATGGTTAGTCTATAGGCTAAGCAGCTCTAAGGTTACACTAGCCAAAGAACAAAATCACAAAATACTAATTTATTTATATTAAAATAGTTAAAATTTATCAATAAATTAATAACATGTTTTAAACCTATTATTAAATAATCAATTTTATAAATGTTCAAAATTACCCTTATTTTAGAAAAGTGGTGGTTACAGCCTGTTAGTTATCCACCAACCCCACGTCCTGTGCCACCAGCGGGACCCTTGGTGATCAAGCTCCCCAGATCGTCTTCCCAAGCTTCAATAGCGCAGGGGGTTGCTGAACTGAAGCTGGGGACAAACCAACAATTCAGCACCAAACCGGGGACCGCTAGCGCATCGACGACTCCACGCCCGGCCCCATCAACGGAACCCTTGATGATCAGGCTGCCCAGATCATCCTCCCAGACTTTACTGATATAGGAGGTAGCTGAAGAGGAGAAAGAGCTGGCCAAGTATGTGGCCGCATACATTGATGTTCCTTCCGCTGACGATGTAATTTCTTCTGAAAAGATACCTTACTTTATCAATAAAGGGTTATCTTTGAACTACCTCGAGCTTGATAAGCTTCACGAAATATATGCGATGGAATACGGTATAGGCACTAACTTACACACACAAGTAACCAATGTCTATACCACGAACCAACTTACTCCCGTGGAAGGCGCCTACTTCATAATCGAAGGAGAGGATCATCCAATCATCTTTGGCCGGAAGAACGATCCACAGCCCTTCAGGCTAGAAGAAGTCAATCTAAAACCCGACACTGGGAGACTGCCCCTTTATCTGTATAGCTCTCGATCCAAGTACCTCATACAAAAATAGGGGTATGATATTGAGGCTACACCAGGCCTAAACTATGGCACCGGCCGACGATTACCTTTATAATTGCCAGTCCCGGCTGGAAAGCCATGGGATTACTATAGCAAGACCAGACATGGTCTAGACTATGTTACTCCTGTGACAACCCCCGAGAGCTCAGATGATGAATGCAAATGGCACTCTCATTCGTCCGTTTTACCCACTTCTGATTCGGATATTAGCATTGGGGACATGCTCAGGCTGACTTGGACTGTCAATATGACATTCGCCGACGCCTACGAAGAAGATAAAGACATTCCTGAACTTCTTGAGTTAGGGCCGTGGGCCTAACAGCTAGACACGTAATGGGAGAAGCGGTTCAAACAAAGAGAGCCTCCTACCGAAGATGAGGTCATGCAAGTTGACCTCGACGATGAGTCCTCTCCAAAACAAACCTTCGTTAGCAAAAGTCTGACAAACGAAGAGCGAGAATCGCTACTGCAGCTCATCAGAGAATATATCGACGTATTCGCCTGGAGCTATGAAGACATGCCAGGGCTAAACCCCGAAGTTGTACTTCACAAACTCAACATTCGTCCGGACGCAAAGCCGGTCAAGCAGCAGCAACGACGGTTCCACCCAGACATCATGAACTCTAGCGAGGCCGAGGTCAGCAAACTGATAGCCAGCGGCTTCATTCATGAGGAACAACATCTAGACTGGGTAGCCAATATAGTACCAGTCCTCAAGAAGAATGGAAAGATCCGAATCTATATCGACTTTCGGAATCTGAACGAGGCGTGTCCTAAGGATGAGTTTCCTCTCCCTATTACAGATATAATGATTGACAACACCTGCGGCTTCGAGCACATGTCATTCATGGATGGCTTCTCAGGGTACAATTAAATCAAGATCTTTCCTGACGACGAAAAGCATACATCATTTCGAACACCGAATGGCACATACTGCTACACAGTCATGCCATTTGGTTTAAAGAATGCTGGCACCACCTATCAATGAGCCATGAGCGTCATCTTCAGAGATCACTTACGCAAGACAGTGGAGTGTTATATCGACGACATCGCCGTCAAGAGCCGCTCTAAAGAAGATCATCTACATGATCTGAAGACAGTATTCGACCAGATACGGGCACACAATTTGAAGATAAATCCTACAAAATCCTTCTTGGGCGTATCCAGCAGAAAGTTCTTGGGTTTTATCGTTACCTCCCAAGGTATCCATGTCGACCCTGAGAAGACGAAGGCAATCATGGAGATGGGTCCCCCAAGAAATCTCCGTGAACTCAGAGGCCTTCAAGGAATGCTAGCTTACATCAGGAGGTTTATCTCTAACCTCTCCGGACGATGTCAGCCCTTCATGTACCTCATAAAGAAAGGCATCTCTTTCGTATGGGATGAAGAGTGCCAGTGCCCTTCGACAACATCAAAGAATACCTGTCGAACCCTCCAGTCCTGGTGGCCCCGGTTGTTGGAAAGCCATTCCTGCTCTATGTGTAAGCTATGGAGCATTCTCTAGGTGCTCTACTAGCACAAAACAATGATGCAGGCCATAAACAAGCCATCTACTACCTCAGCCATTCACTGTCGTGGAAAAGGAGTGTCTCGCTCTAGTGTTCGCCATTCAGAAGATGCGACACTACGTCACGGGATAAACCATACATGTGATATCACGAGTCAACCCTCTCAGGGTCCTCATGACCAAACTAGGGGCACTCAGCTCTCGCCTCGCTACTTGGGCAATATTATTGTCGTCCTACTACATGATCTTCGTCACGCAGAAGGCTGTTAAAGGTCAAGCTCTGGCGGACTTTTTAGCAGCCCAACCAGGTTTGCATTCAACCAGAATATACGAAGAGATCCCAGACGAGGTCGCCAATTCAAATGTGGTCTTCCATGATGCCGTTTGGCGAATGTTCTTCGACGGCGCTTCAAGAACTGTCACCCTCATTTCCGTATTTTCCATATTTTCCTGTATTTCGTATTTATACTCGTATCTAGATTTTGGCATGTATTTTTTTTATTTTTTTCTCAGCTTGTGGGATTTTGGTATTTCTCGTATTTGGGTTTTTGGCTTGGCTCGGTTTTATTGGGTTGGTTCAGTTTGGTTCGGTTTTATGTGTTGGAACACCCTAGCCCTATGCTACACCCTCATCCCCACCACAACTCCTTCTCATTAAAAACCCACCAACCTCTTCTCTCTCCTCATAACTTCCTCCATTAATTTTCTTCTTCTTCTTCCCCTTCCTCTACACACTCCCCACTCCCTTAGGCAAGTGCATCTTGCCACTTCATGAGAACCATATTTTCTTGGTCCATTTGCTAGATTAGGACATGGAGATCAATATTAGAACTTACTATTTTGTGATTTGGAGCTTCCTTTGTTCTAGATCTAAGTTTAGCTATTTTTGGATTTTGTATGGTTTGATCTACTTGGGTTGGATTTTCATGGGTTTTGATGCTTCCATGTGGAAGAGCATTCAGTTTCACTCCAGTTAGAACTTTAAAAATCCGGATTTGGAGTTCGGATGACCAAGTTATGAACTTTTGAAGTTTTGGTTTCAGCCATGTGTTCTTGTTGCTTGGAGAAGACAGTGAGCAGTGTGCAGAGCTGTTTAGCTATGCACACTGAGCTACGCACGCTCTTTAGCGCTGCGTACGCAGGCTTGAGTGCGCTTCCTGTTGGAAGCGTGTCTCCTTGAGCGTGCGTGACTTTCACGCAGCTGCTCCCTTGAGCGTGCGTGACTTTCACACACTGCTCCCTGTAGCGTGTGTGACTTTTCATGTACGCTGCCCCTTGAGCGTGCGTGACTTTTCATGCAGCTGTCCCTTGAGCGTGCGTGACTTTTCATATACGCTGCCCCCCCTTGAGCGTGCGTGACTTTTCACGTAGCTGCCCCTTGAGCGTGCGTGACTTTTCATGTACGCTGCCCCTTGAGCGTGTGTGACTTTTCACGCAGCTGCCCCTTGAGCGTGCGTGACTTTTCATGTACGCTGCCCCTTGAGCGTGCGTGACTTTTCACGCAGCTGCCCCTTGAGCGTGCGTGACTTTCCACCTACGCTGCCCCCTTGAGCGTGCGTGACTTTCACATACGCTGCCTTCCTGCGTACGTGTTATAATGCGTATGCATTCTTCCTGCGTGCGTGCTTTCGTGCGTACGCATCCCCTGACCCATATTTTGATATTTTATTAGATATTTCATGTCCATTTTATATCCTTACGTATTTTGTCATGAACTTGATTTTACTTAATGTGTTTGGAATGAGTATTGTACATGGCACGATATGACAAGGAACTAGCATAACACGACAGTGACCCGTAGTGGTGCACTCCTGACATGACCAACATGACTTGATAGTGGCCCGTGGCGGCGCACTCATGACTTGACATGACTCGATAACTTAACTTGACTTGCCTTGACACTGTGGGTGGTTCTTTCTTGCTTGCTTGTTAATCCACTTGTCCAGTCTCGCATCATGTCTAGGATGGGACTCCTGAGTACCACGGTCAGGAGTAACTACTAAAATGGATTAAGGTTAATAACTAGAATAACACAGTAGTCATGAAGAGATGACACAGCTACAGGCAATCCCGTTACCTGGGCGCTCTTAGGATCTGTAGCCTGCCGTCGAGTAGGGCACATTTCCAGCGCACCGTCGAGTGTTGCACCCTCTAAGTCACTTAATGGTACATTTGTCTCCTGGACGATGTACCCACCTGAATTCAACCCTAATCTTTCGTCCTGGGTAGCCTGGATGGTCTGCAGGGCTTGTGGCTGTGGAACAATCTCACTGCATCTTGTTAGTAATTAGGCCTGTGATAACCCTAGTTAGTTAAAGTAGTAAGCCGTAGTATCTGCTTGGCCGTGATTGATTGAATGAAGTATAACCAGTCCGGGCATGTCTTGATCCAGTACCAGATTGTTTCCTGTCTTGATTGCTTACATTATTATCTTGCCGATAAATGGTGGGAAACCAAGCTCTGTTCAGATGAAGGGTTACAACCCCGGTCCTTGTTTGGTTTACGGGTTGTAACCTGGCTATCGGAATAGTTCTATGGTTATCTCGTCGTATATCATCCTGACATGTTTTCATAATTCTAGTTTTAATATTTTATCTTCTTGTGTTAATGCTGGCTTTTGTTCTTATTTCGTGGCCCCCTTGTGGCACTTTTTGGGGTTGACCCAGCTGGTTTTGTGTGGCCATATTTCAGAGCAGCTCCCGAGGATCTACCAAGCTTCCAGCCCAATGGTGAACACTAGACGGAATCCGGGCCAAGAGTGGGTTTTCTATTTTGTTTCGCTCACTCTATTGTAAAAAAATTATTCTTTTGAGGCGTTTAGCCGACGAGCACCTGTTAGCTCGGAGCACTTTTACTTACTGTCTGCCTACGGGCTGTAAACATGATTGACAAATCCTAGGGTTGATCATGTATGACTAAACTCTTGCTAGTCCTAACATTTTGTAACGACTAGCTTCATGATCAGCTGATATGTAATATTTGGGATGCCTTTTATTATATATTTAATGATCATACATCTTGTAATTATATTACTTGCTTGAGATTGAGACAATAGGCTTGACCTTAAGAGACTGTTGGCTTGTAGTAAACCCTCATATCTAGACAGCCGTGACCGTATAGTTGAGATGTATTCTATTTCAATATACGTAGCTGGCTATGTCTGCCCCCGCTCTCCAGTATTCTGGTTCTGGGGCGTGACATGGTTTAAGTGGTGGCCCATGCAGGTCTTATAAATCAAGATATGTGGGGGTTTACCAGATTGATGTCTTAATCAGTGCTCGTCCTTGATCTCTGTTCGTATCCTCTGAATCTTTGGATTCTTGCCCTGATTACATGCTTGTATCGTTGATCTGTCCTGATCCTTTCCTTATCGATCCCTGTGTCGTCTTCTTCAGCGGCACTGTACCTGGTCTTACCGATCGACGAGGTGGAGCACTTCCCGCAGATCAGCAGCAACCTGGAGATCAAGCCCAGCATTCCGGGGTAGTCTCCAGAGTTGTGCCTACTGGAGAAGAGTCACCAGTTCGGCCCGTCCAGCCCGCAGAGCCAGATGATGGTACCTTAGTAGGCCACATCAGAACCTAGATAGCTTTCCACGATCGTCGAAGCGACGCCCTGCACCAGACAGTTCAAGATGCTTTGACCCGAGACGGACATCCAGGGAACCAGGCGGCCAACAGCTTCAAGCAATTGAACCCTCCTTTCTTCGACGGCACCGAGGATGCGATTACCGCGGATGCATGGCTTCAGGATACCGAGGTGATTCTGGAAGCAGCTAGGACACCCGAGAATGAGAAGGTGGCGGTGGTACGCCTGCAGTTGTTGGACTTGGCTCGTAATTGGTGGGCGACACAGGCGATGGGATTAGTGGCACCTATTGCTTGGACAGTGTTTAGGGAGAGATTCCAGACGAACTACTTTGATGTTGTGGGTCGGTACGACCTACAGACCAGATTTACCAACTTGAAGCAAGGAGGCAGAACAGTTGACAGTTATGCATCGGAGTTTTCTAGGCTCAGTAGGTTTGCCCCACCTTGGTGGCGACCGAGTTTGATAGGGCCCAGCGGTTCCAGCAGGGACTTCATTTGGAGATCTTGTTGGCGGTTGAGCAGTTCGAGCACCAGACGTTCGATGCAGTCTTGAGAGCAGCTAGGAGGCATGAGTACACCTCCCAGCGGATCGTGGATAGGACCGGAAGTAGGAAGCGGTCCCATAGTCAGATGCACCAATCATCAGCTCCAGTCCCGGCAGCTAGGGGATTGACCATTGGAACTCCGAGGCGGGCGGCCTCAGTAACGTCGGTTCAGCATTCGACCCCGACGTACCCGCAGCAGCAGAAGCAGAAGCAGACTTCCGCTATGGGATGTTCCCATTGCGGTAAGCCAGGCCATGTGGTGGCAGACTGTCGCAGGGCACAGGGATTGTGCCTGGCTTGTGGAGCGACAGATCATAGGATAGGGGCTTGCCCGAATAGGGGTGGTTCGTCAGCATCCAACCCTTCTAGCTCTTCGGTGAGAGGACCGGCCCCAGCACCAGTTCAGCAGCAGCAGTATCAGTCTTCGAGGCCCTCGCCGCCTTAGTCTCAGGCATTCCAGCAACAGCACCCCCAGCAGTATGCACAAGCCCAAGCTCAGACCCAGAGTAGACAGAGAGGGTTCCAGCAGAGGGGACCCGCAGCTAGAGGTTAGGCCATGATGATGGCTATGGAAGAAGAAGTTGCACCAGGTGAGGTTGTGGCAGGTACTATTCTCGTCAACTCCTCCCCAGCGTTTGTATTATTTGATTCTGGTGCATCGCATTCATTCATGTCTGCACGATTCGCGACACGGATAGGATTGGAGCCCGAGTCATTATCAGTGAGGCTCAATATACTTACTGGTAATGGTCTTGTAGGAGTAGATCGAGTATTTTCCTCGTGTCGGATCGTAGTTAGCGGTAGGGAGTTTCCCGCTAGATTCATAGAGTTTCCTATGGCAGATTATGATGTAGTCCTAGGCATGGATTGGTTGAGGAACCAGTATGCTAGGATAGACTGCCATATTGGCATAGTTGTCTTTAGTATCCCGGCGAGCCAGAGTTTTTATTTTCTAGAGGCGCAGTAGAGCCGTCTTCCCCAGCATTGCGGATGGCAGTAGCAGCAGTACAGTTACCCCAGATAGTTGAAGAGTTTCCAGATGTCTTTCCAGAAGAGCTTCCAGGGATACCGCCAGAGCGGGAGATTGAGTTCACTATAGACTTGATTCCCGGGATAGCACCAGTGTCAGAGCGAGTCTACAGGATGGCGCCTTCAGAATTAGAGATTTTGTACAAGATGATTGAAGAACTGAGGACCAAGGGATTCATCCGTGCAAGTGGATCGCCTTGGGGAGCCCCGATGCTTCTTATAAAAAAGAAGGATGGTACGTCCAGGCTATGTGTTGATTATCGTACCTTGAATTCGGTGACAATCAAGAACAGATACCCTCTTCCGAGGATAGATAACTTGTTTGATCAGCTCAGAGGGGCTTCAGTATTCTCGAAGATTGACTTGCGGTCGGACTACCACCAGATCAGAGTCAGAGAGTAGGACATCCCGAAGACAGCATTCAGATCGAGGTATGGACATTGGAAGTTCCTTGTTATGCCCTTTGGAGCGACCAATGTGCCGACCGTATTCATGGACCTCATGAATCGCATTTTTATGCCTTACTTGGATCAATTTGTGATCGTGTTCCTAGATGACATTCTGGTCTACAGCAAGAGTGAAGCAGAGCATGAGCAGCATCTCAGAGTCGTCCTCCAGACGCTTAGGGAGCATCAGTTGTACGCCAAGTTCAGTAAATGCGAGTTCTGGCTCGATCGCATATCATACTTGGGTTACATTATTACCCGAGGAGGAGTGGAAGTGGATCCCCAGAAGATTGTGGCTATCGAGTCATGGCCGGTACCCAGCTCAGTGGCAGAGGTTCGCAGCTTCCTTGGATTGGTCGGCTACTACCGATGGTTCGTTTCAGATTTCGTGAGAATTTCTGCACCGATGACCCAGTTGACCCGCAAGGATGTGCCGTTTGTTTGGACAGCAGAGTGTCAGGACTCATTTGAGAAGTTGAAGAGAGGTTTGATAACGGCTCCCATTCTCACCCTTCCAGATGGGACCGGAGGATTCATAGTTTATTGTGACACTTCAGACAGAGGATTGGGGTGTGTCTTGATGCAGCATGGGAAGGTAATATCTTATGTTTCACGTCAACTATGTGATCATGAGAAGAATTACCCGACCCACGACTTGGAATTGGCGGCAGTAGTGTTTGCTTTGAAGTTGTGGAGACACTACTTGTACGGAGATAGAGTGGAGATCTTTACTGATCATAAGAGCCTGAAGTATGTTTTCACCCAGAAGGACCTTAATATGCGGCAGAGAAGATGGCTCGAGCTATTGGTGGACTATGATATGGATTTGCAGTATCATCCCGGGAAGGCCAACGTTGTAGCAGATGCATTGAGCAGGAGAGCCGGAGTTTATCTCCTGACGATGCAACCAGAATTATTGGCAGATCTTCAGAAGATGGGAATTGAAGTGGTTCTCCCAACCAGCGTGGCATTGATGGCCGGCCTACAGGTTCAGTCCAGCATAGTTGAGAGAATCCGGATGGCGCAGTCAGCAGATTCCAAGATCCAGCGACTCAGAGCAGAGTGTGAAGCAGGAAGGAGGCCAGAGTTATGTATCCATGAAGACGATACACTTCGGCACGGCACTCGTCTTTGTGTACCTAGTGGAGATATCAGACAGGAAGTCATGGCAGAAGCCCACAGTTCATAATATTCTATTCATCCGGGTGGTACGAAGATGTACCGGGATATTCGTCAGCATTTTTGGAGGAATGGCATGAAGAGGGAGATAGCCCGGTTTGTCTCTCGGTGTTTGGTTTGCCAACAGGTTAAAGCTGAACATCAGAGGCCCGCTGGACTTCTTCAACCCTTACCGATCCCAGAATAGAAATGGGAACATATAACCATGGATTTCATGACCGGATTGCCCAGGTCTCCGGCCGGCAGAGATGCTATTTGGGTAATTGTGGACAGGCTTACCAAGGTGGCACACTTTCTCCCATTCAGAGTTAGACAATCAACGGCGCAGTTAGCAGAGATGTATCTCAGGCAGATCGTCAGGCTTCACGGTGTGCCAGTCAGCATCACCGCGGACAGGGATTCAAGATTCACATCACACTTTTGGCGTAGCTTGCAGAAGAGTTTGGGGACTCGTCTTCAATTCAGCTCAGCTTATCACCCGCAGACGGATGGTCAGTCAGAACGCACAATCCAGACCCTTGAAGATATGTTGAGATCCTGTACCCTTGACTTTGGTGGTTCATGGGAGAATCATCTGCACCTGGTGGAATTCTCGTACAACAACAGTTATCAGGCCAGTATCCAGATGGCACCCTTCGAGGCTCTCTATGGCAGGAAGTGCAGATCCCCGCTAGCATGGGACGATGTCGGAGAGAGGCAGATGCTCAGACCCGAGTTGATTTCCCAAACAGTTGAAGTGGTCAGGAAGGTCAGAGATCACCTCCGAGTTGCCCAGGACCGCCAGCGCCATTGGGCCGATGCTCATCGGCGTCCCTTAGAATTTGCTGTCAGCGACCATGTATTCCTTAGGATCTCACCTAACCGCAGCGTCATTCGCTTCGGCGTGCGGGGAAAGCTTAGTCCTAGGTATATAGGGCCGTTCGATATTCTAGAGCGAGTAGGAGATGTATCCTATCGTCTCGCTCTTCCGTCGTCGCTAAGTGAGGTACATGATGTATTCCATGTGTCCCAATTACGACGGTATATTCCGGACCCGAGCTACATCTTAGATCATTCGGAATTGGTTGTTGGTACCAACCTTTCGTATGAGGAGAGGCCCGTGTCTATATTGGACCGGAGGGAGAAGATACTCAAGAACAAGACTATTAAATTAGTCCGTGTTGCTTGGGGTCATCACTCTCTAGGTGAGTCAACGTGGGAGCGTGAGGACGACATCCGATCGCGATATCCCTACCTGTTTGACTCGTGAGGTATAATGTCTTTCTTATGACTTACATTTTTCCCTTCCTTGCTTGTATTGTATGATTGTATGATTGAACTGCTTAGTGTAACTTGCCTGTGCTTAGTGTAGCTTGTCGTGACAATCTCTAGCTCCTTGATTAAATCCCGAGGACGGAATTCTTTTAAGGTGGGTAGAGTTGTCACCCTTATTTCCGTATTTTCCATATTTTCCTGTATTTCGTATTTATACTCGTATCTGGATTTTGGCATGTATTTTTTTTATTTTTTTCTCAGCTTGTGGGATTTCGGTATTTCTCGTATTTGGGTTTTTGGCTTGGCTCAATTTTATTGGGTTGGTTCGGTTTGGTTCGGTTTTATGTGTTGGAACACCCTAGCCCTATGCTACACCCTCATCCCCACCACAACTCCTCCTCATTAAAAACCTACCAACCTCTTCTCTCTCCTCATAACTTCCTTCATTAATTTTCTTCTTCTTCTTCTTCCCCTTCCTCTACACACTCTCCACTCCCTTAGGCAAGTGCATCTTGCCACTTCATGAGAACCATATTTTCTTGGTCCATTTGCTAGATTAGGACATAGAGATCAACATTAGAACTTGCTATTTTGTGATTTGGAGCTTCCTTTGTTCTAGATCTAAGTTTAGCTATTTTTGGATTTTGTATGGTTTGATCTACTTGGGTTGGATTTTCATGGGTTTTGATGCTTCCATATGGAAGAGCATTCAGTTTTACTCCAGTTAGAACTTTGAAAATCCGGATTTGGAGTTCGGATGACCAAGTTATGAACTTTTGAAGTTTTGGTTTCAGCCATGTGTTCTTGCTGTTTGGAGAAGACAGTGAGCAGTGTGCAGAGCTGTTTAGCTACGCATACTGAGCTACGTGCGCTCTTTAGCGATGTGTATGCAGGCTTGAGTGCGCTTCCTGTTGGAAGTGTGTCTCCTTGAGCGTGCGTGACTTTCACGCAGCTGCTCCCTTGAGCGTGCGTGACTTTCACACACTGCTCCATGTAGCGTGCGTGACTTTTCATGTACGCTGCCCCTTGAGCGTGCGTGACTTTTCATGCAGCTGCCCCTTGAGCGTGCGTGACTTTTCATATATGCTGCCCCCCCTTGAGCGTGCGTGACTTTTCACGCAGCTGCCCCTTGAGCGTGCGTGACTTTTCATGTACGCTGCCCCTTGAGCGTGCGTGACTTTTCACGCAGCTGCCCCTCGAGCGTGCGTGACTTTTCATGTACGCTGCCCCTTGAGCGTGCGTGACTTTTCACGCAGCTGCCCCTTGAGCGTGCGTGACTTTTCACCTACGCTGCCCCCTTGAGCGTGCGTGACTTTCACATACGCTGCCTTCCTACGTGCGTGTTATAATACGTATGCATTCTCCCTGCGTGCGTGCTTTCGTGCGTACGCATCCCCTGACCCGTATTTTAATATTTTATTAGATATTTCATGCCTATTTTATATCCTTACGCCTTTTGTCATGAACTTGATTTTACTTAATATGTTTGGAATGACTATTGTACATGGCACGGTATGACAAGGAACTAGCATAACACGACAGTGACCCGTAGTGGTGCACTTCTGACATGACCAACATGACTTGATAGTGGCCCGTGGCGGCGCACTCCTGACTTGACATGACTCGATAACTAAACTTGACTTGCCTTGACACCTTGGGTGGTTCTTTCTTGCCTGCTTGTTAATCCACTTGTCCAGTCTCGCATCATATCTAGGATGGGACTCCTGAGTACCACGGTCAGGATTAACTACTAAAATGGATTAAGGTTAATAACTAGAATAACACAGTAGTCATAAAGAGATGACACAGCTACAGGCAATTCCGTTACCTGGGCGCTCTTGGGATCTGTAGCCTGCCGTCGAGTAGGGCACATTTCCAGCGCACCGTCGAGTGTTGCACCCTCTAAGTCACCTAAGGGTACATTTGTCTCCTGGACGATGTACCCACCTGAATTCAACCCTAATCTTTCGTCCTTGGTAGCCTGGATGGTCTGTAGGGCTTGTGGCTGTGGAACAATCTCACTGCATCTTGTTAGTAATTAGGCCTGTGATAACCCTAGTTAGTTAAACTAGTAAGCCGTAGTATCTGCTTGGCCGTGATTGATTGAATGAAGTATAACCAGTCCGGGCATGTCTTGATCCAGTACCAGATTGTTTCCTGTCTTGATTGCTTACATTATTATCTTGCCGATAAATAGTGGGAAACCAAGCTCTGTTCAGATGAAGGGTTACAACCCCGGTCCTTGTTTGGTTTACGGGTTGTAACCTGGCTATCGGAATAGTTCCATGGTTATCTCGTCGTATATCATCCTGACATGTTTTCATAATTCTAGTTTTAATATTTTATCTTCTTGTGTTAATGCTGGCTTTTGTTCTTATTTCGTGGCCCCCTTGTGGCACTTGCTCTTTCTGGGGTTGACCCAGCTGGTTTTGTGTGGCCAGATTTCGGAGCAGCTCCCGAGGATCTACCAAGCTTCCAGCCCAATGGTGAACACTAGACGGAATTCGGGCCAAGAGTGGATTTTCTATTTTGTTTCGCTCACTCTATTGTAAAAAAATTATTCTTTTGAGGCGTTTAGCCGACGAGCACCTGTTAGCTCGGAGCACTTTTACTTACTGTCTGCCTACGGGCTGTAAACATGATTGACAAATCTTAGGGTTGATCATGTATGACTAAACTCTTGCTAGTCCTAACATTTTGTAACGACTAGCTTCATGATCAGCTGATATGTAATATTTGGGATGCCTTTTATTGTATATTTAATGATCATACATCTTGTAATTATATTACTTGCTTGAGATTGAGACAATAGGCTTGACCTTAAGAGACTGTTGGCTTGTAGTAAACCCTCATATCTAGACAGCCGTGACCGTATAGTTGAGATGTATTCTATTTCAATATACGTAGCTGGCTATGTCTGCCACCGCTCTCCAGTATTCTGGTTCTGGGGCGTGACAAGAACTAGGCCCAAAGGCAATATCGTAGTCGTAGTCGGAGTTGTACTGATTTCTCCCTCCGGATTGGTGATCAATCAGGCATACTCCCTCACGGAACCTTGTTCAAACAATATGGCAGAGTACAATGCTCTGGTTATCAGCCTCTGACTTGCAAAAGAATTGGGGGTAGAGCATCTCGAAGCATATGGTGATTCACAGCTAATCGTTAATCAGATCCGGGGTTCATACGAATTCATCATGAAGACATGATCCCCTATCACCAAATAGCGATTGACATCATCTCGTCCATGGAAGGGTTCTTCATAGAACACGTTCCCAGGCTCCAGAACATTGAAGCCGATGCCCTAGCAGGCCTTGCCGCTTCTTTAGCGGTTCCGAATCATGCTCACTACTTGGTTGACGTAATAGGCCATAAATTGGTTTGTCCTAAGAACAATGTTCAATGTGTTGAGAGTTACTCCGCTCTGACAGTCGACGAAGCACCAGACTGGAGACAGCCATTCTTTGACTTCGTAGTCTACGGCATCTTGCCGGAGAATCCAAAAAAAGCCACTTCCATCAGAAGGCGTTCCCTCAGATTCTTCTATGATACGAAGACGAAAATGCTGTATCGACGATCATACGATGGATTACTGCTTCGATGTCTGTCAAATACAGAAGCCAAAGAAACCGTACGTGAAGCTCACGATGGCGTATGTAGAGCCCATCAGCCTGGCCCGAAATTACAAGACCGCCTTCGCCGAATGGGCTACTACTGGCATACGATGGTAGCGGATGCGATAGACTATGCCAGAAAGTGCAAAGCCTGTCAAGTACACGCAGATTTCATCCATCAACCATCCGAGTTCTTACATCCAACAGTGGCATCCTGGCGATTCGAAGCATGGGGATGGACATCATCGGTCCGATCACTCCACCTTCGTCCAGAGGACACCGCTTCATACTCGCAATCACAGATTACTTCTCCAAAAAGGCGGAACATGTTCTGCTTGCAAAAGTGAAGACATCAAATGTGATCAGCTTTCTTAAGCATCACGTCATCTATCGCTTCGGACTGTCCCAAAGGATCATCCACGATAATGGTCCGCAGTTCGCAAGCCACGCCTTCTATCGATTCTGCAACAAATATCGAATCCAGAATATTGCTTCAATACCGTACAATTTGGTGGCAAACGGGTTGGCAGAAGCATTCAACAAAACTATAATCAAGCTGCTCAAGAAGTTCATTCCTTCCAACAAACGTGACTGGAATGAAAAGCTTGGCGAATGCTTATGGGCATATTGTACTACAGTCCGGACAGCCACCGGAAACACACCGTTCTCTCTGGTATACGGCAGTGAGGCAGTTCTCCCCTTGGAGACCCAAATCCCCTTGCTTTGCGTCGCCCTCAACTATCGATTGACGACGGATGATAATTACCGTCGTCGGCTACAAGAGTTGGAGGCCTTAGATGAGAAGCACCTGCTAGCTCAACAACGAATCGAGCTGTATCAAGCCCGTATCTCCGGAGCCTTCAACAAGAAGGTTAAACTCAGAATATTCCAAGTGGGCGATCTCTTTCTGACAGTTCGGAGGCCGATGGTTATGACTCACAAAACCGTCGGCAAATTCCAGCCAAAGTAGGAAGGCCCATTTGTCATCGAGGCTGTATTCTCCAATGGTGCTTACCGCCTCGCAAAGCAGAATGGAGACTTGCTCATGTTGCCCGTCAACGACAAGTTCCTGAAGAAGTATGATGTCTAAACGATATCCTTCAAATCTACCGGACTGTTAGTTATGTGCCCTTAGGTACCGCTGAACTTACACTCTGGTCACTCCAAATGAATCCATATCGCATCTTCTTGGTAGTACGTCATGTATGATCATACCTCTGAACTTCCTTCCTAAAAAGAGCACCTTCCTCATGATCTACTACCCGTACTTTCAGTACATAAAAAGGGTAACAGATCCACAAAATTCCTGAAACAACCACGTCGATGTCACCTCTGAGTTGTTTCGCTCCCGCCAAAAAAAACAAATCACCCCCTCACGTAGAACATCCACGTCCATATTACCTCTGAGTTATTCTATGTACCCTTTATGGAGTCCACTCCTGCCACGTCCTCATTACCTCTGAGTAGGAAGGCTCCATTGAAGAAACCCTCATATTTACCACGTCTTCATTACCTCTGAGTAAGTATGTTGGTTTTCTCTCGACTTATTATCCGTACCCAAGACCGGAGTACACCAAGGATAATAGGCCCACAAATGTCCTCTCTTGACCACAAATGTCCTCTGTTGACCACAAATAATGTACTAAGTTTTCTAGTACATGTGCCTCATTTCTCATCATTCCTCGGGAGCCCAGCTGCTCCATGGCATTCTTTCTTCCGATACCAGAAACTTCTATGGCCACCTTACCGTGGAATTGTTCTAAGTATCCCTACCAAACTTGTTATCCGTATCATAACACCACAAACGCAACAAGCAATACAAATGAAGGGTAAAATAAAACATACTCTTTTATTTGAAAGTTAAAGGTACTACATGTTCTGGGACCACGTCCCTCTCAAAAAGGAAATAATATAAATAAAGAAAAGGCCGACTATGGTTCGGCGACACATAATTCTCTGAGACGGTCCCTCATCAAGGCAGTCGACCGCTCAAACCGCTGCTTGGCCCGACGCTCGGCCTCCTGAGTTAGCCGCTCTGCATCCTTCAGATGCGCATGAGCTCGCCAGCCATCTTCAAGCCTCTCCAGAGCACGCTCCAAGCCAGCAGAAGCTTGAGTGACCTTGTCGGCTTCCTGAACAACCAGCTCCTTATCCGTGTGGGCGACGTCGAGCTCAGATTCCAAGAAAGTCAGTTTCCTCTGAAGTTCGAGGATCTGCCCTCTCTTATCAATTACCCCACGGGAGGCGGCCGCTTCCCGAGCCATGCAATCCTCTCCCCTACGGCTCAACTGATCATACTGCAAAGACAGACGGTGGAGGTCCCCTATTATAATCGGCTTGGCCGTATCCCGAGCAACCCTTACCTTCTCCATGGCAGTTATGAGGAAGGCACGCTCTTGATCTATTGCTGCAGACAGATCTACTTGCCGTAGCACTTGAAACTGGGCAACAAGCTGATCAGCCTCTAGCAATTTGGGCTCCAGGAGCTCAAATATCCCTGTCCCACCGGGGAGGGTTCTAATGATTTCAATCTGGCCCTGGGCACATTGACGGGCAAAGGCAAAAGAGGTCCCCCTCTCCACCGCAGCCTCAATTCCTCACCTCAGGTGGCGGTAGAAACTGTCAACCACATCCTTTGACGCTTCATCCAGAACTTCCGTATAAGACGACGTCAAAGGAAGGGTAGCTGGCAGGGACGAAGAAGATGCACCAGAACTTGCTGTCCCTGCCATAAGGAAAACAAGTTCTGAGCGAAAGGACGCTTGAATAGCGGCCAATTCCTCCTCCGCAGCCCGAAGGGTCTGGAGACTCGGCAGGACGGAAAGGTCGACCCCCGGAGCCACATGAACAGAAGAGAGGGCGGGGACCATTTCTCCCCTCCCCGGCCATTCCGCCGTCTGCTCTCCCGAACTCGATTCAACGGGAGGTTCCTCAATATAAGTTAGAGTAGGCACACTCTCTTCCACCAGATTCTTTCTGGCCAGTTCTCTCCCGATAGTGTCCGTCGTTGGCAGTGAAGGAGCAGGACCTGTATATCCGGAGCAACTATCAATCAACTTAACCCGAAGGATGTGATGATAGAGCAAATGAATCTCCTCGCTGGTCAAAATTTGACTTAGCTTACCAGGGGAGAGTTGCTGGGACTGAGGTTCGCTCTTAGCCACCGTAGCCTCTTCACCAGCAACATCCGAACCAAAGGCAACTGGTACATCTGCCCCAGCCGCCCCGGAAGGAGATACAACTGGATCCGCATCACCCAGCTGAAGTTCAGCAGCCTCGGGGATGGGTTCAGCAGAGCCCACGTCGCCGTGGGTTGAGACCTCAACAACGGAAGGAACCTCAACCGTCACTGGAAGAACCCCAACAGAAATAATCTCGGCATACATGTCACTAATCAAAGTGGTCAGGGCCGGGTCGACTTCAGAGCCAGGGGCCGATTCTCGAGAGTCCGATTCTTTTGACGCCTACAAAGAAAAGAAAATAATTAGGTCATAGTTCAAAAGAAGAGCTAAAGAAGAAGATGGTTGTAATTTAATTCACCTCTGAAACGACATCATCATCGCCTCCCTCCTTGATGAGCAGCCTGCGAGTCTTAGACGCAGTCCATTTCACGGAGTAAGTTCTGCCGCCAGCGGCGGGCTCATGCCTACTTCGCTTATGCGAAGGACCAGGTACGACAGGCGGCTGATCTGCCACCACATTTTCTGCGAAAGGAAGAGAGTTATCGGGGTCATGCTCGTCATCCTCTTCGTCCGTGTTGGCAGATTCCGAGTCCGACACAACGACCGTGTTCTTCCGCTACTTTCTTGCCTTGGACCCCTGGGATTTCTCCACCAAGCCAGTACCAACAATGAAGCTGGTACTCGGGTCAAAGCCAACAGGAGGCTTGCTCACTGTGACATGGTATAGAGCCGCCAAATACAAGACCTCCCCAAGCGCCTCAGCATCAGGAACTGAGAAGCTGGCACGCCTGTAAACCGTGTCATAATAGTACCAGGCCCTGATGCCGTCAAGGATGCTACCTTCAAAACCCAGGCAAGAGCTGGGACTGTCCAAGAGTAGCTGACTATACCCAAACTGTCGGGAGAACCTACTGGACAAGTAAGGTTCCAAGTAGATAGTGTTGCAGTTGCGGTATACTAGGTACGCAGGACGGATGTTACGCAACCAAAAGAGCATCTTCTCAGGCAAGAGGTGAGGAGGTCCGGTACCATCAATATGTACGCCCCTCACTTCTTCATCGGTAAAACGAGGAACAGACACAAAAAAGTTATATCCGTCCACTCTCGCCAGCGCCCTCCGACAGGCTGGCATAGTGCTGCACTCCCAGGGCTGATGGTGATATTGGAAGATGAAAGCATCATCAGCCATAACGCCGTCTTCTGTGCCAGGCCTCATCAAAGACTGGTAGTGCATCAACAACCACCCCATCAGATAATGATAGGGTAGTTCAACGCGTTCAAAGTCCTTCGCCGTGTTACGGGCGATAACCTTGGACGAGAAGGCGAGGAGGCCACGGTGTATGCTGCACACCATGGCCGAAAGAAGAGCTAGTCTGGCTCCAAAGACCAGCTTCACAGCAGGGAGGATAAAGTTACGGCTGATCCTCTCAATAGAACCAGTCCCTCCTGAGACCACACAGTTTTGCAGCCACACCATCAGGAACCCTGCCAGGAGTGCCTTCTCTGACAGCTGCTGAGTACCCTGATAAAAATAACTGAAGGAGTCTGTTCGACTCCCAAATCTGTCGCCCGTGGTCCTAGATCTCTTGGCAGTCAACACCAGGTCCTGAATTTCCTCCTGGGTTTGAGGATTTCGGGGAGAAACCCGACCTGAGGCGCCTAGCTTAAAAAGGTGTATGAGCCATGTCCGGGTGTGAGGAAGGTTCCCTTCCGAGCTACCATCCTTCATGATGGACGTCAGGTGGCAGGTGCTGTGATGACATACTAGTTCCCGGTATACGGCAACAAAGCCCGAGAACCGCCGATCCAAATCCTCGAACTCTTCGTTCGTCGGGGTATACACTTCAAAGACTTCTTCCCCCCAGGGTAGCTTGGAAACTGCATGCATCTCGTGGAGAGCGAGTCCCATCTCCCCTCCAGGCATGCAGAAGGTTCCCGTCCGCCGGTTATACATCTCCAGGAGAGCCATGAACAGCGTCTTATTCATGGGCAGGTCGTGATAGGTACCCCGAATGGCGTGATAAAGGCCGATCTCACGAAGGAGAGTCTCATACTTTCGCAGAATCTACGTGGTCAAATTGGCCCATGAAGGGTGTCACGCCCCAGAACCAGAATACTGGAGAGCGGGGGACAGACACAGCCAGCTACGTATATTAAAGTAAATCCTACCTCATAATACGGTCACGGCTGTCTAGATGCATGAGGGTTTACTACAAGCCATTAGCCTCTTAGGGTCAAGAACATGCCTATTGTCTCAATCTCAAGCAAGCAAGTAAAAGTAATAAGATGGTAGATCATCAGACATACAAAGTAAGTCATCTCGAACATTACATATTCAGATGATCATGAAGCTAGTCATACAAAATGCGAAGACTAACAAGAGTTTAAGTCATACATGATCAACCCTAGGATCTGTCAATCATGTTACAGCTATTAGGCAGACAGGAATATAAATTTAACACGAGCTAACACTTGCTCGGTGGCGAAACGTCTCAAAAGAATAATTTACAATAGAGTGGGAGAGCAAATAAAACCCACTCATTTCCAGGGTTGCGCCTAGTGTGCACCATCTGGCAAGAAGACTGGAAGATCCTAGGGTGCTACTCCAAAATCTGGCCATACAAAAATAGCTGGGTCAGACCCCAGAAAGAGCAAGTGCCACAAAGAAGACTTCACTTAAGAACTAAAACCCGCATATTAGCACATGAGACATAAAGGATAATAAAAGATATGAGTTAGAGAAAACAAGACGATAAACGATAAGACAACTAAGGGACTATTCCAGTAGCCAAGTTACAACCCGTAAACCAAACAAGGACCGGGGTTGTAATCCTTCACCTGAACAGAGCTTAGTCTCCAACCAATTATGGACAAGAGTAAAGCATAAAGTAATATGCAGTAATAGCCATGTAGCAGTCTTGCTTAGATAAGACTAGACTGGACTCCATTCATCATTCACGGCCAAACAATGAGTACGGCTTGATACTTTAACTAACTAGGGTTATCACAAGCCTAGTTACTAGCAAGATGCAATGAGATGTTCCAACAGCCACAAGCCCTGCAAACTTAATCCAGGTTATCCGGTCACAAGTTAAGAGAGTTGGATTAGGTGACTTAGAGGTGCAACACATGACAGTGTGCTGGAAATGTGCCCTTCTCGATGGCAGGCTACAAGTCCAATTAGAGCGCCCAGATAACGGGACTGCCTGTAGCTGGAAAATATCTTCATGAACTATATGATCAATCTAGTCATTATTCTAGTCAGATTCAATATAAATCCTTGACCGTGGTAAACAGGAATTCATGTCCTAGACATGATGCAAGACTAGACATGTAGCTTATACAAGCATAAACACCCACGGTGTCAAGACAAGAGTTGGTTAGCAAGTCAAGATAGCCGTCATAACAGTATATCAAGATTATCATGTTAGGTTTACTTATCAAGAGTGCGCCATGATGGGCCACCATCATGTCATGTTACTTGTTACTTGTTACTGGCTAAGAGTGAGCCTTAACCGGCCATTATCGTGTTTTATCCTTACATTATCATGAATGAGAAAAACTTGTATAAAATAGCTAATAATATATTCTTGAAGCCAAAGAAAAGATCTACAACTTTCATGTTGGAAGTTGGAAGAAATTCTGGCCACAATTCAGCCAAATAGGACTTAAAATAGCCAAAAACAGCCAAAATAGGCCCTATGCGGCATTCTGTGGCACTATTCATCCATGCGGCACTATTTATGCTCATGCGGCTGTAACACTATTCATCTCATGCGGTTGCGACACTATTAATCTCATGGGCTATGGTACTATTCATTCCATATGGTACTATTTATTTCTGTGGCTGCGAAACTATTCATGCGGCACTATTCATTCCTACGGCTGCGGTACTATTCATGCGATACTATTCATTCCTACGGCTGCGGCACTATTCATGCTTATGCGGCTGCGGAACTATTCATGTGGCACTATTCATCCATGCGGCTGCGATACTATTCATGCCTACGACTGCGGCACTATTCATCTCATGCGGCTGCGGCACTATTCATGCGGTACTATTTATTCCTGTGGTTGCGGCACTATTCATGTGGCACTATTCACTCCTGCGGCTGCGGCACTATTCATTCCTACGGCTTTGGCACTATTTATGCTCATGCGGCTGCAGCACTATTCATACGGCACTATTCATCGTCCCTGCCAAAATCAGGACAGATGAACTAGAAAATGGCCAAAAATACTTTTGGCCATAACTTCCTCAAAACATGTCGAAATCTAACTTTTCAAAGGTCTATTTTGGGTAAAATCGAATTCTCTACAACATGGAACAATCAAAACGTGAAAATAATAAAGTTTAATAGATCAAAACCCAAAAAAACCGAAAATAATATACACTTTGATCTACATGAATCCATCCACCAAAATAAAAAATGTCAAGTTCTAAAGTGGCTTAAAATCCAGTAAGGAAGAGAATGGAACAATAAAACTTGAGATCCATCATGAAGCAAGTTGCACTTGCCTGGGACTTGGTAGGTGGGAGGAGTAAATGAAGAAGATGAAGAAAATAAATGAAGAAGTGAATGAAGAGAGAGAGAAGGAGTTGGGTTATATATTAACCCTCTCCATCTCAAACCAAGCCAAGTCAGACCAAGTCAAATTGAACCGAATCGATCAAATAAACCAAGTCAAGATTAAACCAAGACTAGGCTAAGCAAAACAAGCCTAACTACGGTCCACCTAATAAATGCCAGAAATCTCGTATACGTATACGAAAATACGTATAACGGGAAACGGGAGTGACAACTCAACCCACCTTAAAAGAATTCCGTCCTCGAAATTTAATCAAGAGGCTAGAGATGTCGGGGAAAGCTATATTAATCATAAGCAGCTACGACTAGCAATCAATCGAGCAATTATTCATGCAAGAAAGGAATTAAAAGCATAAGGCATAAGGAAGACTTTATACCTTATGAGTCAAACAGGCATGGATATCGTGAACGAATATCATCCTCACGCTCCCATATTGACTTGCCCAAAGAGTGATGACCCCAAGCAACACGGACTAAACTAATAGTCTTATTCTTGAGCACCTTCTCTCTTCGGTCCAAAATGGATACGGGTCTTTCCTCATACGAAAGGTTGGTACCAACAACCAATTCCGAATGATCAAGGACATGACTCGGATCCAAAATATACCGTCAGAATTGGGATACATAGAATACGTCATGTACCTCACATAACGACGATGGAAGAGCGAGACGATAGGACACATCACCTACTCGCTCAAGGATATCGAACGGCCCTATGTACCTAGGATTAAGCTTTCCACGTACGCTGAATCGAATGATGCCACGGGTAGGCGAGATCCTAAGGAACACGTGGTCGTCGACTGAAAACTCAAGGGGACGCCGATAAGAATCGGTCCAATGGCGCTGGCGATCTTGGGCAACTCGAAGATAATCTCTGACTTGTCTGACCACCTCGATTGTCTGCGTAATCATCTCTGGACCAAGCATATGTCTCTCGCCGACATCATCTCAAGCTAAAGGTGATCTGCACTTCCTGCCATACAATGCTTCAAAGGGTGCCATCTGGATGCTAGCCTGGAAACTATTGTTATAGAAGAACTCTACGAGATACAGGTGATCTTTCCACGAACCACCGAAGTCTAGTGTACACGACCGTAACATATCTTCAAGAGTCTGGATCATGCGTTCTGACTGACCATCTGTCTGCGGATGATAAGCTGAACTGAACTTGAGACGAGTCCCCAAGCTCCCTTGAAGACTCAGCCAAAAGTGTGATGTAAATCTTGAATCTCTGTCTGATACGATACTAATTGGCACTCCATACAATCTGATAATATGCCTGAGGTACATCCCTGCTAGTTGATCCGTCGACTGACCAATTCTGAAGGGAAGAAAATGAGCTACCTTGGTGAGCCTGTCAACTATAACCCAGATAGCATCTCTTCCAGCTGGGGATTTAGGTAACCCAGTTACAAAATCTATGGTAATGTGCTTCCATTTCCATTCTGGGATCGGTAAAGGTTGAAGAAGTCCAGCTGGTCTCTGATGTTCAGCCTTAACTTATTGACAAACTAAACAACGAGAGACAAACCGGGCTATCTCCCTCTTCATGCCATTCTACCAGAAATACTGACGGATGTCTTGGTACATCTTCGTACCACCGAGATGAATTAAATACTGAGAACTGTGAGCCTCTGCCATGATCTTCTGTCTGATATCACCACTGGGTACACAAAGACGCCTCCCATGTCGAAGTGTACCGTCCTCATGAATATATAACTCTGCACTCCGTTCTGCTACACATTCTGCTCTAAGCCGCTGAAGTTTAGAATCCGTTGACTGAGCTAACTTAATCCTCTCAACAATACTGGAATGAACTTGCATGCTGGCCATCAATGCTACATTCGTAGGGAGAACTATCTCAATACCCATCTTCTGAAGATCTGCTAATAACTCTGGCTGTGCTGTTAGGAAATAAACTCCAGCTCTCCTGCTCAATGCATCTGCTACTACGTTGGCCTTCCCAGGATGATACTACAAGTTGATGTCATAATCGACAAGTAGTTCTAGCCATCTTCTTTGATGCATGTTAAGATCCTTTCGGGTAAACACATACTTCAGACTCTTGTGTTCGGTGAAAATCTCCACCCGATCTCCATATAAATAATGCCTCCAAAGCTTAAGTGGGTTGGGTAATTCCTCTCATAATCACGAAGCTGATGTGATGCATAAGCTACTACCTTACCATACTGCATTAAGACACATCCCAATCATCTTCCAGAAGTATCACAATAAACGGAAAATCCCCCAGTCCCATCTGGAAGCGTGAGAATGGGAGCCGTCATCAATCTCTGCTTCAACTTCTCAAATGAACTCTGTCACTCTGCTGTCCAAGCAAACTGTACATCCTTGCGGGTCAATTGCGTCAGTGGTGCTGAAATTCGAGAGAAGTCTGAGATAAACTGTCGGTAATAGCCACCCAATCCTAGGAAACTCCGAACTTCTGCGACGGTACTGGGAACAGGCCATGACTCTATAGCCACTTTCTTCTGGGGGTCCACTTCCACTCCACCTCTGGTGATAATGTGACCTAAGTAATAGATACGATATAGCCAAAACTCGGACTTACTAAACTTCGTGTACAACTGGTGTTCTTTGAGAATCTGAAGAACTACACGAAGATGCTGCTCATGATCTGCCTTATTCTTGCTATAAACTAAGATGTCATCTATAAACACTATCACAAACTGGTCCAAATAGGACATAAAGATACGATTTATGAGGTCCATGAATACGGCTGGCACATTGGTCTCTCCAAATGGCATAACAAGAAACTCCCAATGCCCATATCTGGACCTGAATGCTGTCTTTGGGACGTCTTGTTCTCTAACTCTGATCTGATGGTATCCTGACCGCAAGTCAATCTTCGAGAATACTGTCGCTCCTTTGAGTTGATCAAATAAATAATCTATCCTTAGTAGAGGATATCTGTTCTTGATTGTTACTGTCACGACCCGCACCCACTGTGAAGGTACGAGAGCGTAACAACGCCCAGCCTACGCCGCAGTGTCGGCGGTAGAACGCTGTTATAGGTCATGAACTATAACTAACATAATATGAATACTCACCATAAGGAGGCCAACACAGAGGTACAGCTCAATCACAATCTAAGGTAGAGTGTAGCAGGATGGAAATAGATAAGAAATCCTCAACTGAGGTACAGCAGAAAAAAATAACAAGTCTCATCATCTCTAAAATATACAACTCTAAAAATAAGGACAACGGCTAAACATGAAAAGAAGGAACAATCTAATCTATCTACACTATACAAGGTATCATCCTGAGCAGCTGCCTGAACCTCCCCAGGGGTCCAAGTTGCGAGTGTCAACTAGGCAAGCTCCAAGTAAGGGTGCAGGGTTCCTCATCATCCTCTATAAAATTTTTAACAGGTCCAGTCAGGACGGGAGCGAGCACAAAACATCTCACGCAGTTCATATCATGTTAGGAAATATAAAGCATGCAATAGAGTAAGGTACATGAAACGCAGAAAGAAAGAAGTATATGAAAAATAGTAGAGATTTGATAACAGGAAATATCTAAATATGATAAATAAGAACTGTAAGCCTACTGTGATTTAGAGTACAATATGGTTATGTAAACGGGTTAGGTTGTACAATAAAAAATGGGACTCCTTTGTACGTGGGTGTACAATGGACATATACAATTTCTTATACAATAGGGTTGATCACATAACCAATTCTACTCTCCCTCCCTAATCAATACACAAGGATCCAATTCAGTTACGTTACCTTATACAATGGCTTGTACAATGGCTTGTACAATGGCTTGTACAATGGATTGTACAATGGCTTGTACAATGGCTTGTACAATGACTTGTACAATAACTTATACAATGGCTTGTACAATGGCTTGTACAATGGTTCAATGTGATAATGAGAGCACAATATGTACAATGAGTGTACAATAATAAGGGTATTCAATAAATACAATATGTAAGTGAAACGCACATCACAATATGTATTTACTGAATATAAGGAGATAACATCTCAGAAGAAGATCCATATAGTACCAATCCGTGATAATGATCGTGTCAGCATCAAGTACAGTAATCTAGAGCAAGAATGTAAATCCAGACAAGTATGAAACGGTCAGAGAATGTACTCGTCTCGTATCTGAATGTCTGAAGTAAATGTACTGTCCGAGATGAGGTACCTGACTCCTAGTTAGAGCAACACAAGTCAAGATGTATACAGGGGATGATAATAGTAATCTACAATGCATCTGCATGCTGTCTAGGTCAAACTAGACCAAAGTCAACTCTTGGTCAACTCCAGTCAACTACACTAGTCAACTAGGTCAACTAGGCCACTCCTAACCCCAGCAAGTCTAATAAGTCTCACTAGGCCTAACCAAGCCTAGTCTAGCAATCACACACCAATTACAGGGCTATACAAGCCAATCACAAGTATATATCAAGGCACATCCTATTCATGCATATTCAACATTATATATATATATATATAAAGGAAGGAACTAACATGTAAGCTATGTGTGTGTTTGAACATGGATGTGTACATGAAAAGAGAAATCAACACTAGTTATGAGTTTACAGTACACATGGCACAAAGCTAACCCATCTACATTACACATGTATTATACTTAACATGCATGGCTACAAGTATACATCTATATACATTAGAGTAAAGACTATTTAAGTTATAACTAACATGCATCTATACTTTACATAAATCTATATATATTATAGCAATCATTTAGAGAAGGGTTACATGGCATGGTGGTTGATATAGAGTGGGGTGTCCTTGTGCAGAGGGTGAAGTTCATTCTCAGTTTAGTTCCACATTTACATATAAACTAAAGTGAGCTATCCCATATACTGGTGTAACTAACCACATAAAATGAACCATGTTATCTGAAATCTGCCATTAGGCCAACATCCCATATGCATACAGCTCATGCATTATCTAATACTGAAATTAACTAACATTTTGAATTAAGGGGTTGAAGGTTAACATTACATTCATAGACATTCCACTATATTGAAAACTAAAATTGGCTTGGCAATAGGAAAAAGAAGGTATATATGCTTACATGGACAGTTCAGTGTTCGAACAACCTAAAATGAACTAACATTCAATCTAAATATCAGCTATGCATTGGTTCTATGTCTACATATGAAATCTGATATTGTATTTACAATATTTATACATTATGCATTCATATCTATCATTACATATATACCTTGCATTTATATCTAACATTCATTATATACTATGGAACCTACATATTCATCACAAGCCATACTTATACATGCTTACATTAGATAGAATACTTACACCTCATACATCATTTATTTAACCATTTACTCATGCTTGCATTCTCTATTTCATTACATAATGTATATACATTAATATGGGTTAAAATCAAATAGAACATTATATTACACACAAGGGTGCACAAGATGCATATGTCGAATAGTAACTCCTACTAATAATCAATACTATACCAGCTTAGCATGAATTAAAATTTAGGATTAAAGTATGTTATAGATCTATGTGTTAGCTTTCCGAAACTTCAAACAGATCGCGTTTTCGTTTCCGAAAACTCCCGGAATCGCGAAAACATCGAGAACGCGTTTGTCTTTCGTACAGCTGACACTCAAATAATTCTCCAGAAGTTACAGAAATAATGTCACGACCCGGTCCCAATTTCTTGGGTCGAATCAGATCATGCCCAGCCTGCACCGTTGTTGAGACGGCGGCAGTAAGCTGTATCACTCATGCAGGTAAATAAAACAACACAGTCTAATTGCCACAACTTTAATAATTCGAATAGTTTAAAACTTTTTACAATAAAATGAAAAATACATCTGAAGTACATTGCTTTCCACAAACATCATGATTTATAAAGAAGAAGAAAAATCTAGGCAGCCAGCTCATCAGTCCCGAGATCATCGTCCTCTAGTTGGGACCTCGGAAAAAATCGCGGAACAAAGCCTCATCAGTGATACCTAAAATGTTGGTTCTCCAGTCAGGAGGGAGCAAAGTACAATTCATGCTAATCTTGACAATTAATTTAACAATAAAATCATGCACTTTTAAACAGTTTGAAGATGAACAGTTTTGAAACAATACAGTACAGTGATGTGAATAGGCAATGTATATGACCGGCTTGGGTTACAGTAGTATCTAGCGATACGGTATGGCTTGTCCCCGTGTGAAGAGGGGAAAGCTAATACAGTCAGTTACAGTAATTTGGATGTGGTCATAAACATTACTCTACTCCTCCAGTCCCCAACAGTACAGTCAATACTCCCGAAAGAGTTCGTGTTTGAATAGTGGTTTAACATTGCAGTGAAGTGATTATTAAATAATTGTAATCAACATAAATGTACTTGCCTTGATTTCCAATTGGACGAGATTTGTACTTCGGGATTCGAAAGGTCACGTTCTTCCTTGAAATCATATATTCCGGGGAACTTTGTCTCAGAATTACAAACACCAGAATAGTCTAGTTGCAATCTCTATTTGTCTTTCCTAGTCTATTTTAGTTATTAACTAGCTAACACAACATCACAACATTTACTAATGAGTTTGAATTTAGAAATTCAATTTATTTAGGTTTTTCGGGAAAACTTGTAATTATCATATTAATATAAAACTTGGTATTTTATCTACTTATTGGACAAACTTGTTAAAAATATAAAAATATTTTTCTTTTCTTTAAAACGAGAAAATCCTGTATTATTTATTAAAAATAATTTATCAATTAATCCTACGCGTTCCACATTCCCAGAAAATAAAGTAAAATACTATACTACAATATTACAGACCAATTAATAAAAAACTGGGCTTATGCCCCTACAACTTAATTACATAAATTGAAATAAGAAAAGAAACTGGTTAGTCCGAAAATTACCTACAATTTAACAAAAACTAATAAATTTTCAAAATATTATTTAAAGAAAATTATAAATCTCAGACTCTGGTCCAAACTTCATTTTCAACTACTCTGCCTCAACGTCCGGTCGAACCGGTGTGTTTGCATTTCGTTGGGGCCCAGTAACCAATTATGGTTGTCGCCCAAAAATTATTTTAAAACCATTTTATTAATTTTTTCGAAAATTTCGGCAGCATTCCCTCTGTTTTCGGTCAACCCAAAAACTGGGAAATGCTCCGTAAACCTGCAAAATAAGTCCTGAAACCCGAAATTCATATATATATCCATAGAATATATTTTTCCAAAGCCAACACAACATCTCTGATATAATAACGGAATTCCCGAAAACTCGAAACCATTCCGAATTAAACTTCCCAAAAGGATTCAACTCCAGCATATTTATATTTAACCAAAAATTCCCAACAGAACCTAAAAAAACAACTTCAGAACATTATCCGAACTCATTCACAGAGCTAAGAGCCAAATCTATATATTAAATTTGAATCTCCAATAATTCTCGAGAATTCCAAAACACAGAAACTCTTCCGAAAGAGTTCTCGGAAATCCGAGAATTTCTGAGTTCTGAGAGAACAAAAACCAGCAACAAAATGATTTTCCCGAAGAACTCGGAAAAGCCGAGATAGTAACGTAGTTGCTACGTTACCGATAACCGAATTCCCGGAGGAATCGGGGACCAGATTTCATCATTGACAGAGAAATTTAAATTTGGGGTTAGAGTTTACCCAAACCGAAAGTGCAACGAAAATCCTGCAGTGAATCTCGGAACCGAACTGCTCAGGAACAGAAACGAAACCACCAACAGCGCACGCGGGTCAGAACCGAGAAACAAACAGGGGCGAACGGGGGCGATCGGACGGTCGGAGTGGCCGCGCGGTCAGCTGGCGGCGGCGGCCATGGGGAACGGCGTCGGGGGCGGCGGCTTCGGGATCCGGGGTCGGGCGCCGGTCGGGTGCGGCCCGGGGGTCGTCTTGGAGCTCCGGGAAGAGGGTTTTGGAAAGAAGAAGAAATGGTAGTGTGGGGAAGAAGGAGGAGTAGGGAGGGGGTTTTATAGGTGAAGGAAAAGGAGGTTACCGGAATCCGGAGTGTTTCCGGCCGTTCCGAAGGGGAAACGGGGAGTCGCCGACGTTACACGCGGAGGGGAAAGGAAAAGCCGAGAGAACTCTCGGTTACCAAAAACCATTACAGAGAGTAATTCTCTCTCTTACTCAAATGAATGAATCAGTGATAAATGGGTTAATGGATAGTTATTGGGTTTTGGAATATGGGTTGAAAGCTAATGAGTATTAGTTATAGGTTTGGGCCCAAAGCTTGGGCTTCTAACATTTGGGCTTCTATAAAACTTTAAGAAAAATAGTCTTGTAGGCTTAAATGTTTAAGAAATGGGTTTATGAAAAATGCTTGTGGGTTTTTTTTTTATACCATAGGCTAAAAGCTCAACTAACATGGACTAAAAAGACAATTAATTTAATTCCTAAAATTACGGGTTTCACAACCTTCCCTCCTTAGAAAATTTCGTCCTCGAAATTAAAGGCAGGGTAGGAGATACAAACGGGTACGGGTATTACGCCCGTAACTCAGGTCCAACAATAAGAATTTCCAAGGCAGTCGTGGATGAGACGGTTTATGATATCATCCATGTAGAAAAATACAAAAGCGAACCAAAGTACACGAGGTTGATCAGACCATCATGCACCGGTCCTGATTAGACAATATATTAGTGGGTGCACCCAATAAAATATCGTCATGATCAAGCTTGATAAAGAGATAGCTTGCAAAACTAGGCTAACTTCGTCAGCATCAGTCAAGTTTAGAACGAAAAGATAAGAAAATAAGTGATGGCTCGAATTCTAATCTTCTTCTTACCTCTGACTAGGCTTGCAACTGGTTCCTCTGGCACTGAAAAGGTTGGTTCTAATCTTCAGCTCTGAATTATCAAAAATGTGACTCGGATCCGAAATGTAGCATCTGAGCTGTGACGTAGAAGACGTTGCACACTCTCAATATTAGCTGGTAGAGCTAACTGGTACGCTACTTCCAACGTGTCTTAAACTTCAAATGGCCTGATGCTCCTGGCCTCAATTTCCAGCTCCATCAAAACTGATTGTTCCTCTGGTAGGAAAAACTTCCCCAAATGCAATTTGGTCTCCCCAAGACCTACCAAATTTCGAGACGCAAAATCTCAATACATCTTCAAGCGTCTGGATTGACCTCTCTGATTGCTCGTCCCGTGGTACTCCATGAATCCGGTAGATGTGCTTCCCGTACAATGCTGCCCACTTCTTAGTGCATAAACCAACTTTGAAAGTGTGCTGACTTAGTCAGTCGGTTTTCTATAATCCAATTGGTGCCCTTCCCTCCTTGGGAACAAGGCAATCCTTACTCAAAGTTCATTGTTATATGCTTCTACTTCCACTCCGAATTGTCCAGCGGCTGCAATAAACTGGTTGTTCTCTTGCTAAATTCCTCAGATTGACAAATTCGCATCTAATCCCATACCTGGAATTGTCCTTCTTTATTCCATAACACCAATCAATGGAGGCATATTCCGATACATCTTATTATCTCCTGAATATATGGAATACTGCGACTGGTGCATTTCTTTCATCAACTCGTTCCTCCGTTTGTCAGCCGATACGCAAAGTCTCGTACCATTCTTCAGAGTTCAAATGTTGATTAATTTAGAAACCCTCAGGTGTTCCTGCCAACACTTGAGCTCTAAGCCTGCAAAGTGCCTCGTTTTGAAACTACGTTCTCTTGATTTTTATCCCTCAGTCTCGAACTTCATCAATACTGAATCAGCATCCAGCTCTGTCCTTCTATCTCCAGGTAGTATAACCTCCAGTCCAAACTTCTCGATATCTTCTAGCAGGTGCTAATCCTTGGTTAAGAACTTCGCCATCAGTATCGACCAAGTGCATCAGCGACCACATTAGCCTTACCTGAATAGTACTGCAGGTTGATGTCGAAGTCCTTCATCTGCTTCAGCCATCTTCTTAGTTTAACATTCAGCCCTTTCTGAGTGAATACATATTTCAGACTTTTTGTAGTCCGTATAAATTTTCACTCCCTTTCCATAAAAATCATGCTTCCAGCTTCAAAGTAAAGATAATTGCAGCAATTCAAATTAGGCGTGGGATGATTCCTCTCATGAGTCTGTAGTTGCCTACACGTGTAAGCAATTACTCTTCCATGTTGTTGAAGAACGCAACCCAGTCCTCTTCCAGAGGCATTACTGTAAATTGAAAACCCACCGGTTCCTGCGGGTAGCGCAAGGATTGGTGTAGTGGTAAGTCTCTTCTTCAGCTCCTCAATGCCGCCTGGCAAACTTTCGTTCAGATGAACTCTTCATTCTTCCAAGTGAGCTTCGTCATTGGCTCAGCAATCTTGGCGAAATCCTTCACGAACTTCCGGTAGTAGCCGGCCAAGTTCAAGAATCTTCCAAATTGAACTTGGGGTATACCACTCCTCAACAACAGCTATCTTCCATCGAAATTTCTTTTCTTGACGACATGGCCAAAAGTCCACCTTGTCAAAAATCCATGTTCAGATAACTTACCATAAACTTCTTTTTCCTCAAAGTTTCCAAAAACTTCCTCAGGTGTTCTTCATGCTCTTCTTCAGTCTTCAAATATATCAGAATGTTATCGATGGAGAAGATAAACTGATTCAAATACTCATGAAAATCTCTGTTCATGAGATTCATGAACACAGCAGGAGCATTTGTCAGTCTAACGTCCTGACCAAAGAAAACTTTCCATACTTGGTGTTTGAATGCCGTCTTGGAAATGTCCTCTTTCCTGACTTTGATCTAATGGTGATCGGGTCAATCTTCGAAAACTCCTTAACTCTACTCCACTCAAATTGATCAAACAGATCATCAATCCAGAAAAGGTACTTGTTCTTTAGTGTCTGGTAATCCATGCACATCAGTTGTTCCATCCTTCTTGGGCACAAACAAGATAGGTGTTCCCTAAGGTAAAGTTCTATCTTGGATAAATCCTAGAGCCTTCATTGATCTGGTCCTTCATCTTCTATGAACTTCGAGTCTACATCATGCCTTTGTAGGAGGCAAGGTCTGCTAGATAGGAAGAGAGTCTCTGGGTTGTGGCCTAACAGGTGTTGCTGGGTTATGAGCTTTGGTTTGATAGAAAGATAAAGGGCAGTCCTTTACCCGATGTTCAGCAGATCCACATGCCAAACATTGTCCCAATCTCTTGCGGCAACTAACGGCCTGATGACCAGGCCTCTTGCAGTAGTCACAAGCCAATAGCCTCCTACGACAAGACTGCCGGAAAGGGCTCAAATATCTTCTAGATTCAGGGGTATCCCTCCTAGGACGAGGTTCCGCTCCAACTTGGTTTAAGATAGCTAAGGCTACATCATTGACGTTCTTTATGTCTTCTCTCGTGATATTCATCTGTTCCTGCTGGGCTTCATCTTGAGCTTTCTGGAACTCCAGGATTTCTTGAAATAGGACAACCATTTGGGAGATGTTTGCTGGTACTGGTGGAGCAACAAAATGAATACTCCACCTAGGAAATGCAACTCAGTTTGAGATGAGGTAGGAATCGCCAGTGTAGGGAAAACTTCACTGGATGCACTATGAGGACGGTCAAACAGCCACGAGGGAAAACATCCTGGACTTGGTTGAGGAGATGGGGTATGATCCGGAGATGACACCTCATCGCCAGCAGGATTTGGTCAACGGTTATTCTCTGGATGGTTTAGGATGCAAACATAAGCAAGGTATCCTACCAGTCTATAATCAAACCAAGAATATTTATTTATAATATATTTCGGTCCTATGTTGTGACAAATTGATGTTCTAGTGTTCTAGTTGTTTCTAAATATGTTTTTCTAAGTTGTTGTTCAGACCTGCATGGGCCACCACTAAAAACATGTCACGACCCGGTCCCAATTTCTTGGGTCGAATCAGATCATGCCCAGCATGCACCGTTGTTGAGACGGTGGCAGTAAGCTGTATCACTCATGCAGGTAAATAAAACAACACAGTCTAATTGCCATAACTTTAATAATTTGAATAGTTTAAAACTTTTTACAATAAAATGAAAAATACATCTGAAGTACATTGCTTTCCACAAACATCATGATTTATAAAGAAGAAGAAAAATCTAGGCAACCAGCTCATCAGTCTCGAGATCATCGTCCTCTAGTTGGGACCTCGGAAAAAATTGCGGAACAAAGCCTTATCAGTGATACCTAAAATGTTGGTTCTCCAGTCAGGAGAGAGCAAAGTACAATTCATGCTAATCTTGACAATTAATTTAACAATAAAATCATGCACTTTTAAACAGTTTGAAGATGAACAGTTTTGAAACAATATAGTACAGTGATGTGAATAGGCAATGTATATGACCGGCTTGGGTTACAGTAGTATCTAGCGATACGGTATGGCTTGTCCCCGTGTGAAGAGGGGAAAGCTAATACAGTCAGTTACAGTAATTTGGATGTGGTCATAAACATTACTCTACTCCCCCAGTCCCCAACAGTACAGTCAATACTCCCGAAAGAGTTCGTGTTTGAATAGTGGTTTAAAATTGCAGTGAAGTGATTATTAAATAATTGTAATCAACATAAATGTACTTGCCTTGATTTCCAATTGGACGAGATTTGTACTTCGGGATTCGAAAGGTCATGTTCTTCCTTAAAATCCTACATTCCGGGGAACTTTGTCTCAGAATTACAAACACCAGAATAGTCTAGTTGCAATCTCTATTTGTCTTTCCTAGTCTATTTTAGTTATTAACTAGCTAACACAACATCACAACATTTACTAATGAGTTTGAATTTAGAAATTCAATTTATTTAGGTTTTTCGGGAAAACTTGTAATTATCATATTAATATAAAACTTGGTATTTTATCTACTTATTGGACAAACTTGTTAAAAATATAAAAATATTTTTCTTTTCTTTAAAACGAGAAAATCCTGTATTATTTATTAAAAATAATTTATCAATTAATCCTACGCGTTCCACATTCCCAGAAAATAAAGTAAAATACTACACTACAATATTACAGACCAATTAATAAAAACTGGGCTTATGCCCCTACAACTTAATTACATAAATTGAAATAAGAAAATAAACTGGTTAGTCCGAAAATTACCTACAATTTAACAAAAACTAATAAATTTCCAAAATATTATTTAAAGAAAATTATAAATCTCAGACCCTGGTCCAAACTTCATTTTCAACTACTCTGCCTCAACGTCCGGTCGAACCGGTGCGTTTGCATTTCGTTGGGGCCCAGTAACCAATTATGGTTGTCGCCCAAAAATCATTTTAAAACCATTTTATTAATTTTTTCAAAA
This sequence comes from Iris pallida, assembly GCA_029216955.1. NCBI lineage: Eukaryota > Viridiplantae > Streptophyta > Magnoliopsida > Asparagales > Iridaceae > Iris > Iris pallida. The sequence goes on along the minus strand of JANAVB010035616.1, from coordinate 8,152,826 downwards.
ATTTCGGCAGCATTCCCTCTGTTTTCGGTCAACCCAAAAACTGGGAAATGCTCCGTAAACCTGCAAAATAACTCCCGAAACCCGAAATTCATATATATCCATAGAATATATTTTTCCAAAGCCAACACAACATCTCTGATATAATAACAGAATTCCCGAAAACTCGAAACCATTCCGAATTAAACTTCCCAAAAGGATTCAACTCCAGCATATTTATATTTAACCAAAAATTCCCAACAGAACCTAAAAAAACAACTTCAGAACATTATCCGAACTCATTCACAGAGCTAAGAGCCAAATCTATATATTAAATTTGAATCTCCAATAATTCCCGAGAATTCCAAAACACAAAAACTCTTCCGAAAGAGTTCTCGAAAATTCAAGAATTTCTGAGTTCTGAGAGAACAAAAACCAGCAACAAAATAATTTTCCCGAAGAACTCGGAAAAGCCGAGATAGTAACGTAGTTGCTATGTTACCGATAACCGAATTCCCGGAGGAATCGGGGACCAGATTTCATCATTGACAGAGAAATTTAAATTTGGGGTTAGAGTTTACCCAAACCGAAAGTGCAACGGAAATCCTGCAGTGAATCTCGGAACCGAACTGCTCAGGAACAGAAACGAAACCACCAACAGCGCACGCGGGTCAGAACCGAGAAACAAACAGGGGCGAATGGGGGCGATCGGACGGTCGGAGTGGCCGCGCGGTCAGCTGGCGGCGGCAGCCACGGGGAACGGCGCCGGGGGCGGCGGCTTCGGGATCCGGGGTCGGGCGTCGGTCGGGTGCGGCCCGGGGGTCGTCTTGGAGCTCCGGAAAGAGGGTTTTGGAAAGAAGAAGAAATGGTAGTGTGGGGAAGAAGGAGGAGTAGGGAGGGGGTTTTATAGGTGAAGGAAAAGGAGGTTACCGGAATCCGGAGTGTTCCCGGCCGTTCCGGAGGGGAAACGGGGAGTCGCCGACGTTACACGCGGAGGGAAAAGGAAAAGCCGAGAGAACTCTCGGTTACCAAAAACCATTATAGAGAGTAATTCTCTCTCTCACTCAAATGAATGAATGAGTGATAAATGGGTTAATGGATAGTTATTGGGTTTTGGAATATGGGTTGAAAGCTAATGAGTATTAGTTATAGGTTTGGGCCCAAAGCTTGGGCTTCTAACATTTGGGCTTCTATAAGACTTTAAGAAAAATAGTCTTGTAGGCTTAAATGTTTAAGAAATGGGTTTTTGAAAAATGCTTGTGGGTTTTTTTTTCTTTTTATACCATAGGCTAAAAGCTCAACTAACATGGACTAAAAAGACAATTAATTTAATTCCTAAAATTATGGGTTTCACAAATAATTAGGCCTATTAATACATGTTTTTGGAAATCTAACTTCAATATGCTTCTTTTAAAAAAATGGGAGATTAAACCGAACTTTGAGCTAGAAGTTATGACATTTCTAAGTTAGGGCTGAAATTAAAAACGTGGATAAAAATCATGACGGATTTAGGTAGTTGAGACAAAAGAACACAAGTATATAACATAATATATCAAGAACTCACTCTCTATACTAATATATATATATATGAGACACTATAGAACACATCTCCAATACAAAAATATGAGATTAAATATGTAATAATTCATTCATACATAACAACAACACATAGTGTGTCCAAATTTGGGATTTTCCCACATGGACACAACCACAACACGAAGGACACTCCTATGACCTCCAAATGGACACGAAATGGACACAAATAGAGATACAACCATGGGGGTCATTCCTATGGGCTCAAAATAGACCTATATGTATGAGAAAATGAAAAGGAGAAAGGATTTATACCTCCCGGTAGATCGAATCGAAGAAAAGCCTTCCCGGAGCGACACCGACACGTAGAGATTCCAAAAGGACACGAACGAGCTCCGAATCCTCCCAAACTTGGGTAGCTTCCTCCTTGGCTAGAATGGAGAAGGAAAGAAGAAGATTTGGTGGTGAAATGGAAGGATTTGGTGGAGAAATTGCTAGGGATTGCTCTCTAGGAATTTGGGGAAGAACAAGAGAGAGAGTGTGGATGAGAATAATGAAATGAACTTGAGCCTATCCTCTCCCAAAGTGGCTGGCCATATGGGGCTATTTGTCCTATTATGGTAAGGTCTAAAATGCCTCCACTAACCTATTCTATGAGTATTAGGAAAGGGCTAATTGGTTGGGGCTAAATTAGTCATTCTAAAGTCTCTAATCACACTAACCTTATCCATAATAATTAGTCTAACCTCTAACTAAAATATTTCTATCATGTGGACTAAAATTAATATCATGTGGGCCATGCCTAACTAGTGTGTGGGTCCTACTAGAGTCAAACTACCCCCGGGTCCCCGTTTCAAGTCGGATTGAGTTGAAATTCGAACCCGACTCAAATAACCCCAAAACAATATCATAAATAATAAAATAATATCAAAATAATTCAAAGAGGTCAAATACAAAAAATATCCTTAGGCCAAAAATGACATTAAAATATCATAATCACATGGTTAGGCTCTAGGTCAAACAGTCTCTAGGGTTTCACTAGCAAAACGTCAAAACCACAAGTCATTGATTTAAATAATTTTAAAATGATTTAAAATCACCAAAAATCATAATATAAAATAATTATCAATAAATAATAATTATAATTACAAAATTTCAAAATTACCCTCATCTGAAAAACTGGGTGTTACAATCCTACCCACCTTATAAAAATTTCGTCCTCGAAATTAAGATGATCGCACCCCCTTCTAGGTCAAACATAGTCAAGGGTCAATCACTAGTCAATTTCTCAACATCCAAGTACTTGGTCATCAACTGGTCAACTTCTTAGGGTTTTACCTATGCTAGCTATTTAGGTGTTGGCAACTAGAATTTAGCAAAAGAGAAACTCTATAATAGACTAGCTCTTAACTTCCCAATCCTATCAAGTCACCTATAACTAAATACCTACAAGCTAAGCACATGAATACCAAATACCACATATATATATGCTCAAGAACAACAACCCATCACATATATCCTAAGTATATCATCTATATATATACATGACTGATCAACCAAGGGTTAAGGCAGACTAAACTTATAAGGGTCTGAAACAATGCTTAGAACTAGGCTAAGGATGAATGGTCTAAATCAAGGGGACATGGTATCTAGTAAAGGGTCTGCACACTGCCTATAAAGGTGATCAACACAAAGGAACTCAACATGAAGGGAACTTAACTAAAATGGAAAACTGAACCAAGTATAGGCTAAACAACATGTTTATAACCCTATACAACAATGGCCTATAGATACCAACTAACCTATATCCCATATGCCAATATCATCTGCAATCTATCTATGCAAATAGACCTCTCGGTCTTAGGTGAAACTACAACTATACTCAAAGGCAGGCTCTGGTCATGGGTGCCTCACTGGAAAAGGTAAGGGAAAGTAGTAATAATTATCAAGGATGTAAGGCATACTAACATCCTATGCGTAACTGGTTGGTATTATAGATAACAGAAGAATTATCTGCAATGGGTTACTATTCTAACACCAATGCTAACTACCACCTCTAGGGTACAGACACTCTACAAGTCATCATACCATTATACTATGAAGGAACTACCTATAAATAAGCTCTACAAAACTAAATATCCCTACTCCTAAGTCATTTATAACAATCAAACGGGTATAATGTTTAAACCTTCTCAAGATACAATCTGTTAATCATATGCGTCTGTCCAAAATCATGTTGTCCAGAGTCTTCATCATGCTAGTGAGCAAGGCTACGATAATCACAGAGTCCTTGACTAAGGTACGTACCTCTAGGTTCATGGTATTTAAAATTTTCGTACTGTCGCATGCGACGGCAAAAACCTTAAATTTCCATACTCGAGAATACATCCAAAATCTGACTACATGTCCTCACTATGCCAACTAACACGACTATCGAGGATTCTAGATCCCATGATTTAGACGACCTAGCCCATATGATTTTCTCAGAAGAAAAAAAATAAACACAACAAAAGAGTAACATGACAAAAATAAATCAATCAACAAGGAACAGATGGAATCGGATTTCAAGGTAATTATAAAAGACAATTGCGGGAATGGAATTGAGAAGAACGGAACTTGCAGCAAGATCTTCAACGGTCTGTGCATCCTCAACTGTCCTGACGATAGCTCGCCCTGCTGGTTTCATCCAGCCTGATGCTGATACTACACAAATCTCTGCTGCTGATGCTGCATGAATCGCTGCTGCTGAGAGAAACCAAAAATAAAGGGAAAAGTCTCTGTACAGACGGAGGTGTACCTCCAACATAGCAGAAACGCCAACCTGAGTCGGCATAACAGAAGCTGCGATCTCGAGGCCCTGATGAACAGGACGAGAGGTGGCCAGCCTCTCGATAGTATTCCCCGAACCAAAGCGATGAGATCGTGTCTTCATAACCATCATGAAGACAGATCAAAATAAGAAGCAATTTCTGAGAATGAAGCGAAAATTCGAAGGAGAATAATTTATATTCAAGGGAAGTCAATAAGCAACAATTTTAGACAAAAGGAATCGGATTAAGAGTTTTTCCTAATGTGATTGAATACCTCCAAAAATATCCTAATTCTACTGCAGGCTGTAGTGATACTCTAGTTCGAATACCACTACATAAACTCGACCTGCATGGGCCACCACTAAAAACGTATCACGACCCGCACCCACTGTGAAGGTACGAGAGCGTAACAACGCCCAGCCTACGCCGCAGTGGCGGCGGTAGAACACTGTTCTAGGTCATAAACTATAACTAACATAATATGAATACTCTCTATAAGGAGGCCAACACAAAGGTACAGCTCAATCACAATCTAAGGTAGAGTGTAGCAGGATGGAAATAGATAAGAAATCCTCAACTGAGGTACAGCAGAAAGAAATAACAAGTCTCATCATCTCTAAAATATACAACTCTAAAAATAAGGACAACGGCTAAACATGAAAAGAAGGAACAATCTAATCTATCTACACTATACAAGGTATCATCCTGAGCAGCTGCCTGAACCTCCCCAGGGGTCCAAGTTACGAGTGTCAACTAGGCAAGCTCCAAGTAAGGGTGCAGGGTTCCTCATCATCCTCTGTAAAATTTTCAACAGGTCCAGTCAGGACGGGAGCGAGCACAAAACATCTCACGCAGTTCATATCATGTTAGGAAATATAAAGCATACAATAGAGTAAGGTACATGAAACGCTGAAAGAAAGAAGTATATGAAAAATAGTAGAGATTTGATAACAGAAAATATCTAAATATGATAAATAAGAACTGTAAGCCTACTGTGATTTAGAGTAAAATATGGTTATGTAAACGGGTTAGGTTGTACAATAAAAAAGGGGACTCCTTTGTACGTGGGTGTACAATGGACATATACAAATTTTTATACAATAGGGTTGATCACAAAACCAATTCTACTCTCCCTCCCCAATCAATACACAAGGATCCAATTCAGTTACGTTACCTTATACAATGGCTTGTACAATGGCTTGTACAATGGCTTGTACAATGACTTGTATAATGACTTGTACAATAGCTTGTACAATGGCTCAATGTGATAATGAGAGCACAATATGCATAATGAGTGTACAATAATAAGGGTATTTAATAAATATAATATGTAAGTGAAACGTACATCATAATATGTATTTAGTGAATACAAGGAGATAACATCTCAGAAGAAGATCCATATAGTACTAATCCGTGATAAAGATCGTGTCAGCATCAAGTACAGTAATCTAGAGCAAGAATGTAAATCCAGACAAGTATGAAACGGTCAGAGAATGTACTCGTCTCGTATCTGAATGTCTGAAGTAAATGTATTGTCCGAGATGAGGTACCTGACTCCTAGTTAGAGCAACACAAGTCAAGATGTATACAGGGGATGATAATAGTAATCTACAATGCATCTGTATGCTGTCTAGGTCAAACTAGACCAAAGTCAACTCTTGGACAACTCCAGTCAACTACACTAGTCAACTAGGTCAACTAGACCACTCCTAACCCCAGCAAGTCTAATAAGTCTCACTAGGCCTAACCAAGCCTAGTCTAGCAATCACACACCAATCACAGGGCTACACAAGCCAATCACAAGTACATATCAAGGCACATCCTATTCATGCATATTCAACATTATATATATATAAAAAAAAGGAACTAACATGTAAGCTATGTGTGTGTGTGAAGATGGATGTGTACATGAAAAGAGAAATCAATACTAGTTATGAGTTTACAATACACATGGCACAAAGCTAACCCATCTACATTACACATGTATTATACTTAACATGCATGGCTACAAGTATACATCTATATACATTAGAGTAAAAACTATTTAAGTTATAACTAACATACATCTATACTTTATATAAATCTATATATATTATAGCAATCATTTGGAGAAGGGTTACATGGCATGGTGGTTGATATAGAGTGGGGTGTCCTTGTGCAGAGGGTGAAGTTCATTCTCAGTTTAGTTCCACATTTACATATAAACTAAAGTGAGCTATCCCATAAACTGGTGTAACTAACCACATAAAATGAACCATGTTATCTGAAATCTGCCATTAAGCCAACATCCCATATGCATACAGCTCATACATTGTCTAATACTGAAATTAACTAACATTTTGAATTAAGGGGTTGAAGGTTAACATTACATTCATAGACATTCCACTATATTGAAAACTAAAATTGGCTTGGCAATAGGAAAAAGAAGGTATATATGCTTACATGGACAGTTCAGTGTTCGAACAACCTAAAATGAACTAACATTCAATCTAAATATCAGCTATGCATTGGTTCTATGTCTACATATGAAATCTGATATTGCATTTATAATATTTATACATTATGCATTCATATCTATCATTATATATATACCTCGTATTTATATCTAGCATTCATTATATACTATGAAACCTACATATTCATCACAAGCCATACTTATATATGCTTACATTAGATAGGATACTTATACCTCATACATCATTTATTTAACCATTTACTCATGCATGCATTCTCTATTTAATTACATAATGTATATAGGGTTAAAATCAAATAGAACATTATATTACACACAAGGGTGCACAAGATGCATATGCCGAATAGTAACTCCTACTAATAATCAATACTATACCATCTCAGCATAAATTAAAATTTAGATTAAAGTATATTATAGATCAATGTGTTAGCTTTCCGAAACTTCAAATAGATCACGTTTTCGTTTCCGAAAACTCCCGGAATCGCGAAAACACCGAGAACGCGTTTGTCTTTCGTACAGCTGACACTCAAATAATTCTCCAAAAAGTTACAGAAAGAATTAGGCCTACTATTACATGTTTTTGGAAAGCTAACTTCAATACGCTTCTTTTAAAAAAAATGGGAGATTAAATTGAACTTTGAGCTAGAAGTTATGACATTTCTAAGTTAGGGCTGAAATTAAAAACGTGGATAAAAATTATGACGGATTTAGGTAGTTGAGACAAAAGAACACAAGTATATAACATAATTGTCAGCCCCTATTTTTCAAATTTTAGTTAAATTAGTGTTAATTAAATTTTAATGTCATTTATAGCCTTAAATAATTATTAGGAATTTTTAGGAATTTTTCTAGAATTTTTAAATAATTTTAAATGAGTTTTAAAATACAAAAATATTGATTTATAATTTATTTAAATATTTTAATATCAATTTGCAATTATTAGAATTGTTTTAATACTGTTTTATAATTATTAGAATTGTTAATATATTGGTTTGCAATTTTCCAATTGTTATGTGCAAATTTTTTTTGCACATAAACAGTGCGGGATGGATTGTGCAAATATAATTTTGCACTTAGACACTGCTAGGACCTTTATGCAATTTCCTAAACTCTAGGGTTCGTTTTGCAAATCCTAAACCTACCCCCCCCGACCGACGATCGCCACACCGACGGGCAGCCCCCGCCATTTCCGGCTGCCCGACCGACTTATCAACCGCCCTCTTTCCCTATAAAACACTCCCCTCTCTCCCCCAGTCAAAACCCTAGCTCTACACCCTACCACGACCGCCCACGCCACCATCACCTCCACTTTTCCCCCACCGGAACCCTATCTCCGGCTACACCCGAGCGCCGCCCCTACGACGAACGCCACCCCCTACCACCACCACCAACGGGTTCGCCTCGACGAGCCGCGCCCAGCGCCACCCGAGCGCCACCGACCCGACCGCTCCGTCGCCCAGTCGCCACCCCGACAGCAGCCCCGACCTGGACACGTACGTGTCATCTACCCCCCCCCCCCCGTGTCCTGTTGTGTCTCGTTCTCATGCACAGGACTCGCCTACACACGACAACCCTAATGGTAAGTGCGGACACGGCAAACACGTGTCGTGCGTGTCATAAAACAGCCCGACACATAGACTCCTGTGTCCCTAACTGTCAGGACACAGGATTATTATTATTTTTTTTATGTATAAACCATTCTAACCTAAATAAAATGAACTAAAACCCTATTCCTAACAACGGGCCAACTGGCCTACTGGCCAGCGCGCAGTAACTAAAAACCCCCGCTCTGTTAGCCCGAGTTCGAGCCCTCTGTCTGTTTCCTTTTGTTTTTGTTTTTATTTTGTTTTGTTTTTGTTTTGTTTTATTTATATATATATATATATATATATGTATTTAGATATATATGTATATATGTAATTAAGTATTTTATATATATACTGTTATATAAGTATATATATATATATATATACAATATTTATGTATTTGTGTATATATGTATATATATATATATTTCTTTATGTATAAATAAAGTATTATATATTATAATTATTGTTTTATACATATATACATATATTATGTTTATATTTATATGTATATATTATATATTTAATTCTTTATGTATATATATGTATTTTCTATATATATACATATATGTTATATATGTATATGTATATATGCATAATTATTTAGCCTAAGTAATTTATGTAATATTATGCCTATGTATATTTTAATATATATGTAAATATTACTTGTCATATTTTTATGGCTATTATGTAAAAATTCACATAGTTAAAATATTAATATTTATTTTGCACTTTTTAACCAAATTGTATTTTAGTGTATTTAAATTACTGCAACCATTTGGTGTCCAAGCCTAGCATGGGTATTTGGGCTCAAATATGTTTTCATACATTCAAGACCTGCACAAGTCATATTGGACTTGATTCATGGCCTTGGGTCCTGTATTTGAACTTTGGTTCAAATTATATACATGGACAAAATACGCAGATAATTAATTATTTAAATTCAATTTTGTACAAATGCTGTTTTTGATTTTCTAAAAATACTTAAAGTATTGTTAAAATTATGGAAAAATAGTTTTTAGATACTATGTTAAGTTAGCTAATTTAGTATAATTTTGTAGTATTTAATTTTCTGTTTTGCCACTAGTTTGGCATATGAAACCAAAACTCATTTTCTGTATACTTAGGAAAACTGATTTTTATAAAATATTTGTAAAATTCCAGAAAAATTATAATAAATTTCTATGATTAACAAGGATCACTTTGATACTTTGCTTTAAACAAAACTAGGCTTTTTGCCTATCTCTAAAATTGTTAGAACACAATGATCTTTTGATTTATTTATTGATTAATTACGACTTGTAGCTTTTTGTGTTATTTGGAGTTTTAGTCGTGTTGAACCTCATCCCTCACTAGTGTAAAGACCTTAGAAAGTTAGTTAACATAGTGTGTCACCCCACATTGGTCTCCTATGCCAAGTCATCATTTTGGCTAGGTGCCCAATCACAAGTCGTGTTTCACCAAATTAGTGTCCTAGTGTTTTAGCTTAGTGTAAAACTAAGTTGTTGTATTTACTTCTACAGTGACGAGTTACCGGGCATCCATAGCACATTTATCGCAGCTTGTTTTACTTTGCTAGAGGCAAGTACTTTCTACGAACTTTACATATTGTCACATAAAATGAACTGCAAACCCCACCATGTTAAATGCTGATCCTTGGGGTAGCAAGTTAGATCTCTACATGTTGTACTTTCAGTTACTACCATGCTTAGAACAGTCTTGATGTATCTCTCACATGATTAGAATATGGGTTATAGGGAAACTGATAGTAGTGTACGTGATCATATCCCCCTCTTCAGTACCGAGCAAAGTTTCATTTTATATGATACTGCGCCGTAGGCCTTACTCTCCAAGCTGTATTTGTACGTGTGTACATATATCGCCTTTACACTTGTATGGAAGTACATTTTATTTACATGTGCCTCAGTACATTGTACACCTATTGACCGATCATGTACCTGCTACAGTTTTAAATATTACATATACATCTGTCTCTATGACATATGTGTCCTTGCCATGATAGACTATGTGATGCCATGCTTTCCAGTTATTCCTCTCATGTTCATTTCCATATTTCATATGCTAGTTTGCTAGATTTAGTACTTGCTCCCGTCCTGACAGGATAACGTTGTAGGTGTTCTTACTGAGGAGGAGTTGCTCTGTGATTCGTATTATGGAGTTACTGCCGAGGACTCGGCTCTGCTTTACGAGGATATTCCTGCAGAGAACCTCGCCTAGTTGTCTTTTGTTTACTTAGACTTTTGAGAGTAGACATGTATTAGACTATATCATTTTGTAACTGGACATGTATCCAGTTTTACATTTCAGTTTACTTGTACTTGGATATTTTACTATATACGACGACTTTTGTGTTTGGAGCATTTATGATTCTTCTTCACTTATAGAACTGTTAGCACATTTTAATCTTATCCTGTTGTCTCTAGAACAGCTTACTGCGCTTTATCTTAAGCGTAGGCTGGACATGGTTCGGCCCGGCCCAACAATTTGGGTAACGGGTCGTGACATATTTTTTTTGGTGGCCCATGCAGGTCCTGACTAAACTGTTTGGTTACGTTATTGTACCAAGCATGCCTGCAATTAGGAACTTAAGGTAATTAGACAACATTAGGAAAGACGCTTAGAACACTTAGAGGAATGCTAGGATTGCAACATAGGAAATACATCACATGTTTGCTATTATAATTAGATTTTTCTTGCATATGATTGCATACCTTAAACAAGTCCTTATAAGTCTTTTTATGTGTAATTTAGATGGTGCTTACTCGTTCATCCCAGTATGTTACCCCCGAGAATGGGGCCCTCCATATCCAGTCAGCTGACCAGTTGACTGATACACCTCCACCTACCATATTCCCCCACTCCACAGATCCACAGACCCAGATACCACCTTCCACATCCCAGTCCCAGCAGGCCCCAATACTTCCACCACCCCCTATCACTATACCCACCCAGGCTTCCGTCACACTCGACGGGACCCAGCTGCTCACACTGATCCAGGGGTTCCTAACAACCCATCAGGAGCAGACTACCCTACTCCGCCAGAGCATGGAGCGTTCTGAGGGACGTCCCGTGGTCCCACCATATGTAGAGCCATGGCAGAAAGCGGGGACGATCAAGGACTTCATGGGTCTGAATCCCAAGGAGTTCTCAGGGACTGAGGGCATAGTAGTAGCTGATGACTGGCTAGATTCTGTAGAGAGGAAGCTTCTGGGAGTTAGGATGCCGGATGACCTTCAGGTCGAGGCAGCAGGATTTCTGCTAATAGACTTAGCCGGAGTCTGGTTCAGGAATGAGCCGTTGTTCGCGAGAGGTAGAGCCACCTGGGACCAGTTCAAGACCCAGTTCAAGAAAAAATTCTTCTCGACCACTGCTAGAGTAGCTATGGGGCTACGATTCCAGAACATCCAGCAGGAGAACCGTTCTGTTGATGACTATGCGGGAGAGTTTAGTCGCTTGAGCCGTTTTGCTCCTAGTCTGGTTGCTAATCCAGAGGAGATGACCCGTAGGTTTTGCCATGGTCTAGTTCCAGACATCGGCATTCTTATAGTGGAGAACGGTACGACTGACTACTACCAGAGCCTAGAGTTGGCCCGGAGCATCGAGGAGCGTCTTCTGTCTAGCAAGAGGCCGGCTTCTGTACATCATGAGGGACCGTCCAAGCGTCAGGCTTTCAGCAGAAAGCACCGACGCCGCCTAGGAGACTTACCATCCCCCTACACCACATCGTCAGACCCCGCCAGTTAGAGCCCCGGGACCCCGACATCAGCAGCAGCAGCAGAAGGGAGCTATATGTTCTTTCTGTGGGAGACCAGGGCATAAATTCGTCGTCTGCAGGAAGAGGTTGGGGCAGTGTTTAGCTTGTGGGTCTGCCATCCATCAGATTCGGGACTGCCCAGTAGCCAAGGGACCCCAGGGGAAGACTTATAGCCTAGTCCTTGAGCCGGAGCCGGAACAGGTTTCGGGAGGTTAGTTTTGATCGTAGCCTTAGTCATTTGTTGCATTGCTTGCTATGTTAGAATATTGTCGGGTCTCCAATCATTGTAAATTTTGAGGACGAAATTTTTCAAGGAGGGAAGACTTGTCAGCCCCTGTTTTTCAAATTTTACTTAAATTAGTGTTAATTAAATTTTAATGTCATTTATAGCCTTAAATAATTATTAGGAATTTTTAGAAATTTTTCTAGAATTTTTAAATGATTTTAAATGAGTTTTAAAATACAAAAATATTGATTTGTAATTTATTTAAAGTTTTAATATCAATTTGCAATTATTAGAATTGTTTTAATACTGTTTTGTAATTATTAGAATTGTTAATATATTGGTTTGCAATTTCCCAATTGTTATGTGTAAATTTCTTTTGCACATAAACAGTGCGGGATGGATTGTGCAAATATAATTTTGCACTTAGACACTGCTAGGACCTTTATGCAATTTCCTAAACTCTAGGGTTCGTTTTGCAAATCCTAAACCTACCCCCCCCCCCCCCCGACCGACGACCGCCACGCCGACGGGCAGCCCCCGCCATTTCCGGCTGCCCGACCGACTTATCAACCGCCCTCTTTCCCTATAAAACACACCCCTCTCTCCCCCAGTCAAAACCATAGCTCTACACCCCACCACGACCGCCCACGCCACCATCACCTCCACTTTTCCCCCACCGGAACCCTATCTCCAGCTACACCCGAGCGCCGCCCCTACGACGAACGCCACCCCCTACCACCACCACCAACGGGTTCGCCTCGACGAGCCGCGCCCAGCGCCACCCGAGCGCCACCGCCCCGACCGCTCCGCCGCCCAGTCGCCACCCCGACAGCAGCCCCGACCTGGACACGTACGCGTCATCTACCCCCCCCTCTCGGGTCCTATTGTGTCTCGTTCTCATGCACAGGACTCGCCTACACACGACAACCCTAATGGTAAGTGCGGACACGGCAAACACGTGTCGTGCGTGTCATAAAACAGCCCGACACATGGACTCATGTGTCCCTAACTGTCAGGACACAGGATTATTATTATTTTTTATGTATAAACCATTCTAACCTAAATAAAATAAACTAAAACCCTATTCCTAACAAACGGGCCAACTGGCCCACTGGCCAGCGCGCAGTAACTAAAAACCCCCGCTCTGTTAGCCCGAGTTCGAGCCCTCTGTCTGTTTCCTTTTGTTTTTGTTTTTATTTTGTTTTGTTTTTGTTTTGTTTTATTTATATATATATATATATATATATATATATATATATATATATGTATTTAGATATATATGTATATATGTAATTAAGTATTTTATATATATACTGTTATATAAGTATATATATATATACAATATTATGTATTTGTGTATATATGTATATATATATTTCTTTATGTATAAATAAACTATTATATATTATAATTATTGTTTTATACATATATATACATATATTATGTTTATATTTATATGTATATATTATATATTTAATTCTTTATGTATATATATGTATTTTCTATATATATACATATATGTTATATATGTATATGAATATATGCATAATTATTCAGCCTAAGTAATTTATGTAATATTATGCCTATGTATATTTTAATATATATGTAAATATTACTTGTCATATTTTTATGGCTATTATGTAAAAATTCACATAGTTAAAATATTAATATTTATTTTGCACTTTTTAACCAAATTGTATTTTAGTGTATTTAAATTACTGCAACCATTTGGTGTCCAAGCCTAGCATGGGTATTTGGGCTCAAATGTGTTTTCACACATTCAAGACCTGTACAAGTCATATTGGACTTGATTCATGGCCTTGGGTCCTGTATTTGAACTTTGGTTCAAATTATATACATGGACAAAATACGCAGATAATTAATTATTTAAATTCAATTTTGTACAAATGCTGTTTTTGATTTTCTAAAAATACTTAAAGTATTGTTAAAATTATGGAAAAATAGTTTTTAGATACTATGTTAAGTTAGCTAATTTAGTATAATTTTTGTAGTATTTAATTTATTGTTTTGCCACTAGTTTGGCATATGAAACCAAAACTCATTTTCTGTATACTTAGGAAAACTGATTTTTATAAAATATTTGTACTGGTTAATAAATTCCAGAAAAATTATAATAAATTTCTATGATTAACAAGGATCACTTTGATACTTTGCTTTAAACAAAACTAGGCTTTTTGCCTATCTCTAAAATTGTTAGAACACAATGATCTTTTGATTTATTTATTGATTAATTACGACTTGTAGCTTTTGTGTTATTTGGAGTTTTAGTCGTGTTGAACCCCATCCCTCACTAGTGTAAAGACCCTAGAAAGTTAGTTAACATAGTGTGTCACCCCACATTGGTCTCCTATGCCAAGTCATCATTTTGGCTAGGTGCCCAATCACAAGTCGTGTTTCACCAAATTAGTGTCCTAGTATTTTAGCTTAGTGTAAAACTAAGTTATTGTATTTACTTCTACAGTGACGAGTTACCGCAAATCCATAGCACATTTATCGCAGCTTGTTTTACTTTGCTAGAGGCAAGTACTTTCTACGAACTTTACATATTGTCACATAAAATGAACTACAAACCCCACCATGTTAAATGCTGATCCTTGGGATAGCAAGTTAGATCTCTACATGTTGTACTTTCAGTTACTACCATGCTTAGAACAGTCTTGATGTATCTCTCACATGATTAGAATATGGGTTATGGGGAAACTGATAGTAGTGTACGTGATCATATCCCCCTCTTCAGTACCGAGCAAAGTTTCATTTTATATGATACTGCGCCGTAGGCCTTACTCTCCAAGCTGTATTTGTACGTGTGTACATATATCGCCTTTACACTTGTACGAAAGTACATTTTATTTACATGTGCCTTAGTACATTGTACACCTATTGACCGATCACGTACCTGCTACAGTTTTAAACATTACATATACATCTGTCTCTATGACATATGTGTCCTTGCCATGATAGACTATGTGATGCCATGCTTTCCAGTTATTCCTCTCATGTTCATTTCCATGTTTCATATGCTAGTTTGCTAGATTTAGTACTTGCTCCCGTCCTGACAGGATAACGTTGTAGGCGTCCTTACTGAGGAGGAGTTGCTCTGTGATTCGTATTATGGAGTTACTGCCGAGGACCCGGCTCTGCTTTACGAGGATATTCCTGCGGGGAACCTCGCCTAGTTGTCTTTTGTTTACTTAGACTTTTGAGAGTAGACATGTATTAGACTATATCATTTTGTAACTGGACATGTATCCAGTTTTACATTTCAGTTTACTTGTACTTGGATATTTTACTATATACGACGACTTTTGTGTTTGGAGCATTTATGATTCTTCTTCACTTATAGAACTGTTAGCACATTTTAATCTTATCCTGTTGTCTCTAGAACAGCTTACTGTGCTTTATCTTAAGCGTAGGCTGGACATGGCTCGGCCCGGCCCAACAATTTGGGTAACGGGTCGTGACAATAATATATCAAGAACTCACTCTCTACACTAATATATATATATGAGACACTATAGAACACATCTCCAATACAAAAATATGAGATTAAATATGTAATAATTCATTCATACATAACAACAACACATAGTGTGTCCAAATTTGGGATTTTCCCACATGGACAGAACCACAACAGGAAGGACACTCCTATGACCTCCAAATGGACACGAAATGGACACAAATGGAGATACAACCATGGGGGTCATTCCTATGGGTTCAAAATAGACCTATATGTATGAGGAAATGAAAAGGAGAAGGGATTTATACCTCCCGGTAGATCGAATCGAAGAAAAGCCTTCCCGGAGCGACACCGACACGTAGAGATTCCAAAAGGACACGAACGAGCTCCGAATCCTCCCAAACTTGGGTAGCTTCCTCCTTGGATAGAATGTAGAAGGAAAGAAGAAGATTTGGTGGTGAAATGGAAGGATTTGGTGGAGAAATTGCTAGGGATTGCTCTCTAGGAATTTGGGAAAGAACAAGAGAGAGAGTGTGGATGAGAATAATAAAATGAACTTGAACCTATCCTCTCCCAAAGTGGCTGGCCATATGGGGCTATTTGTCCTATTATGGTAAGGTCCAAAATGCCCCCACTAACCTATTCTATGAGTATTAGGAAAGGACTAATTGGTTGGGGCTAAATTAGTCATTCTAAAGTATTTAATCACACTAACCTTATCCATAATAATTAGTCTAACCTCTAACTAAAATATTTCTATCATATGGACTAAAATTAATATCATGTGGGCCATACCTAACTAGTGTGTGGGTCCCACTAGAGTCAAACTACCCCCGGGTCCCCGTTTCAAGTCAGATTGAGTTGAAATTCGAACCTGACTCAAATAACCCCAAAACAATATAATAAATAATAAAATAATATCAAAATAATTCAAAGAGGTCAAATGCAAAAAATATCATTAGGCCAAAAATGACATTAAAATATCATAATCACATGGTTAGGCTCTAGGTCAAACAGTCTCTAGGGTTTCACTAGCAAAACATCAAAACCACAAGTCATTGATTTAAATAATTTTAAAATGATTTAAAATCACAAAAAATCATAATATAAAATAATTATCAATAAATAATAATTATAATTACAAAATTTCAAAATTACCCTCATCTGAAAAACTGGGTGTTACAGTTACAGAGTTTAAGGTACGATAATCAATACATAATTTTGATGTACCATCCTTCTTTTTTACAAGAAGTATCTGGGCTCCCCAAGGTGATCCACTAGCACGAATGAATCCCTTGGTTCTGAATTCTTCAATCATCTTATACAAGATCTCTAACTCTGAAGGCGCCATCATGTAGAATCCCCCTGATACCGGTGCCGTCCCTGGAAGCAAATCAATGGTAAACTCTATCTCTCTCTCTGGGGGTATGCCTGGAAGCTCTTTTGGGAACACGTTTGGGAACTCTTCCACGACTCTGGGAAACTGAACTGCCACTGATACTGCTATCTGCAATACTAGAGAAGAAGGTTCTACTTCGCCTCTGGAAAATGAAAACTATGGTTCACCTGGAATACCAAAAATAATCCTGCCAATATGGCAGTCTATTCTTGCGTATTGCTCCTTCAACCAATCCATTCCTAGGACCACATCATAATCGGCTATCAGAAATTCTATCAACCTAGCGAGAAACTCTCTACCGCTAGCTATGATTCGACACGAGGAAAACACTCTATCTACTCCCACAAGACTGTTACCAGTAAGTATATTGAGCCTTACTGATAATGACTCGGGCTCCAGTCCTATCCGTATAGCAAATCGTGCAGACATAAATGAATGCGATGCACTCGAATCAAATAATACTGATGCTAGAAAAGAGTTGACGAGAAGGGTATCTGCCACCACCTCACCTGAAGCTAACTCTTCCTCAACGGACAATGCTAAAGCCTGACCTTGCTTTCTTGGTGCTGGTCCCCTCTACTGGTGACCTCTCTGCTGGTTCTGAATCTGAACTTGGGCATACTGCTGAGCCTGAGACGGCAATGGCCTCGGAGGTTGATACTGCTGCTGCACTGGTGCTGGACCCCTAACCGATGGACTGGTTAGGTTTGATGACGACGAACTTACTCTATTCGGACAGGACCATATCTTGTGTTTCGTTGCCCCACAAGCCAAGCACAATTCCTGTGCTCTGAGACACTCTGATACTACATGTCCGAGCATTCCATAATGAGTGCAGCCCATTGCGGAAGACTGCTTCTACTTCTGTTGCTGAGGATACGCCGGCGTCGAGTGCTGAGCCGACAAAACTGTGGTCGCCTACCTAGGAGCTCCAATAGTCAAATCCCTAGCTGCCGGGGCGGGTGCTGAAGACTGGGACATCTGTCCATAAGACCTCTTCCGTTCTCCGCTTCTATCTACAATCCTCTGCGAAGTATACTCATGCCTCTTCGCTGCTCGCAAGACGACATCAAACGTCTGGTGCTCAAACTGCTCCACTGATATGATAATCTCAAGGTGGAGCCCCTGCTGGAATCGCTGGGCTCGATCGAATTCGGTTGCCACCAGGGTGGGAGCAAACCGACTGAGTCTAGAAAACTCGGCCGCATATCCATCGACCGTCCTGTCCATCTGCTTAAGGTTAGTGAATCTCGTCTGCAGATCATATCGAGCTACTGCGTCGAAGTACTTGGTCTAGAATTTGTTGCTGAATACCGCCCATGAGACAGGTGTCGGTAATCCAACTGCTAGCATCGCCCACCAGCTGCGGGCTAAGTCCAATAACTGTAGGCACACAACGGCCACCTTCTCATTCTCAGGAATCCTAGCTGCTTCAAGGATAACCTATGTGTCCTGAAGCCATACATCAGCAGTAATAGCATCTTCAGTACCGTCAAAGAAAGGAGGGTTCAGATGCTTGAAGTTGTTGGCCGTGTTGTTCCCTTGGTAACCAACTCTGTCCATGGCATCTTGTACTGTCTGGTGCAGGACATCGCCTCAACGATTTTGAGATGCAAGCAATTCCCTAATGAGACCCACCAGGGTTCCATTGTCAGGCTCCGCAGGCTGGACGGGCTGAACTGGTGGCTCTTGACCCCCGGTAGGCATGACTCTGGAGGCTACTCCTGAATGCTGGGCTTGGTCTCCAGGTTGCTGCTGGTCCACTGGAGGTGCTCCGCCTTGCTGATCGACAGGACCAGGAACAATGCCGCTGAAGAAACGACATGGGGAACAATAAAGAAGGACCATGATAAATCGAGGATATAAACATGTGATCAGGTCAAGATTTCAGAAAAATTAGATGACACGAGTAGAGATCAAGGGCGAGTGCTGATTGAGACATCTATTCAGTGAAAGCCTCGCACAACTTGATTTACAAGACCTGCGTCGGCCACCACTTAAACCGTGTCACGGCCCAGAACCAGAATACTGGAGAGCGGGGGACAGACACAGCCAGCTACGTACAGTGAAGTAAATCCTACCTCGTAATACGCTCACGGCTGTCTACATGCATGAGGGTTTACTACAAGCCATTAGTCTCTTAGGGTCAAGAACAAGCCTAGTGTCTCAATTTCAAACAAGCAAGTAAAAGTAACAAGATGGTAGATCATCAGACATACAAAGTAAGGCGTCCCGAACATTACATATTCAGATGATCATGAAGCTAGTCATACAAAATGCGAAGACTAGCAAGAGTTTAAGTCATACATGATCAACTCTAGGATCTGTCAATCATGTTACAGCCATTAGGCAGACACGAATGTAAATTTAACACGAGCTAATACTTGTTCGGCGGCTAAATGCCTCAAAAGAATAATTTACAATAGAGTGGAAGAGCAAATAAAACTCATTCATTGCCAGGGTTGTGCCTAGTGTGCACCATCTGGCTGGAAGGCTGGAAGATCCTCGGGTGCTACTCCGAAATCTGGCCATACAAAACCAGCTGGATCAGACCCCAGAAAGAGCAAGTGCCACAAAGGAGGCTTCAATTAAGAACTAAAACCAGCATATTAGCACATGAGACATAAAGGATAATAAAAGACATGAGTTAGAGAAAATAAGACGATAAACGATAAGACAACTAAGGGACTATTCCGGTAGCCAAGTTACAACCCGTAAACCAAACAAGGACCGGGGTTGTAATCCTTTACCTGAACAGAGCTTAGTCTCCAACCAATTATCGACAATAGTAAAGCATAAAGTAATATACAGTAATAGCCATGTAGCAGTCTTGCTTAGATAAGACTAGAATGGACTC
The DNA here is from genome assembly GCA_029216955.1 of Iris pallida. NCBI lineage: Eukaryota > Viridiplantae > Streptophyta > Magnoliopsida > Asparagales > Iridaceae > Iris > Iris pallida. The sequence goes on along the minus strand of JANAVB010035616.1, from coordinate 8,132,713 downwards.
CATTCATCATTCACGGCCAAACAATATGTACGGCTTGATACTTTAACTAACTAGGGTTATCACAAGCCTAGTTACTAGCAAGATGCAATGAGATGTTCCAACAACCACAAGCCCTGCAGACATAATCCAGGTTATCCTGTCATAAGTTGAGAGAGTTGGATTAGGTGACTTAGAGGTGCAACATATGACAGTGTACTGGAAATGTGCCCTACTCGACGGCAGGCTACATGTCACGACCCGTTATCCAAATTATTGGGCCAGGCCGAGTCATGTCCAGCCTACGCTTGAGATAAAACGTAGTAAGCTGTTCTAAAGACAACAGGATAAAACTAAATATGCTAACAGTTCTATAAGTGAATAAAAGTCAGAAATGCTCCAAACACAAAAGTCGACTCATATAGTAAAATGTCCAAAGTACAAGTCTGAAATGTAAAACTGGATACATGTCAAGTTACAAAACACGTAGTCTAATACATGACTACTCTCAAAAGTCTAAAGCAAAAAGACAACTAGGCGAGGTTCCCTGTAGGAACATCCTCGTAAAGCAAAGCCGGGTCCTCGGTAGTATCTCCATAATATGAGTCGCAGAGTAACTCCTCCTCAGTAAGGACACCTACAACGTTATCCTGTCAGGACGGGAGCAAGTACTGAATCTAACAAACATATAATACTGATCATGTGATGAAAAGAAATGACATATCATGTTTGTTCAGTTTTAGGTACATTTTATCATGGCAATAGATATTCATTTTAAAGTTTAAAACTATAGTAGGTGAGTGATCAGTCAATAGGTAATCGGGATGTACAGCGGTACATATCAATTTTCTGATGTGCACATACGTACACATAACGGCATTGGTGTATATCCATACACAAATGCGGGACCAGACATATGACACAGATACATATAGAATGTAACGGTGCTCGGTAAATACATACGGAGAAGGGGGTCATGATCACGTACGCTACTAGCAGTTTCCCCTTAACCCGTTATTTAAGCATGTGAGAGAGATATGAAAAGTAGCCTAAACATGGCAGAGACTGAAAGTAATACAACATGTAAAGTTCTAACTTGCTACCCCAAGGATCAGCATTTAACATGGTTGGTGAATCACAGTTTATGTTTTATAGCAGTATATGTAAAGTTTGTAGAAAGTACTTGCCTCTAGCAAAGCAAAGCAAAGCAAGCTGCGATAAAAGTGCTATAGATGTCTGGTAAATCGTCACTGTAGAAATAAATATATAAACTTAGTCTTTACACTAAGCTAAAACACTAAGACACTAATTGGTGCAACACGACTTATGACTGAACACCTAGCCAAAATGATGAATTTAGCATAGGAGACCAATGTGGGGTAACACACTACTTTAACTAACTTTCTAGGGTCTTTACACTAGTGAGGGGTGAGGTTCAACACGGCTAAAACTCAAAGTAACACAAAAAGTTACAAGTTGTAATTATTCAATAAATAAATCAAATGATCATTGTGATTCAACAATTTTTGAGATAGACAAAAAGCTTAATTTTTACATAAAATAAAGTACCAAAATGATCCTTGTTAATTATAGAAATTTATTATAATTTTTTTGGAATTTATTAACCAGTATGTATATTTTATAAAAATCAGTTTTACTAAGTACACAAAAAATGAGTTTTGGTTTCATATGCCAAACTAGTGGCAAAACTGCAAATTAAATACTGTAAAAATTATACTAAATTAGCTAAATTAACATAGTATCTAAATACTATTTTTCCAGAATTTTAACAGCAATTAAAGTATTTTTAGAAATTCAAAAATAGCATTGCACACATTCTGAAATTAAATAATTAATTATCTGCGTATTTTGTCCATGTACATAGTTTGAACCAAAGTTCAAGTACAGGACCCAAGGCCATGAATCAAGTCCAATATGACTTGTACAGGTCTTGAATGTGTGAAAACATATTTGGGCCCAAAAATCCATGCTAGGCTTGGACACCAAATGGTTGCAGTAATTTAAATACACCAAAAAATACAAAGTGGTAAAAGTGCAAAATAAATATTAATATTTTAATAAGGTATAATTATATATAATGAATATATACATACATATGTTAAAAGTACATATATATATATATATATATATATATATATATATATATATATATATATATATATATATATATATATATATATATATATATATATATAAAAAAAAAAATATATATATATATATATATATATATATATATATAAATATATATAAATATATATATATATATATATATATATATATATATATATATATATATATATATATATATATATATATATATACTTTATATATATATATATATATATATATATATATATATATATATATATATATATATATATATATATAAAATAAAAAAAATAATAAATAATAAATATATATATATATATATATATATATATATATATATATATATATATATATATATATATATATATATATATACAAATATTGTATACATATATATAATAGTATATATATAATAATATATATATACACATGAAAATATATACATATATACATATATGTATATAAATACAAATATATATATAAAAATTTACTAAATATAAAAATATATATACATATATAAAAATACTGCCTATATACAGTATATACATATATATAAACAAATATATGCATATACATATATATATATAAATATATATATAAATAACAGAAGAAAGAAAAAGGAAAAGAAAAAGAAAAAGAAATAAAACAGCAGCACAGGGGCTCGAACTCGGCCCACTGAGCGCGCGGGGGGGGGGGGGGGGAGGGGTTGACTGGGTCGGGCTGGCCAGGTGGTCAGCCCGCTGGTTGTGTTAGGATTAAGGTTTTAGTTAGTTTTATTTAGGTTAGGTTAATCAATATATAAAAAAAAATCAATCATGTGTCCGGACAGTTAGGGACACAGGAGTCTACGTGTCCGTGCTATGCACGACATGTACGAGCGTCTATTCTCGTGTCCAAGCACTGGACTAGTGTCCCCGTGTCCTGGCGAACCACATACGTGGATTCGAGACACGTACGACACGATTTGAGTCCTGTTACTCACGTGTCCGACGTCGAAGGGGGGTTTGTCGAGTGCTGGACGGCGGAGGAGCGGTCGGGGCGGTGGCGCTCCGGTGGCGATCGACTCGCCTTGCTGCGGTGAACACATCGACGGTGGTGGATGGGGGGTGGCGACCGTCGTTTGGGGCTGGACGGGGGATCACCGGAGTTAGGGTTACGGCGAGATTTAATTGGGGAAGATGGGGGCTGTGGTCGGCTGTGATGGGTCGAAGTGGGGGTGGTCGACTGAAGGGAGTGAGGGGGTTTAAATAGGGGGGTTGAGTCGGTCGGAGGGGGCGTACGCTGGCCGGAAATGGCGGGGTCAGTCGCGCTGGCGGTCGTCGGGCAGTCGGGTCGTCGGGGGTGGGTAGGTTAGGGTTAGCGTTTAGGTCCCTAAAGTTTAGGAAATTGCACACAGGCCCTATCGGTTGGTAAATACAAAATAAGAATTTGCATTCCACAGTTTAAAACATTTTAATAATTACAAACTGATATATTAACAATTAAATAAATTGCATATTGATATAAAAATAATTCTAAAAATTACAGAATGATATTAAAACATTTAAATTAATTGCAAAATAATATTTTAATATATAAAACTTATTTAAAAATCATTTAAAAAATTCTATAAAAATTCCTAAAAATCCTAATAATTAATTTAAGGCTAAATATGACATTAAAAATTAATTAACACTTAATTAAATAAAATTTGAAAAATAGGGGCTCACACTACAAGTCCAATTAGAGCGCCCAGATAACGGGACTACCTGTAGCTGGGAAATCTCTTCATGAACTACATGATCAATCTAGTCATTATTCTAGTCAGATTCAATATGAATCCCGGACCGTGGTAACCAGGAATTCATGTCCTAGACATGATGCAAGACGAGACATGTAGCTTATACAAGCACAAACTCCCACGGTGTCAAGACAAGAGTTAATTAGCAAGTCAAGATAGCCGTTAAAACAGCATATCAAGATTATCATGTTAGGTTTACTTATCAAGAGTGCGCCACGATGGGCCACTATCATGTCATGTTACTTGTTACTGGCTAAGAGTGTGCCTTAACAGGCCATTATCGTGTTCTATCCTTACATTATCATGAATGAGAGAAACTTGCATAAAATAAACATATTCTTGAAGCCAAGGAAAAGATCTAAAACTTTTATGTTGGAAGTTGGAAGAAATTATGGCCACAATTCAGCCAAATAGGACTTAAAACAGCCAAAATAGGCCTTATACGGCATTGTGCGGCACTATTCATCCATGCGGCACTATTTATGCTCATGCGGCTGCGACACTATTCATCTCATGCGGCTGCAGCACTATTCATCTCCTGCGGCTGCGGTACTATTCATTCCATACGGTACTATTCATTCCTACAGCTGCGATACTATTTATACGGCACTATTCATTCATGCGGCTGCGGCACTATTCATTCCTGCGGCTGCGGCACTATTCATGCTCATACGGCTGCGGCACTATTCATACGGTACTATTCATCCATACGACTGCGGTACTATTTATGCCTGCGGTTGCGATACTATTCATCTGATGCGGCTACAGCACCATTCATCTCATACGGCTGCGGCACTATTCATGTGGTACTATTCATTCCTGCGGCTGCGGCACTATTCATACGGTACTATTCATTCCTGCAGCTGTGGCACTATTCATTCTCATGCGGCTGTAGCACTATTCATGCAGCACTATTCATCGTCCCTGCCAAAATCAGGACAGATGAACTAGAAAATGGCCAAAAATGCTTTTGGCCATAACTTTCTCAAAACACGTCGAAATCTAACTTTTCAAAGGACTATTTTGGGTAAAATCGAATTCTCTACAACATGTAACAATCAAAACATGAAAATAATAAATTTTAATAGGTTAAAACCCAAGAAAACCGAAAATAATACATACTTAGATCTACATGAATCCATCCACCAAAATAAAAAATGTCAAGTTCTAAAGTGGCTTAAAATCAAATAAGGAAGAGAATGGAACAATAAAACTTGAGATCCATCATGAAGCAAGTTGCACTTGCCTAGGACTTGGTAGGTGGGAGGAGTAAATGAAGAAGAGAAGAAAATAAATGAAGAAGTGAATGAAGAGAGAGAGAGAGAAGGAGTTGGGTTATATATTAACCCTCTCCATCTCAAACCAAGCCAAGCCAAGTCAGACCAAGTCAAATTGAACCAAACCGATCAAGTAAACCAAGTCAAGATTAAACCAAGACTAGGCTAAGCAAAACAAGCCTAACTACGGTCCACCTAATAAATGCCAGAAATCTCGTATACGCATACGAAAATACGTATAACGGGAAACGGGAGTGACAAAGGGATAGGGTTTATCCAGTTCAACAGCGCCAACCGGCCAACGGGATAGGACCCCTTCCGAGCAAGCTGGTTCAGGAAAGTGTCGGCTTGAGAGAACTTGAAATTAGGACCCTCCACATTTGAGAAGGTACCCGGGACCAACCCTATCACGTAGCAACTGACCGATACCTTGCCCGCATACACTGACCCCAAGTTTCTGTTATATTGGATGTTACCCACAAATATCCTCGACTGGCTCGTAGTTAAGGAGTCCACCATCTTTTTGTCCATCCGCAGCATGTTAAACCACGACAGCAGAAAATGATGCTCCATCTGAGGAATATGGATCGCCATTCCGTCAGAAGTAAAGCTCCAACTCTCGGATATATCCAGAACTTGGGGGTTCTTTACAGTCAAGGCATCCCCAACGAGGAACGCAGGCTTCAGGTATTCTCCCTCCAATCGCCCCAAGTTTATCATGGCACAGAGAAAGTAGAAGGACTGGTTCTTGATAGCATTCAGCCTCTCCACAGGCTCGTCTTTGGGAAGCTGGTTCACCATATACTGGACTATATGGTCGAACCACACACCATAGCATATTGGGCTGAACCCACCAAGGGCTCTTCCGTAGGATTGACTGGCAGATTCACTGAAAAAGACAAAAGGAAACAAGTTAGAAGATGGCCAGGTAAAACCACTTAGTGTTTCTGGGCTTATGCGGCTCTGATTAGGTGGGTCCTTATGCGGCACAATTAAAAGGGGAGGCTTATGCGGCTTCATTTTGTGAGGCCTCATACGGCCCAGTTCAAAGAGCTTATGCGGCTCGGTTTAGCGAGTGTTCATGCGGCACGGTTTAGAAGAGCTTATGTAGCTCTGATTTGGTGCGACCTCATGCAGCTCAGTTCAAATAAGCTTATGCGGATTTGCTTAGTACGGCCTCATGCGGCTCAGTTCAAATGAGCTTATGCGGTTCTGCTTAGCGCAGCCTTATGCAGCTCAGTTTAAATGAGCTTATACGGTTCTGCTTAGCACGGTCTTATGCGGCCCAGTTCAAATGAGCTTATGCAGTTCTGTTTAGCGCGATCTCATACGGCCTAGTTCAAATGAGCTTATGCGGTTCTGCTTAGCGTAGCCTCATGCGGCTCAGTTCAAAGGGAGCTTATGTGGCCCTGTTTTACGGGGGTTCATGCGGCTCAGTTCAGAGGGACTTATGCGGCCATGTTCTGTGGGTCCTCATGCGGTCTAGTGCTTATGCGGCCACGAGATGACTCTCATGTGGCTCGAACATAGGGCATACCCCATGCGGCTCGGATATAAGATGTACATGCGGTATATACAGCACAATAAACTTGAACAGTTCAATGAAGACGAAGAAGGCCCACGCATAAAATATGCAGCGTGGCCATGATGGTTAGGGTTTTGAGTTCATGCAATTCCTTCCAACATCCTTACCAGTAATGGCAGGGTGAACATCAGGATGGACTGTGGGAGCCGCAGTCGACGAGAAAGCCGCTCTTTTATCCTTCGTCGCAGAGGAAGCCTTGGAAGTCTTGGGAGCCATTGATGATCGGAGAAGGAAGAGAAGACGGCGACTTAGGACAAGAATAGTTGTATAGAAAAGAAAGTAAAGAGTCTCTGCATGCCATTGATTATAAAAAACATAACAGTTTTATGGGAGGACAGGACTTTTACTTCATAATACAAACTCGCTTGTACAAAAGAGAGCCTAGGAATAAAACCTAGAAAAAGCAATCTAAAGTAAAATTGTTTATTTTTGATTCTGGGGGGTGACGATAGAGGCTCGGGAGAGTGACGACAACTCTGCCTTACTCCTTGGATGATCGGACGTCGCTTCGGCTCTGGTGAAGAAATGCTCTTTGTGTAGACGGAGGTTGCTCTATATTTCTCTCTGAGTCTCCGACGCTCTCTGTGCGCTCTTCTGTCTCTCTGTCCAGTCGCAAGGGAATGGCACTTTGCTATTTATAGGAGTGGGGTGTGATAAGTAGGGTTTGCAATGATTGCTCCTTAAAAAGTAGGCGGTTAAGGATTTGGTGAAGATTAGCCTTGATCTTGTTTGTTGGAAATTAATCTGGGCCGTTAATATTGATTGTAACAAATCTGGACAGTTAATGTTGATTGCACCAAATCTGTATGGGCAGTTAATGTTGATTGCAACAAATCTGAACAGTTAATGTTGATTGGAACAAATCGATCTGGGCAGTTAATGTTGATTGCACCAAATCTGCTTTGTGATGATTTGTTGATATCAGTAAATCCAAGTAAATAAATCTTGGTTAATCTCTTGCCACGTGTCCCAACTGCCTGTTATGTCAATTTTTCATAAATCTGAGTTGTTGAAATTTGATCAACTCCTGCCATATGTCCCAACTGCTGTGAGCCGCATGGAGGACTGTTATAGTTGAGCCGCATGAGTACGGCCTCGTGTCAGAGCCGTATAAGGATGGCCTTATCTGAACCGCATGGAAGTTTTTTAATCTGAACCGCATGGAGGTCTTTACAACTGAGCCGCATAGACGTCTTTACAACTGAGCCACATAGGTGTCTTTACAACTGAGCCGCATGAACATCCTTTAATCTGAACCGCATGTGGGTCCTTGCAACTGAGCCGCATGTGGATCCTTGTAATTGAGCTGCATGGAAGTCTTTATAACCGAGCCGCATGGACGTCCTTTACAACTGAACCGCATGGAAGTCTTGGCAACTGAGCCGCATGTGGGTCCTTGTAATTGAGCCGCATGAAAGTCTTTGTAACCGATCCGCATGGACGTTCTTTACAACTGAGCCGCATGAAAGTCTTGGCAACTGAGCCGCATGTGGGTCCTTGCAACTGAGTCGCATAAAGAGCTTTACAAATGGGTGGATCGTGCCAGCTATGAAGATTTTCCTCGTCTTTCTAGGAGCACGTTAAGAGTCATCATTGCATCTTTATATCAGAGCCGTCAATCTGTTGTGTCAGGGCTGCTGTATTACGTCAGAACATTAAATGAGCCAGCTGCTCATAGTAATGATGGCCAGCTGCGGATGTCTGCTTTTGACCTACCTACGGCCACGTGGCTTTTCCGAGCCGCATATAGCTCTCAGAGATTTCTGGACCGCATGAAGCTCTAAGGGATTTATGGGCCGCATGAAGCTCTGAAAGATTTGTGAGCCGTATGGAGCTCCATGTGATTTTCTGAGCCGCATAAGACTCCCACTACTTTGAGTCGCATGGATTTTACTTGTTCTTTTCCATGCTTCTATAAGACCCCCTTCAAATTTTTCAATTTACAAAAATTGAAATACTTTGAATAAGAAGCATGGCTATGTTCGTATAAGATCTCCGCGCCGCATAGACTCCTTTGGCCGCATAGAATGTTCTGGCCGCATGGACGTTCTGGCCGCATGGACGTTCTGGCCGCATAGACTGTTCTGGCCGCATGTACATTCTGGCCGCATGGACATTCTGACCGCATAGACTACTCTGTGCAACGTAGGTATCTCATTTATTAGCCTGTGATTCGCTTTGATTTAAAGCTGTCTTTTGGGATAGGATCCCAAGAGTCAGTTTTAAATATTTAGATTCGCCTTAATGATTAGGATTTAATCTTTTTCGTATACAGGGGTTGGAAATCCAAGAGTCGGTTTTGTTATCTAGGCGGCACGTCATGCGAAGCGTCCCTCGATCCGCACGCCCCATCTACCTATAAATATGGGTCCTTTGGGAGAGAGAGACTCTTTACTTTCTTTTCTCTTCGACTTTTCCTGCCCTTGCTGCCGTCGTCTTCTCTCTCGGTCACCGATCAACAATGGCCCCCAAAGCTTCCTCTAGTGCTACGACGAAGGGTAAGAAGGCGGCTTCTTCATTGACTGAGGTACCCACAATTCATCCAGATGTCCACCCCACTATTGATGGTAAGGATTATATGGAAGGCCGTATACTTCAAACCCTAAAGAGAAAAAAAATGGCTCTGTTGCATGTTTTATGCACAAGCCTTTAATGTGTCCTTCGCATATGTTGTATGGTCTGTATGAACTTCTCATGTCCGAGCTGCATGGGGTATGCCCCATGTTTGAGCCGCATGAGAAATGCTTGAGCCGCATAAGCACCTTTTAAAACTGAACCGCATAAAATTCCACTGAACAAGACCGCATGAACTTCTGATGAACTGGCCGCATAAGCACCAACAAATCAGAGTAGCATAAGCTTATCTGAACTAGGCCACATAAGCTCCTGCTAAACAAAGTCGCATGAAGTCCCTTGAACAGAACCGCATATGAACCCATCAAAGTAGAGCCGCATGAACTCCATTAAAACTGAGCCGCATAAGGACCCCTCAAAATTGAGCCGCATGAACTCCGTTAAAACTGAGCCGCATAAGGACCCGTCCAAACAGAGCCGTATGAACTCTTGTTAAAACTGAGCCGCATAAGGACCCGTCCAAACAGAGCCGCATAAACTCTGTTAAAACTGAGCCGCATAAGGACCCCTTAAAACAGAGGCGCACGAGCTCCATTAAAACTGAGCCGCATAAGGACCCATCCAAACAGAACCGCCCAAACTCTGTTTAAAACTGAGCCGCATAAGGACCCGTCTGAACAGAGCATCATGAACTCATTTTAAAATATTTTCTGGTCCTCTCCTAACTTTGTTTCCTTTGTCCTTCTTTCAGTAAACTTGCCAGTTAATGCTGCGGGAGAACCTCTGGTGGGTCGCGCCCAATCTGCTATGGGCTATAGGTATGACCACATAGTTGAGTATATGGTGAACCAGTTTCCAAAAGACGAACCTTTGGAGAGGTTGGATGACATAAAAAGGCAGTCCTTCTTCTTTATTTCGGGGATGATGAACTCAGGGCTGCTGGAGGGCAAACACTTGAAGCCTGCATTCCTCTTCGAGGACGCTCTGACTGTGAAGAACTCCCAAGTTCTGGATATATCTGAGAGCTTAGATTTTACCTCTGACGGGATGGCGATCCATATCCTCTGATGGAGCGTCACTTCCCACTGTCATGGTTCAACATGTTGCCCCTGACCAGGAAGATGGAGGATTCCTTGACTCTGACCCAGAGCGGGATGATTGTGGACGAAATTTACTACAACAATAATATACGGTCAGCGTATGCGGGCAGGGTACCAGTCAGTCGATACGTGATGGGGTTGGCCCCGGGCAGTTTCTTGAATGTGCAGGGTCCAAATTTCACATTCTTTGAAGCTGACACTTTCATCAACCAACTTACTCGGAAGGGATCCTATCCTGTTGGCCGGTTGTCGCTTTCGAGTTGGATACATCCTCTCCCCTCGTGGACCAACCTGTCTATGTGGATTGTGCAAAAGTACGAGACTCTCCTGCACGAGATTGGACTATACCATGCCATCCGGAGCACCAGCTATGGCTTGTCCATAAACAAGAAATTGTTCATAGCTTTGCTAGAAATGTATAACTGCCGCACGGGGACTTTCTTCACACCCGTAGGGGAGTTGGGGATTACTCTACACGAGATGCACGCAGTCTCCAAGCTACCTTGGGGAGACGAAGTTTTTGAAGTGTATACTCCAACGAACGAAGAGTTCGAGGATCTGGAGCGACAGTTCCTAGGTTTCGTAGCCGTCTACCAGGAACTATTGTGTCATCACAGTACATGCCACCAGATATCCATCAAGAGGGACGGCAGCTCGGAGGGGAACCTTCTCCATACTTCGTCTTGGCTCACCTACCTTTTTACGCTAGGTGCCTCAGGTCGGGTTTCTCCCCGCAGTCCTCGAACCCACGAAGAAATATAGAGCCAAACATCAACGGCCAAGAGATCGAGGGCCACAGGAGACAGATTTGGGAGTAAAACTGACTTCTTTAGCTATTTTTACCAGGATACCCAGCCGATGTCTGAGAAGGCTCTCCTGGCGGGATTTCTGATGGTATGGCTGCGAAATTGCGTGGTCTCAGGAGGGGCTGGTTCCATTGAGAGACTCAGCCGTAATTTTATCCTCCCTGTTGTGAAGCTGGTCTTCGGAGTTAGGCTAGCTCTACTCCCGACCATGGTGTGCAGTATACACCGTGGCCTTCGCACGTTTACGTCCAAGGTTATTGCCTGGGACACGACAAAGGACTTTGAACGTGTTGAACTTCCATACCACTATCTAATAGGGTGGTTGCTGATGCATTGTCGGTCTTTAATGAGGCCTGGCCCCGAAGAAAGCGTAACTGCAGATAACGCCTTCATCTTCCAATATCGTCGTATACCTTGGGACTGCGAGACTATGTGCGCTTGTAGGATGGCGCTATCAAGAGTGGACAGATATAATTTTTTCGTATCTGTTCCTCGATTTACTGCTGAGGAAATAAGGGCTGTACATCTGGATGGTATTGGGCCTCCCCACTTCTTATATGGCAAAATACTCCTTTGTTTGCACAACATTTGCCCTTCGCACCTGGTATACCGCAACCGCAACGCTGTCTACCTGGAACCTTATTTGCCCAGTAGGTTCGCCCGACAGTTCGTGTATAGCCAGCTTTTCGTGGATAGTCCCAGCTCTTGCCTGGGTTTTGAAGGCAGCATCCTTGATGGCATTAGAGCCTGGCATTATTATCATACGGTTCACACCCATACTAGCTTTTTTGTTCCTGATACTGGGGATTCAAGAGAGATCTTGTATCTAGCGGCTCTTTACCATGTTTTGGCAAACAAGGCTCCTGTTGGCTTTGACCCGAGTACCAGCTTCATTGTTGGTACCGGCTTGGAAGAGAATCCCAAAGGGTCTAAGACGAGGAAGAGGAGGAAGAATATGGTCGATGTGCCGAACTCGGAGTCCAGCAATACGAACGAAGAGGATGACGAACACGCTCCCGATAACACTCTCCCCCCTACGGATGAGGTGGTGGTGGATCAACCGCATGTTGAGCCGAGCCCTTTCCGAAAGCGAAGCAGGCCTGAGTTTGCTGGTGGTGGCAGAACCTTCTCCGTGAAACGGGCTGCGGTTAAGCCTCGTCGGTTGCTCATTAGGGAGAGAGGCAAGGATATGGGCACAATTTCGGAGGTGAATTGAACTACAACCCTCTCTTTCTTTGGCTTCTCCTGAAATATGTTCTAATTATTTTTTTTCTCTGTAGGCGTCCGAAGAGTCAGACTCTCGAGAGCCAGCCGCTGTTTCTGAAGTCGACCCGGCCCTGACCACTTTAATTAGTGACATGTGTGCCGAGATTATTTCTGTCGGGGTTTTCTTGGCGACGGCTGAGGGGTCTCACGTTGCTGAGGTCTCGACCCAGGGAGACGTGGGCTCCGCTGAACCCATCTCCGAGACTATTGAACTTCAGCAGGGTGACGCTGATCCAGCTGTATCTCCTTCCGGGGCGGCTGGTGCAGAGGAACCAGCTGAATTTGACTCGGGTGTCGCTGGCGAGGAGATTACGGCAGCTGTGAGCGAGCCTCAGCCTCCGCAACTCTCCCCTGGTAAGATAAGCCAAGTCTTGACTAGTGAGGAGACTCATTTGCTCTATCATCACATCCTCTAGATTAAGCTGATTGATGGTTGCTCTGGACATACAGGTCCTGTTCCTTTACTACCAATGACGGATATTGTCAGGGTAGAGCTCGTCAGAGAGAATCTGGTGGAAGAGAACGTGCCTCCTCCCCCTCCGACTTATATGGAGGGACCTCCCGCTAAATCAAGTTCAGAAGGACAAACGACGGAACGACCGAAGCAGGGAGAACTGATCCCTTCACGCTCATCTGTTAATATGGCTCCAGAGGTCGACCTTTCTGCCCTACCGAGCCTCCGGATTCTTCGGGCTGCGGAAGAAGAACTCGCCGCGATTCAAGCGTCCTTCCGCTCAGAATTTGTTTCCCTCGTGGCAGGGGCATCAAGTTCCGTTGCATCTTGTTCGATTCTGTCCACCACTCTTCCTTTGATGCCGTCTTCTTCGAAAGTTCTGGATGAATCGTCAAGGGATGTGGTTGACAGTTTCTACCATCACCTAAGACGAGGAGTCGAAGCTGCTGTGGAGAGGGGGATCTCTTTTGCCCCGGCCCATCAATGTGCTCGGGGCCAGATTGAAATCCTTAGAACCCTCCACGGTGGGACAGGGATGGTTGAGCTGTTGGAGCACAAATTGTTAGAGGCGGATCAGCTTGTGGCCCAGTTTTAAGTACTGCGGCAAGTTGATCTGTCTTCAGCGATAGATCAAGAGCGGGCCTTCCTCACTATTGTCCTGGAGAAGATAAGGGCCACACGAGATGCGTCTAAGCCGATTATTACGAAGGACTTCGACGATCTGTCTCTCCAATATGATCAGCTGAGCCGCAGGAGCGAGGATTGCATGGCTCGGGAAGTGGCTGCCTCTCGCAGAATAATTGATACGAGGGAGCATATCCTCGAGCTCCAGAGGAAGCTGGCTTTCTTAGAATCTGAGCTTGAGGCCTCCCGCGCGGATAAAGAGCTGATCATTCAGGAGGCCGAAAAGGTCACCCGAGCTTCTGCTAGCCTGAAGCGTGCTTTGAAGAGACTCGAAGGTGGCTGGCAGACCCACGTGCATTTGGAGGATGCCGAGCGACTGAATCAGGAGGCCGAGCGTCGGGCCAAGTTGCGAGTTGAGCGGTTGACTGCCGTGCTGAGGGATCGCCTCAGAGAATTATGTATAGCTGAACCATAGTCGGCCCTTTTTTCTTTTTTTGTCGTTTTCCTTTGTTTTGATAGGGACGTAGTCTCCGAATATGTAGTACTTTTGCTTTTCAATAAATGACCATGTTTTCATCATCCGTCATCTATTGTGATTGTACTGTATCTTTGGTATTTGTGATGTTTGCCCCGTTGGGGGACTATTTGTGGACTTATTACCCTTAGCATACCTTGGTTTTAGGTACGGATAATAAGTTTGATTAGGGATACCTAGAACGATTCCACGGTAAGATGACCATAGAAGTTCTTGGTATCAAGCGAAAGAGTGCCATGGGGCAGCTAGGCCCCCACTGGAATGATGAGAAAGGAGCTGCATGTACTAGAGGATTTAGTAGAAAATTTTTAGTCACAGAGGACATTTGTGGTCAACAGAGGATATTTGTGGTCAACTGAGGACATTTGTGGGCCTATTATCCTTGGCGTACCCTGGTTTTGGGTACGGATAATAAGTCGAGAGAGAACTAACATACTTACTCAGAGGTAATAAGGACATGGTAAATATGAGGGTTTCTTCGATGGAATCTTTCTACTCAGAGGTAATGAGGACGTGGCAGGAGTGGACACCATGAAGGATACATAGAACAACTCAGAGGTAATATGGACGTGGAAGTTCTACGTGAGGGGTGGTTTGTTTTTATGGAAGTGAAACAACTCAGAGGTAACATCGACGTAGTTGTTTCGGGAAATTTGTGGATCCGTTACCCTTTTTATGCACTGAAAGTGTGGGTAGTGGATCATAAGGAAGGAGCTCAAGAGTGTAAGTTCAGTGTTAACTGCGGGTACATAACTCAACAATCTGGGAGATTTGGAGTTAGAATGTAAGTTCGGCGGTACCAAAGGGCACATAACCCAATAATCTGGGAGATTTGGAGTCAGAATGTAAGTTCAGCGGTACCAGAGGGTACATAACTCAACAATCTGAGAGATTTAGAGTCAGAATATAAGTTCAGCGGTACCAGAGGGTACATAACTCAACAATCTACGAGATTTGGAGTCAGAATGTAAGTTCAGTGGTACCAGAGGGTACATAACTCAATAATCTAAGGGATTTGGAGTCAGAATGTAAGTTCAGCGGCACCAGAGGGTACATAACTCAACAACCTGAGAGATTTGGAGTCAAAATATAAGTTCAGCGGCACCCGAGGGTACATAACTCAACAATTTGGAGGATTTGGAGGATGTCGTTTCAGACATAATACTTCTTCAGGAACTTGCCATTGATGGGCAACATGAGCAAGTCTCTGTTTTATTTCGTGAGGCGGTAAGCACCATTGGAGAATACAGCCTCGATGACAAATGGGCCTTCCCACTTTGGCTAGAATTTGTCGACGATTTTGTGAGTCATAACCATCGGCTTCCGAACTGCCATAACGAGATCGCCCACTTGGAATGTTCTGATTTTAACATTCTTGTTAAAAGCTCTCGAGATACGTGCTTGGTATAACTCGATTCATTGTTGAGCTAACAGTCGTTTCTCATCTAAAGCCTCCAACTCTTGTAACCGGCGGTGGTGATTATCATCCGTCGTCAATCGGTAAGTGAGGGCGACGCGGAGCGAGGGAATCTGAGTCTCCAGTGGGAGAACCACCTCACTTCCATACACCAGAGAGAATGGGGTGTTCCCAGTGGCCATCCGTACTATAGTACGGTACGCCCATAAGCATTCGCCAAGCTTCTCATTCCAGTCGCATTTGTTGGAAGACACAAACTTCTTGAGCAGCTTGATTATAGTTTTATTGAATGCTTCTGCAACCCATTCGCTGCCAGATTGTACAACGTTAAAGCAATATTCTGGATTCGGTATTTATCGCAGAACCGATAGAAGGCGTGGCTTGGGAACTGCGGATCGTTGTCGTGGATGATCCTTCGGGGCAGTCCAAAGCGATAGATGACGTGATGCTTGAGAAAACTGATCATATTTGATGTCTTTACTTCTGTAAGTGAAATAGCCTCCACCCATTTGGAGAAGTAATTTGTGATTGCGAGTATGAAGCGATTTACTCGGGACGAAGACGGAGTGATCGGACCAATGATGTCCATTCCCCATGCTTCGAATGGCCAGGATACTACCGTCGGATGTAGAAACTCGAATGGTTGATGGATAAAATCTGCGTGGACTTGACAAGATTTACACTTTCTTGTATAGTCTATCTCATCTGTAACTATCGTGGGCCAGTAATAGCCCATTCGGCGAAGGCGGTCTTGTAATTTCGGGCCAGGCTGATGGGCCCCGTAGACGCCGTCGTGAGCTTCATGTACAGCATCTTTGGCTTATGTATTTGACAGGCACCGAAGCAGTAATCCATCGTATGATCGTCGATACAGCATTTTCGTCTCTGTATCGTAGAAGAATCTGAGTGAACGTCTTCTGATAGAAGTGGCTTCCTTTGGATTCTCGGGCAAGATGCCATAGACTACGAAGTCTACGAATGGCTGTCTCCAGTCTGGTGCTTCATCGACTGTCAGAGCGGAGTAACTCTCAACATATTGAACATTGTTCTTGGGACAGACCAATTCGTGGCCTATTACGTCCACCAAATGATGAGTATATTTTGGGACCGCTAGAGAAGCGACAAGACCTGCTAGGGCATCGGCTTCGATATTTTGGAGTCTGGGAATATATTCTATGAAGAACCCTTCAAAGGATGAAATGATATCAATCGCTATCTGGTGATAGGAGATCATGTCTTCATGACGAACTTCATATGAACGCCGAATTTGATTGACGATTAACTACGAATCGCTGTATGCTTCAAGATACTCTACCCCAGTTCCTTTGCAAGTCGGAGGCCAATGACCAAAGCGTTGTACTCGGCCACGTTGTTTGAACAGGACTGTGTGAGGGAGTAAGCCCGATTGATCACCAGTCCAGAGGGAGAAATCAGCACCACTCCGACTCCAGCGACGATGTTACCCTTGGGCCCAGTTCTGGAAGCGCCGTCGAAGAACATTCGCCACACGACATTATGAGAGACCACATTTGAATTGGCGACCTCATCTGGAATCTCTTCGTCTATTCTGGTTGATTCCGAACCTGGATGAGCTGCTAAAAAGTCTGCCAGAGATTGACCTTTAACAGCCTTCTGCGGGACGAAGATCATGTGGTAGGGAGACAATAATATCGCCCAGGTAGCCAGCCGAGAGCTGAGTGCACCTTGCTTGGTCATGAGAACCCTGAGGGGGTTAACTCTTGATACAACATGGATGGTTTGCCCCGTGACGTAGTGTCGTATCTTTTGAATGGCAAAAACCAGAGCAAGGCACTCTTTCTCTACGGCAGTGTATCGATGCTCAGGTCCCATCATCATTCGGATGAGGTAATATATAGCTTGTTTATGGCCTGCATCATTGTTTTGTGCTAGTAGAGCACCAAGAGAATGCTCCATAGCTCGCACATAGAGCAAGAATGGCTTTCCGACAACTGGGGCTACCAGGACTGGAGGGTTCGACAGGTATTCTTTGATGTTGTCGAAGGCACGCTGGCACTCTTCATCCCATACGAAGGAGACGCCTTACTTCATGAGATGCGTGAAGGGTTGACATCGTCCGGAGAGGTTAGATATAAACCTCCTAATATAAGCTAGCCTCCCTTGAAGGCCTCGGAGTTCACGGAGATTTCTTGGAGGACCCTTCTCCATAATTGCCTTGGACTTCTCAATGTCGACATGGATACCCTGGGAGGTAACGATGAAACCCAAGAACTTCCCGCTGGATACACCTAGGAAGGACTTCGTGGGATTCATCTTCAAATTGTGCGCCCGCATCAGGTCGAATACTGCTTCAGATCATGCAGATAATCTTCTTTAGAGCGGCTCTTGACGACGATGTCGTAGACATAATACTCTATTGTCTTACGTAAATGATCTCTGAAGATGATGCTCATGGCTCGTTAATAGGTGGCGCCAGCATTCTTTAAGCCAAATGGCATGACTGTGTAGCAGTATGTGCCAATCGGTGTTCGGAATGATGTGTGCCTTTCGTCGTCAGGAAATATTCTGATTTGATTGTACCCTGAGAAGCCATCCATAAATGACATGCGCTCGAAGCCGCAGGTGTTGTCAATCATTATATCTGTAATAGGAAGGGAAAACTCATCCTTAGGATATGCTTCGTTCAGATTCCGTAAGTCAATGCAGATTCGGATCTTCCCATTCTTCTTGAGGACTAGTACTATGTTGGCTACCAGTCTGGATGTTGTTCCTCGCGAATGAATCTGCTGGCTATCAGTTTGTTAACCTCAGCCTCGATGGAGTTCATGATGTCTGGGTGAAACCGTCGTTGCTGCTGCTTGACCGACTTTACGTCCGGACGAATGTTGAATTTGTGAAGTGCAACCTCGGGGTTTAGCCCCAGCATGTCTTCATAGCTCCAGGCAAATACATCGATATATTCTCTGACAAGTTGCAGTAGTGATTCTCGCTCTTCATCTATCAGACTTTTGCTAAAAAAGATTGGTTTTGGAGAGGACTCATCGCCGAGGTTAACTTGCACGACCTCATCTTCAGTGGGAGGCTCTCTTTGTTCGAACCGCTTCTCCCATTGTGCGTCTAGTTGTTGGCCCACGACTCTAACTCAAGAATTTCAGGAATGTTTTATCTTCTTCATAGACGGTGAATGCCATATTGACAGACAAGACTTGCCTGAATACGTCCCCGATGCTGACATCCAAATCAGAAGTTGGTGAACCGGTTGAGTATGAATGCCAGTCGCATTCCTCATTTAAGCTTTCAGGGGTCGTTGCAGGTGTAACATAACCTAGCCCACATCTGGTCTTGCCGTAGTAATCCCGTGGTTTTCCAGCCGGGATCGGCAATTGTAAGGGTAATCGTCGTCCAGTGCCGTAGTTCAAGCCTGGCGTAGTTTCCAGATCATACCCCTGTTTGTGCATGAGGTACTTGGATCGGGAACTATATAGATAAAGGGGCTGTCTCCTAGTGTCGGTTTCGAGATTAACTTCTTTTATCCTGAAGGGTTGTGGATCATTCTTCCGGCCGAAGATGATTGGATGGTCCTCTCCTTCGACTATGAAGTAGGCGTCTTCCCCGGAAGTAAGTTGGTTCGCGATGTAAATATTTGTCACCTGTGTGTGTAAGTGGGTAACTATACCGTGTTCCATGGCATACATTGTACAAAGCTTATTAAGCTCGAGGTAGCTCAAAGTTAGCCCTTTATTGGCGAAGTAAGGTATCTTTTCCAATGGAATTACATCATCTGCGGATGGAACATCAGTATGAGCAGCCACATACATGGCCAATTCTGACTCTTCTTCGGCCATCCTCTGTGTCAATGAAGACTGGGATGATGACTTGGGTAGCTTAATCATCAGGGGCTCAATTGGTGGAGCAGAACATGGAGTCGTTGGCATACTAGCGACCCCCAGTATGGTGCTTGGTGATGGGCGGGGAGTAGTTGGCTGGCTAGCAGTCCCCGGCTTAGCGTTTGTCTGCCGATTCATTCTGGAAAGACGAATTATCATTGGCTTGACAGAGGGATTGAACTCTTCTGTCTATTACTGTCTAGCTCTAGGCAGCCTGATTTTTAGGGGCTCTGTCGTGGGTCTTGGCGCTTGGTCAGACCTCTGCAGTCGGATTATCATCTGTCCTTCCTGTGCGGAGAGCCTGATTGCATCCTTACGTAGAGTGGCTGTAAGGGGTACAGTTCTGCCAAGTTTGCGGGCTTAGAGGTTGATCGTCAGAGGTTCTTCCGCTACCGTTGCTGCCTCAGTTTGAGCTTGAGTATCTCCTTCGACAAGGTGCCTTTTCGACTTCTCATACAAGCATGAGTCTGAGTAGTAGGATTCGACCCCTTTAAAGGGATCAATGTCGACAAATTCTGTCCTCACAAAGTCATACTTGTCGACGTACTTGAGGTACTGGTGCAGTATGGAAGGCACGATCATGTAATCGTGTATCCAAGGACGCCCCAGAAGAATATTGTAGGAAGTGTCCGCATCTATGACATAACAGGTCACTTCTGATTAAAGATCGCCGATTTGGCATTTCAGACGAATCTTTTTGATCGGATAGCTTCTGCCTAAATTAAAACCGCTGATGGCAGTGCTTGTCGGCGTTAGGCGATGCATTGGGATGCACTGGTGGTACAGTAGGCTCTTCGGGATGATGCTTATGGAAGAACCGAGATCAATATGCATCTGATCCACCTTGATATCGCCAACGTATCCAGTATAATACAGAGGGCGATCGTACAGGTTGGTCTTGATAAGCATATCCTGCGGAGTAAAGACAATATTGGGCATTGCACCTGTGCAAGCGCTGTCTTGAAGATCTGCAGGTGAATTCTCCCTAGTGAGATTGGACTGAGCCAGATATGCATCGGCATTCTGGAGTGCCTCGCTCAATGCAACACGAACATCTTTAGAGAGTCTCAGGAGTTCGTATAGTGACAATTTGGCCGGTGTGTTGGCCAATTGTGCCAAGATATCAAAGTTGTAGGGCCTCTCCAGCTCATGAGACGCCTCTTTTCGGAGTGGTTTGTCAAAGCGAGTCTCCAGCCCATGAGACGCCTCTTTTCGGAGCATCAGCAGTGGCCGGCTGATGATCTTCAGCCGAGTTACCCGGTGTAGGTTGGGATTGTGCACCAGACCGGGTGATGATGGCTGTAGCTTCTTCGGTTTCTGCCGAGATTGTGCGGCAGGATTTGACTTTCCTGCTCTTCTTCTTGCTGGTAAAGGGCGGTACGGACTGAGTCACTACAGGTACTAGGTCCATATGGACCCACATGACCTCCCCTCGTGATGTGGTGAGAGGTACTAGACCAGCGGCCTGGTCTCAGGGAGGTGGAAGGTTAGCGACTTCCATCTTTGCCTTGGAGACGGGTACTACTCCATCTTGAGTCTTTGTCGGAGGGAAGCTGCCGAACTGTACTGACACCATATTGGCTGCCACGGTCACCTGTTCGAAATCAATGGCCAGGACCTTAGAATCGATGAGATGCTGGATGTATCGCTTCAGTTGGAAGCAGTCTTGCGTATCATGGTGGACATAGCGATGGTAATGACAGTACTTAGGACTCTCTATTTCTGCCGACCGAGGTTTCCGTCTTGGTGGGGGGAGCTGAATTCTACCCCCTTGTATGAGTATGTCCAAGATAGGTTTGACATGGCTGTCCTCGATGGAAAAGGTCATCTAAAGCTACTGCTTTTTTGTCGGCTTTGGTTCAGGCTTCTGGGCTGTGTCGGCCACCATAGCCTGCTTGCCCTTGTTGTCTCGGTTGTTGGAGGAATTACCGTCATTGTTGTTGTTGGTATTGGGGCGTTTACCCTTGTCATCTCCTTCCGAGATGTGCAACCCCAGTTGGCGGGCTTTCTTCAACTTGTCTTCTGCGCTAGTGGTACTGATGATGAAAGTCTTCCAGTCCTTGAATTGACTCTCGCCCATCCAGAGGCTGATTGTGGAAAGCAGCCTCTTTTGGCAAATTTTAATCAAGGAGGAATCTGGATTGCCTGAGGGCAATTTCATCACGGTTTGACAAAACCGCTCAATATAGTTCCTCGTTAGCTCTTTCTCCCCTTGAACAACGTCCATGAGGGTGGACATTGTCACATCTTGTCCTACCTCGTTGAACTTTTCAAGGAACATGTTTTTGAAGCCGGCAAAAGAATGGATGCAGTTGTCTGGCAGGTTACGGTACCAGTCGAAGGCGACCACTTCCAATGCTCCAATAAACAACCGCATAAGAATAACATCGTCATAAGACAGATGGTCGGTTGTGACTTCGAAGTAGGTGATGTACCTGCTTGCAGATGTCTTCCCATCATACGGATTGATGTTGAATGGTTTATATCTTGGTGGGAAGGGAACATCTCTCCATGCAGCAGGATACGGTTGTCGTATCCTGAGGTCCTGGCAGGTTTCTTGGGCGTAAAACATGGCCCGGAGCTCCTGGACCTCTCGTCTTGCCTCCCTGACTTCGTCTACAGCGGTAGGAGCTGATATTGTAGGAGGGTTGTCACTCGGAGTTGATTTTGAGTCTGCATTGGCTGCGATACCCAAGCTTGTCTGGCCAGGCATCCTTCCTTGCAGAGTTGGTAGGGCTGCTTTGATTTTGTCCATAGATTTGACCAAGGAATGGAGTATGGCCTCCATGGTGTCGATGCGTTGGCGATCACTGGGACCATCTTGGTCATTATTTGTCATGAATACCGTCCTCACATGAAGAGAGATAGAAGGAACGGTGGAGGATGCGCCCTCTGAATCATACCCTTGTATTGAGAAATCGTCAGGGTATGTAGGAATGTTCTTCTCTGGTTCGGACTCAGAAGGAGAGGTACCCCCAGCTTCAGAGCTTGCCTCATCTTGAGAGTTGTGGACGTCCTCGGAGATGTCGGAACTTGCTGCATCTGTTGGGGGAACTGTTTCCCCTGGATTATCTTCTTGGAACACCGGATTATCGTGGATGTTTGGAGGAGTGCTACCCCCAGCTTCAACGCCTCCCAGAGGTATGGACGACGAATCTCCAAGTGTGGTAGATTTCGTTTTTGAGCGGGTACCTTGAAAAACTCCTCCAGTGGTGGTTGTGAACAACCGCTTGGACGTGAGTTTCTTGGTCATGCCGGTTGAGATTTTTTGACTGGAGATATTTGTTTTCTTTCCTCTCCTGCTGCCAGGGATCTTCAGAGCAAAATTACAAAAAGTGACGAAGAGTGCCTCGTCTTCTGAGCTTGGGTGTTACAGTTGTTGGAAGATGGACCGCCAGTCTTCTTGTACTGCCTCATTGTTACAGCAGCAGTTGACAATGACTTGGGTGCAGTGATATCCAGGGAAGGACTCTCTGCACACCGAAGCTTCTTCTCTTTCTTTGTGCTTGTGAAGGATCATGTCATGCAAGTCATGTACGTCCCGAGCAACCTTTACACCCGTTTTGTGGGCCCGGGAAACCTGAGCATCTGAGTGTGTTGGCACCATGTTTGCTCCCTGATTGTTGGGAGACTCTTGGGAACCACTCTGTCCGTTTGTCATCGGGGCTGGACTCGAGTGGTTCGGTACAACTTTCCATCGGAGGCCCGTATAACAGTGAGCGGAGCATTCGGATGGTCAGAGGTTGGGACAGCTGACTGAGCTCGCCGAGCCCGCGCTGTCCTAGACTTCTTCGCTCTAGCACCCGAGGGTGCATAGTAAGAAGAGTCCAAATGGTGCCGCATAGAGTCTAGCACTTTTTTTGAGAGCATCTAGAGTCAGGACCACATGAGAGGCGGTCAAAGACTGAGCCCGAGCCGCCTGGAGCAGATGATCTGCGGCTGGGATTGGTAGCCGTATAGGCTGTCTTCATGCGGCTGGCATTTGTGGTCGCTTGAGCAGTTTGCATGAGGCTGGGAGTTGTGGCCGCATAAGCCTCCTTCATGCGGCTGGCAGTTGTGGCCGCATGAGCCTTCTTCATGCGTCTAGAAGTATTGGCCGCATGAGTCTTCTCCATGCGGCTGGCCTTTGTGGCCGTATGAGTTTTTTCCATGCGGCTGGCATTTGTGGCCGCATGAGTTTTCTCTATACGGCTGACATTTACGGCCACATGAGTCTTCATGCGGTTGGCACCTTTATGCGGCTTCCGTACAGAATTCCCCCTTGTTCCTGCAAGTCCAGCATCGTAGTGCTTTCCTCTGCCGGACTTGGGAACTACAGGGTTTTATGTGGATTGATGTGGGGCCGCATGCGAGTCTCCGCCATCCTGGGCAGCAGAGAATACTTCGTCCAGAGCTTGGGGAGGGACAAATGATTTGGGCCTCCACTCCCTGTGGGCCTTCTTCGTGCGAGTTTTTTGGACCGGGCCAGCGCTCCCGTCGGAGAGCATTTCTTCAAACGCCTGCTGGTCGAAGCGGACGACCAACATCTGTTGCGCGAAGCCGAGCTTGGCGGCGTCCGATTACGTCACCAACTTCTCAGCCGTAGAGAAGTTATTCCCCAGCAGAGTCATCATCGTGTTTGCCATTAATTATAAAAAATAGAACAATTTTATGGAAGGACTGGACTTTTACTTCACAATACAAACTCGCTTGTACAAAAAAGAGCCTAGGAATAAAACCTAGGAAAAGCAATCTAAAGTACAATTGTTTATTTTTGGTTCTGGGGGTGACGATAGAGGCTCGGGAGAGTGACGGCAACCCTGCCTTACTCCTTGGACGATCGGACGTCGCTTCGGCTCTTGTAAAGAAATGCTCTTTGTGTGGACGGGGGTTGCTCTATATTTCTCTCTGAGTCTCCGACGCTCTCTGTGTGCTCTCATGTCTCTCTGTCCAGTTGCAAGGGAATGGCACCTTGCTATTTATAGGAGTGGGGTGTGATAAGTAGGGTTTGCAATGATTGCTCCTTAAAAAGTGGGCGGTTAAGGAGCAATGATTGAGCCCTTTGTTGCTATTTTAGGTCATAACCCATCTTCTGTATGAGGTGCTTGGCCTGAGTAACATAGCGGTAGAGCTACATATTGTCGCTGTCGGATTTTGAATCTTCGGGAGCTAGTCGTTGAGGATGATCTACTCGACCAAAGATGATACGTTCCTTTTCTTTCCTCCTCGCTGGAACGGAGAAGTAGGCACCCCGGGAGGGGACAACTTGACTCGTATGGTTGGTGGTTGTCACTTGCGTTTGCAGCTTGCATAAAGAGTTGTCTAGAAATATCTAGTGTTCTAAGATGCACAAGAGTAATTCGAAGACTACTTTCTATTAATAAAATGAGAGATTTTATCCCGGGGGATTTCATCATCCAAAAAGTGTACTTTCGTGTTGGTACAGATGTAGTCTCCTAGCTCCTCATCGGTGAGGATTAGGGCTGTCGAGGGAGGAGGAGGAGGATCCTTCCATTTTAGTTTGATCACCAACGGTGTAAAACCCCTAAATTTATACTATATTTTTTTATTAAATTTGGTATGGATTTAAATTTTTTTTGTATTGTACGTCGCGTAGTCGTATTATACGTCGCGCACGACTTTTATTTCTTTTTCGAATTTGCTCGACGAATGCGAATATGTGCGAGCGTACATATTTTTGAAAAACATTATTTTTATTATTTATATGGTTTCAAAATAATATAGGTAATAATTATTTCTAGCTATCATTTCAAGTTTATGGTTTTAATTATGAAAAGCCTTTTATTTATGCAATTATAATTATAAAGTATTTTCCCATAAAATGGTATATTAGAAAGTATATTTATGTAAAGAATAATTGTGCATACATATAGCTCATAAATATTTATTAGTTTATTTTAAATAAAAATGTAATTTTCGAAATTTATATTATTAGTATTTTTGGAAGGCATATTTTGAATTTATTATGGAGATTTAAATCTTGATTTGAATCTATGTATTTATTTAAATAGTTAAATAATTAAAATTTGATTTATTGATTTGATTTTAAACTAAGAGATTTAATTTAATTTAAATTGGATTTGTATTGGATTTGGATTTGGATTTGATTTTATTGTTTTAAATTAAGTAGAGAATTATCTACTTTGGGTTTTAAATATTCCTAATTCCTATCCAATTGGGAATTCCTACATCCTATAAATAGGCAGGTACTCCTCCATTAATCCTCCACACAAATTTTTCAACAAATTATTCCATAAATAATTCTCTAACCATGGTGCGTGCCTCGTGTCCATGTCCGTGTTCCATCGTCCAAATCTTATTCCATTAGTTTACATGTACATTATTCAACTTCTTCCCCGTGTCGGACACACTCCGACATCAATAAATTCCCAAACCCTATCCCTATCCCTCTAACCCGTCCACACGATACCCCGACCAAACCCTGCCTGTCATCTCCTCCACCATGGAGCACCTCCGGCCAACCCAACTCCATCTACCTAAATCCCGATCCCATCTCCCCGACTTTCTCCCAGCACAAGACCAGATCCTCGCCACCATGCTGGCCCTCTCCGACCCTACACACCACTCGCAACCAACGTCGGCCATCATCACCTACGGAGACCCCGACCGCCACCATACCGGAGCCCCAGCCAACCCGACCGTCCAGCCAACTACCACCACCACCGTCACCGGCGCAACCCGCCGGCGACCCAAGGAAACCACAGCAAAAAAAGAGAAAGGAAAGTAGAAAACCCTAACCCTAACCTCACCTGAGTCGACCGCCGCCCTTGCCGCTGTCCGCCGAACCCCGCACAGCGTCCGCACCCTCGTCGAGTCGTCCTCCGGCGACTGCTCGACCGGCGGCGAGTTCCTTTCCGCCGCGCTCCGCCTCGCCGAGAGCCCACGCCCTCTTCCCATCCGCCCGGCCGCCCGGAAACCCTCTTCCCTTCGCGAGCCGCCGCCCAGATCTCCCTTCCGTCTCCGCTTCCTCTCCCCACCGCCGGAGCGGTGAGCCTCCACCTAGCCTCCACCAAAACCCCCGTATTCCCTTTCTTCCGCCGTCGCCACCGCGCCGGAGACGTGTGCGACCCTCTCGTCGTCGGCCGGATTCCCGTGCCCTAGCCACGAGCACAGCGCGCCCTAGTCGCCGCCCGCCGACCGCAGCTCCCCTTTCTCCGCTCTTCCGCCGATCGAGCCACCGCTTCCTCCGCGTGCACCCCTCCGGCCCGCCGCCACTCCTTCCCGTCTCCCTCTTTCCAGCTTCTCTTCTTCTTTTCCCTCCTCGAGCTCTCTCTCTCTTTTGTTCTTTTCTTTTTTTTAGCACAGTAACAGTGTGCTGAAAGCCTTTATGTTCTTTGGGTTGTTGTTTTTAATATATTTTTTGTAGTTTGTTTTGTTATATTTTTTATTTATTTTTTTATGGGTTCTGCTTTTTGAAAACTATTGTTATTATTAATATTGTTTATTAAATGGGTTCTGTTGATACATTATTTATCATTATTATTATTATTATTATTATTATTATTATTATTAAACAGTAAAACTTTTTACAATTAACTAAGGTTAGTTGTTTTTATTATTATTAATTATTATTATTTCTATTATTATTTTATTATATGTATTACCAGTATTATTATTACATGGGATTGTAAAACTTATTATTGGTATAGTTATTGTTTTGGGACTATTAGTATCTAAAAAAACTGTATGGATAGCATGGGGCTAATTCTATCCACGTATTTTTAGAATATAATTTTTGCCTAAAAATATATTTTTATTTTTATTTTCCAAATATATAACTAAAGTCATATTTTTACAAAGTTAGAATTTTTAGTCTAAAAACAATTTATGGTTTTCAAGTATTTTTCTAGAAATTATTTAAACTAATAAAATTTCAAGTGTTATAATTATTTTCTAAAGTAGTATATGAATTATTATTATTTTCTCAAACTCCTTCGATTATAAATCCTTGTCCATGACTAAATTTCCTTCTATCATATTCCCCCGCCAATTCCGTACCTCCTTATGTCAACCCTAACTAATTCGCATGTTCTGGACCCAATGGAACTGTCTGTGTCACCACCCAAGGTCTCCTTGTACAGTTGTTGCACCAAAGTTGCAGATCGTGCCACATTGATTATCGCAGCACACCAGGCGCTCTACCAGGAAAGACACATTGCCATTTGCTGTTTACTTATTTTTAGCTCATATTTTATGCATTATTTATTTTCTTTATGCAAAAACTGTGATACATGGCATAACTATTAGAACTTACTGTTCATTTATATTTCCTGCTGTGTATTATTTTTCTTACAAATTAAACCTAGATTTAAGGGACCACCTTGTGTGTTGCATTCATTAGCCTTGACACGTTGTAAACACGAAGTTGTGTGTCGCATGTAGAACACGAAAGTGCGTGATTGGCTGGCCACCAGTACGTACAAGCCATGCGATAGGAATAACCGCTAATAGAGGTTGCATGTTAGTTTGACTTAGCGGTTATAGTGGTTTATATTGTGGATACAACATAGTAGGCATTGGGCGGAAAGGACAATTCCTTAGCGTATGGGCTTCGATGCACTTTCCTTGTGACCCGGACTCTCCGCTGGAGATACGGGGTTGATGACCCATGATTACTGACGGGCACTGACGATTCTGCGGAACGTCATGCTCTTCCTGATGGGGCCTCTGGTGCCCAAGGGTGACTACGCCGATCCTATTCAGCCAGGGCCCATGCGTAGGAAGGATTGTTCTTAACTATGTTTCACTTAGAACGGTAGGCTACCCTATCCGTTAGGTACGAGTACTTTTGGTTTGGGTACTTGTATCTGACCGTGGCTTGGAACAATAACTTGTCGCGGATTAGTTCGTCACATCTTGTCCTTGTTTGGTTGTAGGTGTGACTTACTACTTCGATAAGAAGGTATTGAACCTTGTTGGGGTCCGGATACCATATTGGATTCATAGTATGGAAAGGTACGTCACCGTGAATTAGTTTACCATCTCCTGTCCTTATTTGGTTGGGGGGATGGTACGCTCGTTCAGTAGGTGCGTATTGGACCATGTTATAATTCGATTTACTTATTTGTTGAGCAATATTTATTCAGTTTATATGGCATGATATTATGTGTCTTGTTACGTCCCTCTGAGGACCTGGTTGTCTTGCCAGGTGTGTGCTATTGTCTTTCGCAGGTGCTTTAGCTCTAGCCGTGTTCATTGCTATTCCTCGAGGGTGATTGCATTTGGATCGTCTTCGCTTCGCTCGTCGCTCATTTCATTTTCCATGGATTTTATTTCCTTATTTTGTTGGTAGTGGATTTGTCTCCGCCCAATATATTGTATCAAAACAAATTCATTCTTATTATATGACATCTTTTATCATTTATTTTGTGTGGATGAGATTAGTTATGGTTCTACTGCATTTTACAGCTTATGTATTTATACGAGGCTTCCATATATTGAGTATATTTTGTATGAATACAACTGGCATATCTACGTTCCTAGTCCTACATATTTTGGGACTGGGGTGTTACATGTTTTTGTGGTGGCCCATACAGGTCTAGATAAATTGTTTGGTTACTTTACCGTACCAAGCAAGCCTGCGTATAGGATTAGAAGTCTAGGATCTCATCCACATACTTGACCTCTTTCCTTGATTTTATCTACCGTTTGACTCATCAATTGCATCTTGCTTGCTTCCTTCCATCCCTATTCTTATCTTCCCTTCATGCTTGCTAGAGATTGACCCTACAAGTTAGATGTCCCAACACCCTTAGCTTAATTCTTTTAAGTTGGGTAGAATGCCATGTGACCTAGTAACCCCTTTGTCCTTGTGACCTATATTAGCAAGTTTACTTAGATCCTAGAATCTAGAGGACCTAACCCGTCTAGCCAACCAAGGACTTTGCCAAGAAGACTATAGGACGACTGTATGACCTAGAATCATTCTACCTTCTTTAAATCTTAATCTCTCGTGCCTATGTATTTACTAATTGACTAAATGATGCTAATGTAGCCTAGTTTTTGCAAGCTTATCTTTTATCGAGCTTGTTCAAGACATATGTTATTGGAAGAGCTCCCACTAACATGTTGTCTAATCAGAACCGGTGCATAATGGTCTGATCAACCAAGTGCATTTTGGTTCGCTTTTGTTTATTGTTCTGCGTGGATGGACCATAATTAAACTTTGCCTTTAGAATTCCATCAACGACTGCCTTGAAAATCCCTTGAAATTATTCGATTGTCTTTGAATCACGTATTCGTATTCGATAACGCCTTCTTCGAACTCTATATTGCTTTCGTCTTCACCCATTTTCGAAGGACGAAGGCGTTATACTAGGACTTTCTCTAGCCTTCCTATCGGCTATGACCATTCTCACTCGATGTTGCTATATCTCCATCCTAAACTACTCGACCCTATCAAGACCCTCTAATCGCTTAATTAAAATGAATCTATTTCGTTCTCTTAATCGTGACCCTCATTCATTATCCGTGACCATATCGTATTATTTTTCTACGATATGTTGGCCCATTCCATGGTCACACTCGATTTTGATAATCAACATACACTTTAGTCAATAAACAAAATATAGAAAATGCTGCTAATCATTTCAGGATTTATGAAATCTTATTCAACGGACGATGTACCACATCAATCAAAGCGTCAACATCATCAAATCTTCTGAAGACTCAATTCTCATTTTTATTTTGTATTTTATATTTTATTGAGTCTAGGAATTACTTTGTAAAATCAATTTTGGTAATACTGGCTTAGGGTTAAAACTGTCCTCATTTCAAAAGCCTACTTTTACCATTCGTATTTTCGGTTACAAATATTTCAAAAACATATTTCAAAAATAGTCTTTTCAAATGATTTTACAAATAACCAAAAACATGTTTGAAAACTATTTTTATAAAAGAATTTCAAATATCTCCTGACAGAACTCCTAGCCGAGTTCGGCCCGAGTTCGGTCCGAACTCTGACCGAGTTCGGTCAGTTTGTATTCAAACTTCTGTTGCCTCCAAATCTGCGAGCAACATCTCTTTGCGAGATATTTGCACCCGAACTCTGCCCGAGTTCTGCCCGAGTTCGGTTGGTGAAAACACCTATAAATAGAGAAGAACTTTTCATTCCAAATCATCAATTCATTCTTCATCTTCTCTTCTCTACTACTCAAGAGTTTTCAAAACGATCTAAGATTTTCAAATCTCACCTACACATCTCTTAGCCAAAAGCCAGTACTATCAGAGTTGATTTAGAGTCTTTTGGTTACTCAAGAGTTGTAAAGAGGTCGTTCAAGTTTCAACAACTTTTCTGTTGTGGAGCTGGTCGTGCGCTCGTCACCAAGCACGGTGTTGTGAAGCTGGTCGTGCGCTTGTCACCAAGCACGGTGTTGTAAGAGATTACAAGCTCTCAGTTAAAGCTTGTGCCATAGTGGATTAACATCGAGCAAGAGTACTCGAGACTGGATTAGTCCTCTCAGAGGGATACCAGTATACATCGTTGTGTCACTGAGTTTGAATTCTCTATCTTTATTTACTGTCTCTTACATATCTGCCATAGTTTAATTTTTAATTGGTGATTATATTCCGCTGCACACATGCACTCTATTCACCCTCCCTCTAGAGGTGCTCAACGATCCAACAATTGGTATCAGAGCTGGTTATATTCTTATATAACATACCCTAGAGAGTATATATATGGCAGCCGTGAAATCTATATTCAACGGTGAAGGGCAATCCACAAATAGACCTCCCCTATTTGATGGAACAAATTACACATACTGGAAAACACGAATGACTTTCTTTCTAAAATCTCTAGATTTTGATCTTTGGTCAATAGTCATTGATGGGTATAAGAAACCACCACCCACAGTGGTTGAAGGTATTCTTATGGAAAAGCCGCATGACAAGTACACCGATGCTGAAAAAGCAAAGGCTAGTCTTGATGCTCGAGCCATCAATGCACTATTCTGTGCAATTGACAAAATCGAGTTCAACAGAGTTTCAACCTGCAAGACGTCTCACGAAATTTGGAAACTCCTTGAGGTAACCCATGAAGGGACTTCCCAAGTGAAAGAATCCAAAATTAGTAGACTGACTCAGGAATATGAATCTTTTAAGATGAAACCCGGTGAGTCAATTACACAGATGTTTACTCGTTTCCTTGATATAACTAATCCTTTGTAATCTCTTGGTAAGGATTACAGCAATCACGAGAAGATTAGAAAAGTGCTGCGGGCTCTAACAAAGAACTGGAATCCAAAAGCCACAGCAATTATTGAAGGAAACAACCTCACCACAATGTCGTTGGAAACTTTGATGGGCAAGCTCATGACCCATGAACTCGACTTGCAAGATTTTGAAGAAACAACACCAAAGGAGAAAACTATTACCTTCAAAGCTCAAGCAAGAAAACCTACATACAACGATTCCGATGAAGAATCATCAAGTGGTGATGAACAAGCCCTACTTGTGAAGAACTTCAGGAAGTACCTAAAGTTTACAAGCAGAAAGAAGAAAGATGTCCAAGAAAGCAATGAAGATGAAACCATATGCTTTGGATGTAAGAAGTCAGGGCACATGAAGAAGGACTGTCCAACCATCAAGAAGAGCAGTCCATATGACAGATCAAGATCAAGCAGAAAAGCTACAACTGGTCGAAAGTATGCCAACACAAGTATCTGGCATGAAAGTGATGCCAGTGATTCTGAAGAAGAGGATAGACCCTGCGGCAATGCAAATGTCTGTCTTATGGCATTTGATAAGGTATCTTCAAACCCTCTATATGATGATTTTACTTTCGATGAGTTAGAGAATGTCTTTAGCGATTTACTTGAAGAACACAAAAATGTGCTTGACAAGTATAACCAATCTCGAAAAGAGATTAAGGCATACACAACCGAGTTAGATAGACTGTCCAATCTTATTCAAGATATTAAAGAGACGTCTACTACCGGTAACACGGAAGAGATAGCCAAACTCAAGGTAGACTATCATGAGGCTATCCTCACTATTCAAAAGAAAGAAAGAGATTATAGTAAGATGCGAAAGCTGTATGACACAGAAGAAGATGCACTTAGTAACAGAACAAAGACTCTCAGTTATGACTGCTAAATATGAAGAGTCTATTGCAATTTCTAAAAAGTTAGAAATCAAGTTAGGCAAACAGGAAATGCCTGTGACACAGCCTAATTTTAGTCCTAATGCAAAGCATACACCTAAGAGGACTAAAAACAAGAAAGCACAGAAGAAACATGAGTATCATCATGCTTTCACTTATAGGTTCTCCAAGAAACCAAACAAGCATGTGAACACAGTTTCAACCACATCTGGTTCTAAACGGACTTGCACTTATTGTGGTACACACGGACACATATCACAGTATTGTTTAGCAAGAAAGCTTGTTGACAATCACACTTTAGTCTGGAGACCTAAAGCTAATCAGTATGGACCCTTCAGAAAATGGGTACCAAAGGATTCATCTACTTGTTTTGTAGGTGGACTCTCAACCCTCTCATGCTAGAAGCAAATGGATCCTCGATAGCGGATGTTCGCGACACATGACTGGTGATGCATCTTTATTCGCTACGCTATCGATGAAGAAAGAAGGATATGTCTCCTTCGAAAATAACTTGAGAGGTGATATTATAGGTAATGGTACTGTAGGTATTTCTCCTTATCCAATAATAAAGGATGTTTGTCTAGTAACTGAATTAAAACATAACCTATTGAGCATAAGTCATTTGGCAGATAATGGTTATGGTATCAATTTTGTGAAAGATAAATGTACCATATATGATATGTCATCTGGTGATCCCGTATATAAAGGGATTAGAGAAGACAACATTTATGTTTTCTTTTTGGAGAATACTAATAATGCAGGAGGGTGCCTAGTAGCCAATCA
This sequence comes from Iris pallida, assembly GCA_029216955.1. Lineage (NCBI taxonomy): Eukaryota > Viridiplantae > Streptophyta > Magnoliopsida > Asparagales > Iridaceae > Iris > Iris pallida. The sequence continues at coordinate 8,099,417 of JANAVB010035616.1, read as the reverse complement.
AGATGAAAGCTGGCTATGGCACATGAGACTAGGACATGCAAACATGGATACTATCTCACGTCTGAATACAAAGAAGTTGGTAAGAGGACTCCCTGATATTCCATTCAAGAGAGATATGGTATGTGCTGACTATGAAAAGAACAAAGCACATAGGTCTACGTTTAAATCCATCAACGCTGTAAGTACTTCGAGACCTTTGCAGTTGATTCATATGGATTTATTTGGTCCTAGTAGAGTCGCTAGTCTTGGCGGTAAACTCTATGCTTTTGTTATTGTTGATGATTTCTCTCGATTTACTTGGGTTTACTTCTTATCAAACAAAAGTGATGCTATTTTTGAATTTCAGATATTTTGTAAAAAGGTACAAAACGAAAAAGGCTTCATGATTACTCGTATCCGAAGTGATCATGGTGGCGAATTCAAAAATTCTGATTTCAAAAAGTTTTGTGATGATAGTGGATATTACCACGAATTTTCTTGTCCTAGAACTCCCCAACAGAATGGTGTTGTGGAGCGGAAGAACCGTACTCTAAGCGAAATGGCTAGAGTCATGCTCAATCAGCATAATCTTCCTAAATATTTTTGGGCAGAAGCTGTTAGTACAGCCTATCATATTTTAAATAGGGTGTTAATTCGACCAATCTCGAAGAAAATACCATATGAGCTTTAGTTTGGAAGAATTCCAAACATTTCTTATTTTAAAGTTTTTGGTTGTCGCTGTTTCATCCTGAACACCAAGGATAACTTGGGAAAGTTCGACTCCAAAGCAGATGACGGGATATTTCTCGGATATGCTGCTAAGAGTAAGGGATATAGAATTTTTAATAAAAGATCTATGATTGTTGAAGAAAGTATTAATGTTACCTTTGATGAGTTGAAAAGTCACAGATCTAGCGACAGTGATGATGAAGATGCACCTAAAAAGACTAAGAAGAGTTCTGAGAAAGATTCTACCCAAGAAGCAAGGACTGATAAAAGTTCTGAAGATGCTGGAACTGAGAAGAGCCTTGTGAAAGGTATGGTCCAAAGATTTGAATCATTGAGATTTAAGCCAGATCATCCAGAAACTCTCATTATAGGTGATGTATCCAAAGGTGTAAGTACACGTTCATCCCTTAAAGATTCTGAAGTAGCAACTAATATAGCTTTTATTTCACAAATAGAACCTAAAAATGTTGATGAAGCTTTCTCTGATGAATTTTGGATTTCTGCCATGCTAGAGGAACTTAATCAATTTGAGAGAAACCAAGTTTGGAAACTCGTTCCTAAACCTATTGGTCAATCGATAATTGGTACCAAATGGGTGTTCCGAAATAAACTAAGTGAAGTTGGACAAGTTTTACGCAACAAAGCACGTCTAGTTGCACAAGGTTATAATCAAGAAGAAGAAATTGATTATGATGAGACCTATGCTCCTGTTGCTAGACTAGAAGCCATCCGCATGTTTTGCGCATTTGCATGTTTTAATAATTTCAAACTTTTTCAAATGGACGTGAAAAGCGCATTTTTAAATGGATTTTTGAAAGAAGAGGTTTTTGTGAAACAACCCCCTGGTTTTGAAGATTTTCAAAAATCTGATCACGTCTTCAAGCTTAAGAAAGCACTTTATGGACTCAAACATGCACCTCGTGCTTGGTATGTACGCCTAAGCACCTTCTTACTTGATAATGGATTTTCAAAAGGCAAGATTGAGACTACTTTATTTATTAAATCCATGAATGATGACATTCTTCTAGTGCAAATCTATGTAGATGACATTATATTTGGTTCTACTAATGAACAACTCTGTCAAGATTTTGCCAAGTGTATGCAGAGTGAGTTTGAGATGAGTATGATGGGAGAGCTGAACTTCTTCCTAGGACTACAAATCAAACAACACTCGAACGGAATATTCATCAACCAAGCCAAGTACACGAAGGACATACTGAAAAAGTACGACTTCGAGAATGTAAAGCCAATCGGGACTCCTATGGCTACATCTACAAAGCTTGATGCTGATGAAAGTGGTAAACCTATCGATCAGCGTAAGTATCGAGGTATGATTGGTAGTTTATTATATTTAACTGCTAGTCGTCCTGATATTATGTTTAGCGTTTGCATATGTGCACGTTATCAGGCAAACCCTAAGGAATCACATCTTAGTGCTGTTAAGCGTATCTTCCGATACCTTAAAGGAACTTCTACAGTTGGCTTATGGTATCCCAAAACCAAATCCTTTGACCTTATAGGTTACTCGGATGCGGATTTTGCTGGATGCAAAGTGGACCGTAAAAGTACCAGTGGCACATGTCATTTCTTAGGAAAGCCCTTAGTCTCTTGGTTTAGTAAGAAACAAAATTCAGTAGCATTATCAACAACTGAGGCTGAGTATATCGCCGCAGGACGTTGTTGTGCTCAGATTTTGTGGATGAAGCAAACCTTAGAGGACTACAATCTGCACTATACAAATGTTCCTATTTATTGTGATAACACTAGTGCAATTAATCTGACTAAGAACCCTGTTTGTCATTCATGCACAAAACACATAGAAGTTAGACATCATTTTCTTCGTGATCATCAACAACACGGGGATATTTGCTTAGAATTTATTGATACTGTTCATCAACTAGCAGATATATTCACTAAACCATTGGCTGAAGACCGTTTTAACATCTTGAGGCGTGAGCTCGGCATTCTTGAATTCTCGGACTCATAATGCATATGGTAATTAAAACTGTATTTATGACTTGATAATTTATTATTTAACAAAAATTATTTTTGGGGACAAACTTACAAAGGGTATGTCTGTCACCACGGCTACGGTCGAAGCGAAGCGGTATTTAAGAGTTCTCCTGTGAACCTCCGTTAGCTGGGACAACCCCTATAGTTAACCCGAAAATAACAGCAGTTATTTAATAAACTAGTCAAACATTATTAATTATAACTTTTATTTACCTGACTGCTTTGACTGTCTCGGGAATGCAAGTGGCCGAACTCGGCCCGAACTCTGACCGAGTTCGGACCGAATTCGGACCGAGTTCGGTCGGCGCTGTGGTAACTTCCAGAACCGAACAGCCGGCCCTAGAGGCTATATAATCTATCTTTCCTTCCACTTTTTCTTCACACCAAAACGTGGAAAGCCTTCCTCTTCTACTAGAAGCCTCTCCTCCTCCATCTTAGCAAGGGTTTGACGAGTTCCAGTGGGCGGTCATCTTCCTTCTTCTTCCTTTTTTTTGAAGGTATTTTCTATCCATCTCCTCATGGCCCCCAAGCGTCAAAGAGGAAACTCTTCCCAAGGTGCTTCCTCATCCTCTGACTATACCCCTGCTAGTCTCTTTAGTCCAGCTAGACCTAGAGATCCCGAAGAGTACGATGCTACTTTGTTTTCCGACAAAGACTTCTCGGATCTCTGGTTCGATTCTTTTTCTAGTCATCGTATTTGCTCTGGAGCCTTCGTTAACTTTACTACTTTCTTTGAATATGCTCCAATCTTTGACCAACTTGGATACCGCGATTTCTTCGAGGTCCAAGAGAGCATTTATGACAACGCCGTTCGCATGTTTTACTGCAATCTGCAGGTAAAACCTAACGGTAATTTCTATTCTTGCATTGCTGGGCAAGAGTTAGAATTTAGCGCCACTGATATCAGCGAATACTTTCATGTTCCTGATCTTGGTGATGCATTAATTGATATCTACCACATTCAGTTCCCTGCCGATGTCACTTTGGCTTTCTTTAGGGAATTAATTTGTCACCCTAACCCTCCTTCCCGGAGAATTTTTTCCAAACATCTGAACCAAACATTTTATGAACTTCATCGTATGGTATTTTCTACTCTTCTTCCGAAGAAAGGATCTACAGATGAAGTTACCTTTTTGGAACTGTCTGCTCTATATCACATCCACTTTGGCATTCCTTTCTCCGTTCCCAAAACCATGATGAACTGGATGCTTAACTGCAAAAATACAGGCAGGAATCTAGTTTATCCGATGCACCTTGCTTCGATCTTTCGACGTTTCGAGATTGATCTTGAGACGTGTGCCATTTCCTCTCCACCTGTTGAGCTGACTCGTTCTCGTCGATTTCCTGCACCTCCTGGAGCTGCTCCTGCTCCAGCTGCTGATGCTGAGGCCCCTGCAGCTGATGCTCCTCCTGCTTCGGCCCCTGCCCCAAGATTCTATCAGACTTTCTACCAGCGCTTCGATGATTTTGTTGCGGTCTCTACGCAACGTCATCAGGACTCAGAGTTCAGGCACATTTCTCAGGCCCAGGTGCTGAGAAATAGTATTGCTGACCTTCACTATAGCCTGGCTCAGGATCCAGTCCATCCGGTCACCATCCTTCCTCACCCGGCTTTTCCTGGTCCTCGATTTACTGATGAGGTTACTTTTCAGTATTTTGACCCGACCACAGCATACTTCCCTCATGATCCTCCAGGTGCGGACGACCCCACGATGTGACGTGGATTCAGCCATGGGATAGTGGATTTTGATTTGACTAGTTGATACAGTTGATGTAGTAGTTTTATTTCATTTCATGTCTAAACTGTTTAGTTAGACATTATCAGTTGTACTTTTTGATTTCTAGTGGAAACTTCTATGATATTTCAGTTTATTATGAGATAGTTCATTATATATCAGTTGTTTTCATCTATGTCTATGCTGTGATTCTTTCTTTTTGCTTCACGTTGTCTTGTCTTTTCTAATGTTGGCTTCACGATTTACGGGGGAGCCTATTCATTTTTACTACTTGACAAAGGGGGAGAAAAAGAGTATACCAAAGCAAGAGCGAGGAGATATCCAAAAACAAAATCCAAATAAATTTTTTTCAGGTATTTTGATATTTTGTTTTATTTGATATAAATATATTTTGGTATAGACTCAAGTTTGTCAATTATCAAAATGGGGGAGATTGTTGGCCCATTCCATGGTCACACTCGATTTTGATAATCAACATACACTTTAGTCAATACACAAAATATAGAAAATACTGCTAATCATTTCAGGATTTATGAAATCTTATTCAACGGACGATGTACCACATCAATCAAAGCGTCAACATCATCAAATCTTCTGAAGCCTCAGTTCTTATTTTTATTCTGTATTTTATATTTTATTGATTCTAGGAATTACTTTGTAAAATCAATTTTGGTAATACTGGCTTAGGGTTAAAACTGTCCTCATTTCAAAAGCCTACTTTTACCATTCGTATTTTCGGTTACAAATATTTCAAAAATATATTTCAAAAATAGTCTTTTCAAATGATTTTACAAATAACCAAAAATATGTTTGAAAACTGTTTTTACAAAAGAATTTCAAATATCTCCTGACAGAACTCCTAGCCGAGTTCGGCCCGAGTTCGGTCAGTTTGTATTCAAACTTTTGTTGCCTCCAAATCTGCGAGCAACGTCTCTTTGCAAGATATTTGCACCCGAACTCTGCCCGAGTTCTGCCCGAGTTCGGTTGGTAAAAACACCTATAAATAGAGAAGAACTTTTCATTCCAAATCATCAATTCATTCTTCATCTTCTCTTCTCTACTACTCAAGAGTTTTCAAAACGATCTAAGATTTTCAAATCTCACCTACACATCTCTTAGCCAAAAGCGAGTACTATCAGAGTTGATTTAGAGTCTTTTGGTTACTCAACAGTTGTAAAGAGGTCGTTCAAGTTTCAACAATTTTTCTGTTGTGGAGCTGGTCGTGCGCTCGTCACCAAGCACGGTGTTGTGAAGCTGGTCGTGCGCTTGTCACCAAGCACGGTGTTGTAAGAGATTGCAAGCTCTCAGTTAAAGCTTGTGCCATAGTAGATTAACATCGAGCAAGAGTACTCGAGACTGGATTAGTCCTCTCAGAGGGATACCAGTATACATCGCTGTGTCACTGAGTTTGAAATCTCTATCTTTATTTACTGTCTCTTACATATCTGCCATAGTTTAATTTTTAATTGGTGATTATATTCCGCTGCACACACGTACTCTATTCACCCCCCTCTAGAGGTGCTCAACGATCCTACACGATCTAGATCGTAATTTCTTACGACATAATTTTGTGAAAACATTGTCATCGTTGGATCCCCATTAATACCCCCTTGTGTCCTCTCACCCCCTACTAATTCTTAATTTCGAGGACGAAATTCTTTTAAGTTGGGTAGGATGTAACACCCCTAAATTTCTACTATATTTTTTTTATTAAATTTGGTATGAATTTAAATTTTTTTGTATTGTACGTCGCGTAGTCGTATTATACGTCGCGCACGACTTTTATTTTTTTTTCGAATTTGCTCGACGAATGCGAATATGTGCGAGCGTACATATTTTTGAAAAACATTATTTTTATTATTTTTATGGTTTCAAAATAATATAGGTAATAGTTATTTCTAGCTATCATTTCAAGTTTATGGTTTTAATTATGAAAAGCCTTTTATTTATGCAATTAAAATTATAAAGTATTTTTCCATAAAATGGTATATTAGAAAGTATATTTATGTAAAGAATAATTGTGCATACATATAGCTCATAAATATTTATTAGTTTATTTTAAATAAAAATGCAATTTTCAAAATTTATATTATTAGTATTTTTGGAAGGCATATTTTAAATTTATTATGGAGATTTAAATCTTGATTTGAATCTATGTATTTATTTAAATAGTTAAATAATTAAAATTTGATTTATTGATTTGATTTTAAACTAAGAGATTTAATTTAATTTAAATTGGATTTGTATTGGATTTGAATTTGATTTTATTGTTTTAAATTAAGTAGAGAATTATCTACTTTGGGTTTTAAATATTCCTAATTCCTATCCAATTGGGAATTCCCACATCCTATAAATAGGCAGGTACTCCTCCATTAATCCTCCACACAAATTTTTCCACAAATAATTCTCCAACCATGGTGCGTGCCTCGTGTCCGTGTCCGTGTTCCATCGTCCAAATCTTATTCCATTAGTTTACATGTACATTATTCATCTTCTTCCCCGTGTCGGACACACCCCGACATCAATAAATTCCCAAACCCTATCCCTATCCCTCTAACCCGTACACACGACACCCCGACCAAACCCTGCCTGTTATCTCTTCCACCATGGAGTACCTCCGGCCAACCCAACTCCGTCTACCTAAATCCCGATCCCATCTACCCGACTTCCTTCCAGCACAACACCAGATCCTCGCCACCATGCTCGCCCTCTCCGACCCTACACACCACTCGCAACCAACGTCAGCCATCATCACCTACGGAGACCCCGACCGCCACCACACCAGAGCCCCAGCCAACCCGACCGTCCAGCCAACTACCACCACCACCGTCACCGGCGCAACCCGCCGGCGACCCAAGGAAACTACAGCAAAAATAGAGAAAAGAAAGTAGAAAACCCTAACCCTAACCTCACCTGAGTCGACCGCCGCCCTTGCCGCTGTCCGCCGAACCCCGCACAGCGTTCGCACCCTCGTCGAGTCGTCCTCCAGCGACTGCTCGACCGGCGGCGAGTTCCTCTCCGCCGCGCTCTGCCTCGCCGAGAGCCCACGCCCTCTTCCCATCCGCCCGGCCGCCCGGAAACCCTCTTACCTTCGCGAGCCGCCACCCAGATCTCCCTTCCGCCTCCGCTTTCTCTCCCCACCGCCGGAGCGGTGAGCCTCCGCCTAGCCTCCACCAAAACCCCCGTCTTCCCTTTCTTCCGCCGTCGCCACCGCGCCGAAGACGTGTGCGACCCTCTCGTCACCGGTCGGATTCCCGTGCCCTAGCCGCGAGCACAGCGCGCCCTAGTCGCCGCCCGCCGACCGCATCTCTACTTTCTCCGCTCTTCCGCCGATCGACCCACCGCTTCCTCCGCGTGCACCCCTCCGGCCCGCCGCCACTCCTTCCCGTCTCCCTTCTCCAGCTTCTCTTCTTCTTTCCCCTCCTCGAGCTCTCTCTCTCTCTCTTTTGTTCTTTTCGTTTTTTTAGCACAGTAACAGTGTGCTGAAAGCCTTTATGTTTTTTGGGTTGTTGTTTTTATTATATTTTTTGTAGTTTGTTTTGTTATATTTTTTATTTATTTTTTTATGGGTTCAGCTTTTTGAAAACTATTGTTATTATTAATATTGTTTATTAAATGGGTTCTGTTGATACATTGTTTATCATTATTATTATTATTATTATTAAACAGTAAAACTTTTTACAATTAACTAAGGTTAGTTGTTTTTATTATTATTAATTATTATTATTTCTATTATTATTTTATTATATGTATTACCAGTATTATTATTACATGGGATTGTAAAACTTATTATTGGTATAGTTATTGTTTTGGGACTATTAGTATCTAAAAAAACTGTATGGATAGCATGGGGCTAATTCTATCCACGTATTTTTAGAATATAATTTTTGCCTAAAAATATATTTTTATTTTTATTTTCCAAATATATAACTAAAGTCATATTTTTACAAAGTTAGAATTTTTAGTCTAAAAACAATTTATGGTTTTCAAGTATTTTTCTAAAAATTATTTAAACTAATAAAATTTCAAGTGTTATAATTATTTTCTAAAGTAGTATATGAATTATTATTATTTCCTCAAACTCCTTCGATTATAAATCCTTGTCCATGACTAAATTTCCTTCTATCATATTCCCCCGCCAATTCCGTACCTCCTTATGTCAACCCTAACTAATTCGCATGTTCTGGACCCAATGGAACTGTCCATGTCACCACCCGAGGTCTTCTTGTACAGTTGTTGCACCAAAGTTGCAGATCGTGCCACATTGATTATCGCAGCACACCAGGCGCTCTACCAGGCAAGACACCTTGCCATTTGCTGTTTACTTATTTTTAGCTCATATTTCATGCATTATTTATTTTCTTTATGCAAAAACTGTGATACATGACATAACTGTTAGAACTTACTGTTCATTTATATTTCCTGCTGTGTATTATTTTTCTAACAAATTAAACCTAGATTTAAGGGACCACCTTGTGTGTTGCATTCATTGGCCTTGACACGTTGTAAACACGAAGTTGTGTGTCGCATGTAGAATATGGAAGTGCGTGATTGGCTGGCCACCAGTACGTACAAGCCGTACGATAGGAATAACCGCTAATAGAGGTTGCATGTTAGTTTGACTTAGCGGTTATAGTGGTTTATGTTGTGGATACAACATAGTAGGCATTGGGCGGGAAGGACAATTCCTTAGCCAATGGGCTTCGATGCACTTCCCTTGTGACCCGGACTCTCCGCTGGAGATACGGGGTTGATGACCCATGATTTCTGACGGGGACTGACGATTCTGCGGAACGTCATGCTCTTCCTGATGGGGCCTCTGGTGCCCAAGGGGGACTACGCCGATCCTATTCAGCCAGGACCCATGCGTAGGAAGGATTGTTCTTAACTACATTTTACTTAGAATGGTAGGCTACCCTATCCGTTAGGTACGAGTACTTTTGGTTTGGGTACTTGTATCTGACCGTGGCTTGGAACAATAACTTGTCGCGGATTAGTTCGTCACATCTTGTCCTTGTTTGGTTGTAGGTGTGACTTACTACTTCGATGAGAAGGTATTGAACCTTGTTGGGGTCCGAATACCATATTGGATTCATAGCATGGAAAGGTACGTCATCGTGAATTAGTTTACCATCTCCTGTCCTTGTTTGGTTGGGGGGATGGTACGCTCGTTCAGTAGGTGCGTATTGGACCATGTTATAATTCGATTTACTTATTTATTGAGCAATATTTATTCAGTTTATACGGCATGATATTACGTGTCTTGTTACGTCCCTCTGAGGACCTGGGTGTCTTGCCAGGTGTGTGCTATTATCTTTCACAGGTGCTTTAGCTATAGCCGTGTTTATTGCTATTCCTCGAGGATGATTGCATTTGGATCGTCTTCGCTTCGCTCGTCGCTCATTTCATTTTCCATGTATTTTATTTCCTTATTTTGTTGGTAGTAGATTTGTCTCCGCCCAACATATTGTATCAAAACAAATTCATTCTTATTATATGACATCTTTTATCATTTATTTTGTGTGGATGAGATTAGTTATGGTGCTACTGTATTTTACAGCTTATGTATTTATACGAGGCTTCCATATATTGGAGTATATTTTGTATGAACATAGCTGGCATGTCTACGTTCCTAGTCCTACGTATTTTGGGACTGGGGCGTTACAAACGGGGTCGCGGTTGGAGGCTCGTGCGCCTTCATGGTTGGCCTTGGGGACATCTGAGGTAGCCTTATTCGTATAGGCTCCAGTCTATCATCTGACATTACTGTGGGCAAAGGTGGTGATCTACCTCGGAGCTTGACGACAAGAGGCACAGATACCGTGGGGGGTCTTCCCTTCAGTCGAACCTTTAGAGGTTCTTCGGCAACCGCTGTGCTTCCTGAGGTCGTCTCTGCCTCGTCATCTGCATCATTGCCCTCATCGTCCTAAGGGACTAACTTGTATAGATCACCATCCGTACAGTAGGCTTCAAGTCCCCGGAACGGGTCGATGTCAGCGAACTCGTCTTGATAGTCCCGTCGCTGGCCACGTACTTCATGCACTGATGGAGGGTAGAAGCAACAATCATGTACTCATTGATCCATGGTCGTCCCAGCAGCATGTTGTAATTTGTGTCAACATCAATGACATAGCAAGTCACTTCGGTGTGGAGATCGCCGATTTGGCACTTGAAGCAAATTTTGCCTAGAGGCTCTCTCTTCCCCGCGTTGAAGCCGCTGATTGTTGTGTTTGATGCAGTCAGCCGATGCATCGAAATCCCTAGAGTTTGGAGCAGACTCCTTGGGATGATGCTGAGAGAGGAGCCCGGGTAGATGTGGATGCGATTGACTTTAATGGCACTGATATACCCTGTATAGTACAGAGGCCTATTATGTCGGTTGTTCTTCAGCAACATGTCTTGTTGGGTGAAGGTGATACTGGGGATCACTGTTAGGGTTATATACTAAAAGCATCACTTTTGTATTAACTTTATTTCCTTAAATTTTGAATGAGAATCATATGGACAATGTTTGTATATTATATTTGTTACAAGTGTTGATGCAAGTGTCTGAACTCTATATTGTAGATAATATGGTGTGTGGTGTCACACAGAAGATCATATTATCAGTTCCCTATGGAATATATAAATGGTTCACAACCTAGATGGACTTGGACAATCTATTTGAAAGGTTGTAGTATAATCTGGTATTAGTCTATCTTGACTATAGGTTTACACTAGTACACTTTGTGTGTATTGAATAGGACCACTTGAGTTTGTTCTCTTTGTACTGACTACATAAGAGAACAGACACCTCTATTATTATAGATGCTTATGCTCTTAATCTGGATATAATAACAGACATGTATATACAGTATGCATTACTTTGACTCATAAAAGAGTTAGATTCATTATGGGTCAACAACCTCTATGAATTGGGTAATAACATTGTATATATGATGGGTTGTTGATTATAAAAGGAATTCATGTTTCGATACGTCGGGTTGATGATGTCCCCTTAAGGAGCTCATAAGGATTGTCATGTAAACCCTGCAGGTGGATTATATCCGACATGACAAATAAAGTTGAGTGGTACCACTTAAGGATAAAAGATGTCGATCAATATAATTGTCAGTAACTTAATCTGATCGACGGACATTCGATATCTTAACATGGGGAGCCAAACGAGAATATAATAGAAAGAGCCCACAATCATAATTTGAGATTAGAAAGGTAGTGCAACAATAGCTCATTAGTGGATCGAGCTATTGTTAACGGGCCTGGGTTGTGTGTTCGGGCTGAACACAGGACTCCTAGATCCGTTAGGATACCTAACCCTAATTTCTCCTCATGGTCTCTGCCGTAGTCTTATATATATCCTCTATTCTCTGGCCGCCAAATGATCATTAGAACTAAGAAGCTTTCTCTAAATTCGTGATCCACGTAAGGAGAGAAAGAAGGGACGGCCAAGAAGAATAAAAGGTTGGGAGATCATTGCCCATACAACGTCCAACCCGAGAAAGGAATACGTGCAGAAGATCTTGGGGTCGTGACTGCATGAGATTACTAGGAACTATTGTCTTCTTTCTGCCACTGTTTGCCATTGATTATAAAAGAACAGAACAATTATATCGGAGGATTGGACTTTTACTTTACAATACAAACTCGCTTGTACAAAGAAAGCCTAGGGACGAAAACCTAGGTACAGCAATCTAAGTACAATTGTTTAGTTTTTCTAGGGGGTGACGGTAGAGGCTCGGAAAAGTGACGGCAGCTCTGCCTTACTCCTTGGACGATCGGACGCAGCCTTGGCTCTGGTGAAGAAATGCTCTTGGACGTGTGGGGAGACTCCCTAGATCTCTGGATGTCTCTGTAGTGCTCTCTCTCTCTCTCTTTTTCTCCGCTCTTGTCTCATGAATTCTTCCGCTCTTCAGTTCTTCCCCCCGGTTTGCAAGGGAATGGCACCTTGCTATTTATAGGAGTGGGATGCGATCATTAGAGTTTGTAATGATTACCTCCTTGATAAGTCGGCGGTTAAGGATCAATGAATCTGGGCCATTAATTCTGATTGTAGTAAATCTAGATAATTAATGTGGATTGCATCAAATCTCTATGGGCAATAAATATTGATTGCCATGAATATTCGTGATTTGTGATAGCCTGCCACGTATCCAATTTGCTTAATTTGATTTGATCTGGGCAATTATGACAATTGTAATAAATCTGATCAGGGAAGATAAGACTGCCACCTATCTCAATTGTTACGAAGAACGCCACGTGTCTCAACTGGACCATCCTGGCAGAGTCGCATATGGGTGGTCCTCTCGGCCGTATGAAGCATGCAACCGCATGAGGATGGGCAGCCGCATGAGGATGGGCAGCCGCATGGGGATGGGCAGCCGCATGAGGATGGGCAACCGCATGGGGATAGGCAGCCGCATGAAGTGGACGACCGCATAACTGCAGTAGCCGCATGGAGTGTCCTCAGGACTTGTTGGATTTTGCCAGCTGTAAGGAGATTTTTTCCTCTTTCCTAGGGACACGCCATCATGTCAGTCATTATTACGTCTTTATGTCAGAACTGTCGTAGCTGTCATTTGTCAGAGCAGCCGTCAAGGCATTAAATGCAGCCGAGTGTAGAGAAGAATTATTGAAGGCCACGTGGCTTCTTTCTGGGCCACATTGAACTATCTGAGCCGCATGGGGATCCTGAGCCGCATGAGGATCTTTCTGTCGGAGCCGCATAGGCCTTTCTTTATTCTTTTCCATGCTTCTACAAGACCCCCTTCAAAGTTTTTAATTTGCAAAATTAAAATACTTTGAATAAAAAGCATGGCCATGTAAAGACTCTTCGGGCCGCATAAGATGTTCTGGCCGTATGGATGTCTCAGCCGCATGGCCTCCTCAGCCGTATGGCTATCTGAGCCGCATAGACTGTCTGGCCGCATAGGCTCCTGGCCACGTCTTCATGCCACGTGTGCAAATTTTTGTTTGATTTCCTTTGATTTGCTGTCAGATTTAAAGCCGCTTTTTGGGACAGGATTCCAAGAGTTTAGCCTTGAATTTTTGCCTTGATAACCGAAGAGTCGGTTACACTGCACACGGATCGATGCGTCGGTCTATGGGCTCCGTCTATAAATAGCAGCGTGTTTTTGGAAGAAAGACTTCTTTACTTTCTGCTCTTACCCTAGTTGTTGTTCTTGTCTTCATCTTCCTTCTCTGATCATCAGCCATGGCTCCCAAGTCCTCTAAGGTTGCGGCGAAGGTTGCGACGAAGGGTAAGGGCGTGGCCTCGACGTCGGTTGCGGCACCCACAGCTCATTCCGACGTTCATCCTGCCGTTAAGGGTAAGGACTTGGGAAAGTGATATGCTTCGAAACCCTAACAACGGCTCTGTTGCATGCTTTATGCACAAGCCTTTAATGCAAACTATTCGAACTGTATGGGCCGCATACATGTCCCATAACCTAGCCGCATGGGGGTATACCCCATGTCCGAGCCGCATGGGAGTTGTCTTAGTGGGCCTCATGAACACTTCGTAAACTGAACCGCATAATGCCCTGTCGATCGGAGCCGCATGGACTCTTTTGAACTAAACCGCATGGAGCTCCTCCTGGATTCATCCGCATAGGGCTGTGAGAAAACCGAACCGCATAAGCTCCTTCGCAGAACGCTCTTCTGATTTAAGCCGCATTAAGCATAATTATATAAGCGTACGCGAAACAGAGCCGCATAAGCTTACACTAATTAATGTCACATAAGCTCATGTTCAACAACAGAACCGTATAAGTTCTTTGTAGACTGGGCCGCATAAGCCAAAAGCCCCTCTTTTAAGTTGTTCCTTTTGTCTATTTTCAGTAAATCTGCCGGTTAACGCAGCGGGGGAACTTCTGGTGGGTCAGGCCCAATTTGCCATCGGAGTTCGGCTTGACCATATAGTCCGGCAGGTGGTGGAGCAACTACCTCAGAACGAGCCTGAGGAGAGGCTGAATCTTATCAAGAACCAGTCCTCTCGCTTTCTCTGTGCCATGCTGAATTCAGGGAAATTGGAAGAAAAGTACCTGAAGCCGGCGTTCTTCTTCGGGGACGCTCTGATTGTGAAGAACTCCCGGGTATTGGATATATCCGAGAATTGGAATTTTATTTCTGCTGGGAGGGCGATCCACATCCCCCAGATGGAACGTCATTTCCCATTGGCGTGGTTCAATATGGTGCCGGTAGATAGGAGGATGCAGGACTCCTTGACCCCGAGCCGGTCGGGCATGATAGTGGATAACATCCACTACAATAAGCATATTAGATCAACGTACGCGGGCAGGGAACCGGTCAGCTGCCACATGATGGGGCTAGCCCCGGGTGCCTTTTTAAATGCGCAAGGTCCCAATTTCTCATTCTCTCAAGCTGACACTTTTCTGAATCAACTTGCTCGGAAAGGGTCTTATCCCATTGGCCGGCTCTCACTTTTGAACTGGATACGCCCTATCCCTTCATGGGCCAATTTGACCGGGTGGATTCTGCGAGAATATAGGACTTTCCTGTGTGAGGTTGGTCTCTACCACGCCATCTGGGGCACATGCCACGGACTGCCCATCAACAAGGAGTTGTTTATGGCTCTCTTGGAGATGTATAACCAGCGGACGGGGACTTTCTTTACGCCTGGAGGGGAGATTGGTCTTGCTCTTCATGAGATGCACGTAGTCTCTAGGCTGCCCTGGGACAGTGAAGTGTTTGAAGTATATACTCCAACGAATGAAGAGTTCGAAGATTTTGAGCAACGACATCCGGGTTTCGTTGATGTCTATCAGGAGTTACTATATCACCACAGTTACTGTCAGCAGACGACCAAGAAGGATAGTAGCTCTGAGGGGAACCTCCCGCATACCAGGACTTGGCTCTCCCACCTTTTTCAGCAAGGTGCCTCAGGCCGAGTTACTTCCCGGAATCCTCTGACCCGAAAGCAAGTACAGGATCTGGTGTTAACTTCCAAGAAATCGAAGGCCTTGAGTGACACGTTTGGGAGTCAGACTGATTCCTTTGATTATTTTTATCATGATACTCAGCCGCTGTCGGAGAAGGCAATCCTGGCAGGGTTCCTGATGGTATGGCTACGAAATTGCGTGGTCTCCGGAGGAGTTGGCTCCATTGAGAGGATCAGCCGAAATTTTATCCTTCTTGCCGCGAAGCTGGCCTTCGGGGTCAGACTGGCCCTTCTCCCGGCCATGGTGTGCAGTATACACCGTGGCCTCCATACTTTTTCGTCCAAGGTTATTGCATACGACACGGCGATCAACTTTGAGCGAATCGAGTTGCCCTACCACTATTTGATGGGGTGGCTATTACTGTATTGCCGATCTTTGATGAGACCTGGCCCAGAAGATGGTGTAACTGACGATGATGCTTTTATCTTCCAGTACGGCCGGATGTCCTGGGAATACAACTCTATGTCTGCCTGTCGGAGGGTGCTGGTGAGGGTGGATGGATATAATTTTTTTTTGTCTGTTCCCCATTTTTCTGCTGAGGAGGTGGGGAGTGTACATGTTGACGGTGCCGGGCCTCCTCTTCTCTTACCTGAGAGGATGCTTCTTTGGTTGCGTAACATCCGTCCCTTGCACTTAGTATATCGTAACCGCAATACCGTCTACCTGGAACCTTACTTGCCCAGCCGATTTTCCCGCCAGTTTGGGTATAGCCAGCTGTTCCTAGAGAGTCCCAGCTCTTGCCTGGGCTTTGAAGGCAGCGCTCTGGATGGTATCAGGGCCTGGCTTTACTATAATATTTCTCATACCCGTGCTAGTTTCTCGATCCCTGACGCTGAGACGCAAGGGGAGATTTCGTATTTAGCGGTGCTTTACCACGTCACTGCGAGCAGGTTTTCTGTTAACTTTGATCCGCGTACCAGTTTTATTGTTGGTACCAGATTGGCAGAGAAGCCTCAGGGGTCGAAAAAGAGGAAGCAGAGGGCAAACACGGTTCCTGTGGTGGATTCGGAGTCCACCACCGCGGATGAAGAAGATGGCGAGTAGGGTGTCGATGATTCTCTCCCACCTCTGGACGAGATGGCGGCGGACCAACCGCCCATTGCGTTTAATGAAGTGGCGGCGGATCAGCAGCCTGATGTGCCTGGTCCTTCGCGTAAGCGAAGCATGAGTGAGTCGGCTGATATCGGCATGACTTATTCCATAAAACGGGCTGCTGTCAGATCCCGTCGGTTATTTATCGAGGATGTTGACGCTATTTCTAAGGTGACTTGAATTATAACCATCTTCTCCCTCTTTTCCCCGTATTTTAGCTTAATCGTTTTTCTTTACTCTTGTAGGCGTCGGAGGAGTCGATTTTTCGAGAACCGGCCGCTGAGGTTGATCCGGCCCTGACCACTTTGGTTAGTGACGTGTGTACCGCTATTATTTCTGCTGGGGTTCTTCCGGAGGCGGTCGAGGAGTCCCATCTTGCTGAGGACAGTTGAATTTTAGCGGGGTAATGCTGAACCAGCTGGATCCTTTTCCGGGGTGGCTAGGGCAGAAGAACCAGCTGAACTTGACTTGGAGGTCACTGGTGAGGAGTCCACGGCAGCCGCGAGCGAACCGCAGCCTCCATGCTCCTCTCCTGGTAAGATAAGCCAAATCTTAACTTGTGAGGAGGCCTATCTGCTCTATCAATACATCCTTTGGGTTAGACTGATTGATAGTTGCTCTGGACATAAAGGTCCTGCCTCTCCAGTGCCGATGACGGACGCTATCAGGGTAGGCTCTGCCGAAGGGGAACTGGCGGAGAGGAGCATACTCCCTCCTCTTCCGACTCATATCAAAGGGCCTCCTGCTGGCTCGGGCTCGGGAAGTCAGATGGCGGCACAGCCGGGATAGGAGACAATGGTCCTTGCATCCTCCTCTGTTCATGTGGCTCCGCGAATCGACTTTTTTACTTTGCCGAGTCTCCAGACTCTTCGGGTGGCGGAGGAGGAGTTAGCCGCTATCCGTGCATCTTTTCGCTCAGAATTTGTCTCTCTGGTGGCAAGTTCTAGCGTGCTTCCTTCGACACTGTCGGCCACGCTTCCTTTGACGCCGTCCTCTACGGAGGTTCTAGACGAAGCGTCACAGGACGTGGTTGACAGCTTCTATCGCCACTTGAAGAGAGGGGTTGCGGCTGCTGTGGAACGGGGGACCCCTTTTGCCTTGGCCCGGCAATGCGCCCAGGGTCACATTGATATTCTTAAGACTCTTTCTGATGGGGCGGGGATAGCTGCGCTTCTGGAGGCGAAATTGCTGGCGGCTGATCAGCTGGTGGCCCAGCTTCAAGTGCTGCGGCAGGCTGATCTGCCCGCTGCTATAGATCAAGAACGCGATTTCCTCACAGCTGCTGTAGAGAAGATAAGGGCTGCCCAGGATAAGGCCAAGCCGGTCATACTGAAGGACCTCCGTGATCTATCTCAGCTATATGATCAGTTGAGCCGCGAGAGCAAAGATATCACGGCTCGGGAAGCGACTGCCTCCCGCGGGGTAATTGACACCCGGGAGCAGATTCTCGAGCTTCAAAGGAAGCTGGCTTTCTTAGAGTCTGAACTCGAAGCTGCCCATACGAAAAAGGGGATAATTATCCAGGAGGCTGACAGAGTTACTCGAGCTTCTGCTGGCCTGGAGCTCGCTCTAAAAAAGCTTGAGGATGGCTGGCAGGCACATATGTACTTGGATGATGCGGAACGGTTATCTCAGGAGGCCGAGCGCCGAGCTAAGCAGCGGCTTGAAAAGGGGACCGCCTTGGTGAGGAATCGTCTCCTAGAATTATGTAACGCCGAACCATAGATGGCTTTTTTTTGCTTTTTTATGTTCATGTTCTTTTCTTTTCTTTTTCCATCTTGTAATAGAGACATAATCCCAGATAATGTAATACCTTGGATTCTGAATAAATGAGCATGTTTCGACTCATCCTTTATTTCTTGTACTTGTTGTGTTTGTGACGTTTTTGTCCCATTGGG
This sequence comes from Iris pallida, assembly GCA_029216955.1. Taxonomy (NCBI): domain Eukaryota; kingdom Viridiplantae; phylum Streptophyta; class Magnoliopsida; order Asparagales; family Iridaceae; genus Iris; species Iris pallida. Next base: position 8,081,012 of record JANAVB010035616.1, on the reverse strand, counting down.
GGACTATTTGTGGACCTGTTACCCTGGACATACCTTAGTTTTAGGTACGGATAACAAGTTTGAGAGGGATACCTAGAACAATTCCACGGTAAGGTGGTAATGGACGTTCCTGGTTTCAGGAGAAAGAATGCCATGGAGCAGCTGGGCTCCTTGGCCATGATGGAAAAGGATGTGCATGTACTAGGAAACTTAGTACAGCATTTGTGGTCAGCAGAGGACATTTGTGGGCCTATTATCCTTGGCGTACCCGATTCAGGATACGGATAAAAAGACGAGAGAAAACCAACATACTTACTCAGAGGTAATGAGGACATGGCAAGTATGGGAGTTTTACCGCGGAGTCTTCCTACTCAGAGGTAATAAGGACGTGGTAGGAGTGGACTCAGAGGGGGATATTTGTGGTCAACAGAGGATATTTGTGGACCTATTATCTTTGGCGTACCCTGGGGTTTTTTTTGGTACAGATAATAAGTCGAGAGAGAACCAACATATTTACTCAGAGGTAATGAGGACATGGCAAATATGAGGGTTGCTTCGATGGAGCCTTCCCACTCAGAGGTAATGAGGATGTAGTAGGAGTGGGCTCCATGAAAGGATATATAGAACGACTCAGAGCTAATGAGGACATGGAAGTTCTATATAGAGGGATGATTTGTTTTTGGCGGAAGTGAGACGACTCAGAGGTAACATCGACGTAGTCGTCTTGGAAATTTTGTGGATCTGTTACCCTTTTTGTGCACTGAGAGTGCTGGTAGTGGATCATGAGGGAGGAGCTCTTTCAGAAGAATAAGTTCAGAGGTATGGTCATACATGACTTACTACCTAAAATAGTGACCGGAATGTGAGTTCAGAGGCACCTGCGGGTACATAACTCAACAATCTGGGATATTTGGGGGGAGAATATGAGTTCAGCAGTACCGGAGGGTACATAACTCAGCAATCTGGGATTATGCGAATGTGAGTTCAGTGGTACCGGCGGGTACATAACTCAATAATCTGGAATTTTGTGAAGGTGAGTTCAGCGGTACCGGTGGGTACATAACTCAATAATCTGGAATTTGGAGAACGTGAGTTCAGCGGTACCGACGGGTACATAACTCAATAATCTGGAATTTTGTGAATGTGAGTTCAGCGGTACCGGCGGGTACATAACTCAATAATCTAGAATTTGGAGAACGTGAGTTCAGCGGTACCGGCGGGTACATAACTCAATAATCTAGAATTTTGTGAATGTCGTTTAGACATAGTATTTCTTTAGGAACTTGTCGTTGACGGGCAACGCGAGCAAATCTCTGTTTTGTTTTGCGAGGCGGTAAGCACCGTTGGAGAATACAGCCTCAATGATAAATGGACCTTCCCACTTTGGCTGGAATTTGTCGGCAGTTTTGTGAGTCATGACCATCGGCCTCCGAACTTCCAGAACGAGATCGCCCACTTGGAATCTTCTGATTTTAACCTTCTTGTTGAAGGCTCCGGAGATGCGTGCTTGGTATAGCTCGATTCGTTGCTGAGCCAATAGGCGCTTTTCATCTAAGGTCTCCAACTCTTGTAGCCGGCGACGATAATTATCGTCCGTCGTCAATTGGTAAGTGAGAGCGACGTGGATTGAGGGTATTTGAGTCTCCAATGGAAGAACTGCCTCACTCCCGTACACCAGGGGGAATGGTGTGTTCCCAATGGTCGTTCGAACTGTAGTACGGTACGCCCATAAGCATTCACCAAGCTTCTCGATCCAGTCGCGTTTGTTGGATGATACGAACTTTTTGAGCAGCTTGATGATGGCTGGATTGTATGGTGTTGAAGCAACATTCTGAATTCGGTGTTTGTCGCAGAATCGATAGAAGGCGTGGCTCGCGAACTGCGGACCATTATCATGGATGATCCTTCGGGGCAGTCCAAAGCGATAAATAACGTGATGCTTGAGGAAGCTGATCACATTTGAAGTCTTTACTTCTGCAAGCGGAACAGCTTCCGCCCATTTGGAGAAGTAATCCGTGATTGCGAGTATGAAGCGATGTCCTCGAAAAGAAGGTAGAGTGATCGGACCGATGATGTCCATTCCCCATACTTCGAATAGCCAGGACGCCACTGTCGGATGTAGAAATTCAGATGGCTGGTGGATGAAGTCCGCGTGGACTTGGCAGGCTTTGTACTTCCTTGCGTAGTCTATCGCATCTGCTACCATCGTGGGCCAGTAGTAGCCCATTCGACGAAAACGATCTTGCAACTTTGGGCCAGGCTGATGGGCCCCGCAGACACCGTCATGAGCTTCGCGTACGGCTTCTTTGGCTTCTGCGTTTGACAGACATCGAAGCAATAATCCATCGTAGGATCGTCAATACCGCATTTTCGTCTCTGTATTGTAGAAGAATCTGAGGGAATGCCTTCTGATAGAGGTTGCTTCCTTTGGGCTCTCGGGCAGGATATCATAGACTACGAAGTCTATGAATGGTTGTCTCCAGTCTGGTACTTCGTCGATAGTCTGAGCGGAATAACTCGCCACGAATTGAACGTTGTTCTTGGTACAAACCAGTTCATGGCCTATCACGTCCACTAAATGATGAATTTGGTTCGGCACTGCTAGGGAAGCGGCAAGGCCTGCTAGGGCATCGGCTTCGATATTTTGGAGTCGGAGGATGTGTTCGATGAAGAACCCTTCAAATGACGAGATGATGTTGATCGCTATTTGGTGATAGGGGATCATGTCTTCATGGCAGACTTCGTATGAATCCCGGATCTGATTGACGATTAACTGTGAATCGCCGTACGCTTTAAGATATTCTACCCCCAGCTCTCTTGCCAGTTGGAGGCCAATGACTAACGCGTTGTACTCGGCCACATTGTTAGAGCAAGGTTCCGTGAGGGAGTAAGTGCGATTGATCACCAGTCCGGAAGGAGAAATCAGCACCACCCCGACTCTGACTACGATGTTGCCCTTGGATTCGGTCCTTGAAGCATCGTCGAAGAACATTCGCCATATATCATCGTGAGAGGTAGTATGCGAGTCGGCGATCTCATCTGGCATTTCTTCGTATATTCTGACCGACTCCGAGCCTGGGTGGGCTGCTAAAAAGTCTGCCAGGGCTTGTCCTTTAACAGCCTTTTGTGGGATGAAGATCATATGGTAGGGGGACAGTAATATTGCCCATGTAGCGAGGCGAGAGCTGAGTTCCCCTGGTTTAGTCATGAGGACCCTGAGGGGGTTGACTCGTGATATCACATGTATGGTTTGCCCTGTGACATAGTGTCGCATCTTTTGAATAGCGAACACCTGGACGAGGCATTCCTTCTCCACGGTGGTATATCGGTGCTCTGGCCCGATCATCATTCGATTGAGGTAATATATAGCTTGCTCATGGCCTACATCGTTGTTTTGCGCTAGCAGAGCGCCGAGGGAATGCTCCATTGCTCGTACATAGAGCAGGAATGGTTTTCTAGCAACCGGGGCCACCAGGACTGGAGGGTTCGACAAATATTCTTTGATGCTGTCGAAGGCACGCTGGCATTCTTCATCCCATACGAATGAGACGCCCTTCTTCATGAGATGGGTGAATGGCTGACATCGCCCGGAGAGGTTGGAGATGAACCTCCTGATATAAGCTAACCTCCCTTGAAGGCCTCGGAGTTCTCGAAGATTTCTCGGGGGACTCATCTCCATGATTGCTTTTGCCTTTTCAGGGTCTACGTGGATACCCTGGGAGGTGATGATGAAACCCAAGAACTTCCCGCTGGTTACGCCCAAGAAGGATTTTGTGGGGTTCATTTTCAAATTGTGCGCTCGCATTAGGTCGAACACTGTCCTTAGATCATGCAGATGATCTTCCTTAGAGCGGCTTTTGACGGCGATGTCATCAACATAGCACTCTACGGTTTTGCGCAAGTGGTCTCTAAAGATGATGCTCATAGCTCTCTGATAGGTGGTGCCAGCATTTTTTAAACCGAAAGGCATGACTTTGTAGCAGAACGTGCCTATCGGTGTTCGGAATGATGTATGCTTTTCATCATCGGGAGACATCTTGATTTGGTTGTACCCCGAGAAACCATCCATGAACGACATATGTTTGAAACCGCAGGTGTTGTCAATCATGATGTATGTGATAGGGAGGGGGAACTTATCTTTGGGACACGCCTTGTTCAGATTGCGGAAGTCGATGCAGATTCGAATCTTTCTATTCTTCTTGAGAACGGGTAATATGTTGGCAACCCAGTTCGGATGTTGTTCCTCGCGAATGATGCCGCTGGCTATCAGTTTGTTGACTTCGGCTTCGATCGCATCCATGATGCCTTGGCGAAAGCGTCGTTGCTGTTGTTTGACTGGCTTTGCATCTGGCCGAATGTTGAGCTTGTGAAGAGCAACATCGGGGTTTAGCCCTGGCATGTCTTCATAGTTCCAGGCGAACACGTCAATATATTCTTTGACGAGTTCTAGTAGTGATTCTCGCTCTTCGTTTGTCAGGCTTTTACTAACGAAGATTGGTTTTGGAGAAGAGTCGTTGCCGAGATCCACTTGCATGACCTCATCTTCAGTAGGAGGCTCTTTTTGTTCAAATCGCTTCTCCCATTGCGCATCCAGCTGTTGGACCCACGGCTTTAACTCGAGGAGTTCAGAAAAGTCTTCACTTTCTTCGTAAGCATCGGCGAATGCCATATTGACAGACAAGACTTGTCTGAATACATCCCCGATGCTGTTATCCGAATCAGAAGTTGGTGATCCGGTCAAGTGTGAATGCCAGTCGCATTCCTCATCTGAGCTTTCAGGGGTCGTTGCAGACGTAACATATCCCAGTCCGCATCGGGTCTTGTTGTAGTAGTCATGTGGTTTACCAGCCGGGACCGACGACTTTAAAGGTAATCGTCGACCAGTGCCGTAGTTCAAACAAGGCGTAGTCTCCAGATCATACCCCTGTTTCTGTATGAGGTATTTAGATTGGGGGCTATATAGATAGAGAGACAGTCTCCCGGCGTCCGATTCGCGATCGACTTCTTCTATAGTGAAGGGCTGTGGATTCTTCCGACCGAAGATGATTAGATGATCCCCTCCCTCGATTATGCGGTAAGCGTCTTACACGGGAGTGAGCTGATTTGCAGTGTAAACATTTGTCACCTGTGTGTGTAGGTGAGCGCCAATACCGTGTTCTATAGCATACATTGTACAAAGCTTATTAAGCTCGATGTAGTTCAAAGATAGCCCTTTATTGATGAAGTAAGATATCTTTTCTAACGGGATTACATCATCTGTAGATGGAACATCAGTGTGAGCAGCCACATACTTGGCCAGTTCTAGTTCTTCTTCGGCCACCCCCTGTATAAGTGAAGACTGAGAGGGCAACTTGATCATCAGGAGTTCTGCTGGTGGAGCAGAACGTGGAGTTGTTGCCAAACTAGCGACCCCCAGTTTGGTACTCGATGCTGGGCGGGGAGTGGTGGGTGTCACGCCCCAAAACCAGAATACTGGAGAGCGGGGGCAGACATAGCCAGCTACGTATAACGGAATGGAATCCACACCGCTATATGGTCACGGCTGTCTAGATATGTGAGGGTTTCACTACAATCCATCAGTCTCTTAAGGTCATAAAATAGCCTATTGCCTCAATATCATCCAACTAATAATAATCACAAGATATCAGATCTCCAAATATACAATTGTAAGGCGTCCCAAACATTACATATCCAGATGATCATGAAGCTAGTCATTACAAAATATGAGGACTAGCAAGAGTTCAGTCATACATGATCAACCCCCGGGGCTTGTCAATCATGTTACAGCCCGTAGGCAGATAGTAAGTAAGTACAATCGAGCTAACACTTGCTCGTCGGCTAAACGCCTCAAAAGAATAATTTATAATATTACAGTGGGAGAACAAAAGAAACCCACTCGATGCCCTGGTTACGCCTGGTGGTCACCATCGGGCTGGAAGACAGGTAGATCCTTTGCAGCTGCTCCGGTATCTGGCCATACAAAACCAGCTGGGTCAGACCCCAGGAAGAGCAAGTGCCACAAAGGAGGCCACAAAATAAGAACCAAAGCCAGCAATTAGCATAATAATATAATTACATAATAAGAGACAGTAATTTAAGAAAAAGCATGATGGGTAATTATAAAAGACAATCTTGCATAGAATCACTAAAAGATAAGACATATGGAAAAGCATGTCAGGATGATATACGATGAGAACTATGGGACTATTCAGATAGCTAGGTTACCACCCGTAAACCAAACAAGGACCGGGGTTGTAACCCTTCGTCTGAACGGAACTTGGTTTCTCTCACCATTTATCGGCAAGATAAGTATAAGAAATTAGGTCAAGTAACAATCTGGAGTGACAATCATTATAGTGACAATAGAATTCAATCATTTAAGTGACAATGGTGGGTGCCCCACACAACAGTGGGCTGGAAATGTGCCCTACTCGTCGGCAGGCTACAAGTCCAAACATTTGCGGCCGGGATAACGGGATCGCCTGTAACTGGGGAACATCTCTTCATGTCTAGTGAATTATACTAGTTATTAACCTTAGTCCATTTCATTAGGTACTCCTGACCGTGGTACTCAGGAGTCCCCTCCTAGACATGATGCAAAACAGGACTGGATTATTTGTACAAGCACAATCGCCCACGGTGTCAGGATTAATTATACAGGTCATGCCATGTCAGGTAGCCGTCGCAACAGCTATTCAAGATAATCATGTCAGGTTATCATGCCAAGTGTACTTGTCAGGAGTGCGCCACGACGGGCCACTATCAGGTTATGTCAGGTTATTATATCAGGAGTGCACCACTACGGGCCACTATCACGTCATGCTCAATTATCAATTCCAAACATATCAAGTAAATTCGTGATTATCAAGTTCAGGACAAAAGGCGTAAGGATATAAAATGGACGTTAAATATCTAATAAAATATCAATATACAGGGCTATAGAAGAGCTAAGTTTAAGGAAAATAAAATCAAATCTGACACGCAGACATGAGACCCAGTCAGCCAAAGGGCATACGCTCAGTGCAAAAGTCACGCTCAGGTCATACGCTTCCAAAAGGCAGCATATAGGGTCCATACGACTCCTTGTCAAGCAAGCGAGCGTACGCGAGTCATACGCTCCCAAAAGGCAGCGTATGGGGTCCATACGACTCCTTGTCAAGCAAGCGAGCGTATGCGAGTCATACGCTCCCAAAAGGCAGCGTATGGGGTCCATACGACTCCTTGTCAAGCAAGCGAGCGTATGCAAGTCATACGCTCCCAAAAGGCAGAATGGGGTCCATACGACTCCTTGTCAAGCAAGCGAGCATATGCGAGTCATACGCTCCCAAAAGGCTGCGTATGGGGACTGCGCTGCGCTAAAGAGCGCACGCAACTCAGTGGCACAAGCTAAAAAGCTCGTGCACTGCTCACTGTCTTCTCCAATCAGCAGGAACTCCATAGTTGAACCTAAAGCTTCAAAAGTCCATAACTTGGTCAAAATAAGTCCAAATCCAACTTTGCAAAGTTCTATCTTGGGTGAAATTCAATTTCCTCCAACATAAGAACATCAAAACCCATAAAAATACAACTCAAATAGATCAAAACCATACAAAATCGAAAATAGAAGAAACTTAGATCTAGAACAATGGAGACTCCAAATCACAAAATGTCAAGTTCTAATGTTGATCACCATGGCCTAATCTAGCTAATAGACAAATAAAAAGTGGTTCTCAAGTGGTGGCAAGGTGCACTTGCCTAGACCTCTCTCTTCTCTCTTTGGTAGGTGAAGGGAGTAAATGAGGAAGAAGAAGATGAGTAATGAAGAGAGAGAAAGAAGAAATGGCAATAAATATCAAAGGTGGTGGTAGGTAGGGGGTTTATCCATGGTTCATGATGAACCAAAATAATCCCAACCGAACCTAGCCAACCCGGGCCAAGAATAAACCAAGCCAAGCCATGAAGAAAACTAAACAAGGAATCATGCAATACAAGAATAAATACGTACACGTATTCCAGAAATACGTAATACGAACCACAGGCATTACAGTAGGCTCGCTAGAAGCCCCGGACTTTACATCTGGCTGACGATTCTTTTTGGGAAGACGTATCATCATTGGCTTGTCGGAGGGATTGAGCCTCTCCATTTGTGGCTGGCCTACTCTAGGAAGTCTGATTGTCAATGGCTCCGTTGTGGGTCTTGGCGCTTGGCCGAACCTTGGCAGCCGGATTATCATTTGCCCCTCTTGTGCCGAGAGGCTGATTGCGTCCTTACATAGAGCGGCCGTTAGGGATGCAGACTTGCCAGATTTGCGAGCTTGGAGGTGGGTCGTCAAAGGTTCTTCTGATCCTGTGGCCGTTTCAGTTCGAGCTTGCACATCCCCTTCACTAAGGTGCCTCTTCGACTTTTCGTATAAGCAGGAGTCTGAGTAGTAGGATTCGACCCCTTTGAAGGGATTGATGTTGACAAATTCTGTCCTCACGAAGCCGTATTTGTCGACATACTTGAAGCACTGGTACAGCATGAAAGGCACGATCATGTAATCGTGTATCCAAGGGCGCCCCAGAAGGATATTGTAGAAAGTGTCCGCATCTATGACGTAACAGATCACTTCTGACTGAAGATCGCTAATTTGTCACTTCAAGCGAATCTTCACAATCGGGTAGCTCATGTCCGAATTGAAACCGCTTATGGTGGTGCTTGTTGGCGTCAGGCGATGCATAGGGATGCGAAGATGGTGTAATAGACCCTTCGGGATGATGCTTATGGAAGAACCAGGATCAATGTGCATCCGATCCATCTTTACGTAGCCGAAGTATCTAGTGTAATATAACGGACGATCGTGCAGGTTAGTTTTGATGAGCATGTCCTGTGGAGTGAAGACAATGTTGGGCATCGCTTCTGTGCAAGCGCTGTCTTGGAGATCTGCAGGCGAGCTCTCTCTTGTGAGGTTGACCTGAGCCAGATATGCGTCAGTATTCTGGAGTGCATCGCTCAAAGCCGCACGAACATCCTTGGAGAGTCTCAGGAGCTTGTATAATGACAATTTGGCTGGTGTGTTGGCCAATTGTGCCAAGATGTCAAAGTTGTAGGGCCTCTCCAGTCCATGAGATGCCTCTTTTCTGAGGGATTTGTCAAAGCGAGTCTCCTTCGGCCTAGGCTTGTCGGTCGTCGGAGGTCGAGAAGGTCCCAGAGCGTCAACAGTAGCCGTCTGATGTTCTTCAGTCGAGTTATCTGGTGTAGGTTGGGATTGCGCACTAGAGCGGGTAACAACAGCAGCAGCTTCTTCGACCTCTGTCGAGATCATGCGGCATGGTTTGACTTTCCCATTCTTCTTCTTGCTGGTGGAGGGAGACGCGGACTGAGTCACCTCAGGTACCAAGTCCCGATGGACCCAAATGATCTCCCCTCGTGACATGGTGAGGGGTACCAGACCAGTAGCCTGATCTCGAAGAGGTGGAAGATTAGCAATCTCCATTGTCGCCCTAGGGATGGGTACCACGCCGTCTTGAGTCTTTGTTGGAGGGAAGCTGCCAAACTGTACGGACACCATGTTGGCTGCCACGGTTACCTCCTCGAAATCAATGGCCAGAGCCTTCGAATCGATGAGATGTTGGATGTATTGCTTCAGTTGGTAGCAGTCGTGTGTAGCATGGTGGACGTAGCGGTGGTAATGGCAGTACTTTGGGCTCTCCATTTCTGCCGGCCGAGGTTCCCGTCTTGGTGGAGGGAGCCGAATTCTATCTCCTTGTATGAGCATGTCCAAGATGCGCTTGACATGGCCGTCTTCGAAGGAGTAGGTCATTTGCGCCCATTGTTTGTCCGCCGATTTTGACTCAGGTTTCTGGGCTGTGTCGGCCACCATAGCCTGCTTGCCCTTGTTGTCCCGATTGTTAGAGGAGTTACCACCATTGTTGTTGTTGGTATTAGGGCGCTTGCCCTTGTTCTCTCCCTCCGAGATGTGCAATCCCAGTTGGCGAGCTTTGTTCAACCTGTCTTCGACGCTAGTGGCACTGATGATGAACGTCTTTCAGTCCTTGAATTGACTTTCACCCATCCAGAGGCTGATTGTTGGAAGCAGTCTCTTTTGGCAAATTTTAATCAAGGAGGAATCAGGGTTGCCAGAAGGCAGCTTCATTACGTTTTGGCAAAACCGCTCGATATAATTTTTTGTTAGCTCTTTCTCCCCTTGAACGACATCTATGAGGGTGGACATTGTGACGTCCTGTCCTACCTCGTAGAATCTCTCCAAGAACATGTGCTTGAAGCTGGTGAAGGAGTGGATGTAGTTATCTGGAAGGTTGCGGTACCAGTCGAAGACGACCCCTTCCAATGACCCGATAAATAATCGTGTAAGGATGGCATCGTCATTGGGCAGGTGGTCGGTGGTGACCTCGAAGTAAGTGATGTATCGACTTGCAGATGTCTTCCCATCATATGGATTGATGCAGTATGGCCTCCAGAGTGTTGATGCGATGGCGATCACTGGGACCATCTTGTTATCATGAATACCGTCCTTACATGAGTAGAAGTGGAAGGGACGGTGGATGACGTGCCCTCCGAATCATACCCCTGTACCGAGAAGTCATTGGGGTATGTGGGAATGTTCTCCTCTAGTTCGGATTCAGAAGGGATAGCACCCCCAGCTTCAGAGCTTGCTTTATCTTGAGAGTCAAGGACGTCTTCGGAGACGTCGGCACCTGCTGTATTTGATGGAAAGTTGTTTCCTCGGGCTCGTCTCCTTGGAACATCGGATTGTCATGGATGTTCGGAGGAGTGCTACCCCCAGTTCCAGCAACCTCCAGTGATGTGGATGATGAATTTCCTACTGCAGCAGATTTCATCTTTGAACGGGTACCTTGGAAAACTTCGGTGGTGGATAACCGTTTAGACGACAGTTTCTTAGTCATAGTGGTTGGAATCTTCGGGCTGGAAACGTTCATCTTCTTCCCTCTCCCATCGGCGGGGATTTTCTGAGTAGAGTTGCAGGAGACATCGGGAGGCACCTCATTCTCTGAGCTTGGCTGTTGTAATCTTTGGAAGACGGACTGTCGGTCTTCTCGTACCGTCGCGTTGTTGCAACAGCAATTGACAATGACTTGGGTGCAGTGACGTCCGTGGGAGGACTCTTTGTACACCGAGGCCTCTTCTATTTCCTTGCATTTGTGGAGGATTACCTCACGCAAGTCAGATGGGTCTGGAACGACCATGTTGCTCCCTGGATTTTGGGAGACTTTTGGGAACCAATCTGTTTTGCCGCCGGGGGCTGGACTCGAGCTGTTCTGTACAACTTCCCATCAGAGGCCCGCATAACAGTATATGGAACGCTCGGATGGTCAGAGGTCGGGACTGCGGACTGAGCTTGCCAAGCTCGTGCTGCCCTAGACTTCTTCACTCTAGTACGTGAGGGCACATAGTAGGAAGAGTCTAAGTGGTGCTGCAGAGAGTCAGGCATATTTTCTCGGGAGCATGAGAGATCAGGACCATAGGAGAGGCGATCGAAGACTGAGCCTGAACCGCGTGGGGCAGACAGCATGCGGCTGGAATCAACAGTCTTCATGCGGCTGGCAATCGTAGCCGCATGGGCTTTCTTCATGCGGCTGGAAGTCTCGTTCGCATAAGTATTCTCCATGCGGCTGGAAATCTTGGCCGTATGGGTATTCTGCATCCAGCTGGCAGTTTCGGTCGCATGGACATTATACATGCGACTGGCAATCTCGGCCGCATGAATGTTCAGCCTGCGGCTAGTGCCTTTGTTTGGCTTCTTCCTGGAGCACATAGAATCACTCTTTGCCCCTGTAAGTCCAGCATCGTAGTGCTTTCCTCTGCAGGAGTTGGGACAGCAGAGTTCTCTATGGCTTGAAGTGGGGCCGCATGAGAGTTGCCTTCGCCGTCTTGGGCAGCAGAGAGTACTCCGTCCAGAGCTTGGGGAGGAGCAAATAATTTTGGCCTCCACTCCCTGCGAGCTTTCTTTGTGCGGGTTCGCTTCTGGACCGGGCCAGCGCTCCCGTCGGAGAGCATTTCTTCAAACGCCTGCTGATCGAACCGGGCGACCAGTATTTATTGAGTGGAGCCAAGTTTAGCTGCATCCGATTGTGTCACCAACTTCTCAACCATGGAGAAGTTTGTCCCCAGCAGAATCACCATCGTGTTTGCCATTGATTATAAAAGAACAGAATAATTATATCGGAGGACTGGACTTTTACTTTACAATATAAACTCGCTTGTACAAGGAAAGCCTAGGGACGAAAGCCTAGGTACAGCAATCTAAGTATAATTGTTTAGTTTTTGTGGGGGGTGACGGTAGAGACTCGGAAAAGCACGGCAGCTCTGCCTTACTCCTTGGACGATCGGACGCAGCCTTGGCTCTGGTGAAGAAATGCTCCTGGACGTGTGGGGAGACTCCCTAGATCTCTGGATGTCTCTGTAGTGCTCTCTCTCTCTCTTTTTCTCTCCGCTCTTGTCTCCTGAATTCTCCCTCTCTCCAGAATTCTCCAGCCCTTCCCGTTCTTCTCGCCGTTTGCAAGGGAATAGCACCTTGCTATTTATAGAAGTGAGGGTATGATCATTAGGGTTTACAATGATTGCCTTCCTGAGAAGTCGACGGCTAAGGATCAATTAATCTGGTCCATTAATTCTGATTGTAGCAAATCTAGGTAATTAATATGGATTGCATCAAATCTTTGTAGGCAATAAATGTTGATTGCCATGAATATTTGTGATTTGTGAGAGCCTGCCACGTGTCCAATTTGCTTGATTGGATTTGATCAGGGCAATTATGACGATTGCAACAAATCTGCTTTTGTTAGAATTTGTTAGCACCCATAATTCCAGAAAAGATAAGACTGCCAGGTGTCTCCATTGTTGTGAAGAGCGCCACGTGTCTCAACTGGACCGTCCTGGCAGAGCCGTATATGGGTGGTCTTCTCAGCCGTATGAAGCATGCAGCCTCATGAGGATGGGCAGCCGCATGGAGATGGGTAGCCGTATGGGAATGGGCAGCCGCATGAGGATGGGCAATCGCATGGGGATAGGCAGCCGCATGAGGATGGGCAACCGCATGGGGATAGGCAGCCGCATGAAGTGGGCGACCGCATAACTATAGCAGCCGCATGGAGTGGCCTCGGGACTTGTTGGATTTTGCCAGCTGTAAGGAGATTTTTTCCTCTTTCCTAGGGACACGCCATCATGTCAGTCATTATTGCGTCTTTATGTCAGAGCTGTCGTAGCTGTCATTTGTCATAGCAGCCGTCAAGGCATTAAATGCAGCCGAATGTAAAGAAGAACTGTTGAAGGCCACGTGGCTTCTTTCTGGGCCACATTGAACTATCTGAGCCGCATGGACCCTTGAGCCGCATGGACTCCTGAGCCGCATAGGGATCCTGAGCCGCATGAGGATCTTTCTGTCGGAGCCGTATAAGCCTTTCTTTATTTTTTTTCCATGCTTCTACAGCCACAGGTATAATTCGTGAACCCTAGTTTCTGCCGCTTGGGCGTCCCCAGTATACATATGTCCAGAACAAGCTCGATAAAGAATAAGCTTGCAAAACTAGGCTATAAATAGCGACATCATTCATGGTAGTGCAAAGTATAACTAAGGGAGACAATGATGAAAGTAGTTATAAATAGTTCAAGTTTCACAAAGATCTAAGTCATGTCCGGTGTTCCTGCTTATACAGTCATCCTATTGTCTCTTGTATCAGGCCTTGGTTGACCAATAGGGAATAGGCTACTAAACTCTATCTTCTAGCTAAACATATCGTCCTACACTAGCATATATTCATTGCCATCCAGTTATACTTCATTATTGGGTTATAAGAACAAGGGGTGGTAGACCGTGAGGCGTACTACCCAACTTATAAAAGTCAACTAATCAGGTGATTGAACAGTATAGCACGGATAAGTAGTATGAGTCATCTTTCTACTCTCTCTATCAAGCACGAAGGGGAAAGGTAAGATTTATAGGGGAAATACATCAAGCAGAAAAAAAATCAAGGTAATCGGGCGGGAGTTCAAAATTGGAATCAAGGGAGGAGTTCAAGCATGGAGATAAGATTCTAGACTCTAATCCTATATATGCAGGCTCACATCGGTACAGTAACGTAACCAAAGTGATAAACTGGACCTGCATGGGCCACCACAAAAATATGTAATGCCCAGTCCTGAAATATTTAGGACTAATTATGTAGTCATGCCAGCTGTATACATACGAAGCATACTCCAATATATGAAAACTTCGTATGTACACATAAGCTGTAAAATGCAGTAACCATGAAACTAATCTCATCCACAAATAAATATATCATAAGATCAATTCATAAATGTCATTGTACAAAATGTTGGGCGGAGATAAATCCACTACTAACTAAAAAGAGAGATACATAGGAATGAAGAAAATTTGTTGAACGATGCGAAGACAATCTCAGTGCAATCATCCTCGAAGAAAGAGTAGGTCATGGCCTTAGCTAGAGCACCAGCGAAATATCACGAAAGCACACACTTGGAGAGATCACCAGTTCCTCAGAGGGACGTAACAAGATACATACAGAACATGCCACATAACTGAATATATATAATATGTCATCAATCACAAGTAAAGTAAAATAGTCCCAATTATAACAAGATCCAATACCTCATCATCGAAACAGTGGACTACCCCTACAACCAAACAAGGACAAGGGGTAGCACACTCTACCGCGATGCAACATTGTCCCAAGCTACTAATGGGACGGGGTGATATGACATTGACGAGGGTTACCTGACCATTCTAATGTATTTATACAGTAAGACCAAACCTTCAACGCATGGGCACTCTGGCTACAGGAGCAGGAACTCAGGTATGGTTCCACCAGGATACCAGGGACCTCAAAGCATAACATTCATAGAATGTCAGAGGCCAGCAGGAAATCAGGTATCAGGATCCAGGACCGTATCTCTAGCGGAGATAACCGACAATAATAGAAAAGTGCATACGTGGCCCATACGTTAAGGAACTGTTCTTCCCACCCAATGCCTAGTAGAGTCACATCCATGACTCATATACCTCTACTAACTGCCAAGTCTCCTAACGTGCCTCTATTAGCAGTTAGCCCTAATACATGTGCACAGGTGATCAGCCATCACTCAAGTACCTCTATATGCTACTCATCTCACACATACCTCGTGGTACCACTGTGTTAAGGTTTACATTATACACAATAAATGGTAGTCCCTTAACTCTTGGTCCATATGTAATCAAAGGATAATAAGTAAAGTAAATCTAATATCACTGAGCAGGCAATAAATCAGGAACTGTAATAATGGTACAACTATAAGAACTGGAAATAAGTAAACAGTGATATGCAATAATAAAAATGCAAGCTAAACATAAGCAGTAAATATGGCAAGGTATCTTGCCTGAGGTTGTGGGCAAAAAGGGCGACGTCCAATAGCTCGAACCGTCAGAATAGTGAAGTGATGAAAGCCAAATCCTGCATACGTCCTCGGATGCTGAAATAAATACCACAAACGTGTTCGGAATATAAGATATGTCTAGGAAATGTCTGTCCAAAAGTTCAATTCTGGAATAGGGGCAAAATCGTAATTTTGGGTCAAAATGATGTCCGTCGTTGGACCCATTTTACACCAAAATGCATGCCAGAATCTACGGTCTCTAACGTCATCAAACTATATGTCTACGGGTCCGGTTTGAGGAAACGAACCCAACCGTATGTCCAAAGTTGGATTCCGGTGAGCCGTGCACAAAATCGTCCGTTGGGGCGGGTTACGGGCCCACCAAATAGGCGTTTCGGTCGACCTTCTCAGAATCGGACCAAACTTGGCATACAGGACCAAAACATGATACGGTTATGCTGGCACAAGTTTCATTTCGATTCGAGGAACGTGCACAAAGTAATTGGGAAATTTGCAAAGGGTCGATACGGTAAATTTTGACAGATACGCATCAAATTCGCCGCCCGCACGCAACCAATTTAAATTCCGTCAAAGCCTACACGTCTGCGAAGTCGATACACACCTTTCGATACTTTCGGTTCGTGATCACGTTGCCCGGTTTGGCGGGACGTACGTCGTATCGAAGAAGTTTTCTAAATTTTCAGTTTTGGAAAAACAGATTTTTTGTAATTTTTAACAACTAATATCTTTCTGAAATCTTGATGAAATTAGGAACTACCAAAGGGAATTTAATCGTGTATATGTTGTCTATAATTGTTTTGAGTTAGATTTTGAAAACTGTCAGTAGGTCGACAATAATTGGCCTTCAAACTAGGGCTCCAGGAATTGTTTTTTGTGCTGTTTGTGGCAGGATTTTGTCGATGTTCATCTCGAATTCTAGGAAAATCTAGGTAGCAATAATTAAAACCATTTTAAGGGTTACGAAGATGGTCATGTTGTCTACAGTCATTAGTTGGTAGATTGAAAAGTTATCGAACGAGGAGAAAGATGTGTACCTGCAAAGTGGGGGTTGGGGTTGTGTGCGCTGTGTCGCTCCGTGTACTGGCCGCCGACGCTGGCCTAGCGGCGGGGCTGGAGTCGTCGGAGGTCGTAGGGGATCGAGGGGTTAGGGTCTGGTACATTGATGTGTTCCCCCCCCTCCTTACTTCTATATATATTTCCCGTTAAGTTGTTGTGTTGGTAGAAATAGAAAGGGGGCTCGCGGGTTTTGGTTTTGGGGCATCTCACGAGATCAGCAAGATCTCGTGAGATAAATAGTGGTCCCTTTTCTTTTTTTCTTTTTTTTTTCTTTTTTTTCTTTAAAAAGCCAATTAACTATATAAAACCTATATACTCATGTATATCAACAAAAAAAAGAATAAAGCATATAAAATTTCTAAAATTCCTTTTATACTTCTAAAATAATAATGTCCCTTAAAAATGACTTATTAACAGTTTCATATACAAAAATTATATATATATATATATATATATATATGTATATATATATATATATATATATATATATATATATATATATATATATATTCCCCCCCCCCCCTCTCCTTACTTCTATATATATTTCCCGTTAAGTTGTTGTGTTGGTAGAAATAGAAAGGGGGCTCGCGGGTTTTGGTTTTGGGGCGTCTCACGAGATCAGCAAGATCTCGTGAGATAAACAGTGGTCCCTTTTCTTCTTTTCTTTTTTTTTTTTTTCTTTTTTTTCTTTAAAAAGCCAATTAACTATATAAAACCTATATACTCATGTATATCAACAAAAAAAAGAATAAAGCATATAAAATTTCTAAAATTCCTTTTATACTTCTAAAATAATAATGTCCCTTAAAAATGACTTATTAACAGTTTCATATACAAAAATTATATATATATATATATATATATATATATATATATATATATATATATATATATATATATATATATATATATATATATATTAACAGCCCTCTCCTCCGTCGCGGCTCCCCGCCCCCTCCCCGTGGTCGAGCCTCTACCCCCCGGCTCCCCCAGGTCGAGCGCCTCCCCTTGCCCCTGGTGGTCCTGCCCCCCTTTTCCTTCCTCCGCTGGCCGCTCGGGGGGTGTATGGGCGCCCCCCCTCCTCCTACGCCTGGAGTCGAGCACCCCTCCGTCGGAGCACCCCCCTCCCCTTCGTCTGGCTCTCTCCCCTTGGAAGCTGAGCAGCTCCTTTCTCCGCGAGTGGGGGAGTATGGGCTCCCCCTCCCGCTGTGGCTCCCCTCCGCCGTCCCCGCCTTGCCCCCCCCCCGGGTGCTCCTCTTCGTCCTCGCCGAGCTCTCCCCTCTCCTTCGTCTGGCTCCCTCCCCCCGGAGGTCGAGCAGCCCTCTTTTCCGCGAGTGGGGGAGTATGGGCTCCCCCCTCCCCCTTCCCCCTCCCTGGCTCTCTCCGCCGCCTCTTCTCAGCCTGGCGCCCGCTCCCTCCGCCGTGGTGAGGCCTCCGCTCCCCCACCTCGGGGTCGAGCCCCCCCTGGGGTAGAGCCTCCCCTCCGGCTCCCCCGGGTCGAGCACCCCTCCTCCTTTCTTCCTCCCTGGGTCAAGCCCCCCTCCCCCTCTCCTCCGTCGCGGCTCCCCGCCCCCTCCCCGTGGTCGAGCCTCTACCCTCCGGCTCCCCCGGGTCGTGCTTCCTCCGCCGTGGCTCCGCGGCTCCCTCCCAGGTCGAGCCCCCTCCATCGGCCTCCTTCCAGGTCGAGCGCCCCCCGGTCGGGCCCCCTCCTTCCTTCTCCTCCCCGGGTTCGAGACTCCCCTCCCCTCCGCCGTGGGTCCCCGCTCCTCCCAGCTCCGCCGTCGTGGATCTCCTCCCCCCCCCGCAGCTTGCCCCCGCCCCCTCGCTCCCCCCTCCTCCTCCCTCTCCGCCTGGCGCCGTCCTCGCCGGAGCTCCGCCCGGTTCTACGCCCGGGACGCCTTAGGCTCCGCGCCCTTCGGGCAGAGAGGCGTCGGGCCCCGCGCCCCCTCGGTCAATGCATCGTCGGGCCCCGCGCCCCTTCGGTTTCCGTGTTCCTCGGGCAGAGCGCCTGGACCTCGTTGGTGCCCCCGCCCCTTTCTCGCTCAACCTTGCCGGAGCCAAGCCGGAGCAGCCCGGTCCCGGGCCCTTTCTCGCCGGATCCTCGCCGCAGCCGGCCCTCCTCGGCCTTTGTCGACCGCCCCTTCTCGGCCTTCGTCGACCGTCCCTCCTCTCTCCCGTCCCCGCCCTTCCTTCCGCCCCCGCCGGCCAGCATCCTCCGCCGGAGATCTCCCGGCTCCGGGTGTCAAGCCAGGGCGGAGGGCCCAACGTCCCCTCGGAAAGCGCGCCCTTTCGGGCCAGCTGCAGCCACGCATGCAACCCTTCGGGTTCCGTGCCGTGGGTCAGCACAACTGGTGCTTTAGGCAGTGTGCCCATCCCCCCTTAGGGCCTAGCGCCCTCACAATTTCGAATTTCGAATTATTTTTAGAAATTTTGCAATTTCACCCTCTAAACTTTTGTTTTAAAAAAATAATATATATATATATATATATATATATATATATATATATATATATATATATATATATATATATATATATATATATATATATATATTAACAGTTTCCTATACAAAAATTATATATATATATATATATATATATATATATATATATATATATATATATTTTTATATTTATATTTATATAAATATATATATATATATATATATATATATATAAATATATATATATATATATATATATATATATTTTAAACACAAAATTCTTTGGAATAACTCTATAATATTAATCTTATAAATCTAAAAATTCCAATATTATAAAAATATACACATTTCTAAAATATTCTAAAATTATTTAGTAATATAGCTAGCACAATTGTACCTACCAGCTATTTAGGAACTAATTGCTACTATCTATAATATAAATTCTCAAGATTTAATGATAAATTATTTCAAGAATTTAGAACAATCAAAATAAAACTTTCTTTTTAAAACTTTTCGAAAGTAACATAAATATTTGAGTATTTTCTGCCAAAATATAAATAAAAATCTAATAACAAAAAGTAAAATGTAAATAAAATACATCTAAATTTTAGGGGGTTTACACTTCGTAATGATTGATACGTCCATGTTGTCCAATAAAACTTGCGCTATGTAATAGTCGGTAGATGTATATCTGTTCTAACTCGGTTTTGCAAGCATCTTAGATCCAACATTATGGTCCTATGTATGTTTTTGTTTGTGTTGTTTTAAACCACGGACATGTCGTAGATGTTGTTGTTATTCTGGATGTAATTAAAATCACTTTGGTTCAGCGTGCTTATTATTTTCATTTTCAATCTATATTATGTGTGAACTCCTTCTGGAGGCATAGGATTGATATAATTTTAATTATTTTTTATCACTTGTGATGGCGGTGGTGGCTGTTTCTGATGCCGGACGAGATGCTGGTTTTAAGCAGTCCGGAGGCAGACGGATGATTTTTTATGAAGGAATCGATAGCCAAAACCTAACAAACAAGGTCGAACCCCGAATAGATCTGCATAGCGTCAGATTTTGGATTCGGATAGTTGAGGACAGAGCAGGAAAGATGACCATAATAGTTGAATATTTTTCTCTTGTTTGTTATCATCTTGCTTTTTCTGATTATGCATATTTATTATTATGTGGATATTTTTTTTGAAAAACTAAGCCTACATTAATAATGGACAACATGGACATAATATCAGCTAGTAGAAAAACCCTCATTGTTAAATAACTAAGTGGGAGAGAAAATTTATTTAGCATAAATTATATGGTCTCCATTACTGGTTTGTAGGTGATGTAATTATACTTGCGTGTTGGCTTTAGTGCTTTCCTCCATATGATGAGTATAATTATGGATCACCATACAAACTTTCTTAGGGATAATTATAGAAAGTTACCTAGTATGTGTACACTTCTCCATCTGAAGGACTCATTACAAGGTAATGGACTTAGTATTAAGTAATGGTATACACTTAGATACAAATAATGGTATCCGCCCCATCGGAGTCACTGCTATTATTTGTATGACCAGTGCAAAACCAACAGATTAATTTTATTTGTCATAAAGTTATGTTGACATAATAGTAAAATTAATAGGAAGTACCTACTTGAACAAAGTTGAATTTGTATACGTCCACACTATTGTGGCATGCTGAATTCATGATGTTCAAGGTGTTGGTGAATTTCTTATTATTATTTTGAGGAAATCAATATTTAATTAATTCAAAAAGTATTTTGCCCTATATAATTTTTATTTTTGTGATTCTCAGGATTTCAAAATTGGGTTCTTTCAGTCCACTTATGGTGATTCTTAAAGAAAATAAGCTTACTGGACCTAATTATATTAACTGGAAACGTAATTTGGACATTGTCCTAACTGCTGAGGAGTACAAATATGTACTTGTTGAGGAATGCCCACCTAAGCCTGATGCTGGAATGCCCACCTAAGCCTGATGCTAACTCTGATGAAGAGGTCAAAGAGGGCTACAAGAAGTGGAAAAAAGCAGATGAGATGGCGCAGTGTTACATTCTGGAAACTATGTCAAATGTACTGCAACATCAGCATCAGGCCATGGCCACACATTATGACATGATGTATAACCTCAAGAAACTCTTCGGACATCAGAGTAGAGCAGCTAGGCAGTTTGCTATGAAGTGATTGATGAATTCAAAAATGGCTAAGGGTACACCAGTAAGGGATCATATTCTTAATATGATGGGTCATCTGAATGAGATGGAGATCCTTGGAGCTGAAATCGATGGAAATCCCAGGTCGATATCATTCTCGGGACTCTGCCTAAAAGTTTTGACAATTTCTACCTTAATTACAACATGAACAAAAGGTTATATAGTTTGGCAGAACTTGTAAAAGAGCTACAGGATGCTGAATCTCTCTTTAGGCAGAGTGGTCATATTTTTGTTTCTGAAAAGACTTTTACTTCTAAGCCAAAAGGCGGTAAGAAGAAGAATAACATTCAGAAACAGGCAAACTCAGCAAAGAAGGGCATGGGACCTCAAGTCACTGTGAAAAAAGCCTAAAGGTAAATGTTTTAAGTGCAAAGGGTCAGGACATTGGAAGACTGATTGTCCACTTCTCAAACAAGGGAACAAAGAAGGTATATCTCATTTACTAGTAGTTGAAACATGTTTAGCGGTATTATCTACCGACACCTGGTGTGTAGTACAGGAGCCACTAATCATGTCTGCAATATATAGCAGGGTTCCAGGAAACCAGGCGACTCATTGATGGAGAGATATACTTGTTCATGGGTGACGCTACAAAAGTAGCGCTCATTGTATTAGTAGATGTTACTTTATCTTTTGGTAGAAATAAGTCTCTGACATTGAGAGATTATCTTTATGCACCTTCACTTAGAAGAAATTTAATTTCTGTTTCTATGTTAGTTAAGGATGGATATTCAGTTTATTTTACTTACAATATTGTTATTAGAAAGAATAAACATTTTATCTATTCTAGTGCATTAGTTGATAATCTGTCTGTCATTAATCCTATTTCGCCCATAATGCAACTTATGGAAATAAATAATATGTCATCTAACTTAAATAAGTAAAATGAACCTTCTTATATGAACCAAACATATCTTTGGCACTTACGATTGGGGCATATTAACCTAAGAATGATTCAAAGACTAGTTGAAGATGGACCTTTGAGTTCATTGGAAATGGAGGCACTACCAGTCTGTTAATCCGGCTTGGAAGTTAAAATAACTAAAAGGCCTTTTACGGCAAAGGGGTATAGGGCCAAAGATGTTTTGGAATTGATTCATTCTGATTTGTGTGGACCCATGACTATCCAAGCTAGAGGTGGCTTTGAATATTTTGTCATATTTATTGACGATTATTCAAGGTATGGATACATTTATTTGATGCGTCGTAAGTCTGAGTGCTTTGAGAAATTCAAAGAGTACAAGGCTGAAATGGAGAAACGTCATAGAAAATGTATCAAGTCATTAAGATCAGATCATGGTGGCGAGTACCTCTTTGGATAGTTTAGGGATTATTTATCAGAGGCTGGGATTACATCCCAATTGACTACACCTAGAACACCCCAGCAGAATGGTGTAGCCGAAAGAAGAAATAGAACTCTTATGGAGATGGTTAGGTCAATGATGAGTTATTCAGATTTACCAGATTCGTTTTGGGGATATGCCTTATAGACTGCAGCTTATATTCTGAACTTGGTTCATTCTAAGTCAGTACCTCTTACTCCCACAGAGCTGTGGATTGGGCGTTAGCCTAGTCTGAAACATATTCGAATTTGGGGTAGTCCAGCACATGTGCTGAATGGAAAAGCAGATAAGTTATAATCTCGTACAGAAGTACGCTTGTTTGTAGGCTATCCAAGAGGAACAAAAGGAGGTTTATTTTATAGTCCTAAGGATCAGAAGGTCATTGTTAGCACCAATGTCCGATTCTTAAAGGAAAACTATATAATGAACCATAAACCCACAAGTAGAGTTGTTCTAGAAGAACTGAGAGGTAAGACACCAAGTACTTCAGTACCAATAGTACAAGAGGATGAACCACAATTAACTGCACGTGTCACAAATATTATACTATAACCGATAGTGCCTCATCGTAGTGGGAGGGTTGTGATACAACCTTATCGATATATGTTCTTGGGAGAGTCGTCAGACTTCATCCCTGAGGAACAAGATTATGATCCCTGTACCTACAATGAAGCACTCCAAGATAAAGATGCAGAGTCTTGGAAAAAAGCAATGATATCTAAATTAGAATCTATGGATTCCAATTAGGTCTGGGAGCATGTAGAACCACCCGTTGGTGTAAAAGCCATTGGATGCAAGTGGATCTTTAAGAGAAAAAGAGGATCAGATGGCAAGGTTGAAACCTCTAAAGCTCGGCTTGTTGTAAAAGGTTTTACCCAACGAGAGGGTATCGATTATGAGAAAACATTTTCTTCCGTAGCCATGCTTAAGTCTATCCGGATTCTCTTATCTATTGCAGCTCATCTCGATTATGAGATTTGGCAAATAGATGTCAAGACAGCTTTCCTTAAGAGAAGTCTTGAGGAAGACATCTATATGAAGCAACCAGACGGGTTCATTGAAAAGGACCAAGAGCATCTTATTTGTAAGCTCAAGAAGTCCATTTATGGACTTAAGCAAACTTCCAGATCTTAGAACATATGTTTTGATTAGGTGATAAAATCCTATGGATTTGATCAATGTCAAGATGAATCATGTGTATACAGAAAGTATGATTGAAATGTGGTGGTATTCCTAGTACTTTACGTAGATGACATCTTGCTCATTGGAAATAATGTGAAGGTGTTATCTGGTGTAAGGGTATGGTTATCCAAAGTTTGATTTGAAGGACTTGGGAGAAGTAGGTCACATCCTTGGGATCAAAGTTCTACGAGATCGCAAGAAAAGGATGTTGGGCTTGTCTCAAGCTTCCTATGTCGATACTGTACTAACTCATTCTAGCATGCAAAATTCTAAGAAAGATTTCTTACTTTTTAGGCATGGAATTGCTCTACCAAAGGAGCAGTGTCCGAGGACACTAAAGAGATAGAGAACCTGAAAGCAATTCCTTATGCTTCAGTAGTAGGAAGCTTAATGTATGCAATGATATGTATGAGACCAGATATCTGCTTTGTAGTTGGCACGGTCAGCAGATATCAGTCTAACCCACGATAAGAGCACTGGACTACCGTAAAGCACATTTTGAAGTACCTGAAAAGGACTAAAGAGTATATGCTAGCTACCAGGCAGATAGTTTAGTTTTCTTAGGGTATACAGACTCAGATTTTCAGTCAGATAGGGATTCTAGAAAATCTACCTCAGGTTATGTATTTACTTTGGAAGGTGGAGCCATTGTATGGAGGAGTATCAAGCAAAAATGTATTGCCGATTCCACCATGGAAGCCGAGTATGTGGCAGCCTCTGAGGCAGCCAAAGAAGCGGTTTGGCTCAAAAACTTCATGTTGGACTTAGATGTGGTAGCTAGTTTGAATAAGAATATTACACTTTATTGTGATAATAGTGGTGCAGTTGTAAACTCGAAGGAACCACGAGCCCATAAGACAGGTAAACACATTGAACGCAATTACCACCTGATACAAGATTTTGTAAAGAAAGGAAAGGTTGTTGTAATCAAGATAGCATCAGCCGATAATCTAGCTGATCCCTTTACAAAGAGCTTACCGATTAAGGCTTTTGATAGTCATGTTGAGGGAATGGGAGTCAGATGTGTAGCAGCATAGCTTTAAGTATAAGTGGGAGATTTGTAACAGTATACTGAAAAGCAATGCTTTGAGTATAAGTTCTGCCAAGACAAGTCGGGCCTAGGCACTGGGGTACGCCAGGTTAGGTCAAGTTCTGCCAAGACAAGTCGGGCCAAGACAGGCTGAGTTGCGCCAGAACAAGTCGAGCCAAGTCAGGTTGCGCCAGGCACTAGGCTGCACAAAGTTAGGTTACGCCTGACTCCGGTTGTGCCTGACTCAGGTTGCGCCTGACTCAGGTTGCGCCTGACTCAGGTTGCACCGCGCTAAGAAGCGCACGCACTGGGTCATGCTGCACCGCACTAAAGAGCGTGCGCAACACAGTGGCACAAGCTAAAAAGTTTGCGCACACTGCTCACTGTCTTCTCCAATCAGCAGGAATTTCCATAGTTTGAACCCATAGCTTCAAAAGTCTATAACTTGGTCAAAACAAGTCCAAGTCCAACTTTTCAAAGGTCAAAATTGGATAGAATGAAATTTTTTACAACATGGAACAATTAGTTTTCAAAAAGATCAAGTTTTTATAGATCAAAACCAAGAAAATAATGAGAAAGGGCAAAACCTAGATCTACAAAAATCTATCCATCAAAACCAAAAATGACAAGTTCTAAAGAGGCTTACGACTAGGAAAGGAAGACATTAGAACAATAAAATCCAAGATCCATCATGAAGCAAATTGCACTTGCCTAGAGCTCTTGGGTGTAGGTGGGAGGAGTAAATAAAGAAGATGAAGAAGTAATGGAGGAGAGAGAAAGGGTTGGTGGGCTTTAAATGGAGGGTTTAACATGTTGAAACAAAGAAAAATAAACCAAGCCAACCTAAAATGAACCAAGTCAAACCATGCTATGCCATGATGAACCTAAGCAAGATTAAACCAAAATTAACTAGCAAGGCATGAGAAGTAAAAATATGTGTCAGTATTTCGTACACGTATACTGGAAATACGTATAACGAAAATGAGGGTGACAACTCTACCTACCTTAAAAGAATTCCGTCCTCGGAATTTTAATCAAGAGGCTAGAGATGTCGGAACGAGGTATACTAATCACAAGCAATATATGACTAAGCAATCAATCATACAATCATCCATACAAGCAAGGAATTAAATCATAAGGCATAAGAAAGATATTATACCTTATGAGTCAAACAGGTCGGATATCATCCTCACGCTCCCATGTTGACTCACCAAAGAGTGATGACCCCAAGCAAATCGGACTAAACTGATAGTCTTACTCTTGAGTATCTTCTCTCTTTGGTCCAATATGGACACGGGTCTCTCCTCATACGAAAGGTTGGTACCAACAATCAATTTCGAATGATCATAGATATGACTCGGGTCCGGGATATACCGTCACAATTGGGATACATGGAACACGTCATGCACCTCACGTAACGACGGTGGAAGAGCGAGACGATAGGATACATCACCTACTCGCTCAAGGATATCTAATGGCCCTATATACCTAGGACTAAGATTTCCCCGTACGCCGAATCGAATGATGCCACGGGTAGGCGATATCCTAAGGAATATATGGTCGCCGATAGAGAGCTCAAGAGGACGCCGATGAGAATCGGCCCAATGATACTGGCGATCTTGTGCAACTCAAAGATGATCTCTGACTTGTCTGACCACCTTGATAGTTCGCGTAATCATCTCTGGACTAAGCATCTGCCTCTCACCTACATCGTCCCATGCTAACAAAGATCTGTACTTTCTGCCGTACAAGGCCTCGAAAGGTGCCATCTGAATACTGGCCTGGAAACTATTATTGTACGAGAACTCCACTAGGTGCAAGTGATCTTCCCACGAACTATCAAAGTCGAGTGTACATGATCGTAACATATCTTCGAGAGTCTGAATCGTGTGTTCTGACTGACCATCTGTCTGCGGATGATATGCTGAACTGAACTTGAGATGAGTCCCCAAACTCTCTTGAAGACTCCGCCAAAAGTGAGATGTATATCTTGAGTCTCTGTCTGATATGATACTAACTAGAACTCCATGCAATCTGACTATCTGCCTGAGATACATCTCTGCTAGCTGATCCGTTGACTAGCCAATTCTGAAAGGAAGAAAATGAGCTACCTTCGTGAGCCGATCAACTATAACCCAGATAGCATCTCTCCTCGCTGGAGATTTAGGTAATCCTGGTACAAAATCCATGGTAATGTGCTCCCATTTCCATTCTGGGATCGGTAAAGATTGAAGAAGTCCAGCCGGTCTCTGATGTTCAGCTTTAACTTGTTGACAAACTAAACAACGAGAGACAAACCGGACTATCTCTCTCTTCATGCCATTCCACCAAAAATGCTGACGGATATCACGATACATCTTTGTACCGCCGGGATGAATCGAATACAGGGAACTGTAAGCCTCTGGCATGATCTCTTGCCTGATATCACCACTGGGTACACAAAGACGCCTTCCATGTCGAAGTGTACCGTTTTCGTGAATACATAACTCTGTTCTCCTTTCTGCTTCACATTCTGCCCTAAGCCGCTGAAGCTTAGAATCTGTTGATTGAGCTATCTTGATCCTCTCAACTATACTGAACTGAACATGCATACTGCACATAAATGCCACATTGGTAGGAAGAACTACTTTTATTCCCATCTTTTGAAGATCTGCTAATAACTCTGGCTGTGTTGTTAGAAAATAAGCTCTTGCTCTTTTGCTCAATGCATCTGCAATAATGTTGGCCTTCCCGGGATGATACTGTAAGTTGATGTCGTAATCCATAAGTAGCTCTAGCTATCTCCTCCGACGCATGTTAAGATCTTTCTGAGTAAACACATATTTAAGAATCTTGTAGTCGGTAAAAATCTCCACCCGGTCTCTATATAAATAATGCCTCCAAAGCTTAAGTGCAAAAACCACCGCTGCTAACTCCAAGTCATAGGTTGGATAATTCCTCTCAGGATCACGAAGCTGATGTGATGCATAAGCAACTACATTACCATGCTGTATGAAGACACATCCCAATCCTCTGCCAGAAGCATCACAATAAACTAAAAATCCTCTATGCCTATCAGGAAGTGTGAGAATGGGTGTCGTCATCAATCTTTGCCTCAACTTCTCGAATGAACTCTAACACTCTACTGTCCAAGCAAACTGCACATCCTTGCGGGTCAACTGCGTCAATGGTGCCAAAATTCGAGCAAAGTCTGACACAAACCGTCGGTAATAGCCGGCCAATCCAAGGAAACTGTGAACCTCAGCGACGGTGCTGGGAACTGGCCATGACTCTATAGCCACTATCTTCTGGGGGTCTACTTCCACTCCACCTCTGGTGATGATGTGACCCAAGTACGAAATACGATCCAACCAAAACTCGTACTTACTAACTTTCGCGTATAACTGGTACTCTCTGAGAATCTGAAGAACTACACGAAGATGCTGCTTATGCTCCGCCTCATTCTTATTATAGACCAAGATGTCGTCTATAAACACTATCACGAACTGGTCCAAATAGGACATGAAGATATGATTCATGAGGTCCATGAATATAACTGGCGCATTGGTCGCTCCAAATGGCATAACAAGGAACTCCTAATGCCTATATCTAGATCTGAATGATGTCTTCGGGATGTCTTGCTCTATGACTCTGATCTGATGGTACCCCGACCGTAAGTCAATCTTCGAGAATACTGCTGCCCCACTGAGTTGATCAAATAAATCATCTATCCTTGGTAGAGGATATCTATTCTTAATTGTTACAGAATTCAAGGTACGATAATCAACACATAATCTTGACGTACCATCCTTCTTCTTCACTAGAAGCATCGGGCTCCCCAAGGTGATCCACTAGCACGAATGAATCCCTTGGTTCTGAGTTCTTCAATCATCTTGTACAGGATCTCCAACTCTGATGGTGCCATTCTATAGACTCTCTCTGACACTGGTGCAGTCCCTGGAATCAAGTCGATAGTGAACTCTATCTCTCTCTCTGGCGGCATGCTTGGAAGCTCTTCGGGAAATACATCAAAAAACTCTTCTACTACTCTGGAAAACTGAACTGCCACTGCTACTGCCACCCGCAATACTGGTAGAGAAGGTTCTACTTCGCCTCTGGAAAATAAAAACTTCGGTTCGCCGGAAATACCAAAAATAATCCTGCCAATATGGCAGTCTATTCTCGCATACTGATCCTTCAGCCAATCCATTCCTAGGACCACATCATAGTCGACCATCGGAAATTCTATCAACCTAGCGGGAAACTCTCTACCGCTAACCACGATTCGACACGAGGAAAATACCCTATCTACTCCCACAAGACCGTTACCAGTAAGTATATTAAGCCTTACTGACAATGACTCGGGCTCCAGTCCTATCCGTGTAGCGAATCATACAGACATAAATGAATGAGATGCACCCGAATCCAATAATACTGATGTTGGAAAGAGTTGACGAGAATGGTACCTGCCACCACCTCACCTGATGCCAATTCTTCTGCCACGGTCAGAGCCATAGCTTGACCTTGTCCTCTCGATACTGGTCCCCTCTACTGGTGACCTCTCTGCCAGTTCTGAATCTGAGCTTGGGCCTGAGCATATTGTTGCGGCCTCTACTGCTGGAAAGCTTTTGCTTGAGGCGGCAATAGCCTCGAAGGCTGGTACTGGTGCTGGTCCGCTAACCGATAGACTGGTTAGGGTTGATGAAGAAGAACTGGCTCTATGCGGGCAGGACCCTATCATGTGATCCGGTGCCCCATAAGCCAAGTACAACCCCTGTGCTCTGCGATACTCTGAGACTACGTGTCCTGGCTTCCCACAATGAGTGCAGCCTATCGCGGAAGACTGCTTCTGCTTCTGCTTCTGAGGGTACGTCGGTGTCGACTGCTGAACTGATGAAACGGTGGTTGCCCTCTTAGGAGCTCCAATAGTCAAAGCCCTAGCTGTCGGGGCTGGTGTTGATGACTGGGACAACTTTCCATAAGACCTCTTACGTCCTCCCGTTCGATCTACTATCCTCTGGGAGGTATACTCATGCTTCTTTGCTGCTCGTAAGACGGTATCAAATGTCTGGTGCTCGAACTGCTCCACAGCTAGAATAATCTCTAGATGGAGCCCCTGCTGGAACCGCTGGGCTCGGTCCAATTCGGTCGCCACCAAGGTGGGGACAAACCGACTTAGTCTAGAAAACTCGGCCGCATATCCATCGACCGTTGTCACGACCCGCACCCTAGAGTAAGGACACGAGAAGTGGGTACGTCCAGCCTACGCCGCAGTGTCGGCGGTAGAACGCTGTCCTAGGTCACAACATCTAACAATATAATGCCAAGCAGTTTATACTCCCCGAATGGGGGTGACATAGCAGAATGTAAACTCAATCACAACTAAGGAAGAAGAAGCACGATATGATATAGAACTCAAAGAAATACAGATGATCAGAAGAGTCTAAGTGTCTAAGACAACATCTCAGCAACATCCAGAATACAAGTCTCAACTACTGAATGTGAAAGAATATATACAATCCAGATCTCAAATGACAGAAACAGTAAAACCTAGACTAGCCTAGTCCCAAGACAACATTAGTAAGATAAAGCCTAACTAAACTAGTTTAGGCAGTAGGGGTAATGTCATCAGCTAGAGCTGGGTCCTCCTGAGAGTACAGCTCACAAGTGTCGTCTAGGGCTGTCCCATAGAAGGTTTTGATACCGGCCTCATCCTCGTCCTCTGTAAACATTCAACGGTGCCCAATCAGGACGGAGCGAGCACAATACATCTCAACAGTTCATAGCAGGTTAGAAAATATAATCATGCAGTAAAGTAAGATACAGGATCTGAAAAAAAGTACAGAATGTAAATAGAGAGAGAACTGTAATAGAAATATCTACTATAAGTAGAGAACTAACAGTGGCTAGTGAGTCAGAGTACAATGTAAACATGTGAATGGCATAGGAGATTCTGATGAGTCACTACGGAGGTGATCAGATGAGATACTACTTGGGTATTATTCACATGTCTACTTCTACTCTCCCGTACCTCCAATCAATACACAAGGATCCAGCCAGGTTACGTTATGATTCCATGTAATGGCCCACAAGGGGTGATACATAGTAGGCCCAAAATGGATGATTCTAGGAATGTCCATAAATGGGTGATTCAAGGAAGACTCTGTGATCATGAGAGTACATGTCACAATTGATCAATGAACCATGAAGCATAGTGATACACCATGTAAGTGAAACGCACGGAACATGTAGTATCTGATGCTCCCTGAGGGGATAACATCTCAAAAAGGGATCCATATAGTACTAATCCGTGTGACCAACATGACAGTATCAAGTAAAGTAATTTAAAGCAGGAGAATAATTCTAAACAGGATATGAAATGATCAGAGAATGTACTCGTCTGTATCCTGAGTATCCGAATAATATCTACTGTCCGAGGAGTGGTGTCTGTCTCCTATAGAACAGTACAAGTCACAACGTGTCTAAAATGATAATAAGATGTGATTCAAAGCATTCTATATGAATCTAGGTCAATCTAGACCAAAGTCAACTCTTGGTCAACTTTGGTCAACCCTAAAAGTCAAACTAGGTCAAACAAGTCTATACTAGTCTAACTAGTCTATTCTAGGTCTAAACAAGGCTAAACAAGTCAAATCTAGACTCTATACTGGCATTCAACCCACACCCATAGGCTATAGGCTATATCATGCCTATAAAACAACCATAACACACATATACATAACAATATATATCTAAAATACAATACACTCATTGATATATTTATATAATCTAATATAGAAATACATATTAACATATAGGCTACCTATATGTATACCACACATACATATATATCTAATATATATATATAATAGTACACATACATTATATAATATATAGGATACCTATATATACATCTCAATTACATATATATATAAATATGTATATATATACATTCACATATATATAGAGAATAGGAAGACACATGTGCATGTGTTCAAGTGTGTGTGTGTGTGTGAGAGTGCACAAGAGTGTGTGTGAGAAGACTAAGAGGACAGGCAATACCAAAACAGTGTAGTATGAGAACAGTGTGTGTGTGTGTGTGAAAGCATGAGAGCCTGTGTTCAGTGTCAATAGGAGTATCAGTGAATACATTTATGAATGGGAAATAGAAAAAACAGAAAACAGTGTAGTGTTAGGAACATGTGTGAAAACATGTGAGATTTGAATGTGTGTGAAGGATGTGTGCCACAGGATTTTAACAAACATTGGAAAATATTGACAGGTAATAAGAGGACCTGTGTTCCCCAGGAATTGACAGTGTGAGTGTCATAGGCTTATATACATATGTGGGATATCCTGTGTGTTCATAGGCATGTAGGTATGTACATATCCATGTGTGTCTAACACAGGCTACATGTGACAGAAATATGTATATAGGCTGAACTCAATGTACAAGAGTAGAAAACAATGTACTTGTGTGCGGGCTAGTATAGTGTGACAGTGTACTAGATACTAGGATAGGCATGTTCCTGTGTGTGTACTCTAAAACCTATGTGTCTCAGTGTTCATGTGTTCAGGGAAAACAGTGCCTATGTGTTCATCCCAGACCCAGGTTACCAGTGTCCAGGAAATGTGTTCAGACAGTGTACATGTGTTCAGGTTTGTCAAAAACAGTTTAATGTTAAATGGCCATTCTTCTCAGGGTTCCATTCCAGTGTAAATTAATGACAGTGCAATGTGTGTATGTCAAAACAGTGACTCAGTCCAGGAAACAGAATGTGAGTTCTCGGGAATTAGGAATTTACAGTGAACTAGTGTTTCCAGGATTTCGAGACAATGTGCAGGTGATTATGTGTTCAGGATTAGTGAAATAGTGGTTGTGTGTACAGGACACTTAGGAATAGGTAATGTGACAGCCATTCTCAGGAATTAGGACATGTGACAGATCAAATAACCAATCCAAATTCGAATTTCCATTAATCCCAAATTCGACCATTCACTAATTTGAACTAACAATGAACTAGAAATATGTAATTTGGATCAACATTGAATCTAAGTATCAAAATCAGTTTAATTATAGGAATTAAAATCAAATCAAAACTGAATATACATGTATCAGTCAATACATTCCAATCCAATGTTCAAAATCCCATTAATGATCCTATGTCACGACCCGCACCATGGAGTAAGGACACGAGACGTGGGTACGTCCAGCCTACGCCGCAGTGTCGGCGGTAGAACGCTGTCCTAGGTCAACATACATCTAACAATATATCTAAACAGTTTATACTCCCCGAATGGGGGTGACATAGCAGTAAAACTCAATCACAACTAAGGAAGAGATAGCACGACATGGAATAGAACTCAAGAAAATAAATAGATGACAAGTAGTCTAAGATAATCCCAGCAACATCCAGAAGCACATGATCTCGGATACAGAATGAAGAATATATACAACTCTGAACTCCAAATATAGTCTAGCTAAAACATGTCTCAAGCCTACATAAAAGATAGATAAGCCTAACTAATCTAGTCTAGGCAATCGGGGTGA
The DNA here is from genome assembly GCA_029216955.1 of Iris pallida. Classification (NCBI taxonomy): domain Eukaryota; kingdom Viridiplantae; phylum Streptophyta; class Magnoliopsida; order Asparagales; family Iridaceae; genus Iris; species Iris pallida. Next base: position 8,047,829 of record JANAVB010035616.1, on the reverse strand, counting down.
TATCCTCAGCTAGAGCTGGGTCCTCCTGAGGGTCCAGCTCGCAGGTGTCATCTAAGGCTGCCCCGTAAAAAGTGTCCAGGCAGGCCCCCTCTTCGACCTCTGTAATATTTTCAACAGGTCCAGTCAGGACAGGAGCGAGTACAGTACATCTCAACAGTTCATAGCAGGTTAGAAAATATAATCATGCAGTAAAGTAAGATACAGGTACTGAAAGAAATGTTGTATGTAAATAGAGAGAGAGCTGTAATAGAAATATCTACTATAAATAGAGAACTAACATGTGGCTAGTGAGTCAGAGTACAATATAGACATGTAAATGGCATAGGAGATTCTGATAAGACACTATGGAAGAGATTTTGATAAGATACTACTTGGGTATTATTCACATGTCTACTTCTACTCCCCCGTACCCCCAATCAGTACACAAGGATCCAAACAGGTTATGTTATGATACTATGTAACAGCCCCCGAAGGATGGTAAGCCCCCGAAGGGTGGTAAGCCTCCGAAAGGTGACAAGCCCCCGAAGGGTGATAAGCCTCCGAAAGGTGATAAGCCCCCGAAGGGTGATAAGCCTCCGAAAGGTGGTACATAGTAGTCCCAAAAATAGGGATTCTAGGAGACTCTGTGATCATAAGAGTATATGTCACAAGTGATCGAAGAATCTGTGAAGCATAGTGATACGACATGTAAGTGAAACGCACAGAACATGTAGTACCCGATGCTCCCTAAGGATAACATCTCAAGAAGGGATCCGTATAGTACCAACCCGTGTGACCAACGTGACAGTACAAGTAAAGTAATTCAATGCAGGAAATAATTCTAAGCAGGATATGAAATGATCAGAGAATGTACTCGCCTGGTATCTGAGTGTCCAATATGAAAGTACTGTCCGAGGAGTGGTGTCTGGCTCCTAATCAAAACAGCACAAGTCACAACAAGTCCAAAATGGTAAAATAAAGTCCTACTATACATTCTACATGATTCTAGGTCAATCTAGGCCAAAGTCAACTCTTGGTCAACTCTGTTCAACCCTAGAAGTCAACTAGGTCAACCAAGTCTAAACTAGGCTATACTAAGTCTAATAAAGTTGCACAAGCCCTATCTAGGCTCACCAAGCTATACCACACTTCCTAGGCCTATTCTCAACACATGCATATACATTACCTACATATAGCAATTACACAAGTTATATACATATAGTTCAACATACATATATATAGGCAACATTACATATATTATATATGTATACATATTATACACATAAACTAAACTATATGAGACTAGGGGATTTATATATAGAGTGTGTGTACAAGTGTAAACTGTCAAGAGGGGGAAATGTTGTGTGTGTGTGTAATGGTAAAAACAGTGTGTAGGAAAAAAACAGTGAAGAGAGAGAGAGACAAGGCTGTGTGTGTGTGTGTGGAGATTACAAGAGAGTGTATAGGAAACCTGTGTGCTAGAGTGTGTGTATGGTGTGTTAAGGAGTGAGGGTAAAATATGTGTATGCATGATAGTATAAAGGAAGGGAGAGAAATCAGTGAGTGTGTGAATGGTGTACTGAATAGAGTGATATGGTGAGGGTGCACTGTAAAACTGGAAACAGTGGCAATCTCAGGTTTCACACAAAACTGAATATAAAAATCCTAATCTCAGGTTTTAGCTACAAAACCAATCACAACACTTAATACATCACAGCTTTCAGGTTTAAGGATATAAGAACACACTCAAACGATTCCATACTAAACTGTAAAGGAAAGAAGGAAGAAAAAATCATTCATTAACAGTTCAGGTTTCTCATAAATAGGCAAAAAGGAAATCAATCCAGGTTATTAGAACTAAGGATCAATATATGTATTGAAGGGGAGACCAATTTCCAGGTTATTAACAGAGATTCTCAGGTTCATTTGTAAAGCTAAGACTGGGTTTAGTTTAAAGCATGAATGCAAGTATGTGAAATGCAAGAAGACATGTGTGTGTATATGTGAAGGTCTGGGTACAGTTAGATGGTGGCTAAAATCACTAAACAAACTGAAAACAAAAATTCAGAAATCAGAAAACTGTTAACAGTTTTCCAGTTTCTCCCCAACTCCTCATTTGAACTCAAATCAATGCCAATTCACCCAAAAACCTAACCATGGTTAGATAATATATAGGAGATTAGATTAGAGCTTATAAAACATGCATTAATCAGAGATTACTAGGTTAAACTAACTAGGCAAACTTAATTTCGAAACTGGAAAGTTAACAGTAATGCAAGTATCAGTGACTTTGGTTAAATGAGAAATTGAATAGGAAAAATTAAACTAATCATGAATCTAAAGGTTGGTAATTGAAAACAACCCATGTGCACAAACCCCACACATCCATTTCGTGTCACCCAAGGCCGGACACGGCGTGTCCAATACAAAGAACTCAAAAACCAGCACACACAGTGCACTGTCAGTGCACTGTCTCGTGCACACGTGCACTTGTGTCGTGTGCACGACACAAGACTCAAGTGAGTCTCGTGGTCATCCACATAGGTAGCCCACCTATAGGGCTACCTCATAGGCCCATTGGCCAGTGCCCACAACGTGTCAGTGTCAGACACGAGTCCCGTATCAGTGGCAAAAATCAACAGTGCACTGCACAGGCTATTCCCCGTGCACGATTGATTCCTCCTTCGACACGACACAAAACCCAATAAAACTTGGGGAATGTCATAACAGATATTGCCCCTAGGTTTTCCTTGAATTTCGTGTCCTGAATGCCCGTGTCGTGTCCGCTACAGACCCCATGCAGCAGGGGAACACTGTAGCTCGTGCGCGAGCGTGTGCACGCGCGTGTCCAAACGATAAATCCGACACGAAACGACACGAACACTACCACATGAGAACAGGACACAATGAGCAAGATTAAAACTAATATTCCTATTCAAAAATATCCTGGAAACTAGGTCGAAGGGTCCACTGGGGCATTTCAACAAACAGTCTAGGTCAGGGACTGATACGTGTCCAGAACGGACACGAAACCCAATGAACTCGACACGAAGCCTATACAGACACTTAGGGGACCCTTAGGGCTTCCTAATCATGAAGACAAAATGAAAATCCATGGAGAAATGACAAAGTTACCTATTGATGAATAATGGGTGAAAAATCCCAAATTGAATGATTCCTCAAGCCACCAAAATCCCACAAATTGTTTCCTTCCTGTAAACAATCAATACCAACAGCAAGAACAATGAATTTAGGTCCTAATGGAATTGGTTTGGGGAAAAAACGATTTAAAAAGGATTTATAATAAATTTCTAAAGATTTGAAAATACCTTTCTTCTCAACTTGTTCTTTCCTAAAGAGGCTAGCCCTAAACTAAGAGAGTACTTATAGGGGTGTGGTTCCCAAAGCTTTAGGTAGCTGGCCAAGTCAAGTAGGGTTAGGGTTTGCTAATTTTTGGGCTTTGGGCCAAGTTACATAGGCTATGGCTAAGTTGTTTTATTAATTGGTTCAAACCATAAGTCATGACTTATGACTTATCTAATTCTATGACTAACTTGAGTCTAACGACCAAACTATGGATTAACTTAGGTTAGACTAGAGTCACATAACCTAACCAAGTCCATACTAACTAGGGTTAGCTCCTAGGTTGGTCCACAAGGGTCAACACTAGTCAAAGTCAACCTAGTCCAAACAATTCCAAAATAATTCCTAAAAATTCCCAAATATTCTAATAAAATCTAATAAATTTAAATTACCCCAAAAATGACAAAAATACCCTCATATGGAAAACTGGATGTTACAATCCTACCCACCTTATAAAAATTTTGTCCTCAAAATTAAAGGTGATCGCACTCCTTCTAGGTTAAGCCCCCAGCAATCATAGTCTCAGAACCTAATCAATCATTCAATTTAAGAGGACGGTATACAGGGTCATGGCATGCAATATCAGTCTGGGTCTCATCTAGTTACACCAATATGCTATAATACTAGGCAATCACAAGGTATCAAAACGTACAAACAAGGGATGCATCAAATATTAACAAAAAAGGATACTAAGGTTAGGTCAAAACTCACCTCTAGATGGGTCTGAGAACTAGAACTCCCAACTGGAAGCAGGGCCCTGGTTGGTAGGTGCATCAAGACAATGATGCACCCAGTGCGCAGCTGACCCACAGAATAGGCACAATCCTAGTCTCTTTCTACAGTTGCTCCACTTGTGCCCAGACTTCCTACATTAGTCACAGATAGGCTCTGGCTCAGCTGGCCTCTGCTGGACAGGAGACTGGGCTGGGTATGATGATATCGGCTGGATAAATGGGTACTCCTCAAACTCTGGGTAGGACTGGGTACTGCTCCTCGCCCTCTTGGAGCTAGGCTCTCCTCCTGGAAGCACAGAGTCCCGCAGACGTAGCAACCTCTGGATTTTCTCCCTCATGGCCTCCTCATGAACTCTCTGTGACTCCAACAGCCTCTCTTGAAAATATCCAAACACCTGGGCTGCGTCAAGTAACAAACCTTCGGGTGGTACAGTAGGGAGTACCATCCCAAGGGGTAGGGAAAGGCTCTCGGTCTCGGGCAAATCTGCAGCTCTCTCCTGAACGACAGGAGATGAAGGAAGACTCTCTGGCGAGGCTACCACCATCTCCTCAAAGGCAGGAGGTGCCACCACCCCCTGATCAGATAGAGGGATCACTACCTCCTGAACAGTAGGAGGTGGAAGCACACTCTCAGTAGCTGCAGCTGCTCTCAGGCGACGGGCTCGGGTCATGGGAGCCATACTGGAAGGGAAAAAGAAAACAACAATCATCAAGACTGTAAGGCAGTCTACCATCCTATCAGAAAACTGGTACTTATTATAAAAATAAAATAAAGGTAACCACCAATTATCTATTAAGGAATACTATTCAAGAAAATAAAATATAAAAAAACGAAGTTAAAGAATGAAAGTCAATTGCATTTAAATCCGATCACAATATATTTATATATATAGCATTAGAGAGGGAAAAGCTAACATTATGTAAAGGTTATGTGGTTTGTGTGAATCATACATGAAAGTGCATAAGAGGATCTGTGTCTCAACTATAGCTATTAAGTTACACTATTCATGGCATATTGGTTAAGCAGTCTACAAGGCACAAGCTATTTACTCATAACATGCCTGGCCAACCATATATACATATGTATATTTATATGTATAAAGAGGTAGATTTTAATTGCATCTACATACATTATAACATGTATACAGAACTATATATATATATCTATATAACTATATGAACATAACATAGAGATGAGGGATTAGGTTTTCATGGCAGTGGTGAACATTGGTGTAGAGTGTCAAATGAACATGGGTTAAAACTTGAAATGAAGGGTTCAATCATTTAGTTTAGCTCAACATTACATATTAGATCTGAAATTGAACTACACATTTGAAAGCAATATAAAAATGTTAACATGTATTCAGTTTTCAAAATTTGGAGAAATTCGAACATCAAAACCAACTCAAGGTCTATCACAACAACAACCTAACATGTAAGAGTATGAAACCTAACAATATATCCTTACATACAACAAGGTATACGGCTCAAAACATTACAAATTAAAACTGTAAATTGAACTAAACACTTAGAATTCAGGCTTAAAGGGTTAAATGTACACAGTCTCAGGCTTGACAAATTTAACACAAAACTCAACAAATTTTCTTTAAGACTTGAAATCCTGCATGTAACATATATGTGCAGTAATATAAACAATAACTAATAATATGAAATTGAATTTAATTTACGAATTTAATCTGGAAAACCGAGAACTAGTCACTGATACTGTCCTATATTAGAATCATTAGGATTTTGAAAAATTAACATCAACATATTAATATGCATTTAGATAGGTTGGTGATCAAATGTAACATGCATACGTGTCAGGCAAGCATCTGTGTCCACTATATTATATATTCTAAGATAATACAAAAATTAATGACAAGAAGAAAATAATGATAAAATCTGTTCTGCTTATCTGTTTAAAAGAAGGAACCATTTGATACCAGAGTTATAATATCAAATCTAAGTCAAGGTCTAGCAAAATCACTGATTCATTGTATTAGGAAGAATTTATAGCAAGAAGTCACACAAGGTTATAATAACAACTAAGCTACTCCTACTCCTACTCCTACTCCTAAGTTATTCATAACAACAGAAGGATATGATGTTTAAGACCTTCTCAAAATACAATCTGTTAATCATATGCGTCTGTCCAAAATCATGTTGCCCAGAGTCCCCATCATGCTAGTGAGCAATGCTACGATAATCACAGAGTCCTTGACTAAGGTACGTACCCTTAGGTTCATGGTATTTAAAATTTTCACATTGCCGCATGCGACGGCGAAAACCTTAAATTCCCATACCCGAGAAATACATCCAAAATCTGACTACATGTCCTCACTATGCCAACTAACACGACCATCGAAGATTTTAGACCCCATGATTTAGGAGACCTAGCCCATATGATTTTCTCAGAAGAAAAACAAACACAACAAAAGAGTAACATGACAAAATTAATCAATCAACAAGGAACAGATGGATTCGGATTTCAAGATAATTATAAAAGACAATTGCGGGAATGGATTTGAGAAGAACGAAACTTACAGCAAGATCTCCAACGGTCTGTGCATCCTCGACTGTCCTGACGATAGCTCGCCCTGCGGGTTTCCTCCAGCCTGATGCTGATACTGCACAAATCTCTGCTGCTGATGCTGCATGAATCGCTGCTGCTGAGAGAAACCGGAAATGAAGGGAAAAGTCTCTGTACAAACAGAGGTGCACCTCCAATGTAGCAGAAACGCCAACCTGAGTCGGCACAACAGAAGCTGCGGTCTCGAGGCCCTGATGAACAGGACGAGAGGTGGCCAGCCTCTCGATAGTATCCCCCGAACCGAAACGATGAGATCGTGTCTTCATAACTATCATGAAGACAGATCAAAATAAGAAGCAATTTCTGAGAATGAAGCAAAAATTCAAAGGAGAACAGTTTATATTCAAGGGAAGTCAATAAGCAACAATTTTTTGACAAAAAGGAATCGGATTAAGAGTTTTTCCTAATGTGATTGAGTACCTCCAAAATATCCTAATCCTACTGCAGGCTGTAGTGATACTCTAATTCAAATACCACTACACTTCTAGTCTAGACCTGCATGGGCCACCACTAAAAATGTGTCACGACCCGTACCCTGGAGTAATGGCACGAGACGTGGGTACGTCCAGCCTACGCCGCAGTATCGGCGGTAGAACGATGTCCTAGGTCAACATACATCTAACAATATATCTAAACAGTTTATACTCCCCGAATGAGGGTGACATAGCAGTAAAACTCAATCACAACTAAGGAAGAGATAGCACGACATGGAATAGAACTCAAAAAAATAAATAGATGACAAGTAGTCTAAGATAATCCCAACAACATCCAGAAGCAAATGATCTCAGATACAGAATGAAGAATATATACAACTCTGAACTCTAAATATAGTCTAGCTAAAACATGTCTCAAGCCTACATAAAAGATAGATAAGCCTAACTAATCTAGTCTAGGCAATCGGGGTGATATCCTCAGCTAGAGCTGGGTCCTCCTGAGGGTCCAGCTCGCAGGTGTCATCTAAGGCTGCCCCGTAGAAAGTGTCCAGGCAGGCCCTGTCACGCCCCAGAACCAGAATACTGGAGAGCGGGGGAAGACATAGCTAGCTACGTATATTGAAATGGAACCCACCTCGATATACGGTCACGGCTGTCTAGATATGTGAGGGTTTTCTACAAGCCAACAGTCTCTTATGGTCATGAACAAGCCTAGTGTCTCAATCACCACAAGTAAGTAAAGTCGCAAGATGTATGATCATTAAATATACAATAATAAGGCGTCCCAAATATTACATATTCAGCTAATCATGAAGCTAGTCGTTACAAAATGTTAGGACTAGCAAGAGTTTAGTCGTACATGATCAATCCTAGGATTTGTTAATCATGTTTACAGCCCGTAGGCAGACAGTAAGTAAAAGTGCTTCGAGCTAACAGGTGCTCGTCGGCTAAATGCCTCAAAAGAATAATTTTTACAATAGAGTGAGCGAAACAAAATAGAAAACCCACTCTTGGCCCGGGTTCCGTCTAGTTGTCACCATTGGGCTGGAAGCTTGGTAGATCCTCGGGAGCTGCTCCGAAATCTGGCCACACAAAACCAGCTGGGTCAACCCCAGAAAGAGCAAGTGCCACAAGGGGGCCACGAAATAAGAACAAAAGCCAGCAATCAGCACAAGAAACTAATATTAAAACTAAAATTACGAAAACATGTTAGGACGATATACGACGAGATAACCATGGAACTATTCCGATAGCCAGGTTACAACCCGTAAACCAAACAAGGACCGGGGTTGTAACCCTTCATCTGAACAGAGCTTGGTTTCCCACCATTTATCGGCAAGATAAGTAATGTAAGTAATCAAGACAGAAAGCAATCTTGCATATGACTAGACTGGTTATACCTCATTCAATCAGTCACGGCCAAGCAGATCTTACGGCTTACTACTTTAACTAACTAGGGTTATCACAGACCTAATTACTAACAAGATGCAGTGAGATTGTCCCACAGCCACAAGCCCTGCAGACCATCCAGGCTACCCAGGACGAAAATTAGGGGTTGAATTCGGGTGGGTACATCGCCCGGGAGACAAATGTACCCTTAGGTGACTTAGAGGGTGCAACACTCGACGGTGCGCTGGAAATGTGCCCTACTCGACGGAAGGCTACAGATCCCAAGAGCGTCCAGGTAACGGGATTGCCTGTAGCTGTGTCATCTCTTCATGACTACTGTATTATTCTAGTTATTAACCTTAATCCATTTTAGTAGGTACTCCTGACCGTGGTACTCAGGAGTCCCATCCTAGACATGATGCAAGACTGGACAAGTGGATTAACAAGCAAGCAAGAGGGAACCACCCACGGTGTCAAGGCAAGTCAAGTTACAAGTTACAAGTCAAGTCAAGTCAGGAGTGCGCCGCCACGGGCCACTATCATGTCAGATTGGTCATGTCAGGAGTGCACCACTACGGGTCACTGTCGGGTTATGCGAGTTCCTTGCCATACCAAGCCATGTACAATAGTCATTCCAAACATATTAAATAAAATCAAGTTTATGACAAAAGGCGTAAGGATATAAAATGGGCATAAAATATCTAATAAAATATCAAAATACAGGGTTATAAAAGAGCTCAAGGGGCAGCGTATGTGAAAAGTCACGCACGCTCAAGGGCTCAAGGGGCAGCGTAGGTAAAAAGTCACGCACGCTCAAGGGGCAGCGTAGGTGAAAAGTCACGCACGCTGAGAGAGCAGCGTAGGTGAAAAGTCACGCACGCTCAAGGGGCAGCGTAGGTGAAAAGTCACGCACGCTGAGAGAGCAGCGTAGGTGAAAAGTCACGCACGCTACAGAGAGCAGAGTACGTGAAAGTCACGCACGCTGAGAGAGCAGCGTAGGTGAAAAGTCACGCACGCTACAGAGAGCAGCGTAGGTGAAAAGTCACGCACGCTGAGAGAGCAATGTACGTGAAAGTCACGCACGCTGAGAGAGCAATGTACGTGAAAGTCACGCACGCTCAAGGGAGCAGTGTACGTGAAAGTCACGCAAGCTCAAGGGAGCAGTGTACGTGAAAGTCACGCACGCTCAAGGAGACACGCTTCCAACAGGAAGCGTACTCAAGCCTGCGTACGCAGCGCTAAGGAGCGTGCGTAGCTCAGGGTGCGTAAGCTAAATAGCTCTGCACACTGCTCACTATCTTCTCCAAACAGCAAGAACACCATGGATGAACCCAAAGCTTCAAAGCATCATAACTTGGCCATCCGAACTCCAAATCCAGATTTCCAAAGTTCCAACTTGGGTAGAATTGAATGCTCCTCCACTTGGAAACACCAAAACCCATAAAAATCCAACTTAAAGAGATCAAACCATGCAAAATCCAAAAATAGAAATAACTTAGATCTAGAGCAAAGGAGACTTCAAATCACAAAACACCAAGTTCTAATGTTGTTCACAATGTCCTAATCTAGCAAATGAACCAAGAAAATAGGGCTCTCATGAAGTGGCAAGGTGCACTTGCCTAGGGTTGGGAGAGTTGTGTTGAGGAAGGAGAAGAAGAAGAAGAAGAAGAAGGAAATTAATGGTGGAAGTTATGAGGAGAGAGAGTGGTAGGTGGGGATATAAAGAGGGGGAGTTGTGGTGGGGATGAGGGGTAGCTTACGCTAATGTGATCCAACTCACATAAAACCGAACCAAACCGAACCATTCCCAATAAAACCGAGCCATGAGGAAACCCAAAATACGAGAAATACCAAAATTCCATAAGCTAAGAAAAATAAAAATACATGCCCAAATCCAGATACGAGTATAAATACGAAATACGGGAAATACGGGAAATGAGGGTGACAACTCTACCTACCTTAAAAGAATTCCGTCCTCGAAATTTAATCAAGGAGCTAGAGATTGTCACGACAAGCTACACTAAGCACAGACAAGTTACACTAAGCAGTTCAATCATACAATCATACAATACAAGCAAGGAAGGGAAAATGTAAGGCATAAGAAAGATATTATACCTCACGAGTCAAACAGGTAGGGATATCGCGATCGGATGTCATCCTCACGCTCCCACGTTGACTCACCTAGAGAGTGATGACCCCAAGCAACACGGACTAATTTAATAGTCTTGTTCTTGAGTATCTTCTCCCTTCGGTCCAATATAGACACGGGCCTCTCCTCATACGAAAGGTTGGTACCAACAACCAATTCCGAATGGTCTAGGACGTGGCTCGGGTCCGGAATATACCGTCGTAATTGGGACACATGGAATACATCATGCACCTCACTTAGCGACGGCGAAAGAGCGAGACGATAGGATACATCTCCTACTCGCTCTAGAATATCGAATGGCCCTATATACCTAGGACTAAGCTTTCCCCGTACGCCGAAGCGAATGACGCCGCGGTTAGGCGAGATCCTAAGGAATACATGGTCGCCGACAGCAAATTCTAAGGGACGCCGATGAGCATCGGCCCAATGGCGCTGGCGGTTTTGGGCAACTCGGAGGTGATCTCTGACCTTCCTGACCACTTCAACCGTCTGGGAAATCAATTCGGGTCCGAGCATCTGCCTCTCTCCGACATCGTCCCATGCTAGCGGGGATCTGCACTTCCTGCCATAAAGAGCCTCGAAGGGTGCCATCTGGATACTGGCCTGATAACTGTTGTTGTACGAGAATTCCACCAGGTGCAGATGATTCTCCCATGAACCACCGAAGTCAAGGGTGCAAGATCTCAACATATCTTCAAGGGTCTGGATTGTGCGCTCTGATTGACCATTCGTCTGCGGGTGATATGCTGAGCTGAATTGAAGGCGAGTCCCCAAACTCTTCTGCAAGCTGCGCCAAAAGTGTGATGTGAATCTTGAATCCCTGTCTGAGGTGATGCTGACTGACACACCATGAAGCCTGACGATCTGCCTGAGATACATCTCTGCTAGCTGCGCCGTCGACTGTCCAACTCTGAATGGAAAAAAGTGTGCCACCTTGGTAAGCCTGTCCACAATTACCCAAATAGCATCTCTGCCGGCCGGAGATCTGGGCAATCCGGTCACGAAATCCATGGTTATATGTTCCCATTTCCATTCTGGGATCGGTAAGGGTTGAAGAAGTCCAGCGGGCCTCTGATGTTCAGTCTTAACCTGTTGGCAAACCAAACACCGAGAGACAAACCGGGCTATCTCCCTCTTCATGCCATTCCACCAAAAATGCTGACGAATATCACGGTATATCTTCGTACCACCCGGATGAATAGAATATTGTGAACTGTGGGCTTCTGCCATGACTTCCCGTCTGATATCTCCACTGGGTACACAAAGACGAGTGCCGTGCCGAAGGGTACCGTCTTCATGGATACATAACTCTGGCCTTCTTCCTGCTTCACACTCTGCTCTGAGTCGCTGGATCTTGGAATCTGTTGACTGCGCCACCCGGATCCTCTCAACTATGCTGGACTGAACCTGTAAACTGGCCATCAATGCCACGCTGGTTGGAAGAACCACCTCAATTCCCATCTTCTGAAAATCTGCTAATAATTCTGGTTGCGCCGTCAAGAAATAAACTCCGGCTCTCCTGCTCAATGCATCTGCTACGACGTTGGCCTTCCCGGGATGATACTGCAAATCCACATCATAGTCCACTAGTAGCTCGAGCCATCTTCTCTGTCGCATATTAAGGTCCTTCTGGGTGAAAACATACTTCAGGCTCTTATGATCAGTAAAGATCTTCACTCTATCTCCGTACAAGTAATGTCTCCACAACTTCAAAGCAAACACTACCGTCGCCAATTCTAAGTCGTGGGTCGGGTAATTCTTCTCATGATCACGTAGTTGACGTGACGCATAAGATATTACCTTCCCATGCTGCATCAAGACACACCCCAATCCTCTGCCTGAAGCGTCGCAATAAACTGTGAATCCTCCGGTCCCATCTGGAAGGGTGAGAATGGGAGCCGTTATCAAACCTCGCTTCAACTTCTCAAATGATTCCTGACACTCTGCTGTCCAGACAAACGGCACATCCTTGCGGGTCAACTGGGTCATCGGCGCTGAAATCCTTACGAAATCTGAAACGAACCTCCGGTAGTAGCCGGCCAATCCAACAAAGCTGCGAACCTCTGCCACTGAGCTGGGTACCGGCCATGACTCGATAGCCACAATCTTCTGGGGATCCACTTCCACTCCTCCTCGGGTAATGATGTGATCCAAGTACGAAATGCGATCGAGCCAGAACTCGCATTTACTGAACTTGGCGTACAACTGATGCTCCCTAGGCATCTGTAGGACGACTCTGAGATGTTGCTCATGCTCTGCTTCACTCTTGCTGTAGACCAGGATGTCATCTAGGAACACGATCACAAATTGGTCCAAGTAAGGCATGAAAATGTGATTCATGAGGTCCATGAATACGGCCGGCGTATTGGTCGCTCCAAAGGGCATAACAAGGAACTCCCAATGTCCATACCTCGATCTGAATGCTGTCTTCGGGATGTCCTGCTCTCTGACTCTGATCTGGTGGTATCTCGACCGCAAATCGATCTTCGAGAACACTGAAGCCCCTCTGAGCTGATCAAACAAGTCATCTATCCTCGGAAGAGGGTATCTGTTCTTGATTGTCACCGAATTCAAGGTACGATAATCAACACATAGCCTGGACGTACCATCCTTCTTTTTCACAAGAAGCATCGGGGCTCCCCAAGGCGATCCACTTGCACGGATGAATCCCTTGGTCCTCAGTTCTTCAATCATCTTGTACAAAATCTCCAATTCTGAAGGCACCATCCTGTAGACTCGCTCTGATACTGGTGCTGTCCCGAGAATCAAGTCTATAGTGAACTCAATCTCCTGCTCTGGCGGCATCCCTGGAAGCTCCTCTGGAAAGACATCTGGAAACTCTTCAACTATCCGGGGTAACTGTACTGCTGCTACTGCCATCCGCAATGCTGGGGAAGACGGCTCCACTGCGCCTCTGGAAAACGAAAACTCTGGCTCGCCGGGGATACTAAAGACAACTCTGCCAATATGGCAGTCTATCCTAGCATACTGGTTCCTCAACCAATCCATGCCTAGGACTACATCATAGTCTGCCATAGGAAACTCTATGAATCTAGCGGGGAACTCCCTACCGCTAACTACGATCCGACACGAGGAAAACACTCGATCTACTCCCACAAGACCATTACCAGTAAGTATATTGAGCCTCACTGATAATGACTCGGGCTCCAATCCTATCCGTGTCGCGAATCGTGCAGACATGAATGAATGCGACGTACCAGAATCAAACAATACCGAAGCTGGAAAGGAGTTGACGAGAATAGTACCTGCCACTACCTCACCTGGTGCAACCTCTTCTTCCATAGCCATCATCATGGCCTGACCTTGTCCTCTGGCTGCTGGTCCCCTCTGCTGGAAACCTCTCTGCCTATTCTGGTTCTGAGCCTGGGCTTGTGCATACTGCTGGGGGTGTTGTTGCTGGAATGCCTGAGACTGAGGCGGCAAGGGCCACGAAGACTGATACAGCTGCTGCTGAACTGGTACTGGGGTCGGTCCTCTCACCGAAGAGCTAGAAGGGTTGGATGCTGATGAACCACCCCTATTCGGGCAAGCCCCAATCCTATGATCTGCTGCTCCACAAGCCAGGCACAATCCTTGCGCCATGCGACAGTCTGCCACCACATGGCCTGGCTTCCCGCAATGAGAACATCCCATCGCGGAAGTCTGCTTCTGCTTCTGCTGCTGCGGGTACGTCGGGGTCGAATGCTGAACCGACGTTACTGAGGCCGTCCGTCTCGGAGTTCCAATGGTCAAACCCCTAGCTGTCGGGGCTGGAGCTGATGATTGGTGCATCTGACTGTGGGACCGCTTCCTACCTCCGGTCCTATCCACGATCCTCTGGGAGGTATACTCATGCCTCCTAGCTGCTCTCAAGACAGCATCGAACGTCTGGTGCTCGAACTGCTCAACCGCCAATAAGATCTCCAAATGCAGTCCCTGCTGGAACCGCTGGGCCCTATCAAACTCGGTCGCCACCAAGGTGGGGGCAAACCTACTGAGTCTAGAAAACTCCGATGCATAACTGTCGACTGTTCTGCCTCCTTGCTTTAAGTTGGTAAATCTGGTCTGCAGGTCGTACCGAGCCACAGCATCGAAATACTTCGTCTGGAATCTCTCTCTAAATACTGCCCAAGCAATGGGTGCCACTAATCCCATGGCTTGCGCTGCCCACCAACTGCGAGCCAAGTCCAACAACTGCAGGCGTACCACCGCCACCTTCTCATTCTCAGGTGTCCTAGCTGCTTCCAGAATCACCTCGGTATCCTGAAGCCACGCATCTGCGGCAACCGTATCCTCGCTGCCGTCGAAGAAAGGAGGGTTCAATCGCTTGAAACTGTTCGCCGCCTGGTTCCCTGGATGACCACCTCTAGTCAAAGCATCTTGAACTGTCTGGTGCAGGGCGTCGCTTCGACGATCCTGGGAAGCTATTAAGGTCCTGATGAGGCCTACTAAGGTACCATCATCTGGCTCTGCGGGCTGGACGGGCCGAACTGGTGACTCTCCTCCAGTAGGCACAACTCTGGAGGCTACCCCAGAATGCTGGGCTTGATCTCCGGGTTGCTGCTGATCCGCGGGATGTGTTCCACCTCGTCGATCGGTAGGACCAGGTACAGTGCCGCTGAAGAAGACGACACAGGGAACAATAAGGAAAGGACCAGGACAGATCAATGAAATAAGCACAGGATCAGGGCAAGAATCCAGGGATTCAGAGGATACGAACAGAGATCAAGGACGAGGACTGATTGAGACATCTATCTGGTAAACCCCCACACATCTTGATTTACAAGACCTGCATGGGCCACCACTTAAACCATGTCACGCCCCAGAACCAGAATACTGGAGAGCGGGGGCAGACATAGCCAGCTACGTATATTGAAATGGAACCCACCTCGATATGCGATCACGGCTGTCTAGATATGTGAGGGTTTTCTACAAGCCAACAGTCTCTTATGGTCATGAACAAGCCTAGTGTCTCAATCACCACAAGTAAGTAAAGTCGCAAGATGTATGATCATTAAATATACAATAATAAGGCGTCCCAAATATTACATATTCAGCTGATCATGAAGCTAGTCGTTACAAAATGTTAGGACTAGCAAGAGTTTAGTCGTACATGATCAACCCTAGGATTTGTTAATCATGTTTACAGCCCGTAGGCAGACAGTAAGTAAAAGTGCTTCGAGCTAACAGGTGCTCGTCGGCTAAACGCCTCAAAAGAATAATTTTTACAATAGAGTGAGCGAAACAAAATAGAAAACCCACTCTTGGCCCGGGTTCCGTCTAGTTGTCACCATTGGGCTGGAAGCTTGGTAGATTCTCGGGAGCTGCTCCAAAATCTGGCCACACAAAACCAGCTGGATCAACCCCAGAAAGAGCAAGTGCCACAAGGAGGACACGAAATAAGAACAAAAGCCAGCAATCAGCACAAGAAACTAATATTAAAACTAAAATTACGAAAACATGTTAGGACGATATACGACGAGATAACCATGGAACTATTCCGATAGCCAGGTTACAACCCGTAAACCAAACAAGGACCGGGGTTGTAACCCTTCATCTGAACAGAGCTTGGTTTCCCACCATTTATCGGCAAGATAAGTAATGTAAGTAATCAAGACAGGAAGCAATCTTGCATATGACTAGACTGGTTTTACCTCATTCAATCAGTCACGGCCAAGCAGATCTTACGGCTTACTACTTTAACTAACTAGGGTTATCACAGACCTAATTACTAACAAGATGCAGTGAGATTGTTCCACAGCCACAAGCCCTGCAGACCATCCAGGCTACCCAGGACGAAAATTAGGGGTTGAATTCGGGTGGGTACATCGCCCGGGAGACAAATGTACCCTTAGGTGACTTAGAGGGTGCAACACTCGACGGTGCGCTGGAAATGTGCCCTACTCGACGGCAGGCTACAGATCCCAAGAGCGCCCAGGTAACGGGATTGCCTGTAGCTGTGTCATCTCTTCATGACTACTGGATTATTCTAGTTATTAACCTTAATCCATTTTAGTAGGTACTCCTGACCGTGGTACTCAGGAGTCCCATCCTAGACATGATGCAAGACTGGACAAGTGGATTAACAAGCAAGCAAGAGGGAACCACCCACAGTGTCAAGGCAAGTCAAGTTACAAGTTACAAGTCAAGTCAAGTCAGGAGTGCGCCGCCACGGGCCACTATCATGTCAGATTGGTCATGTCAGGAGTGCACCACTACGGGTCAAGGGGCAGCGTAGGTGAAAAGTCACGCACGCTCAAGGGGCAGCGTAGGTGAAAGGTCACGCACGCTCAAGGAGCAGCGTAGGTGAAAAGTCACGCACGCTCAAGGGGCAGCGTAGGTGAAAAGTCACGCTCGCTGAGAGAGCAGCGTAGGTGAAAAGTTATGCACGCTCAAGGGGCAGCGTAGGTGAAAAGTCACGCACGCTGAGAGAGCAGCGTAGGTGAAAAGTCACGCACGCTACAGAGAGCAGAGTACGTGAATGTCATGCACGCTGAGAGAGCAGCGTAGGTAAAAAGTCACGCACGCTACAGAGAGCAGCGTAGGTGAAAAGTCACGCACGCTGAGAGAGCAATGTACGTGAAAGTCACGCACGCTGAGAGAGCAATGTACGTGAAAGTCACGCACGCTCAAGGGAGCAGTGTACGTGAAAGTCACGCACGCTCAAGGGAGCAGTGTACGTGAAAGTCACGCACGCTCAAGGGAGCAGTGTACGTGAAAGTCACGCACGCTGAGAGAGAAATGTACGTGAAAGTCACGCATACTCAAGGAGACACGCTTCCAACAGGAAGCGTACTCAAACCTGCGTACGCAGCGCTAAGGAGCGCGCGTAGCTCAGGGTGCGTAAGCTAAATATCTCTGCACACTGCTCACTGTCTTCTCCAAACAGCAAAAACACCATGGATGAACCCAAGGCTTTAAAGCATCATAACTTGGCCATCCGAACTCCAAATCCAGATTTCCAAAGTTCCAACTTGGGTAGAATTGAATGCTCCTCCACTTGGAAACACCAAAACCCATGAAAATCCAACTTAAAGAGATCAAACCATGCAAAATCCAAAAATAGAAATAACTTAGATCTTGAGCAAAGGAGACTTCAAATCACAAAACACCAAGTTCTAATGTTGTTCACCATGACCTAATCTAGCAAATGAACCAAAAAAATAGGGCTCTCATGAAGTGGCAAGGTGCACTTGCCTAGGGTTGGGAGAGTTGTGTTGAGGAAGGAGATATAAAGAGGGGGAGTTGTGGTGGGGATGAGGGGTAGCATAGGCTAATGTGATCCAACTCACATAAAACCGAACCAAACCGAACCATTCCCAATAAAACCGAGCCATGAGGAAACCCAAAATACGAGAAATACCGAAATTTCACAAGCTGAGAAAAATAAAAATACATGCCCAAATCCAGATACGAGTATAAATACGAAATACGGGAAATACGGGAAATGAGGGTGACAGGCCCCCTCCTCGTCCTCTGTAATATTTTCAATAGGTCCAGTCAGGACAGGAGCGAGTACAGTACATCTCAACAGTTCATAGCAGGTTAGAAAATATAATCATGCAGTAAAGTAAGATACAGGTACTGAAAGAAATGTTGTATGTAAAAGAGAGAGAGCTGTAATAGAAATATCTACTATAAATAGAGAACTAACATGTGGCTAGTGAGTCAGAGTACAATATAAACATGTAAATGGCATAGGAGATTCTGATAAGACACTATGGAAGAGATTCTGATAAGATACTACTTGGGTATTATTCACATGTCTACTTCTACTCCCCCGTACCCCCAATCAGTACACAAGGATCCAAACAGGTTATGTTATGATACTATATAACAGCCCCCGAAGGGTGGTAAGCCTCCGAAAGGTGATAAGCCCCCGAAGGGTGATAAGCCTCCGAAAGGTGATAAGCCCGCGAAGGGTGATAAGCCTCCGAAAGGTGGTACATAGTAGTCCCAAAAATAGGGATTCTAGGAGACTCTGTGATCATAAGAGTATATGTCACAAGTGATCGAAGAATCTGTGAAGCATAGTGATACGACATGTAAGTGAAACGCACAGAACATGTAGTACCCGATGCTCCCTAAGGATAACATCTCAAGAAGGGATCCGTATAGTACCAACCCGTGTGACCAACGTGACAGTACAAGTAAAGTAATTCAATACAGGAAATAATTCTAAGCAGGATATAAAATGATCAGAGAATGTACTCGCCTGGTATCTGAGTGTCTAATATGAAAGTACTGTCCGAGGAGTGGTGTCTAGCTCCTAATCAGAACAGCACAAGTCATAACAAGTCCAAAATGGTAAAATGAAGTCCTACTATGCATTCTACATGATTCTAGGTCAATCTAGGCCAAAGTCAACTCTTGGTCAACTCTGGTCAACCCTAGAAGTCAACTAGGTCAACCAAGTCTAAACTAGGCTATACTAAGTCTAATAAAGTTGCACAAGCCCTATCTAGGCTCACCAAGCTATACCACACTTCCTAGGCCTATTCTCAACACATGCATATACATTACCTACATATAGCAATTACACAAGTTATATACATATAGTTCAACATACATATATATATAGGCAACATTACATATATTATATATGTATACATATTATACACATAAACTAAACTATATGAGACTAGGGGATTTATATAGAGAGAGTGTGTGTACAAGTGTAAACTGTCAAGAGGGGGAAATGTTGTGTGTGTGTGTAATGGTAAAAACAGTGTGCAGGAATAAAACAGTGAAGAGAGAGAGACAAGGCTGTGTGTGTGTGGAGATTACAAGAGAGTGTGTAGGAAACCTGTATGCTAGAGTGTGTGTATGGTGTGTTAAGGAGTGAGGGTAAAATGTGTGTATGCATGACAGTATATAGGAAGGGAGAGAAATCAGTGAGTGTGTGAATGGTGTACTGAATAGAGTGATATGGTGAGGGTGCACTGTAAAACTGGAAACAGTGGCAATCTCAGGTTTCACACAAAACTGAATATAAAAATCCTAATATCAGGTTTCAGCCACAAAACCAATCACAACACTTAATACATCACAGCTTTCAGGTTTAAGGATAAAAGAACACACTCAAACGATTTCATACTAAATTGTAAAGGAAAGAAGGAAAAAAAATCATTCATTAACAGTTCAGGTTTCTCATAAATAGGCAAAAAGGAAATCAATCCAGGTTATTAGAACTAAGGATCAATATATGTATTGAAGGGGAGACCAATTTCCAGGTTATTAACAGAGATTCTCAGGTTCATTTGTAAAGCTAAGACTGGGTCTAGTTTAAAGCATGAATGCAAGTGTGTGAAATACAAGAAGACATGTATTTGTATATGTGAAGGTCTGGGTACAGTTAGATGTTGGCTAAAATCACTAAACAAACTGAAAACAAAAATTCAGAAATCAGAAAACTGTTAACAGTTTTCCAGTTTCTCCCCAACTCCTCATTTGAACTCAAATCAATGCCAATTCACCCAAAAACCTAACCATGGTTAGATAATATATAGGAGATTAGATTAGAGCTTATAAAACATGCATTAATCAGTGATTACTAGGTTAAACTAACTAGGCAAACTTAATTTCGAAACTGGAAAGTTAACAGTAATGCAAGTATCAGTGACTTTGGTTAAATGAGAAATTGAATAGGAAAAATTAAACTAATCATGAATCTAAAGGTTGGTAATTGAAAACAACCCATGTGCACAAACCCCACACATCCATTTCGTGTCACCCAAGGCCAGACACGGCGTGTCCAATGCAAAGAACTCAAAAACCAACACACACAGTGCACTGTCTCGTGCACACGTGCACTTGTGTCGTGTGCACGACACAAGACTCAAGCGAGTCTCGTGGTCATCCACATAGGTAGCCCACCTATAGGGCTACCTCATAGGCCCATTGGCCAGTGCCCACAATGTGTCAGTGTCGGACACGAGGCCCATATCAGTGGCAAAAATCAACAGTGCACTGCACAGGCTATTCCCCGTGTACGATTGATTCCTCCTTCGACACGACACAAAACCCAATAAAACTTGGGGAATGTCATGACATACATTGCCCCTAGGTTTTCCTTGAATTTCGTGTCCTGAAACCCCGTGTCGTGTCCGCTACAGACCCCGTGCAGCAGGGGAACACTGTAGCTCGCGCGCGAGCGTGTGCACGCGCGTGTCCAAACGATGAATCCGACACGAAACGACACGAACACTACCACATTAGAACAGGACACAATGAGCAAGATTAAAACTAATATTCCTATTCAAAAATATCCTGGAAACTAGGTCGAAGGGTCCACTGGGGCATTTCGAAAAACAGTCTAGGTCAGGGACTGATACGTGTCCAGAACGGATACGAAACCCAATGAACTCGACACGAAGCCTATACAGACACTTAGGGGACCCTTAGGGCTTCCTAATCATGAAGACAAAATGAAAATCCATGGATAAATGACAAAGTTACCTATTGATGAACAATGGGTGAAAAATTCCCAAATGGAATGATTCCTCAAGCTACCAAAATCCCACAAATTGTTTCCTTCCTGTAAACAATCAATACCAACAGCAAGAACAATGAATTTAGGTCTTAATGGAATTGGTTTGGGAGAAAAAGGATTTAAAAAGGATTTATAATGAATTTCTAAAGATTTGAAAATACCTTTCTTCTCAACTTGTTCTTTCCTAAAGAGGCTAGCCCTAAACTAAGAGAGTACTTATAGGGGTGTGGTTCCCAAAGCTTTAGGTGGCTGGCCAAGTCAAGTAGGGTTAGGGTTTGCTAATTTTTGAGCTTTGGGCCAAGTTACATAGGCTATGGCTAAGTTGTTTTATTAATTGGTTCAAACCATAAGTCATGACTTATGACTTATCTAATTCTATGACTAACTTGAGTCTAACGACCAAACTATGGATTAACTTAGGTTAGACTAGAGTCACATAACCTAACCAAGTCCATACTAACTAGGGTTAGCCCCTAGGTTGGTCCACAAGGGTCAACACTAGTCAAAGTCAACCTAGTCCAAACAATTCCAAAATAATTCCTAAAAATTCCCAAAAATTCTAATAAAATCTAATAAATTTAAATTATCCCAAAAATGACAAAAATACCCTCATATGGAAAACTGGGTGTTACATCCTAAAACTTAATCTATCATGTAAAACCTATCTAGTAGGTATCAATACACATGCTCATAAATAATGTGATAATTTAACATTAGTTTATATCAATACAATTGGATTTAAAACTCAGGAATTGAGAACTGTACACTGCGTATCAGTCCTAAAGGGAGATTCAAATTTGACTATTAAAACACATTAATATTAGAGACTAAGGGTTGGTAATTGAAGAACAACAAGTGCTCGTGTCTCCTAGGTAGATTTGTGTCCAACACAATGCGACACAGCGCGTGTCCAAGCCACAAAACATGAATCGAGCACTTATAGTGCACGTTCAAAACACTGTGTAGTGCACATGTACACGCGTGTCGTGTACACGACACAACACGAGCTAGGACACGTGCTTGTGTCAGTGGGTACGCCTAGGGTTAGTCTAGGTCTGACACACCCTGAATCCCAGCCAAGTGTCGCCGTGTCCGACTTACAAAGCCGTGTCCGAACCCAAAAATACAGACTGAACCAACAGTGAAAAACCTGTACAGAGTGAATCTCGTATCCGACACGACACGAGAAGACTTGGGACTTGGGGGAGACTCGCAGACGTTGCCCCCACCTTCTCGTCCAATCTCAGCTCGCCATGTGACCTGTGCAGTGAGCACAAGGCCACGAGTAGCAGGGGATCACTGTACACGGGCGCGCAGGCATGTGTATGAGTGCGACACGACACCAAATCATCACGAGACACGCTCAGTCGAGCAAAAACACATAAGCGACATCCAAACACAACTTCCTATTCATTTATATTTCAAAATCTCGATCGAAATGCCCACTGTGGCATTTCGTCGAACTCCTGCGTTCGGTTACTGATACGTGTCCGATACGGACACGTACAGGACACAAAATGGTGCAAACCCTATTCCTACAGTACAAGGACACCTAGGGCTTGGTGTTTATGCAATGAAACCCTAATTTCAATGGAGAGATAGAGTTTTACCTAGGTGTGTTCTTCACAACAAAAAGGCCTCTTCAAAGGAGATCTCCAAAGCCACTTAAAGTCTCCAAATTGTTTCAATCCTGAGATTTGACTCCACAAACAGTAGGAGAACAGTATTTAGAATACTATGGAAGAAATTTCAATAAAAATAGAGCACTAATGATTAATCTATGAAGAAATAAAAATGAAGGCTCACCTTGTTCTTAGGAAAATGATGGAATATTGAAAAGAGGCACAACTTTCTAAAGAGATACTTTATAGGCAAGGGGGGTCCTTGGCCGGCCACTAGCTAGGGTTAGGGTTTCTAGGGGTGCATCTAAGGCTAGCAATGCATCATGACTATTTGGATGGCCTAAAATCTAGGGCTTCTTTCTAGTCAAGTTGCAACCCAATCACTTAGCTAATCATGACTTAAACCTATTTAACCAATGCTAACTAAACTCAATGTGACTAACTAGACTAGCTATGACTAATCTAGGTTAGGTCCAATCTAGGTTAGGCTAACCTAAACCATATGGCAATCAATTAACTAGTATTTAAATCATACCATTCTAATTAATCATTTTAAATTCTTAATAAAATATATTAAATTCAAATAATTCAAAAATGACAAAAATACACTCAAACTAGATATGATAAATGAAATACCCTATTCACATGGCTAGGCTCTAGGTCACTATCTCTAGGGTTACACTAGCAAAATACCAAATCATAAGTCATGATTTTAAATAATTTAAAATGATTAAAATCACCAAAAATCATAATATGAAATAAATATCAATAAATAATAATTATAATTATAAAATTTTAAAATTACCCTCATCTAGAAAACTGGGTGTTACAATCCTACCCACCTTATAAAAATTTCGTCCTCGAAATTAAGATGATCGCACCCCCTTCTAGGTCAAACATAGTCAAGGGTCAATCACTAATCAATTTTCTCAACATCCTAGTACTTGGTCATCAGTGGGTCAACTTCTTAGGATTTTACCTATGCTAGCTACCAAAGTGTTGGCAACCAGAATTTAGCAAAAAGAGAAACTCTATAATAGGCTAGCTCTTAACTTTCCAATCCTATCAAGTCACCCATAACTAAGTACCTACAATCTAAGCACACCAATCCCAAATACCACATATACATAAGCTCAAGAATAGCAACCCATCACATATATCCTAAGTATATCATCCATATATATATATATATATATATATATATATATAACTGATCAACCAAGGGTTAAAGTAGACTAAACTTATAAGAGACTGAAACAAAAGATCAGGAATTAGGCTAAGGATGAATGGTCTGAAACATCAATATAGGCAAAAGGGAATGATGCCAAGGGGACTAAAATTATGAGCTAAAGGACAGGACATTTGGGTCCACTTGTATAGTCAAAGTGAAAGAAAACATACATGGTGACTGAAACATGCCTCTAGATCAACCTGGCCTCTCCTCTATATCTGGTTGAACTAACTATATGCAGGACAGTGGTCTGAAGAAGTGAACCAGACTGGTGTACAGGGAATGCAATTGGCAGTATACTGCAAATGAGTGCAGGCTACGTACCAATCAAAATACATTACATATATATACAAACTATATATATTAACCCTCATCACCTCAACTCTACTCAAGGTCTAAAACACACACTCCCTACCACATGCCTATCACTCCAATGAAGGGGTTAGATACTATAAGGTGTACTGGGACAGAATAGTGAACTGTCCCAAGGGGTGAGTGCAGACCTCTAGTATGCATGATACTAACTCTCCAGATATGTAGAATATGGTAAGGGGTTAATGGTTATATTGGTGAGTCAATAATTGGGGTCTGAACTATGGTCCAGTGAAACCTATGATGCAACATGGTAGGTAATGAATTTTGAGTTCAGTGAACAACTTGTACAAGTCTGAACCAAGGGGACAGGGTATCTAGTGAAGGGTCTGCACACTGTCTATAAAGGTTGATCAAACATGACTGAACTCAACACAAAGAGAACTTAACTAAAAATAGAAACTGGACCAATATAGGCTAAATAACTTGTCAATAATCATATACAACAATGACCTATAGGTACCAACCAACCCATATCCCATATGCCAATATTATCTGCAACCTATCTATATAAATAGACCTCTCGGTCTTAGGTGAAACTACAACTATACTCAAGGGCAGGCTCTGGTCATGGGTGCCTCACTGGGAAGGGTAAGAAAAAAAATAATAATAGATCATCAAGGATGTAAGGCATACTAACATCCTATATGTAAACTGGTTGGTATTATAAATAACAGGAGAATCATCTACACTGGGTTACTATTCTAATACTTATGCTAACTATCATCTCTAGGGTACAGACACTCTACGAGTCATCATATCATTATACTATGAAAGAACCACATATGAATAAGCTCTACAAAACTAAATATCCCTACTCCTAATTTATTTATAACAACAGAAGGGTATGATGTTTTAAACCTTCTCAAGATACAATCTGTTAATCATATGCGTCTGTCCAAAATCATTTTGTCCAGAGTCTTCATCATGCTAGTGAGCAAGGCTACGATAATCACAGAGTCCTTGATTAAGGTACGTACCTCTAGGTTCATGGTATTTAAAATTTTTGTATTGCCGCATGCGACGGCGAAAACCTTAAATTCCCATACCCGAGAAATACATCCAAAATCTGACTACATGTCCTCACTATGCCAAATAACACGACTATCGAAGGTTCTAGATCCTATAACTGAGGTGACCTAGCCCATATAATTTTCTTAGAAGAAAAACAAACATAACAAAAGAGCAACATGAAAAAAATTAATCAATCAGCAAGGAACAGATGGAATCGAATTTCAAGGTAGTTATAAAAGATAATTGCGGGAATGGAATCGAGAAAAACGGAACTTGCAGCAAGATCTCCAATGGTCTGTGCATCCTCGACTGTCCTGACGATAGCACACCCCTGCTGGTTTCCCCTGGTCTGCTGCTGATACTGCATGAACCGCTGCTGCTGAGACAAATCGAGAATGACAGGAAAAGTCTCTGTACAGACAGAGGTGTACCTCCAATGTAGCAGAAACGCCAACCTGAGTCGGCACAATAGGAGCTGCGGTCTCGAGGCCCTGATGAACAGGACGAGAGGTGGCCAGCCTCTCGATAATATTCCCCGAACCGAAGCGATGAAATCATGTCTCCATAACTATTATGGAGACGGATCAAAACAAGAAGCAATTTCTGAGAATGATGCAAAAATTCAAAGGAGGACAGTTTATATTCAAGGAAAGTCAATAAGCAACAATTTAGATAAAATGAATCTGATTAAGAGTTTTTCCGAGTATGATTAGTACCTTCAAAAATATTCTAATTCCTACTGCAGGCTGTAGTGATACTCTAGTTCGAATACCACTACATAAACTCGACCTGCATAGGCCACCACTAAAAACGTGTCACGACCCGTACCCTAGAGTAAGGGCACGAGAAGTGGGTACGTCCAGCCTACGCCGCAGTGTCGACGGTAGAACGCTGTCCTAGGTCACAACATCTAACAATATAATGCTAAGCAGTTTATACTCCCCGAATGGGGGTGACATAGCAGAATGTAAACTCAATCACAACTAAGGAAGAAGAAGCACGATATGATATAGAACTCAAAGAAATACAGATGATCAGAAGAGTCTAAGTGTCTAAGACAACATCTCAGCAACATCCAGAATACAAGTCTCAACTACTGAATATGAAAGAATATACACAATCCAGATCTCAAATGACAGAAATAGTAAAACCTAGACTAAACTAGTCCCAAGACAACATTAGTAAGATAAAGCCTAACTAAACTAGTCTAGGCAGTAGGAGTAACGTCATCAGCTAGAGCTGGGTCCTCCTGAGAGTACAGCTCACAAGTGTCGTCTAGGGCTGTCCCATAGAAGGTGTCGATACCGGCCTCATCCTCGTCCTCTGTAAATATTCAACGGTGTCTGTCACGCCCCAGAACCAGAATACTGGAGAGCGGGGGTGAACATAGCCAGCTATGTATATTGAAATGAAGACCATCTCGCTATACGGTCACGGCTGTCTAGATATGAGGGTTTACTACAAGCCAACGGTCTCTTAAGGTCAAGCCTATTGTCTCAATCTTAAGCAAGTAATATAGTTACAAGATGTTTGACCACCAAATATACAATAAAAGGCATCCCAAATATTACATATCAGCTGATCATGAATCTAGTCGTACAAAATGCAAGGACTAGCAAGAGTTAAGTCATACATATTCAACCCTAGGATTTGTTAATCATGTTTACAGTCCGTAGGCAGACAGTAAGTAAAGGTGCATCGAGCTAACAGGTGCTCGTCGGCTAAACGCCTCAAAAGAATAATTTACAATAGAGTGAGCGAAACAAAATAGAAAAAACCCACACGTAGCCCGGGTTCCTTCTAGTCGCCACCATCGGGCTGGAGGTTCGGTAGATCCTCGGGTGCTGCTCTAAAATCTGGCCACACAAAACCAGCTGGGTCAAACCCCAGAAAGAGCAAGTGCCACAAAGGAGGCCACGAAATAAGAACAAAAGCCAACATATCAGAACATAAGAAAATGGAAGAAAATACAAGTAATAAGGTACAACGGGACAATAAACGACTAGGGACATGGAACCATTTCGGGAGCCAGATTACAACCCGTAAGCCAAACAAGGACCGAGGTTGTAACCCTTCGCCTGAATAGTACTGTCTCTATCCATTTATTGTTAAAGATAAGTAAAACAATCATGCACAGGAGTAACCGGGTACAGGGACTAGACAAGACTTAGACAGAGCTAGACAACATCCATTCACAAGCGGCCAAGCAATTACTACGGCTTACTACTTTAACTAACTAGGGTTATCACAAGCCTAATTACTAACAAGATGCAAGTGAGAATTTCCCAGTCCCAAGCCCTGCAGACTATCCAGTTATCCTTCTGCGTGTTGAGAGTATGGTTGGGTACATCGCCCAGGGGACGATATACCCTTAGGTGACTTAGAGGGTGCAACACATGACAGTGTGCTGGAAATGTGCTCTACTCGTCGGCAAGCTACAAGTCCAATTAAAGCGCCCAGATAACGAGATTGCCTGTGACTGGAAATTCTTCATGAACTATAGTTTGATCTAGTCATTAGCCTATTCCATATTCAGTGTGAATCCCTGACCGTGGGAACCAGGGAGTCACGTCCTAGACATGATGCAAGACAAGACAAGTGGATTGCACAAGCAAGCAAGCAGGAACACCCACGGTGTCAGAGTTAGTTACAAGAGTCAAGTTAGCCGTCGCAACAGCATCAAGTCAAGCCAGGTCCAGTTAAGTTACAAGTGCAAGTCAAGTCAGGTACAGGTCAAGAGTGCGCCGCCATGGGCCACTATCAAGTTATCCAGTTACCGGGGTTAATAGGAATCACAGGTTACAAGTTAAGTGTGCACCCCATCGGGTTACTATCAAGAAGATCAAAAGTACCAGGATCATAAATCACAGAAATTAGGATACCATATTAGTCATAAGCAAATCATCAAAACCGTGCCAGGACGTGTTGAGCCAAGACAGTCGTGTTATGTGGAACAAGATCTCAAACACCAATGAACAATAGAGAAACCAAGCCCCAGAATCAATACCAAAGCACCATGATTATTAGATTGCGTAAGGGTCCCTGGGGTCGGGTTGCGCAAGGTGTCAGGGGTTAGATGGCGCTGAGTTAGGTTGCGCAGGGTGTGAAGTGCGCGGGGGCCAAGTGCGCTGGGTCGAAGGCGCAGGGGTCAAGTGCGCTGGGATGGATGGCGCAGCTATGGATGGTGCTGGGTGCGATTGTGCATGGACTGGCTTGCGCTAGGTTCAAGTGCGCTGGGAATAGGTGGCGCAGGGGTGAAGTGCGCCAGGGAAACAGGGAAGCAGGGCCGATGGCGCAGAGGCCAATGGCGCACGGCCGAGGGCGCGTGGGCCGATGGCGCACGGCCGATGGCGCATGGGCCATTGGCGCACGGAAGGGATGCGCATTTCGCCAAGGAGCAAGCTGCGCAGATCAGCCAGCGCTAAAGAGCGCTGGCCGAGGGGGATGCGCGGTTTAGTACTGCGCTAAAGAGCGCAGACTGAGGTCTTCTTCTCCAGGCCGAGAGGAAGCATCAAGAACTCCAAAAATTCAATCTTTCATATCTTGGCCAAATGAAAACCAAATCTAGATTTTTATAGTTCTAACTTGAGTAAAATTGAATTCTCTTCCACATAGAAGCATCAAAACAAACAAAAATCAAAGTTTGATAGGTCAAAACTAAGAATTTCGAAAATAGTTAAAATCTAGATCTAGAAAAATGGAAGCTCCAAAACACAAAATGCCAAGTTCTAATGTTGATCACCATGGCCTAATCTAACTAATGGAAAAATAAAATGGGGTTCTCATGTGGTGGCAAGGTGCACTTGCCTATGGTGTTGGTGTTGTGTAGAGGAAGGAAGAAGAAGAAGATAGAGAAATTAATGGAGAGTAAAGAGGAGAGAGAAAAGGTTGGTAGGGATTTAATGAGGGTGGGTTGTGTTGAGGGTGGAGCATAGGCTAAAGGTGTTCCTCTTGGGTTAAAATCAAACCAACTCAAACCAAACCAATTAAAACCGAGCCGAGCCGAAACCCAAAATACGAGAAAACCCTAAAATTCCACAAGTCCATTAAATAAAATATCTGGCAAAATCCAATTACGAGTATAAATACGAAATACGAGAAATTGGGGTGACAACTCTACCCACCTTAAAAGAATTCCGTCCTCGAAATTTAATCAAGGAGCTAGAGACTGACACGGCAAGCTACATTAAACAACAACATCTACACTAAGCAGTTCAATCATACAATCATACATGCAATCAAGGAATGAAGAGCATAAGGCATAAGGAAGACATTATACCTTACGAGTCAAACGGGTAGAGATATTGCGATCGGATGTCATCCTCACGCTCCCACGTTGACTCACCCAGAGAGTAATGACCCCAAGCAACACGGACTAAGCTAATAGTCTTGTTCTTGAGTATCTTCTCTCTCCGGTCCAATATAGACACGGGCTTCTCCTCATACGAAAGGTTGGTACCAACAACCTATTCCGAATGGTCCAGGATATGGCTCGGGTCCGGGATGTACCATCGTAATTGGGACACAGGTAATACATCATGCACCTCACTTAGCGACGGCGGAAGAGCGAGACGATAGGATACGTCTCCTACTCGCTCCAGGATATCGAACGGCCCTATATACCTAGGACTAAGCTTTCCCCGCACGCCAAAGCGAATGACGCCGCGGTTAGGCGAGATCCTAAGGAATACATGGTCGTCGATAGCAAACTCTAAGGGACGCCGATGGGCATTGGCCCAATGCCGCTGGCGATCTTGGACAACTCGAAGATGATCCCTGACTTTTCTGACTACTTCAACCGTCTGGGCAATCATTTCTGGACCGAGCATCTGCCTCTCTCCAACATCATCCCACACTAGCGGGGATCTGCACTTCCTACCATACAGTGCCTCGAACGGAGCCATCTGGATGCTGGCCTGGAAGCTATTGTTGTACGAGAACTCCACCAGGTGCAGGTGATCCTCCCACGAACCACCGAAGTCAAGCGTACAAGATCTCAATATGTCTTCAAGAGTCTGGATTGTGCGCTCTGACTGACCATCTGTCTACGGATGATATGCCGAACTGAACTGGAGACGAGTTCCCAAACTCTCTTGCAGGCTGTGCCAAAAGTGTGATGTAAACCTTGAATCTTGATCCGAGGTGATACTGACGGGCAAACCGTGAAGCCTGACAATCTGCCTGAGGTATATCTCTGCCAACTGAGCCGTGGACTGCCCCACTCTGAATGGGAGAAAATGAGCCACCTTCGTGAGCCAGTCAACTATAACCCAAATAGCATCTCGACCAGCTGGGGATCTAGGCAATCCAGTCACAAAATCCATGGTCACATGCTCCTACTTCCATTCTGGAATCGGCAAGGGCTGAAGAAGTCCAGCGGGCCTCTGATGTTCAGCTTTAACCTGTTGGCAAATCAAACACCGAGAGACAAACCGAGCTATCTCCCTCTTCATGCCATTCCACCAGAAATGCTGACGGATATCACGGTACATCTTCGTGCCACCGGGATGAATAGAATACTGTGAACTATGAGCTTCTGCCATGACCTCCTGTCTGATATCTCCACTGGGTACACAAAGACGAGTGCCGTGCCGAAGTGTACCATCTTCATGAATGCACAACTCTGGTCTTCTTCCTGCCTCACACTCTGCTCTGAGCCGTTGAAGCTTGGAATCTGTAGACTGCGCCACCCGGATCCTCTCAACTATGCTGGACTGAACCTGTAGACTGGCCATTAATGCCACGTTGGTAGGAAGAATCACTTCAATTCCCATCTTCTGAAAATCTGCTAGTAACTATGGTTGCGCCGTTAGGAGGTAAACTCTGGCTCTCCGGCTCAACGCATCTGCTACAACGTTGGCCTTCCCGGGGTGATACTGCAAATCCACATCGTAGTCCACCAATAGCTCAAGCCATCTTCTCTGTCGCATATTAAGGTCCTTCTGGGTGAAAACATACTTCAGGCTCTTGTGATCAGTAAATATCTCCACTCTATCTCCGTACAAGTAGTGCCTCCACAACTTAAGTACAAACACTACTGCTGCCAGCTCCAAGTCGTAGGTCGGGTAATTCTTCTTATGATCACGAAGTTGACGTGATGCATAAGATATTACCTTCCCATGCTGCATCAAGACACACCCCAATCCTCTGCCTGAAGCGTCGTAATAAACTGTGAATCCTCCGGTCCCATCTGGAAGTGTGAGAATGGGTAGGATCGTTGAGCACCTCTAGAGGAGGGGTGAATAGAGTGCGTGTGTGCAGCGGAAAATAATCACCAATTAAAAAATTAAACTATGGCAGATATGTAAGAGACAGTAAATAAAGATAGGAGAATCAAACTCAGTGACACAGCGATGTATACTGGTATCCCTCTGAGAGGACTAATCCAGTCTCGAGTACTCTTGTTCGATGTTAATCCACTATGGCACAAGCTTTAACTGAGAGCTTGCAATCTCTTACAACACCGTGCTTGGTGACAAGCGCACGACCGGCTTCACAACACCGTGCTTGGAGGCGAGCGCACGACCGGCTCCACAACAGAAAAGTTGTTGAAACTCAAACGACCTCTTACAACTCTTGAGTAACCAAAAGACTGTAAATCAACTCTGATAGTACTGGCTTTTGGCTAAGAGATGTGTAGGTGAGATTTGAAAATCTTAGATCGTTTAGAAAACACTTGAATAGTAGAGAAGAGAAGATGAAGAATGAATTGATGATTTGAAGTGAAAAGTTCTTCTCTATTTATAGGTGTTTTCACCAACCGAACTCGGGCAGAACTCGGGCAGAGTTCGGGTGCAAATATCTCGCAAAATAGACGTTGCTCGCAGATTTGGAGACAACTGAAGTTTGAATACAAACTGACCGAACTCGGTCAGAGTTCGGACCGAACTCGGGCCGAACTCGGCTCGGAGTTCTGTCAGGAGATATTTTGAAATTCTTTTGTAAAAAAAAAAACAGTTTTCAAACTGGTTTTTGGTTATTTGTAAAATCATTTGAAAAGAATATTTTCGAAATATGATTTTGTAATATTTGTAACTGAAAATACGAAAGGGTAAAAATAGGATTCTAGAAATGAGGACAATTTTAACCCTAAGCCAGTATTACCATAATTGATTTCACAAAGTAATTCCTAGACTCAATAAAATATAAAATACAGAATAAAAGTAGAAAAGAGTCTTCAGAAGATTTTGATGACTTTGACGCATTGATTTATGCAGTACATCGTCCGTTGAATATGATTTCATGCATCCTGAAATAGTTAGCAGCATTTTCTATATTTTGTGTATTGACTAAAGTATATGTTGATTATCGAAATCGGGTGTGACCGTGGAATGGGCCAACAGTAGTAGCCGGCCAATCCAAGAAAGCTGCGAACCTCTGCCACTGAGCTAGGTACTGGCCATGACTCGATAGCCACAATCTTCTGGAGATCCACTTCTACTCCTCCTCGGGTAATGATGTGACCCAAGTACGAAATGTGATCGAGCCAGAACTCGCATTTACTGAACTTGGCGTACAACTGATGCTCTTAAGCGTCTGAAGGACGACTCTGAGATGCTGCACATGCTCTGCTTCGCTCTTGCTGTAGACCAGGATATCATCTAGGAACACAATCACGAACTGATCCAAATAAGGCATGAAAATACGATTCATGAGGTCCATGAATACAGCCGGCGCATTGGTTGCTCCAAAGGGCATAACAAGAAACTCCCAATGTCCATACCTCGATCTAAACGCTGTCTTCGGGATGTCCTGCTCTCTGACTCTGATCTGGTGGTATCCTGACCGCAAGTCTATCTTCGAAAACACTGAAGCCCCTTTGAGTTGATCAAACAAGTCATCTATCCTCGGGAGAGGGTATCTGTTCTTGATTGTCACTGAGTTCAAGGTACGATAATCTACACATAACCTGGGCGTACCATCCTTCTTTTTCACAAGAAGCATCGGGACTCCCCAAGGCGATCCACTTGCACGAATGAATCCCTTGGTCCTGAGTTCTTCAATCATCTTGTACAAAATCTCCAACTCTGAAGATGCCATTCTATAGAGTCGCTCCGATACTGGTGTTGTTCCAGGGATCAAGTCTATAGTGAACTCAATCTCCCGCTCTGGCGACATCCCTGAAAGTTCCTCTGGGAAGACATCTGGAAACTCTTTAACTATCCAGGGTAACTGCACTGCGGCTACTGCCATCCGCAATACTGGAGAAGATGGCTCCACCGCGCCTCTGGAAAATGAAAACTCTGGCTCGCCTGGAATACTAAAGACAACCCTGCCAACATGGCAGTCTATCCTAGCATACTGGTTCCTCAACCAATCCATGCCTACGACTACATCATAGTCTGCCATAGGGAATTCTATAAATCTAGCGGGGAACTCTCTACCGCTAACTACGATCCGACACGAGGAAAACACTCGATCTACTCCAACAAGACCATTACCAGTAAGTATATTAAGCCTCACTGACAATGACTCGGGCTCCAATCCTACCCGTGTCGCGAATCGTGCAGATATGAATGAATGCGATGCACCAGAATCAAATAATACCGATGCTGGAAAGAAGTTGACGAGAATAGTACCTGCCACTACCTCACCTGGTGCAACTTCTTCATCCATAGTCATCATCATGGCCTGACCTCTAGCTGCGGGTCCCCTCTGCTGGAAACCTCTCTGCCTGCTCTGCACTTGGGCTTGGGTATACTGCTGCTGGTTCTGCTGATGAAATGCCTGGACCTGAGGCAACAATAGCCTCGGGTACTGCTGCTGCTGCACAGGTGCTGGTCCCCTAACCGATGGACTGGTTAGGTTGGAAGAGGAAGAACTACCCCTATTCGGGCAGGCTCCTATCTTGTGATCTGCCGCTCCACAAGCCAGGCACAATCCTTGCACCCTGCAACATTCCGCCACTACATGGCCTGACTTTCCACAATAAGAACATCCCATCGCGGAAGTCTGCTTCTGCTTCTGCTGCTGCGGGTACGTTGGGGTCGAATGCTGAACCGACGTCCCTGAGGCCGCCCGCCTCAGAGTTCCAATAGTCAAACTCCTAGCTGCCGGGGCTGGAGCTGATGATTGGTGCATCTGACTGTGGGACCGCTTCCTACCTCCGGTCCTATCCACGATCCTCTGGGAGGTGTACTCATGCCTCCTAGTCGCTCTCAATACTGCATCGAACGTCTGGTGCTCGAACTGCTCAACTGCCAACAAGATCTCCAAATGCAGTCCCTGTTGGAACCGCTGGGCCCTATCAAACTCGGTCGCCACCAAAGTGGGGGCAAACCTACTGAGTCTAGAAAACTCAGATGCATAACTGTCGACCGTTCTGCCTCCTTGCTTCAAGTTGGTGAATCTCGTCTGTAGGTCGTACCGAGCCACAGCATCGAAATACTTTGTCTGGAACCTCTCTATAAACACTGCCCAAGCAATGGATGCCACTAATCCCATGGCTTGCGCTGCCCACCAACTGCGAGCTAAATCCAGCAACTGCAGGCGTACCACCGCCACCTTCTCATTCTCAGGTGTCCTAGCTGCTTCCAGAACCACCTCGGTATCCTGAAGCCAAGCGTCCGCGGCAATCGCATCCTCGCTGTCGTCGAAGAACGGAGGGTTCAAGCGCTTGAAGCTGTTGGCCGCGCTGTTCCCTGGATGACCGCCTCTGGTTAAAGCATCAGCCACTACCTGGTGCAAGGCGTCTCCTCTGCGATCTTGAGAAGTTATCAAGGCCCTGACGAGACCTACCAAGGTTCCATCATCCGGCTCGGCAGGCTGAACGGGCTGAACTAGGGGCTCTCCTCCCGTAGGCACAACTCTGGAGGCTACTCCGGAGTGCTGGGCTTGATCTCCGGGCTGCTGGTCCGCGGGAGTTGCTCTGCCTTGCTGATCGGCTGGTTTATGAACAATGTCGCTGAAGAAAATGACATAGGAAACAATAAGGAAGGACCAGGATAGATCAACGATACAAGCATGTGATCAGGTCAAGATTCCAGAGATTCAGAGGATATTAAAGGAGATCAAGGACGAGTACTGATTGAGCCATCTATTCGGTAAACCCTCACATTTCTTGATTGACAAGACCTGCATGGGCCACCACTTAAACCATGTCACGCCCCAGAACCAGAATACTGGAGAGCGGGGGTGAACATAGCCAGCTACGTATATTGAAATGAAGACCATCTCGCTATACGGTCACGGCTGTCTAGATATGAGGGTTTACTACAAGCCAACGGTCTCTTAAGGTCAAGCTTATTGTCTCAATCTCAAGCAAGTAATATAGTTACAAGATGTTTGACCACCAAATATACAATAAAAGGCGTCCCAAATATTACATATCAGCTGATCATGAAGCTA
Organism: Iris pallida; assembly: GCA_029216955.1. NCBI lineage: Eukaryota > Viridiplantae > Streptophyta > Magnoliopsida > Asparagales > Iridaceae > Iris > Iris pallida. The sequence goes on along the minus strand of JANAVB010035616.1, from coordinate 8,012,110 downwards.
GTCGTACAAAATACAAGGACTAGCAAGAGTTAAGTCATACATGATCAATCCTAGGATTTGTTAATCATGTTTACAGCCCGTAGGCAGACAGTAAGTAAAGGTGCATCGAGCTAACAGGTGCTCATCGGCTAAATGCCTCAAAAGAATAATTTACAATAGAGTGAGCGAAACAAAATAGAAAAAACCTACTCGTAGCCCGGGTTCCTTCTAGTCGCCACCATCGGGCTGGAGGTTCGGTAGATCCTCGGGTGCTGCTCCGAAATCTGGCCACACAAAACCAGCTGGGTCAAACCCCAGAAAGAGCAAGTGCCACAAAGGAGGCCACGAAATAAGAACAAAAGCCAGCATATCAGAACATAAGAAAATAGAAGAAAATACAAGTAATAAGGTACAACATGACAATAAACGACTAGGGACATGGAACCATTCCGGGAGCCAGATTACAACCCGTAAGCCAAACAAGGACCGGGGTTGTAACCCTTCGCCTGAATAGCACTGTCTCTATCCATTTATTGTTAAAGATAAGTAAAACAATCATGTACAGGAGTAACCGGGTACAGGGACTAGACAAGACTTAGACAGTGCTAGACAACATCCATTCACAAGCGGCCAAGCAATTACTACGGCTTACTACTTTAACTAACTAGGGTTATCACAAGCCTAATTACTAACAAGATGCAAGTGAGAATTTCCCAGTCCCAAGCCCAGCAGACTATCCAGTTATCCTTTCGCGGGTTGAGAGTATGGTTGGGTACATCGCCCAGGAGACGATATACCCTTAGGTGACTTAGAGGGTGCAACACATAAGAGTGTGCTGGAAATGTGCTCTACTCGTCGGTAAGCTACAAGTCCAATTAAAGCGCCCAGATAACGAGATTGCCTGTGACTGAAAATTCTTCATGAACTATATTTTGATCTAGTCATTAGCCTATTCCATATTCAGTGTGAATCCCTGACCGTAGGAACCAGGGAGTCACGTCCTAGACATGATGTAAGATAAGACAAGTGGATTGCACAAGCAAGCAAGCAGGAACACCCACGGTGTCAGAGTTAGTTACAAGAGCCAAGTTAGCCGTCGCAACAGCATCAAGTCAAGCCAGGTCCAGTCAAGTTACAAGTGCAAGTCAAGTCAGGTACATGTCAAGAGTGTGCCGCCACGGGCCACTATCAAGTTATCCAGTTACCGGGGTTAATAGGAATCACAGGTTACAAGTTAAGTGTGCACCCCATCGGGTTACTATCAAGAAAATCAAAAGTACCAGGATCATAAATCACAGAAATCAGGATACCATATTAGTCATAAGCAAACCATCAAAACCGTGCCAGGTCGTGTTGAGCTAAGATAGTCGTGTTATGTGGAACAAGATCTCAAACACCAATGAACAATAGAGAAACCAAGCCCCAGAATCAATACCAAAGCACCATGATTATTAGATTGCGCAAGGGTCCCTGGGGTCGGGTTGCGCAAGGTGTCAGGGGTTAGATGGCGCTGAGTTGGGTTGCGCAGGGTGTGAAGTGCGCGGGGGCCAAGTGCGCTGGGTCGAAGGCGCAGGGGTCAAGTGCGCTGGGTCGAAGGAGCAGGGGTCAAGTACGCTGGGATGGATGGCGCAGCTATGGATGGCGCTGGCTGCGGTTGCGCATGGACTGGCTTGCGCTAGGTTCAAATGCGCTGGGAATAGGTGGCGCAGGGGTGAAGTGCGCCAGGGAAACAGGGGAGCAAGGCCGATGGCGCAGAGGCCAATGGCGCACGGCCGAGGGCGCGTGGGCCGATGGCGCATGGGCCATTGGCGCACGGGAGGGGTGCACAGTTCGCCAAGGAGCAAGCTGCGCTGATCAGCCAGCGCTAAAGAGCGCTGGCCGAGGGGGATGCGCGGTTTAGTACTGCGCTAAAGAGCGCAGACTGAGGTCTTCTTCTCCAGGCCGAGAGGAAGCATCAAGAACTCCAAAAATTCAATCTTTCATATCTTGGCCAAATCAAAACCAAATCTAGATTTTCAAAGTTCTAACTTGAGTAAAATTGAATTCTCTTCCACATGGAAGCATCAAAACAAGTAAAAATCAAAGTTTGATAGATCAAAACCAAGAATTTCGAAAATGGTTAAAACCTAGATCTAGAAAAATGGAAGCTCTAAAACACAAAATACCAAGTTCTAATGTTGATCACCATGGCCTAATCTAGCTAATGGACAAATAAAATGGAGTTCTCATGTGGTGGCAAGGTGCACTTGCCTATGGTGTTGGTGTTGTGTAGAGGAAGGAAGAAGAAGAAGATGGAGAAATTAATGGAGAGTAAAGAGAGAGAAAAGGTTGGTAGGGATTTAATGAGGGTGGGTTGTGTTGAGGGTGGAGCATAGGCTAAAGGTGTTCATCTTGGGTTAAAATCAAACCAACTCAAACCAAACCAATTAAAACCGAGCCGAGCCGAAACCCAAAATACGAGAAAACCCCAAAATTCCACAAGTCCAGAAAATAAATATCTGCCAAAATCCAATTACGAGTATAAATACGAAATACGAGAAACGGGGGTGACAGTGCCCAATCAGGACAGAGCGTGCACAATACATCTCAACAGTTCATAGCAGGTTAGAAAATATAATCATGCAGTAAAGTAAGATACAGGATCTGAAAGAAAGTACAGAATGTAAATAGAGAGAGAACTGTAATAGAAATATCTACTATAAGTAGAGAACTAACAGTGGCTAGTGAGTCAGAGTACAATATAAACATGTGAATGGCATAGGAGATTCTGATAAGACACTACGGAGGTGATCAGATGAGATACTACTTGGGTATTATTCACATATCTACTTCTACTCCCTCGTACCCCCAATCAATACACAAGGATCCAGCCAGGTTATGTTATGATTCCATGTAATGGCCCACAAGGGGTGATACATGGTAGGCCCAAAAATGGGTGATTCTAGGAATGCCCATAAATAGGTGATTCAAGGAAGACTCTGTGATCATGAGAGTACATGTCACAAGTGATCAATGAACCATGAAGCATAGTGATACACCATGTAATTGAAACATACAGAACATGTAGTATCCGATGCTCCCTGAGGGGATAACATCTCAAGAAGGGATCCATATAGTACTAATCCGTGTGACCAACGTGACAGTATCAAGTAAAGTAATTTAAAGCAGGAGAATAATTCTAAACAGGATATAAAATGATCAAAGAATGTACTCGCCTGTATCCTGAGTATCTGAATAATATCTACTGTCCGAGGAGTGGTGTCTGTCTCCTATAGAACAGTACAAGTCACAACATGTCTAAAATGATAATAAGATGTGATTCAAAGCATTCTATAAGAATCTAGGTCAATCTAGACCAAAGTCAACTCTTGGTCAACTTTGGTCAACCCTAAAAGTCAAACTAGGTCAAACCTAAGTCAAACAAGTCTATACTAGTTTAACTAGTCTATTCTAGGTCTAAACAAGGCTAAACAAGTCTAATCTAGACTCTATACTGGCATTCAACCCACACCCATAGGCTATAGGCTATATCATGCATATAAACCAACCATAACACACATATACATAACAATATATATCTAAAATACAATACACTCATTGATATATTTATATAATCTAATATAGAAATACATATTAACATATAGGCTACCTATATGTATACCACACATACATATATATCTAATATATATATAATAGTACACATACATTATATAATATATAGGATACCTATATATACATCTCAATTACATATATATATATATATATATATATATATATAAATATGTATATATATATACATTCACATATATATAGAGAATAGGAAGACACATGTGCATGTGTTCAAGTGTGTGTGTGAGTGTGAGAGTGCACAAGAGTGTGTGTGAGAAGACTAAGAGGACAGGCAATACCAAAACAGTGTACGTATGAGAACAGTGTGTGTGTGAAAGCATGAGAGCCTGTGTTCAGTGTCAATAGGAGTATCAGTGAATACATTTATGTGTGGGAAATAGGAAAAACAGGAAAACAGGAAATAGTGTAGTGTTAGGAACATGTGTGAAAACATGTGAGATTTGAGTGTGTGTGAAGGATGTGTGCCACAGGATTTTAACAAACATTGGAAAATATTGACAGGTAATAAGAGGACCTGTGTTCCTCAGGAATTGACAGTGTGAGTGTCATAGGCTTGTATACATATGTGGGATATCCTATGTGTTCATAGGCATGTAGGTATGTACATATCCATGTGTGTCTAACACAGGCTACATGTGACAGAAATATGTATGTAGGCTGAACTCAATGTGCAAGAGTGGAAAATAGTGTACTTGTGTGTAGGCTAGTATAGTGTGACAGTGTACTAGATACTAGGATAGGCATGTTCCTGTGTGTGTACTCTAAAACCTGTGTGTCTCAGTATTCATGTGTTCAGGGAAAACATTGCCTATGTGTTCATCCCAGACCCAGGTTACCAGTGTCCAGGAAATGTGTTCAGACAGTGTACATGTGTTCAGGTTTATCAAAAATAGTTTAATGTTAAATGGCCATTCTTCTCAGGGTTCCATTTCCAGTGTAAATCAATGACAGTGCAATGTGTGTATGTCAAAACAGTGACTCAGTCCAGGAAACAGAATGTGAGTTCTCAGGAATTAGGAATTTACAGTAAACTAGTATTTCTAAGATTTTGAGACAGTGTGCAGGTGATTATGTGTTTAGGATTAGTGAAATGGTGGTTGTGTGTACAGGACACTTAGGAATAGGTAATGTGACAGCCATTCTCAGGAATTAGGACATGTGACAGATCAAATAACCAATCCAAATTCGAATTTCCATTAATTCCAAATTCGACCATTCACTAATTTGAACTAACAATGAACTAGAAATATGTAATTTGGATCAACACTGAATCTAAGTATCAAAATCAGTTTAATTATAGGAATTAAAATCAAATCAAAACTGAATATACATGTATCAGTCAATACATTCCAATCCAATGTTCAAAATCCCATTAATGATCCTAAAACTTAATCTATCCTGTAAAACCTATCTAGTAGGTATCAATACACATGCTCATAACCAATGTGATAATTTAACATTAGTTTATATCAATACAATTGGATTTAAAACTCAGGAATTGAGAACTGTATACTGCGTATCAGTCCTAAAGGGAGATTCAAATTCGACTATTAAAACACATTAATATTAGAGACTAAGGGTTGGTAATTGAAGAACAACAAGTGCTCGTGTCTCTTAGGTAGATTCGTGTCCAACACAATGCGACACAGCGCGTGTCCAAGCCACAGAACATGAATCGAGCACTTACAGTGCACGTTCAAAACACTGTGTAGTACACATGTACATGCGTGTCGTGTATATGACACGACACTAGCTAGGACACGTGCTCGTGTCAGTAGGTACGCCTAGGGTTAGTCTAGGTCTGACACACCCTGAATCGTACCCAAGTGTCGCCGTGTCCGACTTACAAAGCCGTGTCCGAACCAAAAAATACAGACTGAACCAACAGTAAAAAACCTGTGCAGAGTGAATCTTCTATCCGACACGACACGAAAAGACTTGGGACTTGGGGGAGACTCGCAGACGTTGCCTCCACCTCCTCGTCCAATCTCAGCTCGCCACGTGGCCTGTGCAGTGAGCACAAGGCCACGAGTAGCAGGGGATCACTGTACACACGCACGCAGGCATGTGCATGAGTGCGACACGACACCAAATCGACACGAGACACGCTCAGTCAAGCAAAAACACATAAGCGACATCCAAACACAACTTCCTATTCATTTACATTTCAAAATCTTGATCGAAATGCCCACTGTGGTATTTCGTCGAACACCTGCGTTCGGTTACTGATACGTGTCCGATACGGACATGTACAGGACACGAAATGGTACAAACCCTATTCCTACAGTACAAGGACACCTAGGGCTTGGTGTTTATGCAATGAAACCCTAATTTCAATGGAGGGATAGAGTTTTACCTAGGTGTGTTCTTCACAACAAAAAGGCCTCTTCAAAGGAGATCTCCAAAGCTACTCAAAGTCTCCAAATTGTTTCAATCCTGAGATTTGACTCCACAAATGGTAGGAGAACAGTATTTAGAATACTATGGAAGAAATCTCAATAAAAATGGAGCACTAATGATTAACTATGAAGAAATAAAAATGAAGGCTAACCTTGTTCTTACGAAAATGATGGAATATTGAAAAGAGGCACAACTTTCTAAAGAGATACTTTATATGCAAGGGGGGGTCCTTGGCCGGCCACTAGCTAGGGTTTGGTTTTCTAGGGGTGCATCTAAGACTAACAATACATCATGACTATTTGGATGGCCTTGAATCTAGGGCTCCTTCCTAGTCAAGTTGCAACCCAATCACGTAGCTAATCATGACTTAAACCTATTTAACCAATGCTAACTAAACTCAATGTGACTAACTAGACTAGCTATGACTAATCTAGGTTAGGTCCAATCTAGGTTAGGCTAACCTAAACCACATGGCAATCAATTAACTAGTATTTAAATCATACCATTCTAATTAATCATTTTAAATTCCTAATAAAATATATTAAATTCAAATAATTCAAAAATGACAAAAATATACTCAAACTAGATATGATAAATGAAATACCCTAATCACATGGCTAGGCTCTAGGTCACTATCTCTAGGGTTACACTAGCAAAACGCCAAATCACAAGTCATGATTTTAAATAGTTTAAAAATGATTAAAATCACCAAAAATCATAATATGAAATAAATATCAATAAATTAATTATAATTATAAAATTTTAAAATTACCCTCATCTGAAAAATTGGGTGTTACAACCGTCCTTCCCATCTGCTTGTGATTGTTGAATTTCGTCTGCAGATCATATCAAGCTACTGCATCAAAGTACTTCGTTTGGAACTTGTCACTGAATACCGCCCATAAGACAGGCGTCACCAATCCAACTGCTTGCATCGACCACCAGCTGTGGGCTAAGTCCAACAACTGCAGGCACACGATGGCCACCTTCTCATTCTCAGGAATCCTAGCTGTCTCCAGGATAACTTCTATGTCCTGAAGCCATGTATCAGCAGCGATAGCATCTTCACTGCCATCAAAGAAAGGAGGGTTCAAGCGCTTGAAGCTGTTGGCCGCGTTGTTCCCTGGGTAACCAACTCTACCCATGGCATCTTGTACTGTCTGGTGCAGGACATCGCCCCGATGATCTTGAGATGCAAGAAATTCCATGATGAGTCCTACCAGGGTTCCATCCTCAGGCTCTGCAGGCTGGACGGGCTGAACTGGTGGCTTTTGACCCCCGGTAGGCATGACTCTGGAGGCCACCCCTGAATGCTGGGCTTGGTCTCCATGTTGCTGCTGGTTCACTGGAGGTGCTCCGCCTTGCCGATCTGTATGACCAGGAATAATGTCGCTGAAGAAACGACATGGGGAACAATAAGGAAGGATCATGATAGATCAAGGATATAAGCATGTGATCCGATCAAGATTTCGGAAAGATTAGAAGACACGAGTAGAGATCAAAGGCGAGTGCTGATTGAGACATCTATTCAGTGAAACCCTCACATATCTTGATTTACAAGACCTGCATGGGCCACCACTTAAATCGTGTCACGCCCCAGAACCAGAATACTAGAGATCGGAGGACAGACACAGCCAGCTACGTACATTGAGGTATAATCTACCTCAATATACGGTCACGGCTATCTAGATACATGAGGGTTTATCTACAAGCCAACAGTCTCTTATGGTCACGAACAAGCCTAGTGTCTTAATCTTAAGCAAGTAAGTAAATGTTACAAGATGTTAGATCATCAGACATATAAGGTAAGGCGTCCCAAACATTACATATTCAGATGATCATGATGCTAGTCATACAAAATATGAAGACTAGCAAGAGTTTCAGTCATACATGATCAACCCTAGGATTTGTTAATCATGTTACAGCCCGTAGGCAGACAATAAGTAAAGTTGCAAACGAGCTAACACTTGCTCGACGGCTAAACGCCTCAAAAGAATTTTTTTTACAAGAGAGTGGAAGAGCAAAATAAGAACCCACTCGTTTCCAGGGTTGCGCCTAGTGGTCACCATCTAGCTGGAAGGCTGGAGGATCCTCGAGTCCTACTCCGAAATTTGGCCATACAAAACCAGCTGGGTCAGACCCCAGAAAGAGCAAGTGCCACAAGGAAGGCTTCACTTAAGAACTAAAACTAGCATATTAGCACAAGGGAACATAAATGGTAATAAAAGACATAAGTTAGAGAAAATAAGGTGATAAACGATAAGACAACTAAGGGACTATTTCGGTAGCCAAGTTACAACTCGTAAACCAAACAAGGACCGGGGTTGTAACCCTTCACTTGAACAGAGCTGTCTCAAACCAATTATCGACAAGAGTAAAGCATAAGCAAACATGTGCTAAAGTAATCATAGACTGGCATTGATTTAGATAAGACTAGATTGGACTATATCTATAATTCACGGCCAAACAAAGAGTACGACTTGATACTTTAACTAACTAGGGTTATCACAAGCCTAGTTACTAACAAGATGTAATGAGATGTTCCAGCAGTCGCAGGCCCTACAGCTTTCCAGGTTATTTAGGCAAGGTTAATTACCAAAGTTATCCAGAATTGTTAGATGGCTTAGAGTTCAACACATAACAGTGTGCCTTGTACTTGTTTCATGAGTATATCCCACATGACAGTAGACTGGAAATGTTCCCTACTCGACGGCAGGCTACAAGTCCACCAGGTGTGGCCGGGATAACAGGATCGCCTGTAACTGGGAAAATCTCCCTTAGAATGAACTACTTGATCAATCTAGTCATTAATCTTAGTCAGATTCAGTATGAATCCCTGACCGTGGTAACCAGGGACTCATGTCCTAGACATGATGCAAGACGAGCCTAGACTAGTAGCTTGTACAAACAAGTTTAAAGCAAGCACCCACGGTGTCAAGACGAGAATATACTTATCGAGTCGAGGTAGCCGTCGCAACGACGTTCAAGGTTACATGTCATATTTACTTGTCAAGAGCGCGCTGCAACAGGCCACTATCATGTACTGGCATGTCATATTCTTGTCTTATGTCGTGTTCACATATCATGTTGTGTACAGATTACCATGTTAATATTTCTTGTCAAGGGTACGCCACAACGGCCACCATCAAGTGCTATCATTCCATTAATATGTCATGCTCACATCGTGTTCATGTCGAGTTTATATCGAAAAGGCGAAAGGATATAAAATGGGTGTAAAAATCAAGAAAAGGGAATCTGGGGACATCATACGCCCAAGGGGGTGCATGCGCCCACACATTAGGTTGCGCCTAGGCACTGGGGTGCCAGGCACTGGGGTGCGCCAGGTTAGGTCAAGTTGCACCAAGACAAGTCGGGGCAATACAGGCTAAGTTGCGCCAGAACAAGTCGGGCCAAGTCAGGTTGCGCCAGGCACTAGGCTGCACGAAGTTGGGTTGCACCTGACTCCGGTTGCGCCTGACTCAGGTTGCGCCGTGCTAAGAAGCGCGCGCACTGGGTCATGCTGCACCGCGCTAAAGAGCGCACGCAACATAGTGGCACAAGCTAAAAAGCTTGCGCACACTGCTCGTTGTCTTCTCCAATCAGCAGGAATTTCCATGGTTTGAACCCATAGCTTCAAAAGTCTATAACTTGGTCAAAACAAGTCCAAATCCAACTTTTCAAAGGTCAAAATTGGATAGAATAAAATTTTCTACAATATGGAACAATTAGTTTTCGAAAATACCAAGTTTTCATAGATCAAAACCAAGAAAATAATGAGAAAGGGCAAAACCTAGATCTACATAAATCTATCCATCAAAACCAAAAATGACAAGTTCTAAAGGGGCTTAGAACTAGGAGAGGAAGACATTGGAATAATAAAATCCAAGATCCATCATGAAGCAAGTTGTACTTGCCTAGAGCTCTTGGGTGTAGGTGGGAGGAGTAAATGAAGAAGATGAAGAAGTAATAGAGGAGAGAGAGAGGGTTTATGGGCTTTAAATGGGGGGGTTTAACATGTTGAACCAAAGAAAAATAAACCAAGCCAACCCAAAATGAACCAAGTCAAACCATGCTATGCCATGATGAAGCTAAGCAAGACTAAACCAAAATGTGCTAGCAAGGCAGGAGAAGTAAAAATACGTGTCAAGATTTCATACACGTATACTAGAAATACGTATAACGGAAAATGGGGGTGACACTTGTGTTGGACGTAATTGTATCTCCCAAGTCTCTGACGAAAGGTAGTTGAGCTTCTGGGTCGGAGCAGAGTGATGCGCCGTTGGAGTTGAGGTGGTGTGAAAACATCACTAGTCTGCGCCTGAGGTTGGCATAGGAATGTAGCTGTGCATCTGGATTGAAGGCATTGGCTTTGAAGTCTTCTTTTAAAGAGCACTTAATAACTGCTCCTTAATGAAGACTTCCTCTTAATTGCCACTATTACTTGGGAAATTTTAAGGGGTCCTAGGATAGTCTAGGACTTAGTCGAATGAACTTTATTTAATGAGGTTCATCGTGCTGAGTCCTAGGTTCATCCCATTAATGTGGAAACTTTGACCGTCGGCCATGTGGCCTGCGTTTTGGACCACTCCTTGTTGGCCCATTTGGTCATATGGTCAAACCTGATTTTAATAATTGAATAAACTCTGTCTGGATATACAAAGCTAGTCAGGACATCTCGGACTCTTGAACATGATCAAGAATGGCTATCCACTGAATTCAAGACCGAAGATCTGTTTGCCTACTCGAGTCTGTAATTCCTTATGCAATGTATTTTCATTTTATTTGAGTCTAGGAATATGTTGTACACCGAGTCGTACTAGCAAATAGGCTACCCTCAAATGAGTTCAAAATGTTTTTAAAATGACCTCTCAAAAAGGTTTACAAAAAGGTTTTCAAAAAGGTTTTCAAAAATTACCAAAAAGCTTTTTCAAAACCCTAACTAAACCCTGACTTAACCCTGACAGAACTCGGACCGAGTTCGGCCAGAGTTCAGCCAGAGTTCGGTTAGTGGCCGTTGTGATTTTGAATCCTTGGAACTTGGTCCTCCTGCAGTTGCAGATTTGGCCGAGATTTGCTTATGGAGTTCTGCCCGAATTCTGCCCGAATTCTGTCAGAAGTCTGCCTTTGAAATTCCTATAAATAGAGAAGGATTTCGATCATTTAAACTCACTCATTCACTTTCAATCTTCTCTCTATCTAAAGCTTTCAGTCTTTCAAAGAGTTTTCTAGAGCTTTCAATTTCAGATCCCAAGCCAATTACAATCCTCTAGTCGATTTGCCAGTGCGGTACGGTCTAGAAGTTTCTGAGAGATTGGAATCAGAAGGCTTGATTGAAGAATACCTATTCACATTTGAAGTTGGACGAGTTCTTCGTATCAAAGCTCGCGTTGTAGAAGTTGCAAGGACTTCGTAAGAAAACTTGCAGTTTTTCCAATAGTGGATTCAACTGGTAGCAAGAGTTCTACCGACTGGATTAGTCCTCAACAGAGGGATACCAGTATACATCGCTGTCTTTGCGTTTGCTCTCTTAACTCTGCCTTTACTTTATTTCAGTTGTGATTAATATTCTGTGATTGTGCTGCTAACATTTTTAATTAGCATTATTCCGCTGCCAACTCTATTCACCCCTCCCCCCCTCTAGAGTATTACGCTTTACTATTTCGTTCCTACAATTGGTATCAGAGCGGGTGTTCCAGGTAAAGCAAAGGTAACAGTGCAATTATTTATTCATTTTAATTAACTGTTATATAGATCACAGCACAACACATGGCAACTGTGAAATTCACAAGTGAAGGCCAGGCCACAAACAGACCCCTACTGTTTGATGGTACGAACTATACCTATTGGAAAACACGGATGAGTTTCTTCTTGAAATCACTTGACTTTGATTTATGGTCCATTGTTCTTGATGGCTATCAAAAGCCACCTCGTATAAATGTTGATGGAGTTTTAGTTGAAAAACCCCACAGCAGATATACAGAGGAAGAAAAGAAAAGGGCCAGTCTTGACGCAGGTGCCATTAATGCTCTCTTTTGTGCTTTAGACAGAACTGAATTTAATAGGGTGTCTATCTGCACAACGGCTAATGAAGTGTGGAAGCTACTTGAAGTCACACATGAAGGCACGACTCAAGTCAAAGAATCTAAAGTCAGCAGACTTACTCAAGAGTACGAGGCGTTCAAGATGAAGCCCAACAAAACAGTTACACAAATGTTCGAGAGATTCCTGGATATTGTAAATCCTTTGTCCTCCTTAGGCAAAGATTACAGTAACAATGAAAAGATTCGCAAACTCCTGCGAGCACTTACCAAGAACTGGATTCCGAAGGCTACTGCAATCATTGAAGAGAACGACCTCACAACTATGTCCCTCGAAGTACTCATGGGTAAGCTACTCACTCATGAACTGGAGCTACAAGATTTTGAAGAGCCTGCACCAAAGGAGAAGACGATCGCTCTCAAAGCTCAGCACAGAAAAGCTGCTGAAGGTGACTCAGACAGCAGTGGATCTGACGCTGAAGATCAAGCACTCCTAGCAAGGAAGTTCAAAAGATTCATGAGACATGAGAAGAGAGTCAAAGAGAACAATAGCAACAACTGGTATCAAGAAGATGCTGTTTGCTATGGTTGCAAGAAGAAGGGACACATGAAGAAGGATTGTCCCACAAACTCATCATCAAGCAAGAAGAGCAACAGGTATGAAAAAGGGAACCTGAAGAAATCAACATCTAGAAGATATGCCAATACCAGCATATGGCATGAAAGTGAAGCCAGCGACTCAGAAGACGAACAATCAGAAGACGCTGCAAACGTATGCTTTATGGCATCCGATCAGGTACCTACTGAACCTGTAGTTGATACTTATGATGACTTCACCTTTGAGCAATTAGGAGATGCCTTCAGTGACCTGATGACTGATTACAGAAAACTGCGTAGCAAGTATCAGACCGCTAAGAAGGTACTCAAAGAGTACAAAGGTGAAATAGGTATACTTACCGACCTACTAGCTGAGGTTAGAAATAATGTTAGTGAGTCTGGTGAGCTTTCTTCAACAAAGCTCCTATTACACGAGACTACCAAGTCATCTGAAGAGAAAGACAAAATTATTGACCAACTCAAGGAAGAACTTTCTATAGAGAAGAAAAGTCTTCGATGTGCACAAATCAGAATGGAATCACTCACTTCTGATTATACTAAGTTGTATGACACTTCCAAAAGATTGGAAATTAGGTTAGGAAAACAGCCTGAGCCTGCTGCTTCCTACCCTAACACGTGTCACTTACCGAAAAATCGGAACATTCCCAAGCCAAACACTGTCAGACCTAACCCTATCAAACCTTTACCCCAAAAGGTTAAGCCCAAACAAGATTATAGGTATGCTTTCTTCTATACTAGAAAACCTAAACCTACCAACCATGCACACCACTCTGCTTTCAACACTCGACATGCACAATGTCATTATTGTGGCCTCATTGGTCATATTTCATCTGCATGTAGAATGAGAAAGCTTGTTGATTTAAATATTTATGCTTGGATACCTAAAGCTAACAATTCAGGACCCTACAAGAAATGGGTACCAAAAGTTTCATCTGCAAACTGTTTTGTAGGTGGAACACCCTTCACATGCTAGAAGCAAATGGATCCTCGACAGCGGTTGCTAACGGCATATGACCGGTGACGCTACCCTATTTGCAACATTGTCGAAGAAAAGGAAGGAAGGCTATGTCTCCTTCGGTAATAACTTGAAAGGGTATATTATTGGTATCGGTGATGTTGGTAAGTCTCCTTATCCTGTGATTAAGGATGTCTGTCTGGTTACCGAGTTGAAACATAATCTACTCAGCATAAGTCATCTAGCTGATCATGGTTATGGCATCAACTTTGGCAAAGACAAATGTACTATAGTTGATAGCTCAACTGGTAGTACTATCTTTGAAGGTATCAGGGAAGACAATATATATGTTTTCTATTTGTTAGAAGAAACTAACATTTCAGGTAGATGCCTAATGGCCAAGAGTGATGAGAGTCATCTATGGCATATGAGACTCGGTCACGCTAATATGGATACGATCTCAAAATTATCCACAAAGAAGCTAGTACGCGGTTTACCGGACATTACATTTAAGAAGGACTCGGTATGCAGCCAATGTGAAAAGAACAAAGCTACCAGATCCACATTCAAGTCAGTAAACGCAGTATGTACTACTAGACCTCTACAATTGCTTCATATGGACTTATTTGGTCCTAGCAGAGTTGCTAGCCTCGGAGGTAAACTTTATGCTTTCGTAATTGTAGATGATTTCTCTAGATACACGTGGGTATATTTTTTGACACGCAAGAATGATGCATTATCCGAATTTGTCGACTTTTGCAAGAAGGTACAGAATGAAAAAGGTTACATGATCACTCGCATAAGAAGCGATCATGGAGGCGAATTCGAGAATGCTGATTTTGAGCATTTTTGTGACACACACGGTTTTGTACACGAGTTCTCCTGTCCTAGGACTCCACAACAAAATGGAGTTGTGGAACGTAAGAACAAAACTCTAACCGAAATGGCCAGAGTGATGTTAAACCAGTTTAGTCTACCCAAATATTTCTGGGGTGAAGCTGTCAACACAGCTTGCTTTGTACTCAATAGAGTTCTAATTCGACCCAAATCGAAGAAGACTCCTTTTGAGTTATGGTTTGATAGAATTCCATCTGTTTCTTACTTTAGAATATTTGGCTGTAAATGTTTTATTCTTAATACAAAAGATAATTTGGGAAAATTTGATGAAAAGGTCGATGAAGGTATATTTTTAGGTTATGCGGCCAAGAGCAAAGGATACAGAGTCTTCAACAAAAGAACCATGATCATCCAAGAGTCAATCAACGTCATCTTTGATGAACTAAATCAGATGACGATCGATGACAATGACGAAGATCCAACTGTACCAAGCTCAACATCAGCTGATCCTCAACCAAGCTCTGCACCAGCTGAACCTCCTAGAGAAGATCCAGGAACCAGCTATCTTCAGAATCTTCCAAAAAGGTTGAAATTTACAGCTGATCATCCAAAAGATTTGGTAATTGGTGATATTACCAAAGGAGTAAGTACTCGTACATCCAGTAGAGATATTGTTTCTAGTGTTGCATTTATTTCACAGCTAGAACCCAAAACTATTGATGAAGCATGTAGTGATAGTTTTTGGATAGATGCTATGCAAGAGGAATTAAACCAATTTGAACGGAATCAAGTTTGGGAACTTGTTCCCAGGCCTATTGATCATCCGGTCATTGGCACCCGTTGGGTATTCCGAAATAAACTAAATGAGAATGGTTTAGTGACTCGTAATAAGGCTCGACTCGTAGCTCAAGGATACAATCAAGAAGAAGGTATCGACTACGATGAAACTTATGCCCCAGTTGCGAGATTAGAATCCATTCGCATGTTATATGCATTTGCATATTTTCATGATTTCAAACTATTTCAAATGGATGTCAAGAGTGCTTTTTTAAATGGTTTTATAAAAGAAGAAGTTTTTGTAGCACAACCTCCAGGTTTCACGGATTTCAAAAATTCTGATCATGTTTTCAAGTTGAAGAAAACCTTATACGGTTTAAAACAAGCCCCTCGTGCTTGGTATGATCGTTTAAGCTCTTTTCTACTTGACAACGGTTTTTCAAAAGGCAAGGTTGACACTACACTGTTTATTAAGTCTTTTAATGGCAAACTTCTTTTAATTCAAATATATGTTGATGATATTATATTTGGATCTACTGATGAATCTCTGTGTCAAGAATTTTCTAAGTGTATACAGAATGAGTTTGAGATGAGCATGATGGGAGAGCTGAAATTCTTTCTCGGATTGCAAATCAAACAAACCGATAATGGGACATTTATAAATCAAGCCAAGTACACAAAAGACTTGCTAAAGAAGTTTGATCTGGACAATGTTAAACCTATTGGCACTCCAATGGCAACTTCAACAAAGCTTGATTCAGATGAACAAGGCAAACCAGTCGACACACGTAAGTATCGAGGTATGATTGGTAGTTTACTTTATTTAACTGCTAGTCGTCCAGATATAATGTTTAGTGTTTGCCTGTGTGCACGTTTTCAAGGTAACCCAAAGGAATCACATCTGTCCGCAGTTAAGCGTATCTTTCGATACCTTAAGGGCACTTCTTCTGTTGGCTTGTGGTATCCCAAAACTAAGTTCTTTGACCTTATTGGTTATTCGAATACAGATTTTGCTGGATGCAAAGTTGATAGAAAAAGTACCAATGGCACATGTCATTTCTTAGGCAAGGCTTTAGTCTCATGGTTTAGTAAAAAGCAAAATTCTGTAGCCCTATCAACAACAGAGGCTGAGTACATCGCCGCAGGACGTTGTTGTGCTCAGATTTTGTGGATGAAACAAACCCTAGAAGACTATGATTTATTTTACACACATATTCCCATTTTCTGTGATAACACGAGCACTATCAATTTGACTAAGAATCCAGTATGTCACTCTCGTACTAAACATATCGAGATTCGACATCACTTTCTTAGAGATCATCCTCAAAATGGAGATATAAACCTTGTGTACATAGATACTGAAAATCAACTAGCTGACATCTTCACTAAACCTCTAGCGGAAGATCGTTTCAATTATTTACGTCAAAAATTAGGAACTTTGGACGTCAATAATATTAATTAATTTTGTTTTATGATTATATATCACTACGCAAAAACTGTGTTAGAGACAAGCCAATAAAGAGTCTGTCTGTCACCACAACTACGGTTGAAGCGAAGCGGTACTTAAGAGTTCTCCGGTGAACCTCCGCCAGTTGGGACAGTACTCCTACAGCTAATCTGAAACAGTCGCTGTGTAACGACATTTAATCTATAAAATAATATTAATTATGTTAATTGAAGTTAAAATGACTAATCTTTGAATTAAATATTTGAAATAAGACAATGAAAAAGAATGGCTAAAATCAACTTTAAAGAACCGTAGGCGAATTCGGCCAGAGCTCTGACCGAATTCGGCCCGAGTTCGGTTGAGGGTATCAGGTTATATATACAGAACCCGAGCAGCCCTTCTTCTTCATTGCTTCCAAACTATTCACAACAGTAGCAGCAGCCGCGAAGGAGCCCCGAACCCTAACTTTTTACCACCCTCTTTCTTCCAATCCAAGTGGTGAAATCCATCCAAAATTTAGATTCGTGCGGAGTTCGCCGTTCTCTTCGACATACTTTGATTTCGGGAGGTATAACCCCATCTTTCTCCACTTTTCAATTAGTGCATTTTTTATTTCAATTTGCACAAATAGCACCCAAATTCAATCCATCAAAGAGGAAGAAGACGAACCCTAGTGAGAAGGGTCATCTTCGCATCCGCATACGGATTCCCTCTTCTCGTCGGTCCAAACGAGCGACGGTGCGTTCGACGGGTTTTTCTTTCAAACCCTAGACCAAGCCCTACTGTGGTATGGAGACTTCTCCATGAGATCCATATGCACAGGCGCTCCAGTCAAATGGACTGTATTTCCTGATCATCGTCATTTCTTTGAGGCATTAGGGTTACATCTTTTTGTTAAAATCTGCTTCCCTATAGCAACTAATGCCATTAGATTATTTTATTGCAATCTCATATTAAACACTTTTGATGTGAGCACTCGTGTTGGAGGTATTGATATCAATTTCAATGATGACCTCTTAGCGGAGATCCTTGGTATCCCTAACGAAGGTGAACCGCTAGTTGACATCACAGAATTTGATTTTCCCGAAGGCACGACACTCGCCAGTTTCAAAGCGGAACTCTGTGCACCTGAAAGAGTACGCTCTGGAAAGTTCAAGGCTAACAACCTAAACTTGTTTAACTATGAATTGCATCGCATCATCTATTCCACTATCCTTCCAAAATCCACTTCAAAGGATGATGTGACTTCTCTTGAGCTGTCCGCCATGTACCACATTCTTAAGGGGATTCCATTTTCTGCCCCTGAGACCATGATTCAGATGATGGGTCATTGTCGTGCAAGAGATATAAATCTCTCTTACGCGATGATTCTTCCACGCATCTTTCAGCGCTTCGATATCGATCTGTCGACTTGTACTCAGGACCCTGAACCCAAGTTTCTTCAGTTATCTCATCGTAGCATGACTGCTTCAGCTCCACCTACTGCTCCTCCTACTGCACCTCCTCCACCACCTCATCAGTATGCCATGACATTTGAGGGCATACATCAGCATTTATCTGCTTTGCACGTCTCGATGACGGACATGGCTCGCGAGCGTGAGTTCTGTGACGTCACCCGCTATCAGGCGCTTGCAAACTCCTTAGCTGATCTTCGTTTCGCCCAGACTGGTCATTCAGCTGGTTCCATCCCTAGAGATCCAGCTTTCTCTGGTTACCGCTGTAAGGATGAGGCTGTTCATGCCTACTTCCAGCCCGGTAACACCTATGATTGGTACCGTCCTGACCGTGCTCCACATCGTGATTATGTTGGTGAGTTCTATGCTGGCGCCCCTCCACATCCTTCTGGCGCTGGTACCTCTGGAGCTGGTACTTCAGGACATGCTGGTCGAGCTGCTGATGATGATGATGAGGATGATGATGAGGAGATGTGACAATATGATTTTGAATGATATTTTATGATGCACTTGGAAATGCTCCGACATTCCAAGTTATTATCAGTACTTTTTATTAGCACCTTTTTAGTATGCTTTAGTACTCTTTTCTTTCATGGACATGTTTATTATGCCTCAGTTTATGGCATTCAGTTTATTTCAGCACTATGTTTCAGTTTCAGTTTATGCTAGCACTATTTCTTATATTGCTTCATTCTTTATAACTGCCTGTGAAATTACATGCCTGTGATGATTTTTTTTTAATACATGCCTGTGATACTTCTCTTTTATTTCTGCCTTATTTCTTTTATATATGTTTTCTCACTATTTGTTACTTATGCATTTGATTGCGGGGGAGCTTTATCTTTTGCAATTATTTTGCTAAGTGATAAAGGGAGAGAAAATTAAGATCTAACATCATTTTTTGAGATAATACAGGATATGAACAATTTTTACTTTTTGATATTTTGAACAAGCTTAATGTTATATCATTCATAGTTTGTCAATTATCAAAATGGGAGAGATTGTTGGCCCATTTGGTCATATGGTCAAACCTGATTTTAATAATTGAATAAACTCTGTCTGGATATACAAAGCTAGTCAGGACATCTCGGACTCTTGAACATGATCAAGAATGGCTATCCACTGAATTCAAGACCGAAGATCTGTTTGCCTACTCGAGTCTGTAATTCCTTATGCAATGTATTTTCATTTTATTTGAGTCTAGGAATATGTTGTACACCGAGTCGTACTGACAAATAGGCTACCCTCAAATGAGTTCAAAATTTTTTAAAATGACCTCTCAAAAAGGTTTTCAAAAAGGTTTTCAAAAAGGTTTTCAAAAATCACCAAAAAGTTTTTTCAAAACCCTAACTAAACCCTGACTTAACCCTGACAGAACTCGGACCGAGTTCGGCCAGAGTTCGGCCAGAGTTCGGTTAGTGGCCATTGTGATTTTGAAACCTTGGAACTTGGTCCTCCTGCAGTTGCGGATTTGACCGAGATTTGCTCATAGAGTTCTGCCCGAATTCTGTCCGAATTCTGTCAGAAGTCTGCCTTTGAAATTCCTATAATTAGAGAAGGATTTCGATCATTTCAACTCACTCATTCACTTTCAATCTTCTCTCTATCTAAAGCTTTCAGTCTTTCAAAGAGTTTTCAAGAGCTTTCAATTTCATATCCCAAGCCAATTACAATCCTCTAGTCGATTTGCCAGTGCGGTACGGTCTAGAAGTTTCTGAGAGATTGTAATCAGAAGGCTTGATTGAAGAATACCTCTTCACATTTGAAGTTGGACGAGTTCTTCGTATCAAAGCTCGCGTTGTAGAAGTTGCAAGGACTTCGTAAGAAAACTTGCAGTTTTTCCAATAGTGGATTCAACTGGTAGCAAGAGTTCTACCGACTGGATTAGTCCTCAACAGAGGGATACCAGTATACATCGTTGTCTTTGCGTTTGCTCTCTTAACTCTGCCTTTACTTTATTTCAGTTGTGATTAATATTCTGTGATTGTGCTGCTAACATTTTTAATTAGCATTATTCCGCTGCCAACTCTATTCACCCCCCTCCCCCTCCAGAGTATTACGCTTTACTATTTCGTTCCTACACTCCTGCCCTATATAAAGGGGGAGTTTCTTCTGAAGAGTCACGTCTTCTTCTTCTTCTTGTCCTTCAACACCATGTTGGATCCAGATTTAGCTTCGAGCGGCAGTTGGCCTTGCCTAAATCGAATTTTGGTTGAGAATTCCTCCATTTAAAGGAGCTATGCCTTCGTAGAAGAACTATTGATGAGCCTCAGAACATGCTGGAATGCTTCTCATGAGGAGTTCGAACCTGGGCGACGCCTTGCAGGTCCTGACGACCTAGCTTGTGGGTGGATGGCCAACCCGGATAGCCACAGGTTGTGCTATGTCCTGCCCATTCTGGGCTTTGCGACCTGCTGCGCCTTCTAGACACCCGGGCCAATAGTTGCTTCAGGAAGTTGCTCGCTTCTGTCGAGTAGATGATGCACTTTTGGAGGGTTGTGCCCACAAAAAGTCAGAATACGCTTCAATGGAGATCAACCTTCCAATATGCATACCAAAAAGAAGGGATGCTACGCTTTGACAAAAACTAAATCCCTTGTAGACTCCTCTAAGCTTTGCTGAATCTGTAATCGATTCTTTGTAGAAGAGTAGGGTTGGTCCTTTATATATAGCCTTGATGAATCTGTACTAGACCTTTGTAGACATGATAATAAAAGAACTTTCTTCAATATCTTCAGTTTTGTCTTTTTAACACTCTGTCTGCACTTTTGTATTATTTGCGCTGTGGTTGAGGAATATTGTCAGCTGAGATTTTTCATGCTTCTACAATATTAAGTCCGTCCTGTACTCTCCCTCTAATTTTTTTTGCATTTATTACAAAAACTTTATGAATGAAATATCTTCGCTCAAAGTGGTGGCCTTTCCAAACATGAATTCTTTGGTTAATAGAAATCCGGGAAAAAAACAAATGAATTGATTTCTTTTCCTTTCCATGAACCAAACCAGGCTAAGTTACAAATCAAATAAGTACCTGACGATGATTTAGTTGGGTCACCAAAATGTCTAATAAATAAAGTTAAAATATTATAAGCTAATTAGAGTTTAGAACATGAATTTTATACCAGTTTTAAGTTATCACATGTCCAATTAAAAAATTCACAACCTGCAATTTTATTTCTTGTCTTCTTTTTTCCTATTATACCCTCTCTAATACATGAAAATTTCATTATCAAACATGAAGGGAGGGTACAATAGAAAAAAACAAAAAATAAAATTTAAGGATCTAAACCCTTCAATTAGACGTGTTAAGGCTTACACTCTAAATTGTTATAAAATCCAGGGTCTAAACACTAATTAGCCCAAATAATAATAAATATTAGAGAAATTTTGACTTGCCCTCCACTTTATTTACCATATTTCAAGGTACACTCCACACAATTTTCATAATGTAAGAAACATCCCACTTTTGACGAAAACTGTCTAAAGGTGACGGCCAACTGCTTTGACCAAACATTTTTGACCAAAATACCCCTCCTTCTATTGTCATATTCCTCTCTCTCCCTTCCCCGCTCTGTGTAGCCAGCGCCTCCTCCCTGCCACACTGACCCTCTCCTCGTCCTGCTACGCTAAACCCCTCCCCGCCTCACTGACCCCCTTCCCATCCCGTCGCCGCTTCTGCACTCGTTGTCGTGGCTGCCGCTGCTGCACTCGCCACCGTCGTCGCTACTCGCCACCTTCGCTAAATATTGATGTTGATGTGCGCCCCCCTCCGTTGCTAGAACTGTTGAAGAGGGGGTGCTGCTGGGACGGGAGGGAGGGGATCAGAAGAAGGGAGGACCGAGGATGGGGACGGGAAGAGCAGGGGCAAGCGGCTGCAGGGAGACGCGCAGGAGGAGGGGGCAAGGGGGACAGGGAAGAAGACAATGGGGAGGGTATTTTGGTAAAAAAATGTTGGGTCAAAGTAGTTAACCGTCGCTTTTAGACGTTTCTCCTCAAGGCTATGTTTGGTTCGCGAAATTGGAGCCTTGGAAAAGGATAGTAATTCCTTTCCTTTGTTTGGATGCCAAAGAAAATGAGGAGGAAAGGAATTTGATTCCCAAGGAGAGAAAAAAATAACAGAAAAAGTGGTTACTCCCACCAACCCAAAGATTTATTTGTCTCCTCTAAGTATTCACTTTTTTCTCAAGTTTTTTGGTTTTTCCAAACACCGAAAAAATTGATTAGAATTATAATTTTTCAAAGGAAAGAAAATATCATATAACCAATTTCCTTTCCTTTCCTTTCCCCAAACCATGTTGGAGTTTGGCCTTCTTTTTTGATTTGGAATTTTAGTCCCACATCGGCTAGGCCAAAGAAGTTATATCTCTATATATAGCTATGCTCTTTTAGAGATTCATATGTGGTGTGAAGGTGCACATGGGTGTGCCATGTGGGGATATTTTTCTAATGGGAAAAAAAGGCTAATTCAACAATGAAGCATTCATGCTTTTTGCTCTTGGGAAATTCATTTCTATTGGAGCTAAGCCCTGTAGGGGCTTAATGTAACACCCAGTTTTCCAAATGAGAGTAATTTTGAAATTTTGTAATTATAATTATTAATTAATGATATTTATTTCATATTATAATTTTTAATGATTTTTAATCTTTTTTAAACTATTTAAAAACTGTTTTAAGTCATGACTTGTGATTTTGATGTGCTGCTAGTGAAACCCTAGAGACTACATGACCCAGAACCTAACCATGTCATTAGGATGATTTAATTATCATTTTAGCTTGAGGGTTTTTTTTTTGTCATTTAGTGAAATTGAATTTATTTCAATTTATTGAATTGGTGATTTCTAATTTGGACTTTGACTCATTGAGACTTGTAGATTAGCCTAGAAGCTAACCCTAGCTATGGTGACCCTATTCTAACTTAAGTTGACCTACTTTTAGTCATTAAAAATTAGTTTTAAAGTAGGAAGGTTAAGTTTAAGTGAAATGGTTCATGACTTATGACTTAACTCAATGACTTGTGATTTACAAATTCGTGACTTATGTAATTAAGCCATAGGCCCATGACTTAAGCCCAAAACCCAATCAAACCCACCCATGGCAGCCACACTTAGGGTTTCCCCTTGCCTATAAGTATTCTCTTAAGTGGTTCTTACCTCTTTTGTGCTTGACCTAGATTTTGAAGGAAAGGTAAATTCCCATTCTCCTAAAATCCTAATAAATTCAATTTAACTCCTTTTTAACCCTAGTTTTTTGCATTAGGATCTAATTTCTGTGTGTTTACTATTTCTGGAGGTTTATCTCAGTTTTTGTGTCATTTGGAGCTTGGGAGTTGCTATTTGGAATCCTTCCATTTGGGGCTTTCTTGGAGTATTGACACTCAATAGGTAAACTACTAAAACCCACTATTTTTCCTAATTTTTTTGTATTTAGGGCTAGATCTAGGAGTCCCCTAGTTGTCCCTGAAATTTGGGCACAATTCATGTCCATTTAGTGTCTGTATCGGACACGTATCATAATAGATACATAAGTGTTTGTTAAAATGCCCCTTAGGGATTTATTTTCGTATTTTAAAAATCTAATTTCATGAATCCCTATATCTAGGTGTGTATGTTAATTTTTGTGAAGGGTGATTTGTATTTTCGTGTCATTTTGTATCGAATTTTTGGGTTGGACACGCCGTGCGAGATCCGGTTCAGTGCCCTGCCTATCGGACCCTAGAACTCCTTGCACATGACACTTCAAGACACGAGATTTGACATGGACACTCCTTGGATGACTGACATCATCCTCCCAAAAGATGGGATCGTATGGTGGAGTGTGCGAAAAAGAAATCCTCCCCTTACTGGTCGCGCGGCCTGCTGTGTGCGCACGATTTTCTGCCCTGATACGGGGTCGGACACGCCGCGACACGTGTCTAGAATATGGTGCAGGCTGTCAGAGGGTAGCCCTACCCCTGGCACACGTGTATGCAAGGCCACGTGTCACCACGTGGCCTGTGTCGTACGCGGGACACGCGTGCACGCGTGTACGAAGCTGTGCACTGCGGGTGCACTCGTGTGGTGTTTGTGTCGATTGGACAAGGTTGTGTCCACTTGGTTGGATACGGATGAGTGTCACGACATGTGCACGTGTGTGTTATAGATTACCAACCTTTAAATTTGCATATTATCATGTTTTGATGGATCGAAATTCAATTTCCTATTCCGACTGATACCTACTTCCTGTTTTTAAAATTCTGAAAGTTCAATTCCATTTTAACTGATTTTTCCTGTTTAAATGCCATCATTATTTACCTATACATGTGTAATGGTTTACTACAATGTTAGTTATTGACTAGTGTTAGGTTTTTAGATTACAAATTGGGTTTGGGGGTGTTGAATGATATATACAACACTGTTGACTGATACATTCCTGTTTGAAATTCCGATTTTAATTCCCATGTTTAAAACTGATTTTAATGTTAAATTTGCGACATTTAATCCTTGTATATTGTGTTAGTCACTGTTAGATTGATTCATACGGTTTAGGATTTGCATTTGAGGATCAGGATTTTCGAATTTGGGGTTGGAATGATTCATGAACTGTCGATTTGATCTCAGGTTCTTGAGAACCAATTTACTGAGAATTGCTATACACTGTTTTGAATTTCCTGAACTTTGCATTCCCTTTTAAAAACTGAGTTGATGTTTAATTTCATGTTAAATTCATCACACATGTTTAGTGTTGTTTGAATGTTTGGTTGTGTTGGTGTTAGGAGAATGGATTTCGAAATTGGGTTGGATTGTTCATAACTGCCATTTGATTCAACTTTCCAGAGAACACTATTTTTCCTATTACACCCTCTTTAACATTAAACCCTCATACACTCTACTGTTCCCTATTAGCTAACTGTCATTTGACACATTACCCTCTTCAAATTCTGTTAACACACACACACCCACACATTATGGTATCACACATAGACACATGTCCACATGTGCCTTACCCTATCACTCTATGTATATATATATATATATCCATATGTGTTATATCAATGTGGCCTATGTATAGTGTGATTATTTATATAATTTAGATTAATATGTAATGTGTGATATTTATATAAAATAAATATATTTTAAATGTGTGAAATATGTGGGAATATACATATGTGTGGAATGTATGTTTAGCCTATAGCCTATGGCACATGGCCTATGGTTCCTAAGGCAGGTATATGTCTATTGTGAATATGTACATGTTTACATAGAATTGTGTGTTGTTGGCTTGATAGCCTAGTTTGGCTTGTACTTGTGCTAGATTGCTAGTATAGGTTTGGGTTAGGCCTAGTGAGACTTAATGGACTAGGGTGTTGACCAAGGTTTGACCTAATAGTTCAGGATTGACTAGAGTTGACCAAAAATCAACATTGAGTCTAAATATGACCAATTGACCTAGTTTGACTAGTGTAGTTTACTTGGGTTGACCCAGAATTGACCAAATTTGACTTGGACCTAGTTTGACCTAGATAGTTGACCAGGTTTGACTTAGAGTTGACTTTGACCTAGATTGACCTAGAAATCATGTAGATTGTATCGTAGAATTCATTTACCTTACTTTAAACATATTATAACCCAAATTGCTCTATTTAGGACATTGTGACTCCGGTGCAGACATCTGATATTATACTACTCTTTTCAGAGTATCAGGCGAGTACATTCTCTGATAGTTCTTCCATTTACTTGTCGTTTACTGTACTTCAGTTGTAGCCAGTTCTATTTGATTCTCTATTACAAACACGATTTGATATTACTCGATCCATTTCATGCGACACTCATTTATTCATGTCTGGCCTCTATTTCTGGAATCACCTACTGGCATCACCTTGGAATCACTTACTGGTATCATTCGTGTTCTGGCTGGACTTGTACTTATTTTCGTGTCGGGTTATGGATTCACTTATACTTGTTGGGCGGGCACATTTTGGAGTAGACATGTGAACATATCCAAATACTAGAACCACTCCCTTGGAATTATACTGGAATGATAGCCATCCCACACTTGGCCGAGTGTGTGGTGTGCCGTATTACCTACAGCCGTTCACATGTCGATCCCGATATTTTAAAAATACACTGTTAGAGTATAGTCTGGACACAACCTGGAACCTTTGATCACTGACTGGACTCACCTTATACCGGACTCATCTTGTGCTGGAATCACCTGGTATTAGATTACATTGTCTGGACTCACACATGACTCTTTTTATACTGTCTGGACTTATATCATGCTACTCTGGTTTAGCTAGATTATATTTTACAGTCTTCATTTCCATGTTTCTCTTCTTGTTTAGTTACTTTACTTTTCTTGTACCTTAACTGTTCTCGCCATCATTACTCGTATAAACTACTATGATTCATCAATATAACTGTCTATAACTGTTTATAGTTCTCTGTCATTTACTTGGGATTTCTTGATGAGTTGTACTCGTTCCTGTCCTGACTGGACCTGTTGAAAATTTTACAGATGATTGTTCTGAGGACACTTTCCCTACTTATTATGGACCAGGAGACGGCTTAGCTACCTTTGGCCATGACACTTAGGAGTGATCGAGAGATTAGCTAGTGACTTGGTTTAGATTTCATGTTTTAGAACTTGAATTGTAATTAAGTTGAGATATGTTGTTTTGAGATTGTTGGAGATTATATTATTTTAGTAGTTAGTTTTATTGTTGTGTTCAGTCTTAGTTATAATCTTCTGTGTTATCATATCGTACTTAGACTGTGATTGAGACTATATTATATATATACTTGTCCTCCGTTCGGAGTAGAGATTTGACAAGTATATTATAATTGCGTGAGTTGTTGGTTAGACAGTAACCTAGGACAATGTTCTACCGCCGATACTGCGGCGTAGGCTGGGCACTGTTACGTACTCGTACCCTCACAGTGGGTGCGGGTCGTGACACGTTTTTAGTGGTAGCCCATGCAGGTCGAGAGTCGCATTAGTGCGATGTCGTGGTAGTGCAACGATTAGTTGTATTGCTACGCGCCTGCGATAGGAATTAAGGAATAGGCTCTAGTTGAGAGAGTACTCAATCACAGTTAGGACTACTTGAGAAGATTCTTTGGATGACCCTTGAGAATCTCATTATAAACTATCTCGAAATTCGATTCCGACAATTTCTGTCTACTTCCTTGTTTATCGTTTAATTTGATTCTTGATATTCATTATTGACTTGATTTTCTACCAAGATAACATTATGGGCTAGGTTGCCTCAGTCATGGAATCTGGAGTCTTCTACAGCCACATTAGCTGGTTTGACGATGTGATAGAGTCTGATTTTGGATGTATTTCTCGGGTATGAGAATTTAATATTTTTGCAGCCAAGCTAGCGACAATGCAAAAATTTTAAATACCATGATTCTAGAGGTATGTACATTAGTTGCGGACTCTATGGATTATCGCAGCCATACTTACTGGTGTGACGAGGATTCTGGTAACATGGTTCTGGATAGACGGGTATGATTATCAGATTGCAGAATAGATACCATATAGATGGTGCCCTAGTATAATTAAGTGGAATATCAGGGTGGATATTACTTTAGTGTCATGGATTAGATAGAGGAAGCTAGGCCACCTGTAGCGTAGCATCGTGCCCCGCACCATCAGAGAGATACACCACAGAGGGGCAGGGCTTTTACGGGTGACGGGTTAGCAGGTCTGTCTTTCATGTTCTTCTTTCCATCTTGTTGTATGATTCCATTAGTACCTGTAATTATGTTTTGTACTGTGATAGATAGTATAGTGACCCTGATCAAGACCGTGATATCACGACCAGTAAGATTATGTTGCATGATTATCTATTGACCTTGATTTTTGGGGGTTTGACATAGAAGGGGTGCGATCATCTTAATTTCGAGGACAAAATTTTTCTAAGGGGAGTAGGATTGTAACACCCAGTTTTCCAAATGAGGGTAATTTTATAATTATAATTATTAATTAATGATATTTATTTCACATTATGATTTTTAATGATTTGTAATCATTTTTAAACTATTTAAAAACTGTTTTAAGTCATGACTTGTGATTTTGATGTGCTGCTAGTGAAATCCTAGAGACTGCATGACCCAGAGCCTAATCATGTCATTAGAATAATTTAATTATCATTTTAGCTTGAGGGTATTTTTTGTCATTTAGTGAAATTGAATTTATTTCAATTTATTGAATTAGTGATTTCTAGTTTGGACTTTGACTCATTGAGACTTGTAGATTAGCCTAGAAGCTAACCCTAGCTATGGTGACCCTAGTCTAACTTAAGTTAACCTACTTTTAGTCATTAGAAATTAGTTTTAAAGTAGGAAGGTTAAGTTTAAGTGAAATGGTTCATGACTTATGACTTAACTCAATGACTTGTGATTTACCAATTCATGACTTATGTAATTAAGCCATAGGCCCATGACTTAAGCCCAAAACCCAATCAAACCCACCCATGGCAGCCACACTTAGGGTTTCTCCTTGCCTATAAGTATTCTCTTAAGTGATTCTTGCCTCTTTTGTACTTGACCAAGATTTTGAAGGAAAGGTAAATTCCTATTCTGCTAAAATCCTAATAAATTCATTTTAACTCATTTTTAACCCTAGTGTTTTGCATTAGGATCTAATTTCTATGTGTTTACTGTTTCTGGAGGTTTATCTCAGTTTTGTGTCATTTGGAGCTTGGGAGTTGCTATTTGGAATCCTTCCATTTGGGGCTTTCTTGGAGTATTGACACTCAATAGGTAAACCACTCAAACCCACTATTTGTCCTGATTTCTTTGCATTTAGGGCTAGATCTAGGAGTCCCCTAGTTGTTCCTGAAATTTGGGCACAATTCGTGTCCATTTAGTGTCCGTATCGGACACGTATCATAATGGATACATAGGTGTTTGTTAAAATGCCCCTTAGAGATTTATTTTCGTATTTTGAAAATCTAATTTCATGAATTCCTAGATCTAGGTGTGTATGTTAATTTTTTTGAAGAGTGATTTGTAACACTCAGTTTTTCAGATGAGGGTAATTTTGAAATTTTGTAATTATAATTATTATTTATTGATATTTATTTCACATTATAATTTTTGGTGATTTTTAATCATTTTTTTAAACAATTTAAAAATTGTTTTAAGTCATGACTTGTGATTTTGATGTGCTGCTAGTGAAATCCGAGAGACTGCATGACCTAGAGCCTAACCATGTGATTAGGAATATTTAATTATCATTTTTAGCCTAGGGATAATTTGGTCATTTTGACTTATTTGATTATTTATTGAATTGGTGAATTCTAGTTTGACTTTGACTTGTTGAGACCTAGTGGACTAGCCTAGAACCTGACCCTAGCTATGGTAACCCTAGTCTAACTTGAGTTAACCCATTTTAGTCATTAGAAGTTAGTTTTAGAATGAGAGGATTAAGTTTAGTGGAAATTAAGTCATGACTTATGGTTTTACGAAATGACTTATGACTTAATGATTTAATTGATCATGACTTAATTTTCTCTTTTAGAGCCCCTCCCTATTTAATGACATGTTGAGGAGTTCTTGCCTTTTTTAGAGCTTGACCTAGTTTTGAAGAAAAAGGTATTTTTTTCTCCTTCTAAAAATTCCCATAAATTTATTTTAATTCTTTTTTAATCATAGTCTTTTGCATTAGGTTCTAATTTCTATATGTTTATTATTTTTGGAGGTTAATCTCAGTTTTTGGTTCATTTGGAGCATTTGGCCATCAAGGAGAACACCCCCTATTTGAAGCTCTTCTTGCTTTTTGCACCTATAAGTAAAACTCCACAAATTGACCTAATATTCTATTTTCTTTACATTTAGGGCTAGATCTAGGAGTCCCCTAGCTGTCCCTGAAGTTTGGGTCAATTTCGTGTCTGTTTGGTGTCCGTATCGGGCACGTGTCATAGTGTACGTATAGGTGTTCGATGAAATGTCACTTAGGAATTGATTTTCGATTTTTGTAAATATAATTACATGAATTTGTAGATTTAAGTATGTACATTAATTTTAGTGAAGGGTGTTAGGTATTTTTGTGTCGTTTTGTGTCGATTTTTGGTGTTGGACACGCGTGCACGACACGAGTGCACTGTCCTGCATCACGGGCTGGATATCTCACTGTGTCGGACACGGGGACACGCCAAATTTTGGGAGGATTTCAGGGCACAGACTGACATCATCCTTCCAAAATTTGAGGCCATTTGGTGCAGTGTGCGAGGAGTTCTTCTTCTCGCACTGGCCGCACTGGCCGCGCGCGCGCGCTGTGCACACGCGATTTTAGCCACTGACACGGCTTAAAATCCGACACGACACGTGACGTAGACATGTTTCAGGCACCTTAGGACCTAGCCCTACCCTAGGCGAACACATAGGCAGGTGCACGTGACACGTGGTGCACTGTGTCGTGTCCACGAGTGATGTGCACGCGTGCACGACACTACCTGTACCCAGTTTCGTGTCTGTGTATGTGTGGTTGTTTGGACACGTTTGTGTCCACTTGGTTGGACACAAACACCCCCTGTGACACGTACACATGTGCTAAATCATTTACCAACCACTAATTTAGGTTATTGTCATGATTTTGATTTTCGAATTTGTATTTCCCCATTTATTCCTGATACCATGTGTTCTGTTCGAAAATTCTGAAGTTGATTTCTGTTTAAGCCAAATTTTGATAATTAATTACCCTGTTTAATTCATATACATATATATTAGATCACCTAGATGTTGGGTTCAAAGATTAGCTAGGGATTCAAGGATTCGATTTGGTTTTGAACTATGAGTTAGCTGTAACAGTTAACTAATATTTGTAAACTGTCAATGCCTTGGTGAACTGTTTTGAATTTCTGATACATAAATGAGTTCAATCTATTTTTTCTATGATCAAGTCAACATACTAATTCATATATATTGTGCATTAGGTTTTGAGATTACTTATTGATTTGGTGTTGAGATGGGGAAAGGATTTCGAATTGGTGTTGAATGATATATATGAACTGTCAACTGATGGTTTAATTTCTGATTTTGGTTTTCTTTTCTAAAACTGATTTTAATGTTAATTTACATGTTAGATTGGGTTTTTTCCATTTGGGTTTAACTGCTAGATTAGATATTGTCATGGATGAATGGTTTTCGAAATAGGTTTTTGGTTGGTTTGGGTTATGAAACTGTCACTTGGTTTCATATCCTGAAAAACCTATTGTTTGAACTATCATGATACTCCCCTCACTGTTTTGAGTTGACACAACTGTAATGCAATGTAATGCCTGTGTTCGTATTACGTATTTTGGGACGTATACGTATTTTATTCTGTATTGCCTGATTCCTTGTTTAGCTCTCGGCTTGGTTTAACTCTCGGTTTGGGTTGGCTTGGTTCGGCCGGCCCAATGCTTGGTTCATCATGGGCCAAGGGTGGAACACCTTAGCCTATGCTTCTCTTTCATTTCCACCACAACCCCCCTCTTTATTATCCCCACCAACCTTCTCTCTCCTCCATAATTCTCATTTACTTCTCCTTTCCTCCACCATTACTCTTCTCCACCAACCAAGAACACCATAGGCAAGTGCAACTTGCTTCCACAAGAGAACCCCTTTTGATGGTTTCATTAGCTTCTCCTCATGATTCTAAACCACATTAGAACTTGTCATTTTCCATTTTGAGGCTTTAATTCTTGTAGATCTAGAGTCTTGCTATTTTTGGATTTTTGGTGGTTTTGATCTATCAAACTTCTTTGTTTTCAAGTTTTGATGGTTCCATGTTGTAGAGAATTTCATTCTACCCAATTTTGACCTTTGGAAAGTTGGATTCGGACTTGTTTTGACCAAGATATGGACTGTTGAAGCTTAGATTCAACTTTAGAGTTCTTGCTGTTCTTGCCATTTGGAGAAGACAGTGAACAGTGAACTAGCTTTTTAGCTTACGCCACTGAGCTGTACGCTGCTCTTTAGCGAGCTACGCTAGCCTTGGTACGCTGCTCTTTAGCGAG
The DNA here is from genome assembly GCA_029216955.1 of Iris pallida. NCBI lineage: Eukaryota > Viridiplantae > Streptophyta > Magnoliopsida > Asparagales > Iridaceae > Iris > Iris pallida. Next base: position 7,979,988 of record JANAVB010035616.1, on the reverse strand, counting down.
CGTACGCTAGCCTTGGTACGCTGCTCTTTAGCGAGCGTACGCTAGCCTTGATACGCTGCATGTTGGCAGCGTGTCTTTTGCGTACGCTAGCGTGAGCGTGCCCTAGACCCTTTCGTACGCTAGCTCAAGCGTACGCAGTCTTGAGCGTACGCTAGCTTGAGCGTACGCTGACCTGTAGCTTGAGCGTGCCCTTGTGTACGCTGACCCTTGCGTACGCTTCCCATTAGAAGTGTATGGACCCTTTGGTACGCTAGCTTGAGCGTACGCTGACCTGTAACTTGAGCGTACGCGTGCCTTGGTACGCTAGCTTAAGCGAGCAAGGTGTACGCTGGCCTGAGCATAGTTTGACCTGAGCGTATGACCTTTGGCTGACTTGGTCTCATGTCAGCGTGTCAGATTTGGTTTTATTTTCCTTAAGCTTGGCTCTTTTATAGCCCTGTATATTGATATTTTATTAGATATTTTACGCCCATTTTATATCCTTACGCCTTTTGTCCTGAACTTGATAATTGCGAATTTACTTGATATGTTTGGAATTGACAATTGAGCATGACCTGATAGTGACCCGTAGTGGTTCACTCCTGACATGAGTAACCTGACATGACCTGATAGTGGCCCGTCGTGGCGCACTCCTGACAAGTACACTTGACCTGATAACCTGACATGTTATACCTTGATAAGCTGTTGCGACGGCTACCTGACATGACATGACTTGTATAATAACCTGGACACCGTGGGCGATTGTGCTTGTATAAATAATCCAGTCTTGTCTTGCATCATGTCTAGGAGGGGACTCCTGAGTACCACGGTCAGGAGTACCTATTGAAATAAACTAAGGGCTAATAACTAGATTAATACATTAGTCATGAAGAGATTTCCCAGCTACAGGCAATCCCGTTACCTGGGTACGCCTTGGGATCTGTAGCCTGCCGTCGAGTAGGGCACATTTCCAGCACACTGTCATGTGTTGCACCCTTCAAGCTACCTAAGGGTACATTCGTTTCCTGGACGATGTACCCACCTGAATTCAACTCTAATCTTTTAACCCGGGAAACCTGGATGGTCTGCAGGGCTTGTGGCTGTGGAACAATCTCACAGCATTTTGTTAGTAATTAGGCTTGTGACAACCCTAGTTAGTTAAAGTATCAAGCCGTAATTCTTGCTTGGCCGTGAAGTGATTGGACGGAGTCTAACCAGTCTAGTCTTGCCCTGATCCTGTTCCAGATTATTGAATGACCAGAATGCTTGTATTTATTTTATCGATAAATGGTGAGAATTCCAAGTTCTGTTCAGACGAAGGGTTACAACCCCGGTCCTTGTTTGGTTTACGGGTTGTAACCTGGTTATCTGAATGGTTCCATGGTTATCTCGTCGTATATCATCCTGGTGTATTTTCTTTATTTCCAGTTCTTACCTTATTTATATCTTGTGCTGATTGCTGGTTTTGGTTCTTAAGTGAAGCCTCCTTTGTGGCACTTGCTCTTTCTGGGGTCTGACCCAGCTGGTTTTGTGTGGCCATATTTTGGAGCAGCTCCAGAGGATCTACCGACCTTCCAGCCAGATGGTGGCCACTAGACGGAACCCTGGCAACGAGTGGGTTATTTTTGGCTCTCCTACTCTATTGTAAAAATATTCTTTTAAGGCGTTTAGCCGACGAGCACCTGTTTAGCTCGATTGCACTTACTTACTGTCTGCCTACGGGCTGTAACATGATTAACAGATCCTAGGGTTGATCATGTATGACTAAACTCTTGCTAGTCCTGACATTTTGTAACGACTAGCTTCATGATCAACTGAATATGTAATGTTTGGGACGCCTTACTATTGTATATTTAATGATCATACATCTTGTGACTTTTACTTACTTGCTTGTGATTGAGACACTAGGCTTGTTCATGACCTTAAGAGACTGTTGGCTTGTAGATAAACCCTCATGTATCTAGACAGCCGTGACCGTATAGCGAGATGGAGTCCATTTCATATACGTAGCTGGCTATGTCTGCCCCCGCTCTCCAGTATTCTGGATCTGGGGCGTGACATGCAAACACACACTCGACACTCCTAACTGTCACAGACACACATACACAACTGTCATTGCTATACACTATCCCTGAGGCTTAATCTCAGTTTCTTGAGAATGGCTGAATGTTCATGTACACAAATTTCAGTCCTTTGACACCCTACCTAACTGTAATGCTGATTCCTATACTCCTAAACACATGATGCACTCACTCACTCACTGATTTATGAACTGCCATTTTGGTTCCTAATTTCTGAGATTGTGTATACTGATTTCCATTTCCCTACCATTTGCACAAGTCCACTTAAACCTGAAATTGTTCACTGTTTCCTGGGAAACACACATTCAGTCACATATATTCACTACACACACAAGCTAAAAACCTGAAAAACCGTATCACTGTTTTGCTCTGTTCCTGAGTATAACCTGATTTGGTGCACCCATTCACTAAATCTGAGCACTATGCAAAACTTAAATGAGTTTGTAAACTGAGAACACTATCACTTGACACACACATTTGTTTTTCTGGCACATGTCCACTCTTCACACATGGTTCACATGTCCTACTCCACACACACACTTTTGCTCACATTCCCTTTTGACACTACACCTTCCACTACACCACACATACATGGCTCTCCCTATATGCACACACATGTTAATAGCCTATGTATATATTTATATATTGTATCTAGTTGGTATATAGCCTAGTGTTAGAGTGACCTATGGGTGGTATTTAGACTTGAGTTGACTGGCCTAGGCCTAGATTGACTGAAGTTGACCAAAAGTCAACATTGAGTCTAGATGTGACCAATTGACCTAGTTTGACTAGTGTAGTTGACTTGGGTTGACCCAGGGTTGACTTGGACCTAGTTTGACCTAGACAGTTGACCAGGTTTGACTTAGAATTGACTTCGACCTAGATTGACCTAGAAATCATGTAGTTTGCATTGTATCATTCATTTACCTTATTTTAAACATATTATAACCCATATTACTCTGTTTAGGACATTGTGACTCCGGTGCAGACATCTGATATTATACTACTCATTTCAGAGTAGCAGGCGAGTACATTCTCTGATAGTTCTTTCATTTACTTGTCGTTTACTGTACTTCAGTTGTAGCTAGTTCTATTTGATTCTCTATTACGAACACGATTTGATATAACTGGATCTATTTCATGCGACACTCACTTATTCGTGTCTGGCCTCTATTTCTGGAACCACCTACTGGAACCACCCTGGAATCATTTACTGGAACCATTCGTGTACTGGCTGGACTTATACCTATTTTTGTGTCGGGTTATGGATTCACTTGTACTTGCTGGACGGAAAAATATTGGAATAGGCACGTGAACATACCCAAATACTGGAACCACTCCCTTGGAATTATACTGGAACGATAGCCATCCCACACTTGGCCGAGTGTGCGGTGTGCCGTATTACCTACAGCCGTTCACATGTCGATCCCGATATTTTAAAACACACTGTTAGAGTATAGGCTGGACTCACCCTGGAACCTTTGATCACTGACTGGACTCACCTTATACCGGACTCATCTCGTGCTGGAATCACCTGGTATTAGATTACATTGTCTGGACTCACACATGACTCTTATTATACTATCCGGACTTATATCATGCTACTCTAGTTCAGCTAGATTATATTTACAGTCTTCATTGCCATATTTCTCTTCTTGTTTAGTTACTTTCCTTTCCTTGTACCTTAACTGTTCTCTATATTATTACCTGTATAAAACTGCCATGATTCATCAATATAACTGTCTATAACTGCTTTATAGTTCTTTGTCATTTACTTGGGATTTCTTGATGAATTGTACTCGTTCCTGTCCTGACTGGACCTATTGAAAATATTACAGATGATTGTCCTGAGGACATTTGCCCTACTTGCCTTAGAGTAGGAGATGTCTTAGCTACCTTGGCCCCGACACTCAGGAGTGATCGGGAGACTAGCTAGTAGACTTGGTTTAGTTTTTATGTTTTAGAACTTGAATTGTAATAACTTGAGATACGAGTTTGTATTTGAGTTTATTTGAGATATTATTATTTAGTAGTTTATAAATGTTGTTGTTTAGTCTTTATTTATAAACTTCTGAGTTATCTTATCGTGCTTAGACTGTGATTGAGATTTTATTATATTTATACTTGTCCTCCGTTCGGAGGAGAGATTTGACAAGTATATTATAATTGTGTGAGTTGTTGGTTAGACAGTAACCTAGGACAGTGTTCTACCGCCGACACTACGGCGTAGGCTGGACGTCATTACGTACTCGTACCCTCACAGTGGGTGCGGATCGTGACACGTTTTTAGTGGTGGCCCATGCAGGTCGAGAGTCGCATTAGTACGATGTCGTGGTAGTGCAACGATTAGTTGTACTGCTGCACGCCTGCGATAGGAATTAAGGAATAGGATTTAGTTGAGAGAGTACTCAATCACAATTAGGACTACTTGAGAAGATTCCTGGGATGACCCTTGAGAATCTCATTATAAACTATCTCAAAATTCGACTCCGACAGTTTCTGTCTACTTCCTTGATTCATCATTAAATTTGATTCTTGGTATTCATTATTGACTTGATTTTCTACCAAGATAACATTATGGGCTAGGTTGCCTCAGTCATGGAATCTAGAGTCTTCTACAGCCATATCAGCTGGTTGGGCGATGAGATGGAGTCTGATTTTGGATTTATTTCTCGGGTGTGGGAATTTAAAGTTTTCGCAGCCAAGCTAGCGGCAATGCAAAAATTTTAAATACCATGATTCTAGAGGTATGTACATTAGTTGCGGACTCTATGGATTATCGCAGCCATACTTACTGGTGTGACGAGGATTCTGGTAACATGGTTCTGGATAGACGGGTATGATTATCAGATTGCAGAATAGATACATATAGATGGTGCCCTAGTATAATTGAGTAGAATATCAGGGTGGATATTACTTGAGTGTCATAGATTAGATAGAGGGAGCTAGGCCACCTGTAGCGCAGCATTGTGCCCCGTACCATCAGAGGGATACACCCCAGAGGGACAGGGCTTTTGCGCTGACAGTCGAGTAGACCGACGCTACGGGTGACGGGTTAGCAGGTCTGTCTTTCCTGTTCTTCTTTCCATCTTGTTGCATGATTTCATTAGTACCTGTCAGGATGTTTGTGTTGTGATAGATAGTATAGTGACCCTGATCAAGACAGTGATATCATGACCAGTAGGATTGTGTAGCATGTTAACTATCGACCTTAATTGTTGGGGGTTTGACCTAGTAGGGGTACGATCATCTTAATTTCGAGGACGAAATTTTTCTAAGGGGGACAGGATTATAACACTCAGTTTTTCAGATGAGGGTAATTTTGAAATTTTATAATTATAATTATTATTTATTGATATTTATTTCATATTATGATTTTTGGTGATTTTTAATCATTTTTAAACTATTTAAAAACTGTTTTAAGTCATCACTTGTGATTTTGATGTACTGCTAGTAAAATCCGAGAGACTGCATGAACTAGAGCCTAACCATGTGATTAGGAATATTTAATTATCATTTTTAGCCTAGGGGTAATTTGGTCATTTTGACTTATTTGACTTATTTGATTATTTATTGAATTGGTGAATTCTAGTTTGACTTTGACTTGTTGAGACCTAGTGGACAAGCCTACAACCTGACCCTAGCTATGGTAACCTTAGTCTAACTTGAGTTAACCCGTTTTAGTCATGAGAAGCTAGTTTTAGAATGAGAGGATTAAGTTTAGTGGAAATTAAGTCATGACTTATGGTTTTACGAAATGACTTATGACTTAATGATTTAATTGATCATGACTTAAGCCCATGGGCCAATTTAGGAAACCCTAACCCTAATTTTGCAACTTATGAATAGCCATAGGAGAGCCCCTCCCTATTTAATGACATGTTTAGGAGTTCTTGCCTCTTTTAGAGCTTGACCTAGTTTTGAAGAAAAAAGTATTTTTCCTCCTTCCAAAAATTCCCATAAATTCATTTTAATTCTTTTTTAATCCTAGTCTTTTGCATTAGGTTCTAATTTCTATATGTTTATTATTTCTGGAGGTTAATCTCAGTTTTGGGTTCATTTGGAGCATTTGGCCATCAAGAAGAACACCCCCCATTTGAAGCTCTTCTTGCTTTTTGCACCTATAGGTAAAACTCTACAAATTGACCTAATATTCTGTTTTCTTTGCATTTAGGGCTAGATCTAGGAGTCCCCTAGCTGTCCCTGAAGTTTGGGTCAATTTCGTGTCCGTTTGGTGTCCGTATCGAGCACGTGTCATAGTGTACGTATAGGTGTTCGATGAAATATCACTTAGGAATTGATTTTCGATTTTTGTAAATATAATTACATGAATTTGTAGATTTAAGTATGTAAATTAATTTTAGTGAAGGGTGTTAGGTATTTTTGTGTCGTATTGTGTCGGTTTTTGGTGTTGGACACGCGTGCACGACACGAGTGCACTGTCCTGCATCACGGGCTAGATATCTCACTGTGTCGGACACGGGGATACGCCAAATTTTGGGAGGATATCAGGGCACTGACTCACATCATCCTTCCAAAATTTAAGGCCATTTAGTGCAGTGTGCGAGGAGTTCTTCTTCTCGCACTGGCCGCACTGGCCGCGCGCGCGCGCTGTGCACGCACGATTTTAGCCACTGACACGGCTTAAAATCCGACACGACATGTGACGTGGACACGTTTCAGGCACCCTAGGACCTAGCCCTACCCTAGGCGAACACATAGGTAGGTGCACGTGACACGTGGTGCACTGTGCCGTGTCCACGAGTGATGTGCACGCGTGCACGACACTACCTGTATCCAGTTTCGTGTCTGTGTATGTGAGGTTGTTTGGACACGTTTGTGTCCACTTGGTTCGACACAAACACCCCCTGTGACACGTAAACATGTCCTAGATCATTTACCAACCACTAATTTAGGTTATTGTCACAATTTTGATTTTCGAATTTGCATTTCCCCATTTATTCCTGATACCATGTGTTCTGTTCGAAAATTCTGAAGTTGATTTCTGTTTAAGCCAAATTTTGATAATTAATTACCCTGTTTAATTCATATACATATATATTAGATCACCTAGATGTTGGGTTCAAAGATTAGCTAGGGATTCAAGGATTCGATTTGGTTTTGAACTATGAGTTAGCTGTAACAGTTAACTAATATTTGTAAACTGTTAATGCCTTGGTGAACTGTTTTGAATTTCTGATACATAAATGAGTTCAATCTATTTTTTCCATGATCAAGTCAACATACTAATTCATATATATTGTGTATTAGGTTTTGAGATTACTTATTGATTTGGTGTTGAGATGGGAAAGGATTTCGAATTGGTGTTGAATGATATATATAAACTGTCAACTGATGGTTTAATTTCTGATTTTGGTTTTCTTTTCTAAAACTGATTTTAATTAATTTACATTTTAGATTGGGTTTTTTTTCCATTTGGGTTTAACTGCTAGATTAGATATTGTCATGGATGAATGGTTTTCGAAATGGGTTTTTGGTTGGTTTGGGTTATGAAACTGTCACTTGGTTTCATATCCTGAAAAACCTATTGTTTGAACTATCATGATACTCCCCCTCACTGTTTTAAGTTGACACAACTGTAATGCAAACACACACTCGACACTCCTAACTGTCACAGACACACATACACAACTGTCATTGCTATACACTACCCCTGAGACTTAATCTCAGTTTCCTGAGAATGGCTGAATGTTCATGTACACAAATTTCAGTCCTTTGACACCCTACCTAACTGTAATGCTGATTCCTATACTCCTAAACACATGATACACTCACTCACTCACTGATTTATGAACTACCATTTTGGTTCCTAATTTCTGAGATTGTGTACACTGATTTCCATTTCCCTACCATTTGCATAAGTCCACTTAAACCTGAAATTGTTCACTGTTTCCTGGGAAACACACATTCAGTCACATATATTCACTACACACACAAGCTAAAAACCTGAAAAACCCTACCACTGTTTTGCTCTGTTCCTGAGTATAACCTGAGTTGGTGCACCCATTCACTAAATCTGAGCACTATGCAAAACTTAAATGAGTTTGTAAACTGAGAACACTATCACTTGACACACACACATTTGTTTTCCTGGCACATGTCCACTATTCACACATGGTTCACATGTCCTAGTCCACACACACACTTTTGCTCACATTCCTTTTTGACACTACACCTTTCACTACACCACACATACATGGCTCTCCCTATATGCACACATATGTTAATAACCTATGTATATATTTATATATTGTATCTAGTTGGTATATAGCCTAGTGTTAGAGTGACCTATGGGTGGTTTTTAGACTTGAGTTGACTGGCCTAGGCCTAGATTGACTGAAGTTGACCAAAAGTCAACATTGAGTCTAGATGTGACCAATTGACCTAGTTTGACTAGTGTAGTTGACTTGGGTTGACCCAGGGTTGACCAAGTTTGACTTGGACCTAGTTTGACCAAGACAGTTGACCAGGTTTGACTTAGAATTAACTTCGACCTAGATTGACCTAGAAATCATGTAGTTTGCATTGTATCATTCATTTACCTTATCTTAAACATATTATAACCCATATTACTCTGTTTAGGATATTGTGACTCCGGTGCAGACATCTGATATTACACTACTCATTTCAGAGTAGCAGGCAAGTACATTCTTTGATAGTTCTTCCATTTACTTGTCATTTACTGTACTTCAGTTGTAGCTAGTTCTATTTGATTCTCTATTACGAACACGATTTGATATTACTGGATCCATTTCATGCGACACTCACTTATTCGTATCTGGCCTCTATTTCTGGAACCACCTACTGGAACCACCCTGGAATCATTTACTGGAACCATTCGTGTACTGGCTGGACTTATACCTATTTTCGTGTCGGGTTATGGATTCACTTGTACTTTCTGGGCGGAAAAATATTGGAATAGGCATGTGAACATACCCAAATACTGGAACCACTCCCTTAGAATTATACTGGAACGATAGCCATCCCACACTTGGCCGAGTGTACGGTGTGCCGTATTACCTACTGCCGTTCACATGTCGATCCCGATATTTTAAAACACACTGTTAGAGTATAGGCTGGACTCACCCTGGAACCTTTGATCACTGACTGGACTCACCTTATACCGGACTCATCTCGTGCTGGAATCACCTGGTATTAGATTACATTGTCTGGACTCACACATGACTCTTATTATACTGTCTGGACTTATATCATGCTACTCTAGTTCAGCTAGATTATATTTACAGTCTTCATTACCATGTTTCTCTTCTTGTTTAGTTACTTTCCTTTTCTTGTACCTTAACTATTCTCTATATTATTACCTGTATAAAACTGCCATGATTTATCAATATAACTGTCTATAACTGCTTTATAGTTCTCTGTCATTTACTTGGGATTTCTTGATGAATTGTACTCGTTCCTGTCCTGACTGGACCTGTTGAAAATATTACAGATGATTGCCCTGAGGACATTTGCCCTATTTGTCTTGGAGCAGGAGATGGCTTAGCTACCTTGGACCCGACACTTGGGAGTGATCGGGAGACTAGCTAGTAGACTTGGTTTAGTTTTTATGTTTTAGAACTTGAATTGTAATAACTTGAGATACGAGTTTGTATTTGAGTTTGTTTGAGATATTATTATTTAGTAGTTTATAAATGTTGTTGTTTAGTCTTTAGTTATAAACTTTTGAGTTATCTTATCATGCTTAGACTGTGATTGAGATTTCATTATATTTATACTTGTCCTCTGTTCGGAGTTGAGATTTGACAAGTACATTATATAATTGCGTGAGTTGTTGATTAGATAGTAACCTAGGGCAGCGTTTTACTGCCGACACTGCGGCGTAGGCTGGGCGTCGTTACTTACTCGTACCCTCACAGTGGGTGCGGGTCGTGACATGATTTGTATTTTCGTGTCATTTTGTGTCGAATTTTTGGGTTGGACACGCCGTGCGAGTTCCGGTTCAGTGCCCTGCCTATCGGGCCCTAGAACTCCTTGCATAGGACACTTCGAGACACGAGATTTGACATGAACACTCCTTGGATGACTGACATCATCCTCCCAAAATATGGGAGCGTGTGGTGGAGTGTGCGAGGAGAAATCCTCCCCGCACTGGCCGTGCGGCCTGCTGTGCGTGCACGATTTTTCGCCCTGATACGGGGTCGGACACGCCGCGACACGGGTCTAGGACACGGTACAGGCTTTCAGAGGGGTAGCCCTACCCCAGGCGCACGTGTATGCAAGGCCACGTGTCACCACGGGGCCCGTGTCGCGCGCGGGACACGCTTGCACGCGTGCACGATGCTGTGCACTGCGGGTGCACTCGTGTGGTGTTTGTGTGGATTGGACATGGCTGTGTCCACTTGGATGGACACGAATGAGTGTCACGACACGTGCACGGGTGTGTTATAGATTACCAACCTTTAAATTTGCATATTATCATGTTTTGATGGATCGAAATTTAATTTCCTATTCCGACTGATACCTACTTCCTATTTTTAAAATTCTGAAAGTTCAATTCCATTTTAACTGATTTTTCATGTTTAAATGCCATGATTATTCACCTATACATGTGTAATGGTTTACTACAATGTTAGTTATTGACTAGTGTTAGGTTTTTAGATTTCAAATTGGGTTTGGGGGTGTTGAATGATATATACAACACTGTTGACTGATACATTCCTGTTTGAAATCTCGATTTTAATTTCCATGTTTAAAACTGATTTTAATGTTAAATTTGCGATGTTTAATCCTTGTACATTGTGTTAGTCACTGTTAGATTGATTCATGTGGTTTAGGATTTGCATTTGAGGATCGGGATTTTCGAATTTGGGGTTGGAATGATTCATGAACTGTCGATTTGATCTCAGGTTCTTGAGAACCAATTTACTGAGAATTGCTATACACTGTTTTGAATTTCCTGAACTTTGCATTCCCTTTTAAAAACTGAGTTGATGTTTAATTTCATGTTAAATTCATCACACATGTTTAGTGTTGTTTGAATGTTTGGTTGTGTTGGTGTTAGGAGAATGGATTTCGAAATTGGGTTGGATTGTTCATAACTGCCATTTGATTCACCTTTCCTAAGAACACTATTTTTCCTATTACACCCTCTTTAACATTAAACCCTCATACACTCTACTGTTCCCTATTAGCTAACTGTCATTTGACACATTACCCTCTTCAAATTCTGTTAACACACACACACACCCACACATTATGGTATCACACATAGGCACATGTCCACATGTGCCTTACCCTATCACTCTATGTATATATATATATAAATATATATATATATATATGTGTGTGTGTGTGTGTTATATATATATATATATATATATATGTGTGTGTGTGTGTGTTAACACACACATATATATATATATATATATATATATATATATATATATATATATATATATAAATATATATATATATATATATATATGTGTGTGTGTGTGTGTGTGTGTTATATCAATGTGGCCTATGTATAGTATGATTACTTATATAACTTAGATTAATATGTAATGTATGCTATTTATATAAATTAAATATATTTTAAATGTGTGAAATATGTGGGAATATACATATGTGTGGAATATATGTTTAGCCTATAGCCTATGGCACATGGCCTATGGTTCCTAAGGCAGGTATATGCCTATTGTGAATATGTACATGTTTACATAGAATTGTGTGTTGTTGGCTTGACAGCCTAGTGTGGCTTGTACTTGTGCTAGATTGCTAGTATAGGTTTGGGTTAGGCCTAGTGAGACTTAATGGACTAGGGTGTTGACCAAGGTTTGACCCAATAGTTCAGGATTGACTAGAGTTGACCAAAAATCAACATTGAGTATAAATGTGACCAATTGACCTAGTTTGACTAGTGTAGTTGACTTGGGTTGACCCAGAGTTGACCAAGTTTGACTTGGACCTAGTTTGACCTAAATAGTTGACCAGGTTTGACTTAGAGTTGACTTTGACCTAGATTGACCTAGAAATCATGTAGATTGTATCGTAGAATTCATTTACCTTACTTTAAACATATTATAACCCATATTGATCTATTTAGGACTTGTGACTCCGGTGCAGACATCTGATATTACACTACTCTTTTTACAGTATCAGGCGAGTACATTCTCTGATAGTTCTTCCATTTACTTGTCGTTTACTGTACTTCAGTTGTAGCCAGTTCTATTTGATTCTCTATTGCAAACACGATTTGATATTATTGGATCCATTTCATGAGACACTCATTTATTCATGTCTGGCCTCTATTTCTGGAATCACCTACTGGCATCACCCTGGAATCACTTACTGGTATCATTCGTGTTCTGGCTGGACTTGTACTCATTTTCGTGTCGGGTTATGGATTCACTTGTACTTGTTGGGCGGGGAAATATTAGAGTAGACATGTGAACATACCCAAATACTGGAACTACTCCCTTGGAATTATATTAGAATGATAGCCATCCCACACTTGGCCGAGTGTGTGGTGTGCCGTATTACCTACAGCCGTTCACATGTCGATCCCGATATTTTAAAAACACACTGTTAGAGTATTGTCTGGATGCAACCTGGAACCTTTGATCACTGATTGGACTCACCTTATACCGGACTCATCTTGTGCTGGAATTGTAGAACACTAGAGGGGTGAATAGGAAAATAAAAAATAACTTAAGCACAAGAAGCAATATTCGTCAAATAAAAAGATAGAGTAAGAAGATCAAACACAAGATGTATCCTGGTATCCTCGCTTGAGGCAATCCAGTCCCGGAACTCTCTCCGACTTAAATCCACTATTTAATAAAATAGTACACACGAGTTTGGATCCGAAGAACTCGCCAACTTCAACACGAGTTTGGATCCGAAGAACTCGCCAACTTCAACACACGAGTTTTCTTATGAAGGCTCGCCAACTTCAAAGAAATGAGAAAAGAACTTGTTGATCTTCTAACACTTGAAGATCGAAAATTACAACTCTTAAATACTCTAGCACTTTGGGAGAGGATGACAATTAAAAGATTGGTAGAGTATTAATGGTGGAGCTCTTGGTTGTTTGGAAAATTTATGGCAAGAGTTGGTGAAAGCCTCAAGAGAGAGAAGGCTTTCATTTATAGAGAAACCAAGAGTAGGTAGCATTTAATGCTCCTGGATACAGGCTGACCGGCATACCGTCGGTATGGACCGGCATACCGTCGGTATGGGCCGGCATACCGTCGGTATACCGGTCGAACAGTAACGGTCATATTAGTATCCGTTGGGAGCATTTAATGCTGCCATTAATGCTGGTCTAAGCCATTCAAAAATCAAATTTCGTAACCCGGTATACCGTCGGTATGCCGCGGTATACCGTCGGTATGCCGCGGTATACCGTCGGTATACCGATGTGTGTCACAGAACGTTTTTGTGATAAATAAAACGGTATACCGTCGGTATGCCGGAGCATACCGTCGGTATGCCAAAGTTTGTCACAGAAAGTTCTATGGCTCACAAAACGGTATACCGCCGGTATGCTGGAGTATACCGTTGGTATTCCGATCAACATCACAGAATGTTTTTGAGGCAAACAAAACGGTATACCTTCGGTATGCCGATGTTTGTCACAGAACGTTTTGTGATCCACAAAACGGTACACCGCCGGTATGCCGGAGCATACCGTCGGTATGTCGATCTTTCTCACAGAAAGTTTTGTGGTCAGTAAAACGGTATACCGCCGGTATGCCGAAGCATACCGCCGGTATGCCGTTCTTATAAGATATTGATTTTTGACTTGAGAAAAGCTTTTAGTTTTGTCATCCAACCTTAAGTGTTTACAGAAAGACCTAGACCTTATACAGACTCGAAAACATGCAGTGGAGAGAGCCGTCTTTTCAAGGAACGCCGGTCTTTGCTTCAGTCTTCAAGGCTATGGTTGGTAAACTTGAATGGACAGTCTTTAAGTAGTAGAGCTTCTAAAATGATATCAATCTGAAGATAGAGAAAACTAAACTACGAAGATGCTGTTAATTATATCAAAATAAAATGTGCCAACAATCTCCCCATTTTGATAATTGACAAAACAGAGAGATAGCATCTTCAGGGAGTTACTCCCCCGTAGGTAGACAACTCCGCCTCAATACGTTTTCTCCCCCTTTGTCACTTAGTCAAAGATGGGAATTAAAAAATAAAAAGAATGAATATGGAACACACTATCATAGACAAAAGCATGTATTGATAGATAAAAGCAGAAATTGGATACATGCGTGACAACCATAACACACTACATAAAGACATATGAAAAACTCTCCTCTACGAGAGTTAGCAAGACAATAAAAGACTGAAATCAAGTCCTCGCAGGACTGCACACAACTAAAAAACATCCAACCACTGGTCCCCGAAGGACCGCAAAAGACAGAAAGACCACACAAAAGAAAAGCAAAAAACCACTTATTCGACATTACCAACACTAGGAAGCAACCCCTACTCATCAGCCGGATCATCTCCACCATCCTGAGCCTTGTGGAAAGCGCCAAAAGGATCAATGTCGTTCGGGTACATAAAATCGTAGGCATTGGGATCGGAAAAGCGGGAGGCCTGGTACATCGGATCCTGGAGATTCAGATCCATAAATGCATCCCGATCCTGAAGGGTGTGCTGAATAAAGTACGCCTGGTCATGGAAGCGTGACTGGATTAGGGTACCATGGCCACGAGTGTGGGCCCGCATCTGCTCCTCTGCCTGAGCCATACACATGTCGAAATGCTGCTGTGTCAGAGGCATGTAGCGGCCGGAGGCAGGAGGAGTAGAGACGGGTGCAGCAGGAGCAGAAGCTGGCGGCTCTTGGGAGGAGGAGGCACGAGATGCGGAGGCACCAGCACCGAGGGAATGAGAGACCGCAAGGAAGGAAGGGACGTCGTCCGACTGGCAAAGGGAGAGGTCGACGTTCTTCGCTTCCAAGATTAGGGTGATGAAGGATTCATAGTAGAGATTTTGCTTCCCCGCGGGCAGGACGCCGAAGAAGGCCTGGAGAAGAGTCTTGGGGAAAGACCAAGACTTCTTCGAGTAGAGGAAGTACATGCAAACCAGGGCGTCGCCGGTGATGGCATCATAGTTCTCGCCCTTGGGATAGATGGTGTGTCACATGATCCTATGGAGCTCGTAATAGAACGGCTCCAGCTGGGCAAAAAGGGCCGGGATAGCATGAGGGTTTGGGCCCTTGCAAATGATAGCACAGAATTCGTCAAAGGAGCACTCCGCCAAAGGATAGAGAGCAGGCAAGCCTGGAAGAGCCTCTCCTCTATCCGGAACGCCGAGAATGGTAGCGATGTCACGAGCCGTCAGGCGGAAGTGGCGATCGTTGACCATCGTCTCAATGGCACCGTTTTCGATGTCAGAAACCAAGTTGCAGTAGAACAAACGCACGGCGACGGGGTATACAGGCACCTGACGCCGAAAGAGGGAAGAGAGACCGGCTCCTCGAAGAGAGAAACATGGCCGGGGAAGAGGTTCCAGTTAATGGCGTGGCCTTTGAAAATGTTATGGTGCACGAAGTGGTGGAACCAAGATTATGTGGCCAAGGAGGAAGAGAAGACCCGCTGGTCATATCCATGTGGAAGAGCCACCGGGGTAAAGGGATTGAAGGAGGAGAAGGAGGAGCGAGCACGCTTGGGGGCATCCATGAGGAGATGAAGAAAGTAGGAAGTAAGGTTTGAAGAGGATATGAAAGAGTGGAGGAGGATGAAGAAGAGAATAGGGTTTTTAAGGAGATGTTGGAAAGGGGAAGGGTGGGAACGGTTGTAGAGGATGAGGGAAAAAAATGTGGTTTTGAAATGAAAGTAAATGAGTAGTTAATGGGGGAGAGGAAGGGGTGGTTATTAATGTGGATGGGAAGTAAGGGAATGGGGAAGAGGAAAAGAGGAGTTGGGTATTAAATGTGGAGATGATGGATGTGATGGGTAGTTAATGAGGGGGAAGGAATAAAGGGATAATGAAAGAGTGGTGGGCCCGAGGTGATGTGACAAAGCAGTCCGCCGCGAACCGGTATACCGTCGGTATGCCGACATATGCCGACGGTATATCGATTTTTGGCACAGAACATAATTATGAACCAAAATCGGCATGCCGTCGGTATACCGCAGTATACCGTCGTTGTGTCGGCCGAGAAGAACTATGAGTCAAAATTTAAAATGCCCAATTCTTGGCAAAGAAAAACGAAGCGATCCTCCGGGAGAGGTTTGGTGAAAATATCGGCTAACTGATAAGTAGTGTCAATAAATTCAAGGCGAATATCCTCCTTTTGTTGATGATCACGAAGAAAATTGTGTCTAATTTCAATGTGCTTCGTGCGTGAGTGACAAATCGAGTTTTTTGTGAGATTGATCGAACTAGTGTTATCACATTTAATAGGGGTACAAGTATGAGAAATACCATAATCGATAAGTGTTTGGGACATCCAAAGAATTTGTGCACAACAGCAACCGGCCGCAATATACTCGACCTCAGTGGTTGAAAGAGCAACAGAATTTTGTTTCTTACTAAACCACGATACTAAGGATTTCCCAAGGAATTGACATGTGCCGCTAGTGCTCTTTCGGTCAATCTTGCATCCGGCAAAATCTGCATCCGAAAAGCCGTGAAGCTCAAAGGATGAAGATTTCGGATACCAAAGGCCCATGTTAACGGTGCCTTTGAGATATCAAAAAATACGCTTGACGGCACATAAGTGTGATTCCTTTGGATTTGTATGATATCGTGCACAAAGACATACACTAAACATGATATCAGGACGGCTAGCAGTTAGATAAAGTAAACTACCGATCATACCTCGATACTTACGAATGTCGACCGATGTGTCATCTTCATCATTGTCAAGCTTTGTCGTTGTTGCCATAGGAGTCCTCATTGATTTGGATGAGTCAAGTTCGAAACGCTTGAGGAGATCCTTTGTATATTTTGCTTGATTGATGAAGGTCCCTTTGGGTCCTTGCTTGATTTGTAAGCCCAAAAAGAATGATAGTTCACCCATCATGCTCATTTCAAATTCTTCCTGCATAACTTTAGCAAATTCTACACAAAGTGTATTGTTAGTAGAACCAAAAATAATGTCATCGACATAAATTTGAACCAATAAAAGAGTGCCATTATGGAATTTGATAAAAAGTGTCGTGTCGACTTTGCCCTTAGAAAAATTGTGTGAAACAAGAAAGGAGCTAAGGCGCTCATACCAAGCACGGGGAGCTTGTTTGAGGCCATAAAGGGCTTTGTGGAGTTTGAACACATGATTAGGAAATTGAAAATCTTCAAAGCCAGGAGGTTGTTTTACATAAACTTCCTCTTTAATAATACCATTTAGAAAAGCACTCGTAACATCCATTTGAAAGAGTTAAAAATCATTAAAGCAAGCAAAAGAACATAGCATACGAATGGATTCAAGACGAGCAACCGGAGCATAGGTTTTGTCGTAGTCAATGCCTTCCTCTTGGTTATAGCCTTGAGCAACCAATCGGGCTTTGTTACGAGTCACTAGCCCATCTTCATTAAGTTTATTTCGAAACACCCATTTAGTTCCAATAATGGGGTGATTGCTAGGTTTTGGGACAAGTTCCCAAACCTTGTTTCGCTCAAATTGATTTAGCTCTTCTTGCATCGCTATCATCCAAAATTCATCATGAAAAGGATCATTAATATTTTTAGGCTCTATATGAGAGATAAAAGTTACGTTTGCACAAAGATCATGAGTGGAGGATCTAGTGCTTATACTGGAAGAAGGATCCCCAATGATAAGCTCCTTAGGATGATTGGTGACAAATCTCCATTCTTTTGGGAGATCCTTTTGAGGAGGCTCGAGAGGTGGAGACTCTTTTGTTGGAGGAGTCACAACTTCATTGTTAGATGAAGAAGGACGATCTCCAATAGAGGAGTTCTCCAACCCAAACGAGATGTCATCAATATCATCGGAAGAGGAGAATGTAGAAGAGTTAAGTTCATTAAAAGAAACATTGATTGACTCTTCGACAACAAGACTTCTTTTATTAAAAATACGAAAACCTTTACTATGAGTAGAGTATCCAAGGAATATTCCTTCATAGGCTTTTTTTTCAAACTTGCCTAGGTTATCCTTGGTATTCAAAATAAAACAATTACATCCAAAAACTTTAAAATATTCAATAGAGGGAATTTTGTCAAACCAAAGCTCATAAGGAGTCTTTTTAGAAATAGGTCTAATCAAGACCCTATTTATAACATGACATGCCGTGTTAACGGCTTCCTCCCAAAAATATTGGGGAAGCTTATATTGGTTTAACATAACCCGGGCCATATCGCCAAGGGTTCTATTCTTTCTCTCCACAACACCATTTTGTTGAGG
Source organism: Iris pallida (assembly GCA_029216955.1). Classification (NCBI taxonomy): domain Eukaryota; kingdom Viridiplantae; phylum Streptophyta; class Magnoliopsida; order Asparagales; family Iridaceae; genus Iris; species Iris pallida. Next base: position 7,961,562 of record JANAVB010035616.1, on the reverse strand, counting down.
AGTTCGTGGACAAGTAAAATCATGTCCAAAACCATTCTTTTCATAAAATCTTTTGAAATCGGCATTATCAAATTCTCCTCCATGATCACTTCTAATCTTGTTAATAGAAAAACCTTTCTCATTTTGAACACGTTTACAAAAAGCAACAAATTCACGAAAAGTATCACTTTTGCAAGCAAGAAAAATAACCCAAGTAAATCTCGAAAAATCATCAACTAAAACAAAAGCATAAAGCTTGCCTCCAAGACTAGCAACTCTACTAGGACCAAAAAGATCCACATGAATAAGTTGAAGAGGTCTAGAGGTACTCACAGAGTTGATGGATTTGAAGGATGACTTGGTCAACTTACTTTTCTCGCATTTTTCACACACCATATCCTTTTTGAAAGGGATACTTGGGAGTCCTCTTACGAGCTTCTTGGTGGCAAGACGAGAAATGGTATCCATGTTGGCATGTCCGAGCCTCATGTGCCAAAGCCAACTTTCATCGTTCTTAGCAACTAAGCACCTGTCATTGTTAGTGTCTTCGACAAGATATAAAATATAGATATTATTTTCTCTAATGCCTTCATAAACAATAGATCCACTTGAACTATCGGTAATGAAACATTTGAGCTTAACAAACTTGATATCATAACCATTATCGGTAAGATAACTAATACTAAGAAGATTGTGTTTAAGATTAGTAACAAGACAAATATTCTTAATACAAGGATAAGGAGGGGAACCGATATTACCATTTTCTATAATGTGACATTTAAGATTGTTACCAAAGGAGACGTGTCCTTCCTTATTCATCGATAGCGTTGTAAATAATGAAGCATCCCCGGTCATGTGCCGTGAACAACCGCTATCGAGAATCCACTTGCTTCTAGCATAAGAAGGACTCTTCACCTACAACATAAGTTGAAGATGAACATTTTGGTACCCATGATCGTATGGGTCCTTGAGTGTTAGTCTTAGGAACCCACTTATAAACTTTCTTATCAACTAGTTTCCTAGTATGACAATAATTGGTCGTATGTCCAAGCAAGCCACAGTAGTTGCAAATTATAGAGGATTTAGAAGAAGACGTGTGAGTATCATGCATATGTGAATATCTAGTGCGAGGAGTTCTATCATTAGTATTATGATGATGATAATAAAAAGCATAATGCGAAGTATTTTTATTAACAAATGGTCCTTTCCTTGTGTTAGAATAGGACTTGTGTGTAGTGTTCATGTAAGAAGTATGCCTAGCATTGTGATGAGTGTGGGGGTGTCCTGGAGTATGTATGTGAGTAGTGTTCTTATTACCTAGTTTCTTACTCTGTGCAAGAAGATCATTATACTTAATAGAAGTATCATATTCTCTCCTATTAGCATTTTTGAACTTTATGCATAGCAAATTCATAAGCCCTTCTCATGGATTGAATTTTATCATCCTTTTTCTTGATGGTGACAAGGGATTCTTGAAACTTGAGTTGCAAAGACTCTATTTCATCCGTGTCAGAAGCAGAAGATTTCCCCTTTACATCAATAATGATGCTTGAGAGTCTCTCTACTTCAAGTTGAAGAGCATCAACCTCTTTTAGAGATTTCTTGTATTTATTCCTAATACCTTTGTGCTCTTCATGTAGTTCAAGGATAGCTTTCTCCAAGTCACCATAAGTAAGAGTATTTAAGGAGAGATCATCAAGTACATCATCGGTTGCCATGAGACAAACATTGGCATTGTGTTTGCACTCTTTGTCGTTGTCGGAGTCGCTTGCGTCACTCTCACACCAAATGCTTGTGTTGGCAAATTTCCTAGAGGACGAGCTTCCTTTGCTAGGATTCTCGTACTTGCTTGAGTCTTTTCTTATCATAGGACAGTCCCTCTTGATGTGTCCGGTTCTTCTGTATTGATAGCACGCCGGATCTTCCTCATTGTCCCATCTGAAGCGGTTGGCTTTGTTGAATTTGAGGAACTTTCGGAAGTACTTAGCTGTGAGAGCTATTTCTTCATCACCGTCCGACTCGTTGTCGTCGGAGCTATCCTTGGAGTAGGACTTTGTAACTTTCAAAGCAAGAGACTTCTCCTTCTCTTTGGCCTTCTCCTTCTCCTTTTCTTGTATGGAAGATTCCTCTTGATCTTTCATATCGAGTTCATGAGTCATAAGCTTCCCCATGAGGGTCTCAAGGTTTATGACTGTCAGGTCATTCCCCTCAATGATTGCAGTAGCTTTAGGACTCCATCCTTTTGTCAATCCTCTAAGGATTTTTCTGATCTTTTCGTGAGCAGGATACTCATATTCTTGCGTGAGTCTACTAATCTTGGATTCCTTTACTTGTGATGTACCCTCGTGTGTGACTTCAAGTAACTTCCAAATCTCATTGGAAGTCTTACAAGTAGAGATTCTATTGAATTCACTACTATCGAGAGCACAATAAAGAGCGTTCATAGCCTTGGCATCTCGACTAGCAAGCTTCTTGGTGTTTTCAGTATGTATGTCCCTAAGGGTGTCAGATGCAACATCCTCAATAACTCTGGAAGGAGTAGAAAGACCATTTATCACATAATCCCATAAATCGAAATCTATGGACTTCAGATAAATGCTCATCCTAATCTTCCAGTAGTTATAGTTGGTTCCATCAAATAGGGGAGGCATATTTGTGGAGTGTCCCTCATTGTGGAAGGTGTTGGAACTAGGGTTAGTGGCCATGGATCACTCAAAGGATGTAAATCCAAATCAAGAGAACAAAGCTTTGATACCAATTGTAGAACCCTAGAGGGGGGTGAATATGGAAATAAAAAATAACTTAAGCACAAGAAGCAATATTCGTCAAATAAAAAGATAGAGTAAGAAGATCAAACACAAGATGTATCCTGGTATCCTCGCTTGAGGCAATCCAGTCCCGGAACTCTCTTCGGCTTAAATCCACTATTTAATAAAATAGTACACACGAGTTTGGATCCGAAGAACTCGCCAACTTCAACACGAGTTTGGATCCGAAGAACTCGCCAACTTCAACACACGAGTTTTCTTATGAAGGCTCGCCAACTTCAAAGAAATGAGAAAAAAACTTGTTGATCTTCTAACACTTGAAGATCGAAAATTACAACTCTTAAATACTCTAGCACTTTGGGAGAGGATGACAATTAAAAGCTTGGTAGAGTATTAATGGTGGAGCTCTTGATTGTTTGGAAATTTATGGCAAGAGTTGGTGAAAGCTTCAAGAGAGAGAAGGCTTTAATTTATAAAGAAACCAAGAGTAGGTAGCATTTAATGCTCCTGGATACAGGCTGACCGGCATACCATAGGTATGGACCGGCATACCGTCGGTATATCGGTCGAACAGTAACGGTCATATTAGTATCCGTTGGGAGCATTTAATGCTGCCATTAATGCTGGTCTAAGCCATTCAAAAATCAAATTTCGTAACCCGGTATACCGTCGGTATGCCGCGGTATACCGATGTGTGTCACAGAACGTTTTTGTGATAAACAAAACGGTATACCGTCGGTATGCCGGAGCATACCGTCGGTATGCCGAAGTTTGTCACAGAAAGTTCTATGGCTCACAAAACGGTATACCGTCGGTATGTCGGAGTATACCGTCGGTATTCCGATCAACATCACAGAATATTTTTGAGGTAAACAAAATGGTATACCGTCGGTATGCCGGAGCATACCGTCGGTATGCCGATGTTTGTCACAGAACGTTTTACGATCCACAAAACGGTATACCGACGGTATGCATGGTATACCGACGGTATGCATGGTATACCGTCGGTATGCCGGAGCATACCGTCGGTATGCCGATGTTTGTCACAGAACGTTTTACGATCCACAAAACGGTATACCGCCGGTATGCCGGAGCATACCGTCGGTATGACGATCTTTCTCACAGAAAGTTTTGTGGTCAGTAAAACGGTATACCGCCGGTATGCCGGAGCATACCGCCGGTATACCGTTCTTATAAGATATTGATTTTTGACTTGAGAAAAGCTTTTAGTTTTGTCATCCAACCTAAAGTGTTTAAAGAAAGACCTAGACCTTGTACAGACTCGAAAACATGCAGTGGAGAGAGCCGTCTTTTCAAGGAACGCCGGTCTTTGCTTCAGTCTTCAAGGCTATGGTTGGTAAACTTGAATGGACAGTCTTTAAGTAGTTGAGCTTCTGAAATGATATCAATCTGAAGACAGAGAAAACTAAACTACGAAGATGTTGTTAATTATATCAAAATAAAATATGCCAACAGGAATCACCTGGTATTATATTACATTGCCTGGACTCACACATTACTCTTTTTATACTGTCTGGACTTATATCATGCTACTCTGGTTTAGCTAGATTATATTTTCCAGTCTTCATTGCCACGTTTCTCTTCTTGTTTAGTTACTTTACTTTTCTTGTACCTTAACTGTTCTCTCCATCATTACTCGTATAAACTACCATGATTCATCAATATAACTGTCTATAACTGTTTATAGTTCTCTGTCATTTACTTAGGATTTCTTGATGAGTTGTACTCATTCCTGTCCTGACTGGACCTGTTAAAAATTTTACAGATGATTGCCCTGAGGACACTTGCCCTACTTATTATGGACCCGAAGACGGCTTAGCTACCTTTGGCCCCAACACTCAGGAGCGATCGGAAGATTAGCTAGTGACTTGGTTTAGATTTCATGTTTTAGAACTTGAATTATAATTAAGTTGAGATATGTTGTTTTGAGATTGTTCGAGATTATATTATTTTAGTAGTTAGTTTTATTGTTGTGTTCAGTCTTAGTTATAATCTTCTGTGTTATTATATCGTTCTTAGACTGTGATTGAGACTATATTATATCTATACTTATCCTCCATTCGGAGTTGAGATTTGACAATTACATTATAATTGCGTGAGTTGTTGGTTAGATAGTAACCTAGGACAGTGTTCTACCGCCAACATTGTGGCGTAGGCTGGACGCTGTTACGTACTCGTACCCTCACAGTGGGTGTGGGTCGTGACATATTTTTAGTGGTGGCCCACGCAGGTCGAGAGTCGTATTAGTGCGATATCGTGGTAGTGCAACGATTAGTTGTATTGCTACGCGCCTGCGATAGGAATTAAGGAATAGGCTCTAGTTGAGAGAGTACTCAATCACAGTTAGGACTACTTGAGAAGATTCCTTGGATGGCCTTTGAGAATCTCATTATAAACTATTTCGAAATTCAATTCCGACAGTTTCTGTCTACTTCCTTGTTTATCGTTGAATTTGATTCTTGGTATTCATTATTGACTTAATTTTCTACCAAGATAACATTATGGGCTAGGTTGCCTCAGTCATGGAATCTTGAGTCTTCTACAGCCACATTAGCTGGTTTGGCGATGAGATAGAGTCTGATTTTGGATGTATTTCTCGGGTGTGGGAATTTAAAGTTTTTGCAGCCAAGCTAGCGGCAATACAAAAATTTTAAATACCATAATTCTAGAGGTATGTACATTAGTTGAGGACTCTATGGATTATCGCAGCCATACTTATTGGTGTGACGAGGATTCTGGTAACATGGTTCTGGATAGACGGGTATGATTATCAGATTGCAGAATAGATACCATATAGATGGTGCCCTAGTATAATTAAGTGGAATATCAGGGTGGATATTACTTGAGTGTCATGGATTAGATAGAGGGAGCTAGGCCACCTGTAGTGTAGCACCGTGCCCCGCACCATCAGAGGGATACACCGCAGAGGGGCAGGGCTTTTGCGCTGATAGTCGAGTAGACCGACGCTACGGGTGACGGGTTAGCAGGTCCGTCTTTCCTGTTCTTCTTTCCATCTTGTTGTATGATTCTATTAGTACTTGTCAGGATGTTTTGTACTGTGATAGATAGTATAGTGACCCTGATTAAGACTGTGATATCACGACCAGTAAGATTATGTTGCATGATTATCTCTTGACCTTGATTTTTGGGGGGTTGACCTAGAAGGGGTGCGATCATCTTAATTTCGAGAACGAAATTTTTCTAAGGGGAGTAGGATTGTAACACCCAGTTTTCCAAATGAGGGTAATTTTGAAATTTTGTAATTATAATTATTAATTAATAATATTTATTTCACATTATGATTTTTAATATTTTTTAATCATTTTTAAACTATTTAAAAACTGTTTCAAGTCATGACTTGTGATTTTGATGTGCTGCTAGTGAAACCCTAGAGACTGCATGACCCAGAGCCTAACCATGTCATTAGGATGATTTACTTATCATTTTAGCTTGAGGGTATTTTTTTTTTCATTTAGTGAAATTGAATTTATTTTAATTTATTGAATTGGTGATTTCTAGTTTGGACTTTTGACTCATTGAGACTTGTAGATTAGCCTAGAAGCTAACCCTAGCTATGGTGACCCTATTCTAACTTAAGTTAACCTACTTTTAGTCATTAGAAATTAGTTTTAAAGTAGGAAGGTTAAGTTTAAGTGAAATGGTTCATGACTTATGACTTAACTCAATGACTTGTGATTTACCAATTCATGACTTATGTAATTAAGCCATAGGCCCATGACTTAAGCCCAAAACCCAATCAAACCCACCCATGGCAGCCACACTTAGGGTTTCCCCTTGCCTATAAGTATTCTCTTAAGTGGTTCTTGCCTCTTTTGTGCTTGACCTAGATTTTGAAGGAAAGGTAAATTCCCATTCTCCTAAAATCCTAATAAATTCATTTTAACTCCTTTTTAACCCTAGTCTTTTGCATTAGGATCTAATTTCTGTGAGTTTACTATTTTTGGAGGTTTATCTCAGTTTTTGTGTCATTTGGAGCTTGGGAGTTGCTATTTGGAATCCTTCCATTTGGGGCTTTCTTGGAGTATTGACACTTAATAGGTAAACCACTCAAACCCACTATTTTTACTGATTTCTTTGCATTTAGGTATAGATCTAGGAGTCCCCTAGTTGACCCTGAAATTTGGGCACAATTCGTGTCCATTTAGTGTCCGTATCGGACACGTATCATAATGGATACATAGGTGTTTGTTAAAATGTCCCTTAGAGATTTATTTTCGTATTTTGAAAATCTAATTTCATGAATCCCTAGATCTAGGTGTGTATGTTAATTTTTTTGAAGAGTGATTTGTATTTTCGTATCATTTTGTGTCGAATTTTTGGGTTGGACACGCCGTACGAGATCCGGTTCAGTGCCCTGCCTATCAGGCCCTAGAACTCCTTGCACAGGACACTTTGAGACACGAGATTTGACATGGACACTCCTTGGATGACTGACATCATCATCCCAAAAGATGGGAGCGTATGGTGGAGTGTGCGAGGAGAAATCCTCCCCGTACTGGCCGCGTGGCCTGGTGTGCGCGCGCGATTTTTCGTCCTGATACGGGGTCGGACACGCCGCGACACGTGTCTAGGACACGGTACAGGCTATCAGAGGGGTAGCCCTACCCCTGGCGCACGTATATGCAAAGCCACGTATCACCACGTGGCCTGTGTCGTGCGCAGGACACGCGTGCACGCGTGCACGACGCTGTGCACTGTGGGTGCACTCGTGTGGTGTTTGTGTGGATTGGATACGGCTGTGTCCACTTGGTTGGACACGGATGAGTGTCACGACACGTGCACGTGTGTTTTATAGATTACCAACCTTTAAATTTGCATATTATCATGTTTTGATGGATCGAAATTCAATTTCCTATTCCGACTGATACCTACTTCCTGTTTTTAAAATTCTGAAAGTTCAATTCCATTTTAACTAATTTTTCCTGTTTAAATGCCATGATTATTCACCTATACATGTGTAATAGTTTACTATAATGTTAGTTATTGACTAGTGTTAGGTTTTTAGATTTCAAATTGGGTTTGGGGGTGTTGAATGATATATACAACACGGTTGACTGATACATTCCTGTTTGAAATCCCGATTTTAATTCCCATGTTTAAAACTGACTTCAATATTAAATTTGCCACGTTTAATCCTTGTACATTGTGTTAGTCACTGTTAGATTGATTCATGTGGTTTAGGATTTGCATTTGAGGATGTGGATTTTTGAATTTGGGGTTGGAATGATTCATGAACTGTCGATTTGATCTCAGGTTCTTGAGAACCAATTTACTGAGAATTGCTATACACTGTTTTGAATTTCCTGAACTTTGCATTCCCTTTTAAAAACTGAGTTGATGTTTAATTTCACGTTAAATTCATCACACATGTTTAGTGTTGTTTGAATGTTTGGTTGTGTTGGTGTTAGGAGAATGGATTTCGAAATTGGGTTGGATTGTTCATAACTGCCATTTGATTCACCTTTCCTGAGAACACTATTTTTCCTATTACACCCCCTTTAAGATTAAACCCTCATACACTTTACTGTTCCCTATTAGCTAACTGTCGTTTGACACATTACCCTCTTCAAATTCTGTTAACACACACACACCCACACATTATGGTATCACACATAGACACATGTCCACATGTGCCTTACCTTATCACTATATATATATATATATATATATATATATATATATATATATATATGTGTGTGTGTGTGTGTGTGTGTGTGTGTGTGTGTTATATCAATGTGGCCTATGTATAGTGTAATTATTTATATAATTTAGATTAATATGTAATGTGTGCTATTTATATAAATTAAATATATTTTAAATGTTTGAAATATGTGGGAATATACATATGTGTGGAATGTATGTTTAGTCTATAGCCTATGGCACATGGCCTATGGTTCCTAAGGCAGGTATATGCCTATTGTGAATATGTACATGTTTACATAAAATTGTGTGTTGTTGGCTTGATAGCCTAGTTTGGCTTGTACTTGTGCTAGATTGCTAGTATAGTTTTGGGTTAGGCCTAGTGAGACTTGATGGACTAGGGTGTTGACCAAGGTTTGACCCAATAGTTCAGGATTGACTAAAGTTGACCAAAAATCAACATTGAGTCTAAATGTGACCAATTGACCTAGTTTGACTAGTGTAGTTGACTTGGGTTGACCCAAAGTTGACCAAGTTTGACTTGGACCTAGTTTGACCTAGATAGTTGACCAGGTTTGACTTAGAGTTGACTTTGACCTAGATTGACCTAGAAATCATGTAGATTGCATCGTAGACTTCATTTACCTTACTTTAAACATATTATAACCCATATTGCTCTATTTAGGACTTGTGACTCCGGTGCAGACATCTGATATTACACTACTCTTTTCAGAGTATCAGGCGAGTACATTCTCTGATAGTTCTTCAATTTACTTGTCGTTTACTGTACTTCAGTTGTAGCCAGTTCTATTTGATTCTCTATTACAAACATGATTTGATATTATTGGATCCATTTTATGCGACACTCATTTATTCATGTCTGGCCTCTATTTCTGGAATCACCTACTGGCATCACCCTGGAATCACTTACTGGTATCATTCGTGTTCTGGATGGACTTATAATCATTTTCGTGTCGGGTTATGGATTCACTTGTACTTGTTGGGCGGGGAAATATTAGAGTAGACATGTGAACATACCCAAATACTGGAACCACTCCCTTGGAATTATACTGGAATGATAGCCATCCCACACTTGGCCGAGTGTGTGGTGTGCCGTATTACCTACAGCCGTTCACATGTCGATCCCGATATTTTAAAAACACACTGTTAGAGTATAGTCTGGACTCAACCTGGAACCTTTGATCACTAACTGGACTCACCTTATACCGGACTCATCTTGTGTTGGAATCACCTTGTATTAGATTACATTGTTTGGACTCACACGTGACTCTTTTTATACTGTCTGGACTTATATCATGCTACTCTGGTTCAGCTAGATTATATTTAACAGTCTTCATTACCATGTTTCTCTTCTTGTTTAGTTACTTTACTTTCCTTGTACCTTAACTGTTCTCTCCATCATTACTCGTGTAAACTGCCATGATTCATCAATATAACTGTCTATAACTGTTTATAGTTCTCTGTCATTTACTTGGAATTTCTTGATGAGTTGTACTCATTCCTGTCCTGACTGGACTTGTTGAAAACTTTACAGATGATTGCCCTGAGGACACTTACCCTACTTATTATGGACCCGGAGACGGCTTAGCTACCTTTGGCCCCGACACTCAGGAGTGATCGGGAGATTAGCTAGTGACTTGGTTTTGATTTCATGTTTTAGAACTTGAATTGTCATTAAGTTGAGATATGTTGTTTTGAGATTGTTGGAGATTATATTATTTTAGTAGTTAGTTTTATTGTTGTGTTCAGTCTTAGTTATAATCTTCTGTGTTATCATATCGTGCTTAGACTATGATTGAGACTATATTATATCTATACTTGTCCTCCGTTCGGAGTTGAGATTTGACAAGTACATTATAATTGTGTGAGTTGTTGGTTAGATAGTAACCTAGGACAGCATTCTACCGCCGACACTGCGGCGTAGGCTGGGCGCTGTTACGTACTCGTACCCTTACAGTGGGTGCGGGTCGTGACACTTAGCAACTCGGACTCGGACTAGGACTCGGACTCATGGGCTCATGAGACGTAATGTGGCATTTTGTTGGCGCACTTGCACGGGTGCGCAAGTGGTGCAGTGTGCTCTAGTGGCACAAGTTGAGAAGGGTATGCGCGGTGTGTGCAGTAGGCTAGTGCGCGCTGGAGCGGCTGTGCGCACATTGCACAAGTGGCGCAGATGGCGTACGTTGTGCGCTTTTTGGCTCAGACCGTGTCTGTGCACGATTGAACAGTTACAGCATGTTCGGGACGGTTTTTTTTCATATCCTGAACATGTTGCTAACTTGGCGGTTACAGAGCGAGGCTATATAAGCTTCTCTGCTCTCTCTCTCAAGTTACAAGTTTAGAATTCACATAAGGCAGAAGTGTTTTTAGCACCATTCCTTACGTGTTTTCATAGAGTTTGAGAGTGAAGAGAAGCAGTGCATTAGCGCCACTTAGTGCAGGAGTCCGTGCACCTTTCGAGGAGTCAGAAGAGCAGAGTGTTCCAAAGTTCTCCGATGAACTTGCTGGTTCCTGGAAGCTATTTGTATGGGACGAATTAAGCTTTGAGCAACGGTGATCATTCACCCTAGTAGGCCATTTTCCATCTTTCGTCTGTCATCGCTGCTGCTGTTAGCATTTCGATTCGTACCTTCTGTTTAGAAGTGCTACTGTCGTTTGCTACTGTTACAAAATTTTTTTAGATTATCGTAATCCAGAATCCTTCTAGGATCTCTGTTGTGCACCTTCTTTGAAGTGTTGCGTTGAAATATTGTTTTTACAATTGTTTCATTTTTTTAGTTTTCCATCGAAAATTGTGCCCCGGCATTAACAGTTTCAAAGCTGAATTGCTACGATGGAAAACTTTTGTGCTTCGCTAATCAATCCTAACTTCTCTAAGTTAGAATAATTTGATGGTGTGCACTATCAAATCTGGAAAAGAAAGGTTTTCCTCAATATTCAGTTATCTGATGATGATCACGTGCTGATTGAGGAGGAACCTACTGTTCCAGAAACTGGATCTGCAGCCGCAATCTCTGCGGCTATTAAGAACCAGGCCAAGTGGAGAAGGGATAATAGCATTTTTAGGCTTATGATCCTAAATGCTATGGAAGATTCCATTGCCAAATCTTATTCGAAGAAGACTGTTGCCAGAGAGATTTGGGAGTCTCTGGAGAAACTGTACGAGGATGATAAGAACCGTAGCAAGATACTTCTTGTTGAGAAATATCACAAGTGGTTCTTTGAGGACGAGAAGCCAATGCTGCCATAGGTGAAGGAGTTCCTGAAACTGTGACAGAAGTTGGAAGACGAGACGATGCCTCTCCCCGTCAAGTTTGTTGTTGGAGGGATCGTTTCGAAGCTCCCTGCTGGGTGGAGCAAATTTTATGCAAACATGCATAGGAAGAAGCTGAAGGTCAGTCTCGATGATCTCCTGCAGGAAGTCTACGTTGAGGACCAAATGAGGGCTCAACTGAAGATGGACGGACTGTCCAAGCAACTAGCTAACGCCAATCTGGTTCATACCAGGGAACCAAGGGAAAGCATACGGCTTCCCACAGCAGAAAGAAGGACCCTAACAATCTGAACGTGAAGGGGACTTCTTTCAAGCAAAAGAAGGCAAAGTCTCAGATGCCTTGTTTCAAGTGTGGCAAGAAGGGCCACTTCAAGAGTGAATGCAAGTCCAAGGCCAAGCAATCAGAGCAAGGTGAGCCTAGTAAGGTTTTAATGATCACTGACGTTGTTGCTATGATTGTGCAGGTCAATGCGGTAGGGGCTGATTCTGACTGGTAGGTAGACACTGGCGCTACCTGCCATGTCTGCTCCAGCAAGGAGTGGTTTACCACCTATACACCAACTTCTAAAGTGGTTATGGTCGCAAACCAGGCACAAGCTAAAGTGCTCGGGATCGGGACGGTGGTTTTGAAGCTGACTTCGGGAAAGTCTCTGACACTTCAAGGTGTGAAGCATATACCTGCTATCGCAAAGAACCTGATCTCGGGAGGCCTACTCTGCAATGCAAGCCTCGGGATGGACATCAATGTTGGCCAGATGGTGATGTCTATTAAAGGAACATATTTTGGGAAAGCTTTTTATACCGAAGGAATGTTCAAAATTCAGCTTGTAAATCAGTCCAATATAATTAATGCAATCACTCTTCTGCTTATACTCTTGAGTTGTGGCATAATAGGTTAGGACATGTTCATTGTAAACGAATAAACAAAATATCTAGTCTAGGACTTATCTCTAAGTGTGGGGGTAAGGTAAAGAAATGTGAAGTTTGTGCTCAAACGAAGATCACAAGGAAACCCTTTCTTCGGGTTTATCGAAGTACAGATCTTCTGGAGTTGGTACACTCTGATATCTGTGACTTCAAACAATTCTCTACAAAGGCCGGGATGAAGTATTTTATAACCTTCATCGATGAATTCTCTAAGTATGCGTTTATCTACTTGTTGAAGGCTAAAGGCGAAGCATTCGAGAAGTTCAAGGAATTCAGAGCTGAAGCTGAGCGGCAGACTGGACAACAAATCAAAAGAATAAGAAGTGGTCGAGGTGGAGAGTACAGGTCTCATGAATTTACATCATTCTACAAAAAACATGGAATTGTCAATAAGACTACGGCTCCGTACTCTCCTCAATCAAACGGAGTAGCAGAGAGAAAAAACAAAACGTTAACAGAAATGATTAACTCAATGCTGTTGACTGCGGGTCTTCCAAAGTGCTACTAGGGAGAAGCTGCATTGACGGCCACTTTTATTCTAAATAGAGTGCCTCATGCAACTTCAGACATTACTCCTCATGAACTCTGGTTCAAGGTCAGACCTAACTTGAATGTCATTCGAGTGTGGGGGTGTCTGGCATATGTCAGGCTTCCAGATTTGAAGATTCAGAAGCTTGGGACAAAGGACTACAAAGATGATCTTCTTGGGGTATGCCGAGAAGAGTGATGTTCGGAGATTTCTTGATATTGAATCAAATCATATCATTGAATCTCACGACGCAGAATATTTTGAAGAAAAAATTGCAAGACACAAGAATATTGTTCTTACGGATATACCAGAGAACAATGAGGGTGCACAAGAAACTAAAGTTTTCAATAAAGAAGTAGTCCAAGAAGATGTTGTTGTTGAAACAACGATTGAACCAGAACTAGCTGAGCCGTTAGCTAAGCGTGTGAGGAGACCGAAGGACTTCGGAAATGACTTTGTCACCTATCATGTGGAAGCAGATCTGCTTACTTATGATGAGGCGATGAAGACCAGAGACGCGATTTTCTGGAAGGAGGCGATTGATAGTGAAATTGATTACATCACCTCAAATAACACTTGGGTGTTGGTTGATCTTCCTGAAGGAGCAAAATCCATCGAATACAAATGGATTTTCAAGAAGAAGATGAAAGCAGATAGAACTATTGACAAGTTCAAGGCTAGGTTGGTATCCAAGGGGTTTTCTCAGAAGCAGGGGATTGACTACTTTGACACGTATGCTCCAGTAGCCTGGATGACCACCATCAGAATGTTGATTGCTCTTGCAGCAATACATAAGATGGTGATACATCAGATGGATGTGAAAACGGCTTTCCTAAATGGAGAACTGATCGAAGAGATTTACATGCAACAACCAGAGGGATTTATCGTCAAGGGTCTTGAAGACAAAGTCTACAAGTTGGTGAAATCCTTGTACGATCTTAAACAGGCTCCCAATATGTGGCATGAGAAATTTGACAAGGTTATAAGGTCAAATGGCTACATGGTCAGCGAGACGAACAAGCGTGTTTACACGAAGTTTGCTAATGGAAGAGGTGTGATAGTTTGTCTGTACGGGGACGACATGCTGATCATAGGTACGGATATCGGCTGTGTCACGGAGACAAAGAAGCTTATCTCGAGCAAGTTCAGTATGAAGGACTTGGGGGAAGCTGATGTGATCTTAGGGATCAAGATCATCCGGACAGACACTGGACTAGCGCTGTCACTGTCTCTCATTATGTTGAGAAGATGATCACTCGTTATGGGTATCAAAATCTTTCAGGGATTGATACGCCGTACAGGTGTGATCTGAAGCTGAAGCCTAATTCATTGAAAGCGTCAGGCAGCTGGAGTACACAAGCGTAATCGGGAGTTTGATGTATGCTACTACTGCCACAAGGCCTGAGACCAGATCGAATGGTTCGCGAAACGACCCACTGGAGGCGACGAACCGTTGCCAAGAAGTTGGCCTATTCCCTGCGCTCGCTGCTACTGTGCTGCGGCTATTGTCTCATCACGCGCGCGCGTGGTCGGCCTCCGGCCAGCGGCGGCTGCCCCCCACCGGCGGCGCGCAGGGTCTGGGTGGCAGCGAGGGATCCGGGTTAGGGTTTTGAGTTCTGTCGAGGGAATTCCCTCTTGCGATATATATATATATATATATATATATATATATATATATATATATATATATATATATATATATATATATATATATATAATTTTATTTTTTATTTTTTATTTTATATATATATATACCCACAGATGGTTACCTGTTAGTTTAGGAGGAAGGTTCGGCCTAGCTTTAGTTCCTGGAGGCCACTGTTCCCGCAAGGGAAGCCCAATTATTATTTTTTCTTTTCTATTACAAATGTATTAATCTCTTTATATATATATATATATATATATATATATATATATATATATATATATATATATATATATATATATATATATATATACACTAAAAAAAAGAATATATATATACACTAATAAATTCTAAATATATTTATAAAAATCGTAGAAAATCCCCAAAATATTTCTAAGATATTTAAATAAATATTTTGTACAATTTTACCTAATATGATTATAACAAGGCTATTAGATAAAATATTAAATAAAAGATAAAGCTAGTAATTAATATGAATACTGCAATTTTATGTTAAATAAAAATAATAATAGTAATAATAAATTTTTGAACCCTCAATAACAAAACTAAATTGTAATACTATAAAATCTATAAGCTCAATATCTATATATATTTTATAAAACCAACACAAACTTTCACACTATGCAGATTTTAATATATATTTTTAATAAAAACCAGAAAACTTATAAATTAAAATTATCCATAAATAAAGTTAACTAAATAATATTGATAAAAATTCTAAAAATCACCATTCAAATAAAATAAATAATAATAAAAATATTTAAAAAAATTCGGGAAGAGGGGTTACAGTATTGAACAGGACCACTTGAGGTTGTTCTCTTTGTACTGACTACATAATAGAATAAACACCTCTGTTATTATGGATGCTTGTGCTCTTAATCCGGATATAATAACAGATATGTATATGCAGTGTGCTTTACTTTGACTCATAAGAGAGTGAGATTTATTATGGGTCAGCAACCTCTATGAATTAGGTAATAACATTGTATGTGTGATGGGTTATTGATTATAAAAGGAATCCATGTCCCGATACGTCGGGTTGATGATGTCGCCTTAAGGAGCTCATAAGGATTGTCATATAAACCCAGTAGGTGGATTATATTCGACATAACAAATAAACTTGAGTGGTACTACTTAAGGATAAAAGATGTCGATCAATATAGTTGTCAGTAACATAATTTGATCGATAGACATTCGATACCTTAACATAGGAAACCAAACGAGCATATAATAAAAGGAGCCCACAATTATAATTTGGGATTAGGAAGGTAGTACAACAATAGCTCTTTAGTGGACCGAGCTATTGTTAATCGGCCTGGGTTGTGTGTTCGAACTGAACACGGGATACCCAGATCTGTTAGGAGACCGAACCCTAATTTCTCCTCATAGTCCCTGTCATAGCCTTATATATCCTCTATTCTCTGGCCGTCATGTTATCATCAGAAATAAGAAGCTTTCTTAAATTTGTGATTCATGTAAAGAGAGAAAGGAAGGGCTGCCAAGGAGAAGAAAAGGTTGGGAGATCGTCGCCCATACGACGTCCAACCTGAGGAAGGAATACGTGCAAAAGATTTTGGGGTCATGACTGCTCGAGGTTGCTAGAAAGTGTCTTCTTCTTCCCATCGCAGGTATAATTCGTAAACCCTAGTTATGCAATGAAGGGTTAGAACACGTCTTAGATCTGTTAAACTTCCATCGATTAATACGCACCAAATTAGGGGTCCTGGTAATCCCTAGTTCCATCAATTGGTATCAGAGCCACCTTGGATCTGCGTATTAATTGATACATCCATGTTGTCCAATAAAACTTGCATTGTGTAATAGTCGGTAGATGTAGATTTGTTTTAACTCGGTTTTGCAGGCATCTTAGATCCAACTATTATGGTCCAATGCATGTTTTGTTTGTGTTGTTTTAAACCACGGACATGTCGTGGATATTGTTGTTGTTGTAGATGTAATTAAAATCACGAGAGTTGATCGTGCTTATAATTTTAATCTTTCAATCTAGATTATGTGTGAACTCCTTTGGAAGGCATAGGATTGATATAATTTTAATTATTTTTTGATCAATCGTGATGGCAATGGTGGCTATTTCTGACGCCGGACGAGATGCTAGTTTTAAGCAGTCCAGAGGCAGACGGATGATTATCGATGAAGGAATCGACATCCAAAATCTAAAAAAAAGGACTTAGTATTAAGTAATGGACAACATGGACGTAATATTAACTAGTAGAAAAACTCTCATTGTTAAATAACTAAGTGGGAGAGGGAATTTATTTAGTATAAATTCCATGGTCTCTATTACTGGTTTGTAGGTGATGTAATTATACTTGCGTGTTGGCTTTAGTGCCTTCCTCCATATCGGGTGAGTATAATTATGGATCACCAGTACAAACTTCCTTAGGAATAATTATAGAAAGTTACCTAGTATGTGTTCACTTCTCCATCTGAAGGAACTCATTACAAGGTAATGGACTTAGTATTAAGTAATGGTATACACTTAGATGCAAATAATGGTATCCTCCCCATCGGAGTTACTGCTGTTATTTGTATGACCAGAGCAAGACCAACAGATTAATTTTATTTGTCACAAAGTTATGTTGACATGATAGTAAAATTAATAGGAAAAACCTACTTAAATAAAGTTGAATTTGTATACG
Organism: Iris pallida; assembly: GCA_029216955.1. NCBI lineage: Eukaryota > Viridiplantae > Streptophyta > Magnoliopsida > Asparagales > Iridaceae > Iris > Iris pallida. Next base: position 7,944,056 of record JANAVB010035616.1, on the reverse strand, counting down.
TCCATACTATCTAAATTCATGGTGTTCAAGGTGTTGGTGAATTTCTTATTATTGTTTTGAGGGAATCAATATTTAATTAATTTAAAAAGCTTTTGCCCTACATAATTTTTATTTATGTGATTCTCAGGATTTCAAAAATGGGTTCTTTCAGTCCACTTATGGTGATTCTTAAAGAAAACAAACTTACTAGACCTAATTATATTGACTGGAAATGTAATTTGGACTTTGTCCTGACTGCTAAAGAGTATAAATATATACTCAATAAGGAATGCCCACCTAAGCCTGATACTAATTTTGATGAAGAGGTCAAAGAGGCTTATAAGAAGTGGATAAAGGCAGATGAGATGGCACGGTGTTATATTCTGGCATATATGTCAAATGTACTGCAATATCATCATCAGGCCATGGCTATAGCTTATGATATGATGTATAACCTCAAGGAACTCTTCGGACATCAGAGTAGAGCAGCTAGGTAGTTTGCTATGAAGTGTTTGATGAATATAAAAATGGCTGAAGGTACGCCAGTAAGGGTTCATATTCTCAAGATGATGGGTCATCTGAATGAGATGGAGATCCTTGGAGCTAAAATCGATAGGGAATCCCAGATCGATATTATTCTCGGGACTTTGCCTAAAAGTTTTGACAATTTTTGCCTTAACTACAACATGAACAAAAGATTGTATAGTTTCGCAGAACTTGCGAAAGAGCTATAGGATGTTGAAGCTCTCTTTAAGCAGAGTGGTCATATTTATGTTTCTGAAAAGGCTTCTACTTCTAAGCCAAAAGGCGGTAAGAAGGAGAATAACATTCAGAAATAAGCAAACTCCACAAAGAAGGGCATGGGATCTCAAGGCGTTGTGAAAAAGCCAAAAGGCAAATGTTTCGAGTGCAAAGGGTTAGGACATTGGAAGAGTGACTGTCCACTTATCAAACAAGGGAACAAAGAAGGTATATCTCATTTACTAGTAGTTGAAACATGTTTAGCGGTGTTATCTACCGGCACCTGGTGTGTAGATACAGGAGCTACTAATTATGCCTGCAATATATTGCAGGTATTCCAGGAAACCAGGTGACTCAGTGATAGAGAGATATGCTTGTTCATGGGTGACGCTACAAAGTAGTGGTCGTTGCAATATGAGATGTTACTTTATCTTTTGGTAGAAATAAGTCTTTGACATTGAGAGATTGTCTTTATGCACCTTTACTTAGAAAGAATTTAGTTTCTGTTTCTATGTTAGTTAAGGATGGATACTCAGTTTATTTTAATGACAATATTGTTATTAGAAAGAATAAACATTTTATCTGTTCTGGTGCATTAGTTGATAATCTGTATGTTAGTAATCCTATTTTGCCCACAATGCAACTTATGAAAATAAATAATATGTCATCTAACTTAAATAAGAGAAAAGAACATTCTTGTATGAACCAAATATATCTTTGGCACTTGTGATTGGGGCATATTAAACTAAGAAGGATTCAAATACTGGTTGAAGATGGACCTTTGAGTTCATTGGAAGTGGAGGCACTACCAGTCTGTGAATCCTGCTTGGAAGGTAAAATGACCAAAAGGCCTTTTATGGCAAGGGGGTATAGGGCCAAAGATGTGTTGGAATTGGTTCATTCTGTTTTGTGTGGACCCATGACTATCCATGCTAGAGGTGGCTTTAAATATTTTGTCACATTTATTGACGATTATTCAAGGTATGGATACGTTTATTTGATGCGTCGTAAGTCTAAGTGCTTTGAGAAATTCAAAGAGTACAAGGTTGAAACGGAGAAACGTCATGGAAAATGTATTAAGTCATTACGTTGAGATCGTGGTGGTGAGTACCTTTTTGGAGAGTTTAGGGATTATTTATCAGAGGTTGGGATTACATCCCAACTGACTGCACCTGGAACGCCCAGCAGAATGGTGTAGCCGAAAAAAGGAATAGAACTCTTATGGAGATGGTTAGATCAATAATGAGTTATTCGGATTTACCAGATTCGTTTTGGGGATATGCCTTAGTGACTACAACTTATATTTTGAACTTGGTTCCTTCTAAGTTAGTACCTCTTACTCCTATAGAGCTGTGGATTGAGCGTAAGCCTAGTCTAAAACATGTTCAAATTTGGGATAGTCCAGCACATGTGTTGAATGGGAAAGCAGATAAATTGGAATCTCGTATAGAAGTACGCTTGTTTGTAGGCTATCTTAGAGGAACGAAAGGAGAATTATTTTATAGTCCTAAAGATCAAAAGGTCATTGTTAGCACCAATGCCCGATTCTTAGAGGAATACTATGTGATGAACCATAAACCCACAAGTAGAGTTGTTCTAGAAGAACTGAAAGGTGAGACACCAAGTACTTCAGTACCAATAGTATAAGAGGATGAAGCACAAGTAACTGCAGTAGAAAGCTAAATGTATGCAATGCTATGTACGAGACCAGACATCTGCTTTGCCGTTGGCATGGTCAGCAGATATCAGTCTAACCCAGAACAAGAGCACTGGACTACCGTAAAACATATTTTAAAGTACCTGAAAAGGACTAAAGAGTATATGCTAGTTTACCAGGCAGATAGTTTAGTTCCCTCGGGGTATAGAGACTCAGATTTTCAGTCAGATAGAAATTCCAGGAAATCTACCTCAGGTTATGTATTTACTTTGGGAGGTAGAGCCATTGTGTGGAGGAGTATCAAGAAAAATTATATTGTTGATTCTACCATGGAAGCCGAGTATGTAGCAGCCTCTTAGGTAGCCAAAGAAGCGGTTTGGCTCAGAAACAACCTATTGGACTTGGATGCGGTACCTAGTTTGCCTAAGGCTATTACACTGTATTGTGATAATAGTGGTGCAGTTGCAAACTCAAAGGAACCATGAGCCCATAAGACAGGTAAACACATTGAGCGCAAGTACCACCTGATACGAGATTTCATAAAGAAAAGAAAAGTTGTTGTGATCAAGATAGCATCAGGCGACAACCTAGCTGATCCCTTTACAAAGAGCTTACCAGCTAAGGCTTTTGATAGTCATGTTGAGGGAATGGGAGTCAAATGTGTAGCAGCATGGCTTTAAGTATAAGTGGGAGATTTGTAATAGTATACTGAAAAGTAATGCTTTGAGTATAAGCGGGAGATTGTTAGGGTTATATAATAAAAGCATCACTTTTGTAATAACTTTATTTCCCTAAATTTTGAATGAGAATCATATGGGCAAATATTTGCATATTGCATTTGTTGCAAGTGTTAATGCAAGTATCTAATATTCTATATTGTAGATAATATGGTGTGTGGTGTCACACAGAAGATCATATTATCAGTTCCCTATGGAATATATAAATAGTTCACAACCTAGATGGACTTGAACAATCCATTGAAAAGGTTGTAGTGTAATCTAGTATTAGTCTATCTTGACTATAGGTTTACACTAGTACACTTTTTGTGTATTGAACAGGACTGAGGTTGTTCTCTTTGTACTAACTACATAAGAGAACCAGCACCTCTGTTATTATAGATGCTTGTGCTCTTAATCCAGATATAATAACAGACATGTATATGCAGTATGCATTACTTTGACTCATAAAAGAGTGAGATTCATTATGGGTCAACAATCTCTATGAATTAGGTAATAACATTATATGTATTATGGGTTGTTGATTATAAAAGGAATCTATGTCCTAATACGTCGGGTAGATGATGTCTCTAGCTCATAAGGATTTTCACATAAACCCTGCAGGTGGATTATATCTGTTATGACAAATAAAGTTGAGTGGTACTACTTAAGGATAAAAGATGTGGATCAATATAGTTGTCAGTAACATAATTTGATCGACGGACATTCGATATCTTAACATGGGGAGCCAAACGAGCATATAATAAAAGGAGCCTACAATCATAATTTGGGATTAGGAAGGTAGTGCAACAATAACTCTTTAGTGGACCGAGCTATTGTTAATAGGCTTGGGATGTGTTTTTGGGCGAAACATGGGATACCCAGATCCGTTAGGAGACCTAACCCTAATTTCTCTTCATGGTCCCTTTCGAAGCCTTATATATATCCTCTATTCTCTGGCCGTCATATTATCATTAGAATTAAGAAGCTTTTTTTTAATTCATGATTCATGTAAGGAGAGAAAGGGAGGGCTGCCAAAGAGAAGAAAATGTTGGAAGATCGTCGCCCATACGACGTCTAACCCGAGGAAGGAATATACGTAAAAGATCTTGGGGTCGTGACTGCTCGAGGTTGCTGAAAAGTTTCTTCTTCCCGTCGTAGGTATAATTCGTGAACCCTAGTTTCGCAACGAAGGGTTAGAACTCGTCTTAGATCTGTTAAACTTCCATTGATCAATACGCACACCAAACTAGGGGTCCTGGGAATCCCCAGTTCCATCATAACATCCTCGAGGCTATCCCATACACCACTCAGGGATGAAGTCATTCGACAAATCCTCGAAACAAATTTCGAATCACAACCGATTGTTCAAATTTTCATTCGAACCCACTACAAGAAAAAGGCTTTTCTTGACGGTTTTTCTCCGTCAAGAAAGGGGTATCTTGACGGTTGCGGATCCGTCAAGTAGGCCGGAGTCAAGAAAAGTCTCCCATTTTTCTTGACGGTTGCTGTCAGGGCTTTTTTTGGCAGTTTTTGGCCATCATAAAAAATATTTTTCTTGACCGTTTTTAGCCGTCAAGAAATCAGTTTTGAAAAACCGTCAATATAGTTAAACTTTTCTTGACTCCGGCCTAGATGACGGTTAAAAACCATCAATGAAAGGATCTTCTGCAGCAGGATTGAGTTAATTGTTGAGGTTTTATATTCGTCAAGAGAAGCTAAATTTTGTATAGCCAAAATTCTATTTATAATTATATATGGAAGCGGATCAAAAGCCCCCTTAGAAAACCCCCTAAAAAAAACCCTCACTCTCAGCCGTCCATTTAATGTTAATATTAATGTTAATGTTAATATTAATGTTAATGTTAATATTAATGTTAATATTAATGTTAAATACTAAAATTAACATTAAATTTAACATTAAAATTAATATTAACATTAACATTAATATTAATATTAACATTAATATAAAAATAAAAATAAAAATTAATATTAACATTAACATTAATATTAACATTAATATTAATATTAACATTAATATTAACATTAAATGGACGGCTGAGAGTGAAGGAGTTTTTAGGGGGTTTTCTAAGGGGGGCTTTTGATCCGCTCCCATTATATATTATGAATCGAACATACACATAATATCAATAATCCAGAAGATATATATACATCAAATAACTATAAAATTCAATTTTTATATTAATAAATTGTATATTGTTCATACACCACAAACTTTCAACACATCCAACACACGTCTAACAACAAACATCCAACACTTGTCCAACCACAAACATATCCAACGAAAGTATGTAGTTTCTATACATCTTAACAATCCAAAACTAATAATTATACAAATAAAACCAAAATAGGTAACAAACCGGCCGGAGCACATCCCTTCCATATTCACAGCACCTTCATTTTTCATATAGTTTTTGAGAGAAGAAGAGAAATATATTTTATTATTTATGTGCAAATGTTTAAATTGATAACAAAATGAAATGACCACAAGACCTACAAGTCAACATTAAAAAAAATCTAGTCTCAAACTGTTCAAGAAAAATTACAAGTAGAACCAATTTTGTACATAATCAAATATAATGTAACATTGAATTTCTTTGCTTCAGCTCATTAAATATAATTCTTGAAAGGTCAAATTCACAGGTAACCCCTCCATTTGTCTAGTTCTTATGTAATTATCCTATAGATTAGCAAAATCAAGCATTCACATTGATATGGTTTATGCTCAATGATTTCCAGGTGTCTTTTCAACTTCAAAAGCAGTTGCAAAGCAATTATTGCATCATAATAATCATCCTAGAGAGTAATATGAATTTGAAGGCATAATCAATTTAAGGAACATGTTTCAGTATGATGAATAACTAATTGCAAAAAATTGAGAGGAAAAAAGAGTACTTAGAAAGTATGATAATGAAAATTCCTTATTCCTTATTTGGGTAATCCAAATAAGGAGACTAAACTCAAAAGCTTCTAATTTCTGAAAAACTAAACTCACAAGCTTCTAATTTATGAAAGACTAAACTCACAAGCTTCTAAATTCCATCTTATCCGAGTTGTAGAAATGCAGTTTCCGCATGACGGCATCTCATTCTAATATTTACTCTTCTGAAACTAAATCTTACCATGTTAAACATAAATAATTTAAACAATGTTAACATAAGCTGTGGTAATTAGTTCTCATACGACCTGATCTTACACTCACTATGTATTGTTTCAATATCGTGCAGTCATTCAGTTGCATATTACCCAACTCCTGCATATTAGCATATTTAATTCCTATAACCATTATCCTTCTTATTATGTTTACCAATATGAACTTAGTAATTTTTTTGACATTTCAGTTTATAAATCATCCTTCAATTGCCTACTAATAAGGTTGCACTAGAGGTCCTTGACATTATCGATCTTTAAAAGAAGGGAAAACTAAGGATGTGTTTGGTTTGACAGAAAGCAGAAGAAAAGAAAGGAAAATGAAAGTGTTCATGGAGAAAACTTAATCCCATTTACATAATATCAAGATCCATTTTCCTCTCCTTTCCCTCACTTTCATAGCAACGAAGCACAGCCAAGCATGCAAATCTTCATCTTTAAGGATTAACGTATTAATGGAGTTATCATAATCAATACATGTGGAAATGTCTATTTAATAAATAAAAAGGTCTGGAAAGTAGACAGTACCTCGGCTCTTGTGTTTAAGGTTCTGTTAGGCATCATTGATAATATGAATCTTGAAAAAAAGGAAAACTAAAATGGTGCATATTTTTATCTTTAAGACTAGCCTGCTAATGAAGTTATTCTAATCAATATTTAGGGAAATGTCTAAATAACAAAGAAAATTGGCTGAAAAGTATACAGTACCTCAGCTCTAGAGAATGCAGCAAAGGAACTTTCGAACCCCCAGAATCTATTGGTCTCAGTGGAGTAGTTAACATCAGCCCATGGTTGTGCATATTTTTATCTTTAAGACTAGCCTGCTTATGAAGTTATTCTAATCAATATTTACGAAAATGTCTAAATAACAAAGAAAATTGGCTGAAAAGTATATAGTACCTTAGCTCTAGAGATGCAGCAAACAAACTTTCAAACCCCCAGAATCTATTAGTCTCAGTGGAGTAGTTAACATCAGCCCATGGTTCATTCTTGAAGCACGTTTCCAATGAAGCCTCCAAATAAGGAAACAATTGAATTTGAAGTGTAGTAAAATTAGACACAAGGTATAGGAGATCACATATTCAACTTACAATCAGATTAGGTAGTGCAACCCCTATAATTCACTGTTAGTAGCAATATCAAGATCTAAAAGTGAACTGTTGTTCACTTTTAGATCTTGATACAATAAAACAGAATGATAAACATTCATAAGCATGAAAGGTTACCTCTGCCACATCCAGAGTTGAGCACTGTGTGCAAGTATGAGAAATTTGAATGTAGAAGCACAGAAAATCTTTTGAATCCCCTTAGTTCGAAAAGAACGACATTTACAGCCTCTACGATCTCCACCAAATGGCAACCTATATCCCTTGTGACCAATTCGGCCTCCACTTTTGTGATTGTATCCAACTCATCTAACCACCCAGTCATGATTTTGCCTGCTAAGGAAATTCCTTCTACATCGTCAAATTCAGAATGAGATCGGAACGGTAAGAAAGAACCTTTTTCTCTCATTTAAAATTGAATGTTTGTCCATTTTCCAATTGAAAGCCATGAAAGCTTCATCTTCAATAGCAACAAGCAATAAAGCCTACATCATATAATGGATAAGCACGTCACCAGACATTTAACATATGCTAGATATAATTCAGAAATGCTGAACTAGAGGTAACTGAACTTCCTGACAACCTTTATCATTATCTACCCTTTTATCATCCAACTAATAAATATTAGTGTAAACAAAAAGTTATAATAACTACATGCGTCTGCCAATAATTTTTTAATTTACTTTGCAGTAGTACATAATAAAAAGGGTCAAAGGAAAGCATAAATCTGAAGTTTACCAGATTTGTCTAGAGCACGGGGGGGATAGTTATATTAACTCCTTTTCTTGTTATTGAAAAAAAAAAGTTAGAGCAGGGGGGATAGTTCAAGTGATATTTTTATTATGATGCATTTCTCTACTTAGAAATAGTGAGTCTCAAAGACAAACTAACTATTATTTCTTCTTCTTTCTCTTCTGTGATCTCATTTTCCTGTCACATTTCAGTCAACGGTATCCTTCAAGATGAAGTTCTACTTCAACAAGTATAACTGAAAGTCATCCCAGCAAAATGACCGAAAAAATCATTTTTTTTCCTCCGTATTTTTCGTCATCACTGCCTAAATTTAATAAAACATGATAGTCAATAGTGGAAAAATACCGAGAACATAAATATAAACAATTTAAACAAATGTTTGGATAGAAGCCATCAATATATTATCGAGAATTATATTTTTAAAATGGATAAAAAGACGCTTAAATCTAAGGATACACCTATATGTTTAGATTAATATCAAATCTCAGTTACTCATTTTAGAATTCTATACACAAATAAAGTACAAACAAGCATTTGTTGCAATTTTGGGAAAGAACTTGTTAACCTTATACAATTGTGCAGGGAAGATGACCATGCTTGGTGTGAAACAAACCTCGTTTCCAGCATAAATCAATCTTGTTGTCCTTGCCAACCTGTAGGTAAAGGCCAACTTTACTGAAGTCTCTTGCTCTCGCTACAAGTTGAAATGACCAAATTCATTTTGATGGTACAGGAAACCTTACGATTTGATGGCCCACTATATGTTCGCTAAGACTATCGTGGCAATCAAAGAGCATGATTCAAGATTGAATTTGGCCAATGTCCCAAAATCTTGCCGCCCCCTATAATATACAGCCCCTACTGCATCCCCATATACAACAGAAAGAAAAAAAATTGGAGTGGACATTAATACAAACGGGTGGAGTGCATACTTGATGATATTGTCTTTCTTGTTGACGTGGATGGTGTCGACGATGGTGATGGAGGTTGTGGACTTCGAAACGGCATCCTGGAGCTACTAGAGTGCCGACTGCAACCTCTATCTCCTCCCACTTGTGTCGGTGGTGATCGACAACACGTCTTTGACTCCTCTTCAGTGTCGAAAAAGTCTGTAAACATAATAAGGAAAAGAAAAGATCAAAGAATCAAAACTCTAACCTTAACAAAAAAAATAAAGGAAGAAAAAGATGGGAAAAATTAAAATTCTAACCCTAACACGATGGGCTCGTCGAGCTTGGCACGGTTTCGGGCAAGGATGGAGACATCGGCGCCGATGCCGGCAGAGAGACGAGCGAACGAGGGGGAGGCGGTCGGAGTAGGAGTGGGTCGTGAAAAGGATGGTGCGAGCGATAATGTTTGAGTGGATTGGGGAGGTGGTGCAGAAGAGGAAGAGGGCAGAGGGGTAGAGGGAGAGGAGGTGGACGCGGGACGGAGGGCTGGCGTAGACGGAGTTAAGGAGGAGGAGAGGGAAAGGGAAGAAGGAAGAGCTACGGTGGAAAAGAAAGCAAGGAGAGATAAACATGAAGGAGAGGGTTGGCTCTTCTTAGCTTTAGAAATTTTAGGGAAAAAATTTGCGAGAATTTTGCCGCCAGCAACAATTGTGCTCGAATGGACGCATCCGTCATCATAATTCTTAAAACAAAAATAACTTTTAGAAAATTACTAAAATGGCAACTGCAATGTACGAAAGATTTTTTTTTTTTTAGTACATGTATTATTTGACGGTTATAACTAACCCGTTAATAAATTAATAGTTTTTTCTTGACGGGCAATATAGTTAAATTTTATTATATAACAGAAAAAGGGTGATTTCTTGACGTATGTCCAAAACCGTAAAGATAATGGCTTTTCTTGATGGTTTAGCACGACCGTAAAGAAATAAACCGTCAAGAAACATCATTTTTCTCGTAGTGACCATTTCTCAAATTCCAAGCACGTTTCGTCTATATCGCATCGATGATATCGTCGTTCGACAGCACCTTTATCGCAACTACCCAACATTTTATGAATCAAGTCTAACTCAATCTTGTCCGACATAATTTGAATCATGCACACAACTTTGCTAACATCGACGCAAATTTTGATATATATGTCCAGCCCGACTTAGCCAACCGTGCCTTACGCGGAATCATTTTTGTTCAACCAAATTTCTTTCGTACGATTTTTTTTCAAAAATATAGACTTATTATATGGAACATCCCGCAGAACATTGAGAGAGAGACACCAACGATATCGATTGTGAAAATAAAATTTAGCATGAAGCTATCAGAGTTAAAGAATTCAATCGAAAGTACAAGGACGTAAAGCCGTGCTCTAATACCATTATGTCATGCCCCGCTCCCAGAGGAGCGATCGTCCTCGCTAAGGTGCGATGCCACGTGAGCCTAGATTGCACTCACGCAAGGCGGGTTCCATAACAACCGATTATAGCAACTTACGATAGGTTCGTCGCACAGAAGTCCCAAGCAGAGAAGTTGAATAATGAAGGCAACACGCGCATACAAACAAAAATCTAGTTTTTTATTGATATTGAAATAAAATTACAAAGGCGCGAAGCCAAGTTTACAATCGCTCAAGCTTACTTTTTTCTTTGATTATAATCACTCAGCTCTCTCTCTTATCTCTCAATACAATTTGACGAGCCAGAGGATGCTTCAGATAGGCGATGTCCATATATTATGTCCCGTATAAGTTTCAACTCTGTGCGGTCGCACGCCTCGAAATGTCAAGGAACTCCGTGCCTCGACGCATCCAAGCGAGCTTCATGCCAAACGATCTTCTACATGTACCTGCACATGAAAAATGTATGGGTGTCAGTACACATCTTACTGGTGGTGTGAGCTCCTCGCCCACCCATACAAAACCAATACGTTCATTTACTTTGTACAACATAATTCCTTTATGATTGTCTTTCTATTCTTTCCTTAGGATCGATTTTAGGACATAGACTCTGGCCTATTTTGTGTCTCTAGACCATCACCGTACCAAGTACTGATAACTTACTTATCGTTGTGTCTCTAGATCATTCTCATGCCAACACCATCAATGGACCAACTCGTGCTTATCTTTTTACTCATACTTCGAGATACAACAACATGGTCGTGCCATAAACTTTGTCCGTGCTTCAACACCGAGGCCGCACCTCACAATTCAACATGACTTAACCAAACTTTGCCTTACGACCCTTTCTGAACTAAACTTGATACGACTCAATTTCCAACTTATGCAACTCTAAAAGACTCAATACTCGATGCCACATCTCGTGCCGAAGCACGTATCTTTACTTATAGCCAAATCTTAAGCTCTATACCGGTGTTACAACCGTGCATACTTTCTTGACTCAAATCGTGCCGTGCTTGCACTTCCTTTGATTCGACTGACACCATGCATGCGGATTGTTGCCAAGCACACCAACTTATCTATATGAAAGGTTACTGGAAATTCAAGCCATCTTGGATATGTAGGTGTGCAGACGAAACCCTTACAGCCAAGGGTAGCCAGCCCTGCTCAAGTCTTCGAATCACCGCGGCGTGTTCTTGACTAACTACCTTGCTTTCCTCCTAGGTCAATACGGTCCTGTGGCCCCAGGCTACCGAATCGAGGACGCGAAACCTTGTGCACAAGTTGTCCATGACCACGTTCCTACGAGAACTTCTAGACTAAACGTAAATACATGGCCTAACCATCACAACTTACTTCCTTCGCTTCACTTCTTTATTTTTCATACTTCTTTGCAGAGCCCAAACCAGGGACTGTCTCGATGACTGACCTACAGTCCTGACATATTTTCTTTTGGTGACTGACCTACAGTCCCGACATATTTTTTAGTGTTGCCATATCGTTTTGACTTCAAGTGTTACAATACCCTTTTTCTGACTTAACTCAAAAATGACTATTTTGATAGCCCTCCTGCTCAATTTGAACAAGTCATATTTTTTTGAAGTGCCATAGACCGTGGCTTACTTTTTATTGGACCAACCGTGTCTCGTGCCTTAAACCGATTTGTGTTTTGGTGCGACACTATCGCCCAAGTCATATTCTATATAACGAGCCTTGAGACCGTGGGAACATGTGGCTATATCAAGCCGTAGAACCGTGGGACCGAGCAAAGGCTATGCCAAGCCTTGTAACATGGAAATGTGCATTGAGACTTATGGGATAATTATGCTATGCCAAGCATTGGACGGTGGGATAGTACATGCTTTACCAAGCATTTATGTCGTACGATGCCTATGGCTATACTAAGTCCACAGCCTTGTGGCAACATAAACCAACTTTCTACCAAGCCACGGGACGAAGGACCGTGTGTCAATTTGAAAGCACGTCGTGCACATTTCTAAGCCAACCATGAGACGGGGCATTACAGTGACAATGGTGGCCCATTTAGGTTTGTTTTTGTAAAATTGTGTGAACTCGTAGTAGTACCTATATTAGTCATACTACTGCGAGCCTGCGATTAAGAAGTACTTATTCACAATTAGGATTGATTTTATTTTAGGAGAATGACTAGGACTAAGCAATAGGAAGACCTTACTCAATTTGATTGCTTGGGCAGTTAACGTTGCTACATAGGCTATGTGATTAAGATAGGAATATATGTTAACTTTTTGAGGTAAACCCTATTAGATGAATTTGAGGAATTTTCCTACGAGGATATGTTATTTCGTTTTGATATGATGGTATGATCAAGTGGGTAGACTTTTCGATTGGTAAGTTAGTTCTTCTATGATTCAAAGTCGTAACCTATATCCCAACATCCAAGCTAAACCGTATATATTTTGTCTCTTTCATTCCTGTCATTCCTTGACCAATGATTTAATCAATATCTCTATTTTAAGATATTATTATTTTTATGTTTCTATTCTTTTATCTAATAGATTAATGCTTTCTTATTATATGATATTTTACTACTTATATGTTTATCCTAAATATTCTAAAATTTGAGGATGAATTTTTCTAAGGTGGGTAGATTTGTAAATCCTACACCCGATTTTTTAAAAATTTATTATTATATATTTTGTGCTAGAAAATTTTTATTTTAAATCCTAATAAAGGAAATCATAATTATTTACGAATGACGAAAAGGTTTGCCAAAATTATTTTTAAATAAAACTTCGTATTTATGAAAATATAGTGTTTAAATTATTTTTATAATATTAAATATTAATCTAAATTATTATTGTTATCAAAAATTATATTTAGATTTGATTGATTATGTTTTAAATATTTATTTGATTTAATATGGAAAGATTTTTTTTTTAGATTCGTAATCCTTATCTATCTAGCAAACCTCCACCCTATTTAAGGGAAGCTTCCCTTTGCTTTCCAATCAACCCCATAAACCCCTAACCACAACATTATAGCCAATCACCATAACCATTGTTGTGTCCATGCACCATGTCCGTGTCTATCTATTCATTTCCACTATTTTCTATTACATTACAAAGTGTTTGTGTCCACACACTGGACATGAATCCGTGATTCAAAATCCTAATTTTTTTGCCATGTCTGACAACCCGGACACGACACAAATACCTAACCCTAACCCTAACCCTAACCCTCATTTGGCTGGTCAGCCACCCTCTGTCGTGCGCCTCCAATCCGTCGCACCCTCATTCCTCGCAGCCGGCCGTCATGACCTCAACCCAGTGGACCCTCCGCCTACCCGCACCGCGCTCAGCCTCGAACCTATGTCGTCGAGCTGCCAAGAACACCAATATTAACCCAATCGTCCCCATCCATCACTGCCACCACCACTACCATCTCAGCCACCACTACCAACATCGCCACCCGACCATCGGCCCCTCTCCTCCAAACCGCTGACCTCTCCTCTGCCTTCCCAAACATCCCGACCAACTCCGTCGGGACCACCGCTACTGTCATCACCTGCCACCGTCGAAGCCCACTTAGCCACGCCAACGCACCATGGCCGAGATCTGCTCAGATATGCCGACAACCGCTCCCACGTACGGCCTTCGACGTCACTCTCGCCAGACTCCGCGATCGGAGCCCATGCATGGTGAGCCCCTCCCCTTCGTTTCCCTTCCTCTCTCCTGCTCTCTTCCCTCATACCTCTCTCTCTCTCTCCACTCATTCCTCTCTCTCTCCCTCTCTCTCTCTCTCTCTCTCTTTAATTGATTTGATTCCTTCAGTTTTGAAGAAAATGAGAGAGAGAGAACAAAATAATGAAGAGCAGAAATATTTTGTTTTTATTATTATTATTTTTATAAATATCAGTATCGGCATTAGTACATATGTATGTATTAATATACATATGTGCATGTATCCATGTATAATATTTAGTATAATAATATTATGGATATTAGTGTTATTAATAATATTTTTAATTTTGGGGAATTATATAAAATATTTATATTAATAATTTTAAAATATATTAGAGAAAATATATTATTATATTATTTTATGGTATTTTAAATATAGCTTTTGACCTAAAATTATATTTGACAAAATTGGGTTTTAGTCCTAAAAAACAATTTTCCTATATTTTCAAGTATTTATTTAAAATATTTTGAAAAATAAAAATATGGTTTCTAAATATTGTAATTATTTCCAAATAGTATAAATAATTATTTGTGCAATTCTCCTCAGTTATCTTTTTCGATCGTGACTAATCGTGTGTTCCTATTTTCCTGCTAATTAGACTGTGCTGCACTCAATGGAATGATCTGTTCCATTATTAGAGATCATCTTATAAAGTTTTAGCACCTGAACCTATTATGTGCCGACGTAATCGTGTCATGCACGTCAACGCCAAACTAACTGAGCAAGTAATTGTTTATGCTTTCATGTGCATTTACTTTATATTGTAGTATTTTATCTATGCATGCTATTTTTCGTGTCATGACTGTTTACACACACGAGAGTAGAGTGAACTAGTCATGTTCATGTTTCTTGCTATCGTTATCGTGATCATGTTATAGATTGTAAGGTATAAATATAAGGGAGGTACAATTACTAGGCACGTGGAAAAGCCCTATTGTTATCGTGTGTTACCTATTGTGTATCGTTAACCCAAGCCTTCCACGTGTAGGAACATTATACTTCCTGTGACACTTGCACAGTTACTGTATTTACGTGAGTTCCTTTAGTCTCTTCATACTTGTTACTTGGTGTTATCAGTTTATCATATTGCATATTTTATTGTGCATATTGTACATGTTCCTCTTGAATATTGGTTCATATGCTTAGTATTCTATTACTTTATATTGTATTTGTATCATATTGGCTTAGACTTGTACTTGTTCCAATTCTGATTGGATAATTTTTTAGGATATGTTGATAACTTTAGGTGACTTGCTATCTTATGCGCTATGGAACCATCTGGGGAGTTAAAGATATCTTGGAGGCCGATCATAGATTCTAGTAAGATAGGATTTTTTTTTTGAATTTAATATTTTGCGGGTTTGTTCCCGAATGTCATTTTGATGTATTGTTGGATTTGTAAATTGAATAGTTATTATGAATGAGCAAATAGATGATTTCGTGATCGGATATTGTTTGTTTAGATGTGAGATTAATATTGAGATCTAGACAGCGTACTATCGTCGATACCGCGACGTAGGCTGGACTTGGCCACGTACTCGTATCTCAAAAGCGGGAGCGGGTCGTGACACCTATATAATGACGTTGTTTCAAATTTCACAAAAGTCGAAAAAGATTTTGAAGACTGCCGATGTCCTATGCGACAATTTCCTTCCCTCATGCTTCTTTTATAGTGTTTTAAAACTGTAAAACCCGGAAAATTTCCAAAAGTATATCTTTAGTATAGCTATTTTTTCTCTATTTAGAAAATTAGTATATGACGATTATGTTTTTGAATTTTTGTATTATTCATATTAAATATCTAAACTTTTATTTCTTAAACATTGTATTTTATTTATTAAAAATGTCTTTATATTGTTCTCTATGATTTTGCGAATATCATAAACTAGCAGGTGATTGTTATTTTAGCTACATATTTTTGTGCAAAATTTTTTACTAAACTATTCTAGAAATATTTTGTGAATTTAGAAATTTATATTTTTCTGCATTATTAATTAACAAATGATTTTGTATTTTATTTTAATATACTGATTAATGAATAATCCTAAAAAAAGATTTTATTATACAAACATATATGTTACTAGCTAGTATAGTAGTATTTTCATAGCATGTAGTATTTTTGGTACTAAATTATATATATATGTATATGTAGATATACATATGGGTATATTTAGATATACATATATGTGTTTAAAAAAAACAAGATCCAAATTCTCGCGAGATGACCATTCTTAATTCACCCGAGGGTGTATACTGCGGGATTTGGTTTCTTCACATCAAATCTTTGTGAATCAAAATTTTTCAGATTTTAATCCAATCCCTTCTCATCAATCCTAACAGCTACCACTACTGGATTGAATCAAAGGAGATTCAATCAAATCAAAATTTGTTTTAAGAATCAAAATCTAAACCGCGACATATAAGCGGTGTCGAGAGAGAAGAAGTAGAGTCTCCTTAAAACTACTTGAGTTTTACCACCGAAGCGACGATGGGGCCTTCCTGACGGCCTTGCGCACCACCCCGCTGGCCTGCGCTACCGCAAGACTCACCGGGATGCTACCCCCGTACGCACCAACCGATAGCAGCAGTAGCAGCTGTTCATCGAGCTCGCCGCGAGGTAACCCGCTACCCGACCTCCTTACGACCTGTATAATCGATCATTTTTTGTTACATAAATTTCTATGTATACCCTACATGACCCTCTCAAATTCTGATAAAGGGGATTGGTTTGTGACAGCACAACCATCCCGTGAACTCGACCCAAAGTCGATAAAAATCTGTACAAAGACAGAACATGAAAATAGCTCGACCTCCCAATTTGGAAGAGGATTTTCGAACCAAGTACGTAGAATTTTCAAAAACAAACTTAAAACAGTAATATTTAACGTATACAGGATTGAAACCATTCAGATAGAATTATTTTTCATCTATTGTACAAGAAGTTATTCGTCTTTAAAAATCAAGAAAAACTGTTTTTAAAAACTGTAGAAATTAGGAAAATCACCCCGATACGGAGTGCGCCACGACAAACCGGGCGACATGGTCGTACACTATATGCATTGAAAGGCGTGTATGGATGTTGCAGACGTGTGGGAACTGACGGAACTTGATTTCGTTGCGTGTACGCGACGAAATCAGTACGTATCCGTCGAGATACCCCCGTATCGACCTTTTGCAAACTTGGCCATAACTTCGTGTACGTTTATCGTATCGAGACAAAACTTGTGCCAACAGGACCGTATCGAAATTTTTGTCTTGTGTGCCAAGTTTGGTCCGATTCTGAGAAGGTCGACCGGAATGTCGATTTGGCAGGCCCGCGACCCGATCTAACGGGCAAATTATACACGGCCTGCCGAAATCCAAATTTGGAAATACTGTTGGGCTCGTCTCCTCAAACCGGACTCGTAGACATGTAGTTTGACGACTTTAGAGACCATAGACATTGGCACGCATTTTGGTGAAAAATGGGTCCAACGGCGGACATCGTTTTGACCCGAAATTATGATTTTGCCCCTGTTCCAGAATTGGACTCTTGGACAGGCATTTTCTAGACATATCTTTTACACCGAGAATGTTCTTGATGTTTGTTTCAGCATCCGGAGCCGTTCGTGGATTTTGAGATTCATTGCTAACGTTATTATTGGATTGCCAATCTCGCGCCGCCAGGTAAGATACCTTGCCACCTTACTCTGTGATTTACTTTATCTTATTTTCAGTTATTTATTTCCATCATTTTTACCTATTGATAGTATTATATCATTGTGCGTCCAAGTCACACTTGGGTGCAAGCGACTGTATCAGTCGTTTTACTTGTTTTGTTCTATTTTCTTGTATTGACTTAGACTAGTAACCACCCATTGGTGATGAGGTATTGGTATATCTCATACGGCCTTGACACATATTTTATCACATATTGTGAGTCACATGTAGGATGCGTACTCGCGTAGTCGGCCGGCCACCGATACGTATAAGACGTAAGACGGTTATGAGTAACTGCCAATAGAATCGCATGCTAGTGGACTTGGCAGTTACTAGATGTTCCTATAGGACATGGATGTGACCCTACTAGGCATTGGGTGGGGAGAATAGTTCCTTAACGTATGGGCCACGTATGCACTTTCCTATTCCTGATCCTGCTCGCCTCTGACATTCGATGAATGATATGCTTTGAGGTCCCTGGTATCTTAGTGGAACCATACCTGAGTTTCTTGTACCTGTAGCCAGAGTGCTCATGTGTTGAAAGTTTGTTTTTAATTATATTATCGCTTAGAACTGGTAGGCACCCTATTGCATGCATCCCCTTTTACTCTCTATTATATATCATAGCATATACGGCATGGTATTTTCTTGTATCTTGTTATGTCCTTCTGAGGACCTGGTGATCTCTCCAGGTGTGTTCTTTCGCAGGTGCTCTAGCCCAGGGCCATGATCTACTCTATTTCTTCGAGGATGATTGCTCTTGGTTCGTCTTTGCTTTGCTCGACAATTCCTTTCATCATTATGTATTTCTTCTCATTAAATTGGTTGGTAGTAGATTTGTCTCCGCCCAACGTCTCGTACAAAATAATAATTTATGAGTTGATTTATATCATTATTCTTTTGATTTGGTGGATGAGATTTAGTTACCATGGTTTACTGTATTTTACAGCTTATATATACATACGAGGGTTCCATATATTGGAGTATATATCATATGTATACAGCTGGCATGTCTACTTACTTAGTCCTAAGTATTTTGGGACTGGGGCATTACAAAAACTTATTCAAGTTTCAAAAACTTTAAAGGGGTCTTGTAGAAACATATCTACATAACCATCAGGCGCATGGTCGTCTTTTGCGGCAATAAGGATAGCTTCCTTTCTGAACCTTATGCGTCATCCTCCTCAACAGTGAATTTTGATACAGTGGAGCAGAAGTAGTAAAGTGTATATAGTCAAAATGCGCATATACTATTCTGACATTTCTTCGAAGATTGAATCGTCTTGTGCAGTACACAAATAGCGATTACGAGGAATACAGTGCAATCATTATATTTTACAACTGTAAAGAGGTGGTTCTATGCGACAAGGTGTACTATGCAGTATGCAGTGAAAGTCCTTGTGTGCCAATGCATGGGAGGCACATAGCCAATTCCCATATAGAGATCGCATGCCACAGGATAGCATTTTGTGTGGCAGGTCTCAAAAAAACTAAAGCTACATGGCGATTCATGTGTGATTCATGTACATGTTCATTCCCCACAAACTGCAGGAGACTATACCCTTATCTTAGGCCATGCGCCTATGAGACAGAAGATAGTATATTTTATGTCTATGCGCGTATAGCCATTTTTAGTGTTGAAATGCTATAGATAGAGGGACAGTGTCTTCCTTACACACACGAATAGACATATACAGATCCTACTTACTGTCAAAATTCTGCCAATGAGTCAGAGTTAGCAAGCCTTTGCAATCTTCATGTTGGAACATCAACAGAGTAAAGAAGCCGACCGCAGACTTAACTTCCATCGCTCCAATCCCAAGAATCATTTTTTACTTAGAATTCTTGTATAAAGATTTCTTTTGTACTCTCTTTCTTTTTTTTTCTGAATGTTTTAATACAAAGGTTGGTACACTTTTTGTATCGGAACAAGCTGATGCGCACAGAAGATGGTAAACTGTATAAGTAGACTCTACGCATGAGCAACCACCATGCACTGTGAGACTCATTTTGCAGTATCGGTATTCGGATACGCGAGTATTTACTATTCATGCTATTTTTTTGTTTTCTTGTTATTAAGAAAGTACTTGACTTATGCAACATATTATTTTTCTTAAGTTTGTGGCAACCATGATTATCATTAGACTACTAGTGACTAGTAGAATACATATTGGCATTGCAATAGACTCGTGCTAGGACCCGTACTTAGAAAGGAAAACCCTAGAATTTTCTCAAAGTGGTAAATTCCCTTTCAGACCGGAATACCATCAGAATTTCTACCCCGAGATATTTTTTTCCTAGTCAATAATATTCAATACTCGTTATCGTCCATTGGTTTCTTCGTTTTGAAGAACCCTTTTATCCATTGGTTTCTTGGCTCTCTTTATAGATGGATGAGATTAATCGGTTTGGGTCGTATATCGCTGATGTGACAGATTTGATGGTCATGATTAATTCACCCCGTCTATATATACCCCTTCGTATTTCAACTTTTTTTTATTCTCTTCTATTTCTCTTTATTTTCTTTTCATTTTCCTCGTAAGCATGAAGCTAGGTCTTGAGGCCTAAGAGTGTGGTTTATGAACCTTCCTTGGTGGTGGAGTAGAAGGTTTAGACTGGAAGCTCATTTTAGGCAAGTAAATCTTACCAAACTCTTGAACAATATTATTTTATTACCATTTTTCTTTTATTCGATATTAAATGCTTAGTATTATCCAGAACTATTTTTATTAAATATGTTTCCTTCATGATACTTTTCTATGTACATGTTTCTGAACTTGGTTTGAGCTAGATTTTGATTTCCTACAAAGTCTTAATATTTACTTAGTTGGAAAACTCACTATCATAAGTGATACTCGAGTTACCACCATGAAATCTAGTCTATATGCTATATGAGACTTACCCTTAGTCTTGGTTCTTGCTAGATTTTACTTTGGTGAGATTCGAGACTGGATTCTGGCCCCAAAAATTGATTCCACTATTTACTGTAGTTTTCCCAAGTTTCATAACACCGTCAAAATTTTGTGAAATATCGCCGAAATTTTGAATGGTCAATTTTTCGAGGGCCATTTGTTGTTGTTTTCTCAGATCATCCATCAGAATATCGTGGAACACCGTCAAAATTTCAAATTGACAGTTTTCTTGGACCATTACTTGCTTTGTTTTCTCGTATCTTCCGTCGGAATGTCGCGAAACACCGTCGGAATTTGGTCTTGATACCCAAAGATTGTTTTCTCGAATTTCTTCGGGTTTTTCCTCTTCTTTCTTGTTTTGTACTTACATGTTTTTTCTTGAACATGTCTACCTATGATTGATGATTGTCTATACTTGATTTATAGTGACACACGTGCCCGTGCATGAAGTATCCCATTACACCTTGTTTACATGTCACATGCATGGGCACCTTATCACTTCTTGTTATATATTATCCGGATACGTCGGTATCCTTTGTGCTATTTTGCTAATTCCTAGATTAGTTTGTTTTCCTGATTTATCGCTAGTAGCAAGAAATCGATATCGTGTTTGGCATTGTCCATCATGTTCCTAATTTGTACTGTACATTGCTTGGCTATTCTTGACATGTACTGTATTTGATCTTGTATTGATTCTCGTTGTGGCTCATCGTAGCGCACTCCAGATCATAGCGATCCTAGTACGTGGTTTGATATTATGTTTCTTGTTTTACTATTTGTCAATCATGTCTATTCTTGCATGTCCTCGAGGGGAGTATCATGTATAAGAAGAATTCCTGGATACCACGGCCTGGAATTCTAAACAAAAATGTTTAGGATAGTTGACTAGTCTATTCACCTATATTTGTTGGAAGGGGAGGTTTCCCTGGTTACTTGCATTCCCTTTATTTCGGTCATATTCTTGGATGGATTTGGAGTTCTCCATCGTTATGGCATATTTCTAGCACATTGTTGAGTCGGACATATGTTGTACTTGTTATTATTAGCTCACCATCGAATGGAGCAGACATGGCTTCTCATTGTGTGATGCATACTAAGCTGACCGTTGTGTGATATCTTTCTTCTTTAGGATGCACATCTCTTGGATGATACATATGCTATATACACTATTCTTTGGACCTGGGTAATTTGGAAAGACTTCAGGACAAATAACCGATTGAAAACTCTCAAATTGCATATTTAGTAACTTGGATTTGTGATAACCCATGTTTAGCTAATGTAGCAAGTTGTACTTATTTCTTGGCCGTAGTTGATACCGGATTCCATTTCATGTCTTGTTTATGTTTTACTTATGCTGGTGAATGATTAGAGGCTAAGTTCTATTCTGGAAATAGTCTGCAACCCCGGTCTAGTTGGGTTACTATTTTTGGATCGGATCCAGAGTAGTCCCTACGTTCTCTAGTTATTTGTCGTCTTATCATATACTCACATGATATTCCTATCTACTTTACATGATCATGTACATGCTCACATCTGTTTATTTATGTGTTTTTAGTTTTTTTTCATGTTTTCTGAGGTACCTTTACTTTATCCTTGGTTGTATATGTTGTCGTTTCAGTTCTGTCTTTATTATTCTTGCATGCTAGTTTTTAGTTCATAGTTGGCTTCCTTTGTAGTACTTGCTCTCTTGGGTCTAACTCACTGGTTTTGTTTGGCCAGATCGGGTAGCGAAACCTAAGGATCTATCATACCTCATACTTGATGGTGACCATCCAGAGCACCAGAATACCCAAGTGGATGTTCTTTCTTTTACCCATTTATTTTTGTATATTCTTTTGAGACCTTTAGTCTCTAAGCATGTGTTTAGCTCATGTTTTGGACCTTGACATCTAGCTTATGGACATGACATGATTTGTGTGTATTCTAGATTACAGCTAGATCTGATCATATATGACTTATACTCTTGCTAGTTCTTCATTTTGTACTACTAGCTTCATGATCATTTATATATTATAGTTTGGAATGCTTTACTGTTTTATATGGCTGATGATCAAACTTCTTGTACTTTACTTGTTTGCTTGTGATTGAGAAACCTAGGTTTGTTTGACCTAGTTATGATTGTTGGATTATAGTAGTCGCCCCCATGTCTATATAGTCGCGACCATATATCGGAATACTGGTATACTCTGATATACGTGGTTGGCCTAGCTCAGCCTCCTATCTCTAGTATTCTAGTTCTTGACGTGACATGTGCCGTCAGCAAGCATGAATCTTTACAAGCTTACCCTCGCGCAGAGTGTTCTTATGCGCATGGAATGGGTCAAAAAGTGGATTCTCTCTCTCTCTCTCTCTCTCTCTCTCTCTCTTGACTTACATGATATAATTAATTATAAGCATAAGGAGAGGGAGTCTTCGACTCAAAATGTGGCATTCCCTCATGGACATCACTATACTAGCATTATCATCAACTATTGATGTTCAAAGGCTAAGACTCCAATCAAGAGTCTATGTTCCAAAGACTGTAAGTCACTTTGCCAACTGTACAATGTTTCAGAAGGCGAAAACGTGACTTAGATGATGAAGATCTGTCATTTGCCTCTATTAATATGATATGAAGGTCTTATCATAAAGGCCGTAGTAGGAGAAGAGGTGGTTCTTATCACTCTCTAGCTACCTTGTCTGGTTCTTTATTACCGAGTACATGCCAAGGATCAACTTGTGGAGCATTCCTATAGAAGGTGTATGCCAAAGCATACGTTCCAAGACCGAGTTGGGGGTGACATCCCCTCAGACTCAAAAGGTGATAGTGGAGGCTCTAATTACACAACTCTTTCAATAGCCCCTTATGTCAACCAACACATAACTTATGTATATACGCCTGGTAATGAAGAAGGCAGCATCGATAATACCAATCAATGTCTGGAAACCCTTGAAGCTACGGTCCAAAGCATGCACACTATTTTGTAACAAATGCAACAATTGATGATGATGCAAGCTGCTGCAATAACACCTCAACCAGCCCCTCTTGTTCAAGATAACTAGGTGGTACGACAATGATGTTCAGCTATACATGCTTAGAATCTTTCGAATGTTGGAGGCGGTCCTCTGCTAGTGATGTAGGGTACCCATCCAACTGTTGTTCAACAAATTGTTTCTCCATAAATAGTTGATACGCAGATCCCCGAAGCCACCCGAGTCCTGAATGCTCGTTTGGATGTCATCGATAATAGGGATGCGCTCCAAAAGCTAGGGGTATTACATCCATTCCCTCATGAGTGGGACGATGTCGTTTTCCCTCCTAAATTCAAACCTCAGTAATTGCTTCCCTTTGACGGACTGGAGTCTCCATGCCAACATCTATTGTACTTTGGTTTCCAGATGCTGCACATTTCGAGAAACGATCTACTTCTCACCAAGTTGTCTTACAAGGGGTAGCCTTTGAGTGGTTCCAGAGTCTGCCAAATGACTCTATCAAGACCTTCAAAGACTTGGAGAGGATGTTCCTGGCTAGGTTTTACAAAGGCAAAATGGAGTTTAACATGTCCAAGCGTTGTATCTTCAAAAAAAAGACATTGCTTTAGGACAACAATTCACCAAATCACATAATGCCAGGTTAAGACTGTGCATCCATATAGAGTGTAGAAATCTCTTGGTTTGATTTCAAAAAATCTACTCTAGACACCTTTGTGCTTCCCTTTCATATTGGATCCATTGTTATAGTATTGACCTCTTATATTATCAATGTCAAGTTCAATGTTGTTCAAGCCATTTTTAAGCTAAATAAAAAGTCCAAGCCCTAATGTATCGTCAACCTTAAAAAATTCAACCCAAAATTCTTCTATCGCTACAAAATTTATGGAATCATCCATACATCTTATTACAAGGGATATTAGCTCCTCATGACTTGCATATGGAGTGCAATAAAGTATGACTGCGAAATACTTTGTCTGTTTAATCTTTGTAATAATTGAATGCCTCACATCATTTGCCAACATTTGTATCAATTCATTTGAATTTTGGGGCCAAGATACATAACTTAAATCTGGCGTGCTTGAATACATCGAAGGTGCTCTTCCATTTATGGATCAAACTCAACAATCATCTCAATTACTTGCAAAAAAGTTTCTATTGTTCTTAACATAAAGCTTCTGACAATCTCCTCAAAGGGCCAAGTTATTTTTTGCAAGTCTCACAACATCAATTATTCTCTTTGACACATGCTTCCAATGTTCTCTCTCTTTGTTGATTGCTACTTGCACGTTTCATCAATTGTCTTGTTCTTTTGAAGTCTTCTTTCTAATTCAATCCAACTAGTAATGCAACCAATATGCTCTTTACTAGTTTCATGAAGTATGAGATTCTGACTGATATTTTTCCAATCTTTGGATCATTCGTTAGACAATGACCAAGTATAGCCATGGTCCTCTGATTCTTGAACAACTTGCAACAAAAATAAAAAATATTGTCCATAGAAACATAATATACTAGCTATCTCGTTTCATTTATCTCACCATTTGGCAACTGTCATATAACATACGATGATTTAAAATGTCTTTCAGAACTATCATTGAAAAAGAAGACACAATCATCTCTTCTATGACCTCTTTCAACTAGAAAGCCTCTAATATTTTGTACAATTTTGTCCCAATTCCTTGGATCATCAACATTTTATGGAAATAAGTTATCTTGATTTAATATTTTCATCAACATATGCAGTCATATTAGCACCGGCTTCCTTATTCTCAGAAAGCTTTGGATCTTCATTACGAGTCTCAATCAATTCAACGTGGGCAGGTTGATCCAACTCTTCATTGTCATTCTCATTCATAGGGTGATCATGCAGTTCATTGCCACTGTCATTCTGATTTTGTTCCTCCTTCACCAAATTTTTAATTGGTTCTGTGACTTTTGTCCTCTTTGCCCCTTGGTTGCTAGTAAAATACTTATTAAGACTCATTTCTTGACTTTGAATTAATGCTTTTCTTTTTTCTTTTTTCTTTTTTCTTTTTTCTGCTCCAAACAATTGTTGTCTTATAGGAGGCATGCTTGCTCTTCTACTATAGTACTGTTCTGTAAACGAAAAAAAAAATCACCAATTTTTTTATTTACTAGAGGCATGTTTGCTTATCTAGATACGAACACTATACAATAAAAATGACATTATCATAATTTCCCAACAAATAATAATAATTTACAACAAATAAACAATCAATACTAAATACAAAAATATTTTATTTCTCAGTTTTAGTTGAATTCAATCTTAATAGGAATAACTATGCAATCAAATGACAAAAACATATTTTTTTCAATAAATTGGTCTACCGTCTACCATATATCAACAACAATATATACAAAAATATATTATAAATTATAAAGCTCGCTTAATGGAAAGTGACTGATTCCAGCAGGTCTTTTAGGAATTACAGGAGTCGGCCACACGAGTTTTCTTTCTAAAAAACCTAAAAGAATACAATTAGAACACACATATAGAGGAAAACAAAAATATCAATAAATTATAAAAAAAATACAATTAGAACACATTTGGATCACACATGTGGACGAAGAGGGGCTGAGAATTATAGCCATAGTTTGAAAGAAGTATAAGAGAAAAACAAATGAGAAAGAAAAACTAGAATATGATATTACTAATTATAATTATATATTTTTAGTAAGAATATAAATGGAATAAAATAATAAAATCCTAAAAAATTTATCGATTTGGGGTGTTTATAAAGCCACCATTATATTACATCGATTTTAGGAGTTTTTGAGCCCACAAAATCCTGTGCCTCAAAAAAACTAACAAACAAAAATTTTCATAAACAGTCGGTTCAAAAATAGCCCAAAACGGATGTAAACACTGCTGCCAAACAGACCCTTAGTACCCTCTAAACTTTTAGGCCTAAGACAAGTGTCTCATGAACCTCATATTTGTTCGACATTACAAAAGGTAGAACGAACTTTTTGTTAATTGAACGTAAAAAGACCTGTGTACAGAGAATGAAGTCCTAAACAGGATATTCTAAGTACAAGGGGAAGAGTTTCTGGAAAAGTGTGACGGTGGAGATCGAGCACTGTAGCAGCACCTTTACTCTGTTGACGATCCGACGACGGGTTGAACTTGTTCTGACTTTTTGATACTATAACACCCACTTTTCTAAAAATGAGGACAATTTTGAACTTTTTTAATTATACTTATTTAATAATAAGATTTAATTCATGTTATGATTTTTAGTAATTTTTAATTAATTTAAAACTATTTAAATCTGTGAATTATGATTTTGGTGTTTTGTTAGTGTAACTGTAAAACCCATAAATTAGATTGCAAATTATTTTTTTTCTCTAATAATTTTTTTTTTGTTAAATGAATTTTTGTTAGATTAATGTTAACAATTAATTAAGAATTGATAGTTTAATGTTATTATTATTAAGTGTAAATTAATTTCCAAAATAATTAAAAACTTGGATTTTTTTCATGACCACCCAGACCTGAACTCAATTGAAGATATTTAATGATGGTTAGAATTTAAAAAAAAAAAAAGAAAAATTTATTTTTAAATGGTTCATATTTTTAAAACTATTTATTTTTAGCCAGAACATATTTTTCCAATTAATCATTTCATTAAAGCATTAAAAACATATTAGCCCACAACCTTGGCCCATTTCTTATTGGGTCTAATACCCAATAAGCTATAAACCTTTAAGCTTTCTTTCAGAATGAATGAATCATTCATTCATTTGTTGGGTGCTGTAGCATTTTGGAAGAGAACCTTTCTCTTCACATTCTTAACCGAAGCTTCCTTCGGTTTCCTCTTCATGGCCGACCCCCCATCTTTCGAACCGCCGCCGGCGCCATCATGGTGGCCGTTGGCCTCCCCTCTCCGGTAACCTCCGATCTAAACTCCTATATAAACCCTCTACTACCATCCCCATCCTCCATCACCATCATTTTTCCCCAAAATCACCATTTTTCGGCGAGTTTTTCGGCGAACCCGAGCTTCCCTCGGCTAGATCCGGCGAGCCCCTACTCCGGCGCGACCCCCGGCGAGTTTCCCGCGACCGACGCCCCTTTCCAGCGGTCGCCCGCCATCAACCCGACCTCGCGGCCCTTCCCCGGCCATTCGCCGCCGGCACCCGCCTCGGTGACCGCCCCCGTTCGTCCCGTGCGACTCTGGTTCGCTGTTGGACGAGCTCCCCGGGTTCCGTTTCCGAGCCCGTGACGGTTCTGTTCCGAGTTCACTTCAGGATTTTCCGTTGTCATTTGGGTAATCTCTGACCCGTTAATTTCCTTTTGTCAATGATGATAATCTGGTCCAAACCAAATTCTTTGGGAATTCGGGAACGTAACAATTACGTTACCATTTTGCTTTTCCGAGTTTTCGGAAAATTATTTTGTTGCTGGTTCTGTGACTTGCTGGAATATTTCGGACAGAACTTGGTTCTGTAGAATTCTCGAGATTTCCGAGAACTCTTTCAGAAAAGGTTCTGTGTTTTGAATTCTTGGGTTTTCCGAGAATTATCGGGATTAAATTGGATTTAGATTTTAATACATAAAAATTTGGTTTTGTTCTCTGTTGGTTTGGTTTATTGGGTTCTTTGGTACTGTTGGGATTTTCGGATATATATATATATTCTGTGTGGTGGTTACGGGTTTTTCGGAATTCCGTTCTCATTTCGGAATGCTGGATTGGTATGGAAAAATCTTTTCTGTGGATATTTATATGTATTTCGGGTTTTGGGAATTATTTTGCAGGTAAACGGAGCATTTTCCAGTTTTTGGGTTGACCAAAAATAGAGGGAGTGCTGCCAAATTTTTTACAAAATATAAAAAAATATTTTAAATGATTTTCGAATAAATATTATTTTAATAATATTATATTCGGGCGACGACCTTAATGGTCAATGGGCCCCAGTGAAATGCAAACGCATCGGTTTGTCCGGACGTTGAGGCAGAGTAGCTGAATATGATGACTGGACCAGAGTCTGAGACTCATATTATTTTATAATTTAATTTAGAAATTATTAAGTTATTATTAATGTTAATTGTAGGTAATTTTCGAGACTAACCCAATCTTCTCTTATTTCAATTTGTTATAAATTTGTAAGGGCATAAGCCCAGTTCCTATAAATGTGGTCCGTAATAAGTAGAGTAGTATTTTATCTTTATTTTCTGGATTGTATTAATGCGTAGGATTAAATAATATTAATATTAATTATTAATTAGAAAATTCATGAAAATATATTATATATAAATAATTATAAAATACCAAAGTTTTCCAATAAATGGATAAAAATCAAGTTTTATAAATAATTTGATAAATACAAGTTTTCCTGAAAATTGAATATAAATTGAATTTCTTAAATTCAACGCACTAGTAAACGTTGTGATGTTGTGTTAGCTAATTAAATAACTAAAATTGATTAGGGAACAAATAGAGATTGTAACTAGATCATTTTAGTATTGTGAATCTGAGACAAATTCCCGGAATGTAGGATTACGAGGAAGTTCTTGACCGTCAAACCGAAGTACCAATCTCGTCCAACCTGAGAAATTAAGGCAAGTACATTTTGTGTAGATTTACAATTTTCTTAGCAATCTTTTCATTGCATGTTTAAACCACTGTTCAAACACGAAACTCCTTCGGGAGTACTGATTATACTGTTGGGGACTGGGGGAGTAGTGTGGTGGATATGACCAAATCCAAACTTAGGTTAACTACTGTGTTAGCTTTGCCCTTTCTCACAAAGGGACAAGCCATACCGTATCGCTAGGATACTACTGCACCCAAACCGGTCATATTCATTACCTATTCAACACTTTACTGTAACAATTGCAAAACTGTTCTTTCTTCAAACTGTTTAAAACTGCAAGTTCATATTGTTAATGGAATTGTTTAATTTACATAAATTGTACTTTGCTCCTTTCCTGACTGGATCCCCGTAGGTACTCCTGATGACACAGAGCTGATGATCAGTAGCTACTACGATCCCGACTTGTACCCGGCGGTACTTCCACCTGAGGAGGATGATGTGGCGTCAACTTAGATGCTACTTAGAAATTAAGAATTTTAGTTGCTCTTTTAATTCCAGTTTATGAGCCTTGTATTCAGAACAAGTTTTTTTTTAATTATCGTTAAATAAAAGTTGTGGCAATTATCAGTTTTAATCTTGTTGTTGATTTACCTGCAAATGGGATTACAGCTTACTGCCGCCGTCTCATCAACGGTGCAGGCTGGGCATGATCCGATTCGACCCAAGTATTTGGGGACCGGGTCGTGACAGTAACCCTAGAGACTACTTGACCTAGAGACTAACCATGACCATGGAGACCTAACCATGTGATTAGGATGATTTATTTCTATTTTTTAGCCTAAGGGTATTTTGGTTATTTTTAACTTTTTATGAAATTGAATTTTTATTAATTAAATATGTGATGAATATTTATTTGAGACTTAACCTAGAAGTTAACCTAATCTAGATTAGTCATGAGGTTAGATATTTGATTAGAACATTCCTACTATGTGCCAAGACTAATAATATCTAGATATTATGTTAGTGAGATATTTGTAGAAGGAAACCCTAATATTGGTTGGGCCTTTAATTGAACTTTGATTTACATAAAGAGAAGCCCATTACCACTCCTCTACATTGCCCTAACCCTAATTCTACACCCTAGGCTGCCATAGAGAGTCCCCCTATATAAACATCTCTTCTCATGATCTTGCCTCTTTTTAATACCTACAACAAGCGCTAATTTAGTTCTTTCCTAATTTCTCCCCCTTATCCAAATTGACCCCAAATTGAACCTACACTCTTGTATCATCATCACCAACAGTAGAGAAGGCTAGTAGAGGCTTGCTAGCAAGGTTTTAGGAGCTTTGGACCATAGCAAATTGGAATGGGGTTCTCATTCTAGTTTTGTGCATTGAGATTTACTCTTAATAGGTAAAACCCCTCAAATTCATTCAAATTCCTATTTTCTTTCCATAGATGCATTCATTTAGGTAAACCCTAGTTGTAGACCAAGTTTGGTAGGAATTGGAGTCCATTTAATGTGCGTATCGAACACGTATCAGTGTCCTATTCTAGGTGTTTGATGAAATGCTACTGTGGGATTTTTATTCTTATTTTCTGAAATAAATTACATATTTGAATAGCCCTTGGCATACTGATCACGAATCACACACTCTAAACACGATTTGGAATCGTGTCCGTGTCCAAAATGGATACGAACGTACTGTACGAGGCCACGTGCGCGTGTCCTGTTGCTGTGCATTGATTGCGTGCTGCACAGGCCACATGGCCGTGTGCCACTTGGCATGGACGTGGGGGCTGTGACTGACGTGTCACCCGCCAAGTCTCATGGCCTATCGTGTCGTGTCGGACACAAAATCATTCGTGTACTGGATTTGTACTGTGACTGCGTACAGTAGTTTTCTCCGCTGATACGCATGTCGTGTCACGTCCAGACATGTTGTGGAAGTGTGACGACATGTCAGATGGCTAGCCCTACACCTGGGCTAGGTGTGGACATGAGCACGTGGCTCCACGTGGCCTGAGTCATGTCTACGAGGACGTGACATGGCAGCACGAGCCTGTGCACACCCTATTTTCTGATACTGTGTCGATTTGAGTTTGGACACTTCGTGTCCAGCAATGTGGACACGAATACAGCCCCTGACGCGAGTACATGGTGACCCACCTCTGTGTGACATTAATTTGGCTTTAATCAATTATTTAGGGTTTGATTTCACTAGTTGACTGAACTACTGACACTGTACGAAGGTTTTAAACACTGAAATTGAGTTTTGAATGTTAAAACTGGAATTAAAATGTAAATTATAGTTGTGATGTAAATGTTAATACTGAGGTTTATATGTGAATTAGGTTTTGTTCAATGTACATTCTCTGTTGTGTTTGGATATAGTTAAATTTCGTATCTTGAGTGTAAAACTGAAGACCTGGGTTTTGAAAAGGAGTAAATGGGGTTTTGGTCGAGTTTGTTAACTGGGCATTGAGTTTAATGGAGATTTGGTTTGTGTATACTGAGTTTCAATGAGTATTTGTTTGGGTTTGATATAAACATGTTAAAACTGAAACTTAGGTAATGTTGTATTAAACTAAAATTAACATGTAGTGTTTAACTGAGATAATTATATATATGAATATAACTTAGGTAATATTATGTTAAAACTGAGATTTTATTATGTAAAATACACTGTGATGTCATCTATATTAACTGGGTTTTATTGATGGTTATGTAGTTGTAATGTTTAATGAGTATATTGCGTTTGATATTGATTTATGTATACATTTGGGTTTTTATGGTTAACTGACACACATATATATATATATATATATATATATATATATATATATATATATATATATATATATATATGAACATGGGTTTAATATATATATATATATATATATATATATATATATATATATATATATATATATATATATATATATATATATATATATATTAAACCCATGTTCATATATATATATATATATATATATATATATATATAATATATATATATATGATAAATATATATATATGAACATGGGTTTAATGTTGCTAACTGAGATGTTGATGATTGAAACCATTCCTTCACTGTCCTGCACACACACACACTCACTAACTTGTGTTTGTCCCTTTCCTCTCTATTGTATATATATATATATATATATATATATATATATATATATATATATATATATATATATATATATATATATATATATCTGTGTGTGTGTATGTGTGTGTGTGTGTGTGTGTGTGTGTGTGTGTGTGTGTGTGTTATATACACATATCTATATATACGTATGCTTGATTGGTTTGTATTAATGTTGCTGTTAACTCACACTCTAAACTGAACATTCCCTTTTCTTGTCTAACTGAACTGAAACATGCCCACTACCATTACACCATGTATAACACACACACACACACACACACACACACACACACACACACACACACACACACACACACACACACACACATTCTCTCTCTCTTAACCCTTTCCTCATATATATATATATATATATATATATATATATATATATATATATATAAGTGCATATATATATATAGCTTTCTATATATATATTTTTTGTTGGATATATGTGAATGAGATATATGTAATATATTATATATATGAGTAAGTAATGTTAGTTTTCTTCTATTTGATTTTAGGCTATGTGTTAGGTTGTGGTTTAGTTGTGTTTTGGTTTAGCAAGTAATTTATAGGCTATGTATTAAATAGCTTATGGTTTACTTAGATACTTGTTTTGTTTGGGCATAGACTTTGGTTTAGACCTAGAATAACTAACCTAGACTAGTTTGACCATGGTTGACCAAACCCTAGCTAGTTTGACTAAAGTTGACCTAGTTTGACTTTAGAGTTGACCAAAGTTGACCAAGAGTTGACTTTGGCCCAGATTGACCTAGAAATCATGTAGATGTATTGTACACTTCATTTATAACTCCCTTGTATACATTATGACTTGTGTTACTTTAAATAAGACTCAGATACCTCATTTTGGACAGTATATTCTCACAGACATTCAGATCGCAGACGAGTACATTCTCTGATCATTTCATAATTGTTAGGATTTATATTCTTGCTCTAGATCACTTTACTTGATGCTGTCATGATGTTATCATGGATTGGTACTATATGGATCTTTTCATGAGATGTTATCCCTCTCGGGAGCATCGGATACGTCATGTCATGTGCTTTTCACGTACATCATGTATTCATGTGCTTTTACCATTCATGTGCACTCATGTGATTCATGTACTCTCATGTTCACTGAGCCCCTCATGTGTAATTATTCATGTGCCCTCATTTATTGAGCCCACGTGAAATCATGTACGTAACATAACTTGAATGGATCCTTGTGTATTGATTGGGGCATGGGTGAGTAGAATTGGTTATGTGGATCATATCCCCAGTAGTTATTCAAGTGTACTTCCATAGCTTATTCATGTGCAACCTAACCTGTTTACATAACCATATTGTTCTCTAAATTACTAGTCACTTACAGTTCTTACTTATCATGTATATATTTCCAGTTATCAAATATCTCTCTTATTTTTATGTACATCTTCTTACAGTTCACGTATCTTACTCTTTTGCACGCTTTACATTTTTCTGTCATGATATGAACTGCGTGAGATGTATAGTACTCATTCCTGTCCTGACTGGACCTGTCGAAAATATTACAGATGAGACCGAGGGTTCTGTACCATCTGCTATGGAGCACACCTAGATGATATATGTGAGTTGGACCTTCAGGAGGATCCAGTTATAGCTGTAGACACCATCCCTTTAGTCTATGCTAGTTAGCTAGACAGTTTTCTTATTTCATGTTGTCTTGTCTTATTTTGACATTCTGAGATGTATTATTTTGGATGATATTATTATTAGTGTCGTCTAGACACTTAGACTTATTTCTTTTCTGTTTGTATTTCACTTCGGATTTTATACCTATCTTATCGTGTTATTATCCATCTTTAGATTTGTGATTGAGTCGTATATTCTGTGATTTGGACTCCGTTTGGAGAGTATATAATATTGTGGTTAGTTGTGATGATAACCTAGAACAGCATTCTACTGCCGACACTGCGGCGTAGGCTGGACGTACCCACTTCTCGTGCCCCTACACTGGGTGCGGGTCGTGACAGATGCCTTTGATGGAACTCTAGAGTTGCCGATCAAGAGGATGCCTGGAGCTGGAGATTTGATGTTCGGTGGTCTCTTCTCTCTTATTAAAGGAAAACCCCTTCTATTTATAGAAAAAGGGAGAATATATGCGATACGCATTAGGATTTTGAGATATGAAGGAATTTGTCATCATTGCATGGTACGGGCTTCTGCGGCATTAACACGTGGCGGACATTGAGATTCCGCTCAATCGAGATCTCTGGTGGTTATCAAAATAACCGAAGGAGGAGACACGTGGCGTGTGCCGATTTTCTTGTTCGGATACAACCGAGTAAATCTTGGGATTTTATCTCATATTTGGATTCTGATTGATCCTCGTCTAAGATTTAAATCAATTTGATAAGATATCAATCATAATTAATCCCAATCCTATCTTTGAGAGAGTCGATTTTAAGTAAACCGACTGGGTGGAACCATGCTTCCTCTGCCTCTGGCGAGGTCTGAGTACTGCTGCGCTTCTGGGGCGACGAGTAGACTGTTCTTCTGGAGACAACGGAGCCTCTGTGCTTTCAGACGATGAGTGGACCATGCTTCGAAGACGACGGAGCCTCTGTGCGTTTGAGCGACGAGAAGGCTTTGTTTCGAGTGATGAAGTCACTTTGCTTTAGGGTGACGAGTAGGCTTGTGCTTCAGGTTGACGAGATTACTGTGCTTTTGGAGCGACGAGCAGACTTGTGCTGGACGCAATGGTATCTCCCAAGTCTCTGACAAAAGGTCGTTGAGGTTTTGGGTCGGAGCAGAGTATTGCGCCGTTGGAGTTGGAGTTGAAGTTGTGTAAAAACATCACCAGTCTGTGCCTGAGGTTGGTGCAGGAATGTGGCTGCGCCTCTGGATTGAAGGCATTGGCTATGAAGTCTTCTTTTAAAGAGCACTAAATGACCTCTCCTTAATGAACGACTTCCTCTTAATTGCCACCATTACTTGGGGAATTTCAAAGGGTCCTAGGATAGTCTAGGACATAGTCGAATAAACTTTATTTAATGAGGTTTATCGTGCTGAGTCCTAGGTTCATCCCATTAATGTAGGAACTTTGACCGTCGGCCATGTGGCCTACGTTTTGGACCACTTCCGCCCTATATAAAGGGGGAGTTTCTTCTGAAGAGTCACGTCTTCTTCTTCTTGTCCTTCAACACCATGCTGGATCCAGACTTAGCTTCGAGCGGCAGTTGGCCTTGCCTAAGTCAGATTTTGGTTAAGAATTCCTCCGTTTAAAGTGGCTATGCCTTCGTAAAAGAACTGTTGATGAGCCTCGAAATGTGCTGGAACGCTTCTCATGAGGAGTTCGAACCTGGGCGACACCTTGAAGGTCTTGGAGGTCCTGACGACCTAGCTTATGGGTGGATGGCCAACTCGGAGAGCCACAGGTTGTGCTCTGCCCTGCCCATTCTAGCTTTGCGACCTGCTTCACCTTCTGGACAACCGGGCTAATAGCTGCTTCGGAAAGTTGCTCGCTTCAGCCAAGTAGCTGATGCACTTTTGGAGGGTTATGCCAACAAGAAAATTAGAATACACTTCAATGGATATCAATCTTCCAATATGTGTACCAAGAAGAAGGGGGGCTGCGCTTTGACGAAGACTAAACCCCTTGTAGACTCCTCTAGGCTTTGCTGAATCTATAATCGATTCTTTGTAGAATAATAGTGTTGGTCCTTTATATGTAGTCTTGATGAATCTGTACTAGACCATTGTAGACATTATAATAAAAGAACTTTCTTCCATATCTTTCATTTTGTCTTTTTAACACTCTGTCTGCACATTTGTATTATTTGCGCTGTGGTGGAGGAATATTGTCAGCTGAGATTTTTCATGCTTCTATAAGACCCCCTTCAAAGTGTCCCGAACTTGGATCAAGCTCGGGGTACTTTGAATAGAAGCATGAACACGTGTCTCTTTGTAGGAAAAATGTCCATCACCTCTATTGCCAGGCTGACGTCGTGCTTAAGCTGCAGCATTAAATGCCTCTGTGTGTGTAACTACGAAGAGTCTGTAATTGGTCTTTTTAGCC
This sequence comes from Iris pallida, assembly GCA_029216955.1. Taxonomy (NCBI): domain Eukaryota; kingdom Viridiplantae; phylum Streptophyta; class Magnoliopsida; order Asparagales; family Iridaceae; genus Iris; species Iris pallida. The sequence continues at coordinate 7,907,509 of JANAVB010035616.1, read as the reverse complement.
ACATGCTTCTGTATAAGGACTTTTTTATCTCTTTATTATTATTTTTTGTCTTCATTTTGTGTATTTTGTACAGAAGTAAGAATTCCTTTTAGAGTAGACAACTCTATTGGAAACTGGGTATTTACTCAGAGGTGATATGGACATGGTAAACACGGAAATTTTTGTAGAGATACTTTTCTTACTCATAGGTATATGGACATGGCAAGGATAGACTCCACGGGGGTATAGAACGACTCAGAGGTAATATGGGCGTGAAGGGTTCTATGAGTAACAATCGTGGGGGGTTGTTATGGAATGGTTGCCTACTCAGAGGTAATATGGACATAGCAAGCACCCTTTTCCAAAATAACAGTTCAGAGGTAATATGGACATGAAATATTTTTTCTAGAGAAATATGACAACTCAAGGCTATCATAGGAAAAGTGTGACTACTCAGAGGTAATATGGACATGGTAGACACGGTATAGAATAACACTTCAGAGGTGATATGAACGTGAAATATTTTCTAGGTGGTCATGACAACACGGAGTCATCATGGGATAGGCGACTACTCAGAGGTAATGTGGACATGGTAGACGCGACCTGACTAAGGTATAGGGAATCAATCAAGAGGTAATACGAACGTGGAAGGTTTTCTGCTAGGGAAAGGTATAGAAGGGATGAATTCTTTCAAAGGAATTTATGAACACTTACTGAGATGTGGGAGATTCGGACTGCGCATAGCGCCATTCCCATTGAAATCCCAGGTGTTGAGCCCAAGGTTCATCTTCGAAGTACTCGACCGCCAGGTCTTCATCTTCGACTGGAGAGCTTGTAGAGGCCAAGTTAATTGACAACATCCTTTTGAAGACCTGGCTGGTTTTGGTATCGGAGTCCCAGGTTGAGGAGTCAGAAGAGTGTGAGTGTATCATGACTTCTGTCTCCGACCCTTCTGAAGTGGAAGTGGGCGTAATATAACCTAACCCCCGGTAGGTGCACTGGTAATAGTTTTGGGCCTTTCCCTTTGGAACTCGAATTCGTAAGGAAAGGCGTCGGTCTTTACCATAGTTGAGCCCTTTGTTGCTATTTAGGTCGTAACCCATCTTCTGTATGAGGTGCTTGGCCTGAGTAGCGTAGCAGTAGAGCTGCATATTGCCGATGTAGGATTCTAGATCTTCAGAAGCTATTCGCTGATGATGCTCCACTCGACCAAAGATGATGGGTTTCTCTTCTTTCCTCCTCGCTGGAACGAAGAAGTAGGCACCCCGGGAGGGGACAACTTGGCTCGCATGGTTGGTGGTTGTCACTTGCGTTTGCAGCTTACATAGAGAGTTGTCTAGAAATATCTAGTGTTCTAATATACACAAGAGTAATTCGAAGACAACTTTCTATTAATAAAATAAGAGATTTTATCCCGGGGGATTACATCATCAAAAGAGTGCACTTTCGTGTTGGCGCAGATGTAGTCTCCTAGCTCCTTATCGGTGAGGAATAGGGCTGTCGAGGGAGGAGGAGGAGGAGGATGCTTCCATTTTAGTTTGATCACCAACGGGGTCGCGGTTGGAGGCTCATGCGCCTTCATGGTCGGCATTGGAGACCTCCGAGGTAGCCTTATTCGCATAGGCTCCTATCCATCATCTGACGTTACTGAAGGCAAAGGTGGTGCTCTGCCTCGGAGCTTGACGATGAGAGGCATAGACACCGTGGGGGGTCTTTCCTTCAGTCGAACCTTTAGAGGTTCTTTGTCAACCGTTTTGCTTCCTGAGGTCGTCTCTGCCTCGTCATCAGCATCATTGCCCTCATCGTCCCAAGGGACTGACTTGTAGATCAGCATGCATACATTAGGCTTCGAGTCCCCGGAACGGGTCGATGTCAGCGAACTCTGTCTTGATAGTCTCGTCGCTGGCCACGTACTTCATGCACTGATGGAGGGTGGAAGAAACGATCATGTACTTATGGATCCATGGTCGTCCCAGCAGCATGTTGTAATTTATGTCAGCATCGATGACATAGCAAATCACTTCGGTGTGGAGATCGCCGATTTGGCACTTCAAGCAAATTTTATCTAGAGGCTCGCTCTTTCCCGCGTTGAAGCCGCTGATTGTTGTGTTTGATGCAGTCAATCGATGCATCAGAATCCCTAGAATTTGGAGCGTACTCCTTGGGATGATGCTGAGAGAGGAGCATGGGTCGATGTGGATACGATCGACTTTAATGGCACCAATATACCCTGTATAGTACAGAGGCCTATTATGTCGGTTGTTCTTCAGCAGCATGTCTTATTGGGTGAAGGTGATACTGGGGATCACCGTTAGGGTTATATACTAAAAGCTTCACTTTTATATTAACTTTATTTTCTTAAATTTTGAATGAGAATCATATGGACAATGTTTGCATATTGTATTTGTTACAAGTGTTGATGCAAGTGTCTGATACTCTATATTGTAGATAATATGGTGTATGGTGTCACACAGAAGATCATATTATCAGTTCCCTATGGAATATATAAATGGTTCACAACCTAGATGGACTTGGACAATATATTGGAAAGGTTGTAGTATAATCTGGTATTAGTCTATCTTGACTATAGGTTTACACTAGTATATTTTGTGTGTATTGAATAGGACCACTTGAGGTTGTTCTCTTTGTACTAACTACATAAGAGAATAGACACCTCTGTTATTATGGATGCTTGTGCTCTTAATCTGGATATAATAACAGACATGTATATGCAGTGTGCATTACTTTGACTCATGAAAGAGTGAGATTCATTATGGGTCAACAACCTCTATGAATTGGGTAATAATATTGTATATATGATGGACTGTTGATTATAAAAGAAATCCATGTCCCGATACATCGGGTTGATGATGTTAAGGAGCTCATAAGGATTGTCATGTAAACCCTGCAAGTGGATTATATCCGACATGACAAATAAAGTTGAGTGGTACTACTTAAGGATAAAAGATGTCGATCAATATAGTTGTCAGTAACTTAATATGATCGACGGATATTCGATATCTTAACATGGGGAGCCAAATGAGTATATAATAGAAAGAGCCCATAATCATAATTTGGGATTAGGAAGGTAGTGCAACAATAGCTCATTAGTGGACCGAGCTATTGTTAATGGGCCTGGGTTGTGTGTTCGGGCTGAACACAGGACACCCAGATCCGTTAGGAGACCTAACCCTAATTTCTCCTCATGGTCCCTGCCGTAGCCTTATATATATATATATATATATATATATATATATATATATATATATATATATATATATATATATATATATATATATATATCCTCTATTCTCTGGCCGCCAAATGATCATTAGAACTAAGAAGCTTTCTCTAAATTCGTGATCCACGTAAGGAGAGAAAGAAGGGGCTGCCAAGGAGAAGAAAAGGTTGGGAGATCGTCGCCCACACAACGTCCAACCCGAGGAAGAAATACGTGCAGAAGATCTTGGGGTCATGACTGCTTGAGATTACTATGAACTGTTGTCTTCTTCCCGCCATAGGTATAATTCGTAAACCCTAGTTTCCGCCGCTTGGGCATCCCTAGTATACATATGTCCAAAACAAGCTCGATAAAGAATAAGTTTGCAAAAGTGGGCTATAAATAGCGACATCATTCATGGTAGTGCAAAGTATAACTACGGGAGATAATGATGAAAGTAGTTATAAATAATTCAAGTTTCACAAAGATCTAAGTCATGTCCGGTGTTCCTGCTTATAAAGTCGTCCTACTGTCTCTTGTATCAGGCCTTGGTTGACCAATGGGATATAGGCTACTAAACTCTATCTTCTAGCTAAACATATCTTCCTACACTAGCATATATTCATTGCCACCCAGTTATACTTCATTATTGGGTTATAAGAACACGGGGTGGTAGACCGTGAGGCATACTACCCAACTTATAAAAGTCAACTAATCGGGTGATTGAACAGTATAGCACGGATAACTAGTATGAGTCGTCTTCCTTCTCTCTCTATCAAGCACGAAGGGAAAAGGTAAGATTTATAGGGGAAATACATCAAGCAGAAGGAAATCAAGGTAATCGGACGAGAGTTCAAAATTGGAATCAAGGGAGGAGTTCAAGCATAGGGATGAGATTCTAGACTCTAATCCTATATATGCAGGCTCACATCGGTACAGTAACGTAACCGAAGTGATAAACTGGACCTGCATGGACCACCACAAAAACATGTAACGCCCAGTCCTAAAATATTTAGGACTAAGTACGTAGTCATTCCAGCTGTATACATACGAAGCATACTCTAATATATGGAAACTTCGTATGTACACATAAGCTGTAAAATACAGTAACCATGAAACTAATCTCATCCACAAATAAATATATCATAAGATCAATTCATAAATGTCATTGTACAAAATATTGGGCGGAGACAAATCCACTACCAACTAAAAAGAGAGATACATAGGAATGAAGAAAATTTGTTGAACGATGCGAAGACAATCTCAGTACAATCATCCTCGAAGAAAGAGTAGGTCATGGCCTTGGATAGAGCACCTGCGAAACATAACAAAAGCACATACCTGGAGGATCACCAGGTCCTCAGAGGGACGTAACAAGATACATAAAGAACATGCCACATAACTGAATATATAATATGTTATCAATCACAAGTAAAGTAAAATAGTCCTAATTGTAACAAGATCTAATACCTCATCATCGAAACAGTGGACTACCCCTACAACCAAACATGGACAAGGGGTAGCACACTATACTGCGATGCGACATTGTCCCAAGCTACTAATGGGATGGGGTGATATGACATTGACGAGGGTTACCTGACCATTCTAATATATTTATGCAGTAAGAACAAACCTTCAATGCATGGGCACTCTGGCTACAGGAGCAGGAACTCGGGTATGGTCCCACCAGGATACCAGGGACCTCAAAGCATAACATTCATCAAATGTCAGAGGCCAGCAGGAAATCAGGTATCAGGATCCAGGATTGTATCTCCAGCGGAGATAGCCGGCAATAATAGGAAAGTGCATACGTGGCCCATACGTTAAGGAACTGTTCTTCCCACCCAATGCCTAGTAGAGTCACATCCATGACTCCTATACCTCTACTAACTGCCAAGTCTCCTAACGTGCCTCTATTAACAGTTAGCCCTAACGCATGCGCACAGGTGATCAGCCATCACGCAAGTACCTCTACATGCTACTCATCTCACACATACCTCATGGTATAACTGTGTCAAGGTTTATGTTATACACAACAAATGGTAGTCCCTTAACTCTAGGTCCATATGTAATCAAAGGATAATAAGTAAGTAAAGCTAATATCACTGAGCAGGCAATAAATCAGGAACTGTAATAATGGTACAACTACAAGAACTGGAAATAAGTAAACAGTGATATGCAATAATAAAAATGCAAGCTAAACATAAGCAGTAAATATGGCACGGTATCTTGCCTGAGGTTGTGTGCAAAAAGGGCGACGTCCAATAGCTCGAACCGTCAGAATAGTGAAGTGGTGAAAGCCAAATCTCGCATACGTCCTCGGATGCTGAAATAAATACCACAAACATGTTCGGAATATAAGATATGTCTAGGAAACGCCTGTCAAAATGTTTAATTATGGAACAGGGGTAAAATCATAATTTCGGGTCAAAACGATATACGTCGTTGGATCCGTTTTGCACCGAAACGCGTACCAGAATCTAATGTCTCTAAAGTTATCAAACTATATGTCTACGGGTCCGATTTGAGGAGACGAACCCAACCGTATGTCCAAAGTTGGATTCCGGTGAGCGGTGCATAAAATCGCCCGTTGGAGCGGGTCGCGGACCCACCAAATAGGCGTTCCAGTCGACCTTAACATAATCGGACCAAACTTGGCATATAGGACCAGAAAAATGATACAGTCCTGCTGGCGTAAGTTTTGTTTCGATTCGACGAACGTGCACAAAGTAATTAAGAAATTTGCAAAGGGCCGATACGGTGAATTTTGACGGATACGTATCAAATTCGTCGCCCGCACGCAACCAATTTGAATTCCGTCAAAGCCTACACGTCCGCGAAGTCGATACGCACCTTTCGATACTTTCGGTACGCGACTACGTCGCCCGGTTTGGCGGAACGCACGTCATATCGAAGAAGTTTTCTAAATTTTTAGTTTTGGAAAAACAGATTTTTCTTAATTTTTAACAACTAATATCTTTCTGAAATCTTAATGAAATTAGGAACTACCAAAAGGAATTTAACCGTGTATATATTTTTTATAAGTACTGTTTCGAATTAGATTTTGAAAACTGTCAGTAGGTCGATATTAATTGGCCTTCAAACTAGGGCTCCAGGAATTGTTTTTTGTGCGGTTTGTGGCAGGATTTTGTCGATGTTCATCTCGAATTCTAGGAAAATCTAGGCAGCAATAATTAAAACCATTTTAAGGGTTACGAAGATGGTCATGTTGTCTACAGTCACGAGTTGGTAGATTGAAAAGTTATTGAACGAGGAGGAAGATGTGTCCCTGCAAAGTGGGGGTCGAGGCTGTATGCGCTGTGTCGCTCCGTGTGCCCGGCGCTGCGCGTGCGCGGCGCTGGCCGCCGCCGGCATCCTCGCGGCGGGGCTGGGGTCGTCGGGGGTCGCAGGGGATTGAGGGGTTAGGGTTTGGTACATTGATGCGTCCCCCCCTCTCTCCTTACTTCTATTTATAGTTCCCGTTAGGTTGCTGTGTTGGTAGAAATATAAAGGGGGCTCGCGGGTTTTGGGTTTGGGGCATCTCACGAGATCAGCAAGATCTCGTAAAATAAACAGTGGTCCCTTTTCGTTTTTTCTTTTTTTCTCTTTTTTTCTTTAAAAACCCAATTAACTATATAAAACCTATATACTCATGTATATCAAAAAAAAAGGAATAAAGCATATAAAATTTCTAAAATTCCTTTAATACTTCTAAAATAATAATGTCCCTTAAAAATGACTTACTAACAGTTTTCTATACAAAAATTATCTATATATATTACATTTTTTTAAAACACAAAATTCTTTGGAATAACTCTATAATATTAATCTTATAAATCTAAAAATTCCAGTATTATAAAAATATACACATTTCTAAAATATTCTAAAATTATTTAGTAATATAACTAGCACAATTGTACCTACCAGCTATTTAGTAACTAATTGCTACTATCTATAATATAATTCCTCAAGATTTAATGATAAATTATTTCGAGAATTTAAAATAATCAAAATAAAACTTTCTTTTTAAAACTTTTCGAAAGTAACATAAATATTGGAGTATTTTCTACCAAAATATAAATAAAAATCTAATATCCAAAAGTAAAATGTGAATAAAATACATCTAAATTTTAGGGGGTTTACATCCTACCAAATTTATAAAAATTTTGTCCTCGAAATTAAAATAAAACTTAATATAAAAATATAACAATAAATCTAAAAATATTGAGGCTGAATACGAAGGGAGAGTAAGTACTTCAAATCATAAATCGGTTTCCGAAAAGATGGAGGTGGTAGTTATACAAGAATTTTAAATTGGCCCCATATTCTACAAGATGGGGTACAACCGTTCAAGCCTCTACCTAACTTATAGAAGTTGGCTAATCGTGCAAAATCATCGTTACACGACTTCTGAGAGAAAAAAATAACTTATGATGGGAGGCACAAGAATATTAGTCACCTGTTGACCACAGTCACGGTTTCTAAGCGGGTTTAGATATTGACATGACATTATCGATCAATAACTACTGTAAGAAATACAACTACACATTGCCACTCTAGCGTCATGCTTCTGACAAGCTGGTAGGGACCTCGGGTTTGAATATACTAAGGTGTGTCAGTTCAAAAGGATTTCTTTCCTCGTCTAACATGGGAACTAAGAAGTGGGTTTGAAGAACTTAGAGAAAGGAAGGATTTATGGCCAAGAGTTAAGAATCTATAAAAAGTATAGAAGACCTTACTATAGTACATGCTTAGATAAGTGTTCGGAATCCTTAAGTCATAATGACCAGTGTGTGCGGGATCGGTGTTTGGTGTTGTATAGGGACATGGGCTTGCTTAGTTGTACAGCTTATATCATAAGTGTGACGGGTCTTGCATGAATCATGTGTATTTAGTCTAATTAAGGGGATGGGTCGATATTGGCATGGTTAAAAATCAATTGGAACCAAAATGGCATATGTGGTTTGTTCTAAAGGAAGAATGCATCCTACCTGTGGAAAAATTAAAATGGAGCACAAGAAGGTTTGTTTGTGCGGGACATATATGTTATGTGTGTGGAGTGGCTCGTCCAGTTCATGAGGGTAAACTTTTTTGGAAGAAAATGGTTAATGTTGTGCTCCAAACATCGAAATCACAATAGAAGTATCAAATGATAAGGATAGAAATATACGCTATAAACCAATAATTTATTATTCCCGTTGGAACCAATCATTGATTTGGATTTTAATTTATATTAGCTGGACATGATACCAAAAATCAATTTGAACCATATCTACTAGGTGAGGGTAGCCTAGAATAAGTTTCAACTTGAATGGTTGAGTTAACTGCCGGCCGGGTTGGTCAACTAGGTTCCTTAAACCCAAAAGTGTGCCTTCCGTGACTTTTGGGGATAAGTAGCACAAGAAGACTCAATTGAGTGGCACGTTAGTGGCATGTGCGCAGTGGACTTCGAGTAGATCACAACCATATATTGGGTCGAAAGGGTTGAGTCGAGGTTGGATCTCTAATTGCAGTTGAAAAGGATAATGGCATTATGGTAGGGGTTATCGCTAGCATTTTTGACTTGAAAGTCGCATCATAAAAATAGAGTACAAGGGGATGCATTTTAGTGGGACATGATATGTTTACTTGAATATGGAGTCGTCTATGTCTTGTATGTGAAGTTTGTTGGAAGGTCATAGCTGGTCTCGTGCTTCAAATATTGATGTCACAGTCGAGGACCCAAAATGATCTAAATGAAAAGTGGGAGTTCACGGGGCACTAATAATCATCCTGATGGAAATTAATTTATCCTGATCAATCGGTAATCCTCATATATCCCAAAATTTTAGAAGACTTACAGTCTACTCACTTTAGAAGCTAGGACATGGTTTTAGGAATAATGAGGTTAGAAGAATTTCAAAGTTCGGATATTGTACCTCGACTCTTGTTAATAAAGAATAAGGTACGGCGTAACGGAATACGGTAGATATGAGTCAAGCCAAGGATCGTTCCTTAATAAATGGGAAACGAATGTGACACACGGGTCGATAAAATAGAATGATCTACTCGTCCATAGTATACAAGAGTTATTGACGGGGTAACCAACTCTAAGGCACATCATATGAAAAGATTTTTAACAACTAAGTCATAAATTTCTATTTGTGTCGAGCCTGCCAGACTATAGTCACAAGGATTCTAGTGGTATGGAATATAATAATCATGTATTGCTGTTGATAACTGGTAGATCATAATATGACATGGTATTTAAGCTATGGTATTGGCTAAGCTAGTGACTGTGGTGTTTCAATGCTAGTTAGTGTAGTACCGTTGAGCACCTCTAGAGGGGGTGAATAGAGTGTGTGTGTGTGCAGCAAAAAATAATCACCAATTTAAAATTTTAAAGTTATAACTATGGCAGTAAATAAGAAACAGTAAATAAATATAGCAAGAGATAGAGAGATCAAACTCAGTGACACAGCGATGTATACTGGTATTCCTCTGAGAGGACTAATCCAGTCTCGAGTACTCTTGCTCGATGTTAATCCACTAAGGCACAAGCTAATTGAGAGCTTGCAGTCTCTTACAACACCGTGCTTGGTGACAAGTGCACGACTAACTTCACAACACCGTGCTTGGTGACGAGCGCACGACCGGCTCCACAACAAGGATAATTGTTGTACTTGGAATAACCTATTTACAACTTTTGAACACCAAAAGACTCTAGATCGAAGTAGATATTACTGGCTTTTGGCTAAGAGGAGTATAGGTGTGATTTGAAAGCTTTTGATCGATTGAAAACACTTATTGAATAGAGAAGAGAAGATGAAGAATGAATGAGTTAATTTGAAATAAAAAACTCTCTCCTATTTATAGGTATTTTCTGGGACGAACTCGGACAGAGTTCTGGCAGAGTTCTGATGCAAATATTTCGCATATGTACGTTGCATGCAGATTTGGAGGCAACGGACATTTGAATTCAAACTGACCGAACTCGGGCCGAACTCGGTTGTGAGTTCTGTCTAGGAGAATTTTGAAATATTTTTCAAATTCTGCTGCAAAAATAATTTTGAACATTTGGTAAAGATGAAATGGGAATATGTAGGCTTTTTAGAAATGTGGACTGAGATTAACCTAATCCAGTATTACCTAGTCGATCTTACAATTTAAATCCTCGACTCAATAAAGATAAAATACATAATAAATTGTAAAATGACTCGGACTGGATCCCAATAAAAGTAATCTTCAGATTGATGATATATATGCTTGATGATGCAGTATGACGCTCATTGATATTGATTTCATATGTCCTGAAATGATTAGCAGCAGTTCGTATATTTTGTGTATTGACTTAAGTTCATGTCGATTATTAAAATCATGTGTGACCATGGAATGGGCCAACAGTTAGGTCTTAATAACAAAATTTATATAACTAGGATAATATCTGTTGGAATCTAATCTCGGGATGGATGTCTACCATAGTCATGGTAAATGATTGTCCTTACCTTTGTCTATTCATCTTATGTCTAAACTGTGGGCTTTGGTCGAGGAAAGGTTGGGTTAAGGCTTAAGGGTTGCTAGTTAAAGCAAGCTTCAAGCAAATAATTAGAGACTCACAACAATTGGTTCCTTGAGAATAGATAGTCTCCTAGGTTGGCATTTTGACTAAGGGTAAAACCCTAATCATTCTCAAATTCAAATAGCTAGAAGGTCCCAATAGTAGTTTGAGGGTCGAAAGGAGAAAGAGTAACTCAAGGCAAGGTTCTAGTCACATGGTTGGCCGAGGGTAGCTACGCTTATGTATAAACTATCATGGCCATGGGGGATACTATGTATCTATCTATCCGATACAAGCGTTCGTCTTTCCAATCAGGGAAAGACAAAAGCAATAAAGAGTTCAAGAAAGATGTCATCGAATACAATTATCCGATTCAAAGGCGAATGTATAATTCAAGAGGAATTGTCAATACAGACATGGACGAGACTCTAGATACCTCTACATCTCAACCACGTGAGATAATCAAATAAAGAGCGAACCAATTATACTATGCTTGATCAGACCATAACACATTGATTCTAATTAGACAATATGCTTGTGGGCATCCCCAGTATACATATGTCCAGAACAAGCTCGATAAAGAATAAGCTTGCAAAACTGGTCTATAAATAGCGACATCATTCATGGTAGTGCAAAGTATAACTACGGGAGATAATGATGAAAGTAGTTATAAATAGTTCAAGTTTCACAAAGATCTAAGTCATGTCCGGTGTTCCTGCTTATACAGTCATCCTATTGTCTCTTGTATCAGACCTTGGTTGACCAATGGGGTATAGGCTACTAAACTCTATCTTCTAGCTAAACATATCTTCCTACACTAGCATATATTCATTGTCACCCAGTTATACTTCATTATTGGGTTATAAGAACACGGGGTGGTAGACCGTGAGGCATACTACCCAACTTATAAAAGTAAACTAATCGGGTGATTAAATAGTATAGCACGGATAACTAGTATGAGTCGTCTTCCTACTCTCTCTATCAAGCACGAAGGGGAAAGGTAAGATTTATAGGGGAAATACATCAAACAGAAGGAAATCAAGGTAATCGGACGAGAGTTCAAAATTGGAATCAAGGGAGGAGTTCAAGCATGGGGATGAGATTCTAGACTCTAATCCTATATATGCAGGCTCACATCGGTACAGTAACGTAACCGAAGTGATAAACTGGACCTGCATGGGCCACCACAAAAATATGTAACGCCCCAGTCCCGAAATATTGAGGACTAAGTACGTAGTCATGCCAGCTGTATACATACGAAGCATACTCCAATATATGAAAACTTTGTATGTACACATAAGCTATAAAATGCAGTAACCATGAAACTAATCTCATCCACAAATAAATATATCATAAGATCAATTCATAAATGTTATTATACAAAATGTTGGGTGGAGATAAATCAAATACCAACTAAAAAGAGAGATACATAGGAATGAAGAAAATTTGTTGAACGATGCGAAGACAATCTCAGTGCAATCATCCTCGAAGAAAGAGTAGGTCATGGCCTTGTCTAGAGCACCTGCGAAACATCACAAAAGCACATACCTGGAGGATCACCAGGTCCTCAGAGGGACGTAACAAGATACATAAAGAACATGCCACATAACTGAATATATATAATATGTCATCAATCACAAGTAAAGTAAAATAGTCCTAATTGTAACAAGATCCAATACCTCATCATAGAAATAGTGGACTAACCCTACAACCAAGCAAGGACAAGGGGCAGCACACTATACCGCGATGCGACATTGTCCCAAGCTACTAATGGGACGGGGTGACATGACATTGACGAGGGTTACCTGACCATTCTAATGTGTTTATACAGTAAGAACTAACCTTCAACGCATGGGCACTTTGGCTACAGGAGCAGGAACTCAGGTATGGTCCCACCAGGATACCAGGGACCTCAAAGCATAATATTCATCGAATGTCAGAGGCCAACAGGAAATCAGGTATCAGGATCCAGGATTGTATCTCCAGCGGAGATAACCGATAATAATAGAAAAGTGCATACGTGGCCCATACGTTAAGGAACTGTTTTTTCCACCCAATGCCTAGTAGAGTCACATCCATGACTCATATACCTCTACTAACTGCCAAGTCTCCTAACGTGCCTCTATTAGCAGTTAGCCCTAACGCATGTGCGCAGGTGATCAGCCATCACGCAAGTACCTCTACATGCTACTCATCTCACACATACCTCGTGGTATAACTGTGTCAAGGTTTATGTTATACACAACAAATGGTAGTCCCTTAACTCTAGGTCCATATGTAATCAATGGATAATAAGTAAAGTAAAGCTAATATCACTGAGCAGGCAATAAATCAGGAACTGTAATATTGGTACAACTACAAGAACTGGAAATAAGTAAACAGTGATATACAATAATAAAAATGCAAGCTAAACATAAGAAATAAATATGGCAAGGTATCTTGCCTGAGGTTGTGTGCAAAAAGGGCGACGTCCAATAGCTCGAACCATCCGAATAGTGAAGTGGTAAAAGCCAAATATCGCATATGTTTTCGGATGCTGAAATAAACACCACAAACGTGTTCGAAATATAAGATATGTCTAGGAAATACATGTCCAATAGTCCAATTCTGGAACAGGGGCAAAATCGTAATTTTAGGTCAAAATAATGTCCGTCGTTGGACCCATTTTGCACCGAAACGCGTGCCAAAACTTACAATCTCTAAAGTCATCAAACTATATGTTTATGGGTCCGATTTGAGAAGACGAACCCAACCGTATGTCCAAAGTTGGATTCCCGTGAGCCGTGCACAAAATCGTCCGTTGGAGCGGGTCACGGGCCTGCCAAATAGGCGTTCCGGTCGACCTTCTCAGAATCGGACCAAACTTGGCATACAGGACCAGAAAAATGATACGGTCCTACTGGCGTAAGTTTCGTTACGATTCGACGAATGTGCACAAAGTAATTGGAAAATTTGTAAAGGGCCGATACGATGAATTTCGACGGATACGCATCAAATTCGTCGCCCACAAGCAACCAATTTGAATTCCGTCAAAGCCTATACGTCCGCGAAGTCGATACGCACCTTTCAATGCTTTTGGTTCGCGACCACGTCACCCGGTTTGGCGGGACGCACGTCGTATCGATGAGGTTTTCTAAATTTTCAGTTTTGGAAAAACTGATTTTTCTCAATTTTTAACAACTAATATCTTTCTGAAACCTTGATGAAATTAGGAAGTACCAAAGGGAATTTAACCGTGTATATGTTGTCTATAACTGTTTCGAATTAGATTTTTGAAAACTGTCAGTAGGTCGACATTAATTGGCCTTCAAACTAGGGCTCCAGGAATTATTTTCTGTGCTGTTTGTGGCAGGATTTTGTCGATGTTCATCTCGAATTCTAGGGAAATCTAGACAGCAATAATTAAAACCATTTTAAGGGTTACGAAGATGGTCATGTTGTCTACAGTCACGAGTTGGTAGATTGAAAAGTTATCGAACGAGGAGGAAGATGTGTACCTGTAAAGTGGGGTGGTCGGGGCTGTGTGCGCTATGTCGCTCCGTGTGCCCGGCGCTGCGCGCGCGACCCTGGCCGCCGACGCTGGCCTCGTGGTCGTCCTGGGGTCATAGTGGGTTGCAGGGGATCGAGGGGTTAGGGTTTGGTGCATTGATGCGTTCCCCCCTCCCCTCTCTCCTTACTTCTATATATAGTTCCCGTTAGGTTGCTGTGTTGGTAGAAATAGAAAGGGAGCTCGCGGGTTTTGGGTTTGGGGCATCTCACGAGATCAACAAGATCTCGGGAGATAAACAGTAGTCCCTTTTCTTTTTTTTCTTTTTTCTTTTTTTTCTATTTTTTTCCCTTTAAAAACCCAATTAACTAAATAAAACCTATATACTCATGTATATCAACAACAAAAAAAGAATAAAGCATATAAAATTTCTAAAATTCCTTTAATACTTCTAAAATAATAATGTCCCTTAAAAATAGCTTCTTAACAGTTTCCTATACAAAAATTATCTATATATATATATATATATATATATATATATATATATATATATATATATATATATATATAATATATAGAATATTACATTTTTTTAAACACAAAATTCTTTGGAATAACTCTATAATATTAATCTTATAAATCTAAAAATTCCAATATTATAAAAATATACACATTTCTAAAATATTCTAAAATTATTTAGTAATATAACTAGCACAATTGTACCTACCAGCTATTTAGGAACTAATTGCTACTATCTATAATATAAATCCTCAAGATTTAATGATAAATTATTTCGAGAATTTAAAACAATCAAAATAAAACTTTCTTTTTAAAACTTTTCGAAAGTAACATAAATATTGGAGTATTTTCTACCAAAATATAAATAAAAATCTAATATCAAAAAGTAAAATATGAATAAAATACATCTAAATTTTAGGGGGTTTACACTGCGTAATGATTGATACGTCCATGTTGTCCAATAAAACTTGCGCTATGTAATAGTCGGTAGATGTATATCTGTTCTAACTCGGTTTTGTAGGCATCTTAGATCCAACTATTATGGTTCAATGTATGTTTTTGTTTGTGTTATTTTAAACCACGGATATTTCGTGGATGTTGTTGTTATTATGGATGTAATTAAAATCACGAGGGTTGATCGTGCTTATTATTTTAATTTTTCAATCTAGATTACGTGTGAACTCCTTCGGGTGGCATAGGATTGATATAATTTTAATTATTTTTGATCACTCGTGATGGCGGTGGTGGCTGTTTATGACATCGGACGAGATGTTGGTTTTAAGCAGTCCGGAGACAGACGGATGATTTTCGATAAAGGAATCGACAGCCAAAACCTAACAAACAAGGTCGAACACCGAATAGATCTGCGCAGCGTCAGATTTTGGATTCGGATAGTTGAGGACGGAGCAGGAAAGATAACCATAATAGTTGGATATTTTTCTCTTGTTTGTTATCATTTTGCTTTTTCTGATTATGCATGTTTATTATTATGTGGATATTTTTTTGAAAAACTAAGCCTACATTAATAATGGACAACATGGACATAATATCAACTAGTAGAAAAATCCTCATTGTTAAATAACTAAGTGGAAGAGGAAATTTATTTAGCATAAATCCTATGGTCTCCATTACTGGTTTGTAGGTGATGTAATTATACTTGCGTGTTGGCTTTAGTGCTTTCCTCCATATCGGAAGAGTATAATTATGGATCACCAGTACAAACTTCCTTAGGGATAATTGTAGAAAGTTACCTAGTATGTGTACACTTCTCCATCTGAAGGACTCATTACAAGGTAATGGACTTAGTATTAAGTAATGGTATACACTTAGATACAAATAATGGTATCCGCCCCATCGTAGTCACTGCTATTATTTGTATGACTAGTACAAAACCAACAGATTAATTTTATTTGTCATAAAGTTATGTTGACATGATAGTAAAATTAATAGGAAGTACCTACTTGAACAAAGTTGAATTTGTATACGTCCACACTATCGTGGCATGCTAAATTCATGATGTTCAAGGTGTTGGTGAATTTCTTATTATTATTTTGAGAGAATTAATATTTAATTAATTCAAAAAGTTTTTTGCCCTATATAATTTTTATTTATGTGATTCTCAGGATTTCAAAAATGGATTCTTTCAGTCCACTTATGGTGATTCTTAAAGAAAACAAGCTTACTGGACCTAATTATATTGACTGGAAACGTAATTTGGACATTGTCCTAACTGCAGAGGAGTACAAATATGTACTTGTTGAGGAATGCCCACCTAAGCCTGATGCTAACTCTGATGAAGAGGTCAAAGAGGCCTACAAGAAGTGGAAAAAGGCAGATGAGATGGTGCGGTGTTACATTCTGGCATCTATGTCAAATGTACTGCAACATCAGCATCAGGCCATGGCCACACATTATGACATGATGTATAACCTCAAGAAACTCTTCGGATATCAGAGTAGAGCAGCTAGGCAGTTTGCTATAAAGTGTTTGATGAATTCAAAAATGGCTGAGGGTACACCAGTAAGGGATCATGTTCTCAAGACGATGGGTCATCTGAATGAGATGGAGATCCTTAGAGCTGAAATCGATGGGAATTCCAGGTCGATATCATTCTCGGGACTCTGCCTAAAAGTTTTGACAATTTCTGCCTTAATTACAACATGAATAAAAGGTTGTATAGTTTGGCAGAACTTGTAAAATAGCTACAGGATGCTGAATCTCTCTTTAGACAGAGTGGTCATATTTTTGTTTCTGAAAAGACTTCTACTTCTAAGCCAAAAGGCGGTAATAAGAAGAATAACATTTAGAAACAGAAAAACTCAGCAAAGAAGGGCATAGGACCTTAAGGCGCTGTGAAAAAGCCGAAAGGCAAATGTTTCAAGTGTAAATGGTCAGGATATTGGAAGACTAACTGTCCACTTCTCAAACAAGGAAACAAAGAAGGTATATCTCATTTACTAGTAGTTGAAACATGTTTAGCGGTGTTATCTACCGACACCTGGTGTGTAGATACAGGAGCCACTAATCATGTCTGCAATACATTATAGGATTCCAGGAAACCAGGCAACTCATTGATGGAGAGATATGCTTGTTCATGGGTGACGCTACAAAAGTAGCGGTCGTTGTATTAGTAGATGTTACTTTACCTTTTGGTAGAAATAAGTCTCTGACATTGAGAGATTATCTTTATGCACCTTCACTTAGAAGGAATTTAATTTCTGTTTCTATGTTAGTTAAGGATGGATATTCAGTTTATTTTAATGACAATATTGTTATTAGAAAGAATAAACATTTTATCTATTCTAGTACATTATTTGATAATCTGTATGTCATTAATCCTATTTCGCCCACAATGTAACTTATGAAAATAAATAATATGTCATCTAACTTAAATATGTGAAATGAACCTTCTTATATGAACCAAGCATATCTTTGGCACTTGCGATTGTGACATATTAACCTAAGAAGGATTCAAAGACTAGTTGAAGATGGACCTTTGAGTTCATTGGAAGTGGAGGCACTACCAATCTGTGAATCCGGCTTGGAAGGTAAAATAACTAAAAGGCCTTTTACGGCAAAGGGGTATAGGGCCAAAGATGTGTTGGAATTGGTTCATTCTGATTTGTGTGGACCCATGACTATCTAAGCTAGAGGTGGCTTTGAATATTTTGTCATATTTATTGACGATTATTCAAGGAATGGATACATTTATTTGATGCGCCGTAAGTCTGAGTGCTTTGAGAAATTCAAAGAGTACAAGGCTGAAACGGAGAAACGTCATAGAAAATATATCAAGTCATTAAGATCAGATCGTGGTGGCGAGTACCTCTTTGGATAGTTTAGGGATTATTTATCAAAGGCTGGAATTATATCCCAATTGACTGCACCTAGAACGCCCCAGCAGAATGGTGTAGCCGAAAGAAGGAATAGAACTCTTATAGAGATGGTTAGGTCAATGATGAGTTATTCAGATTTACCAGATTCATTTTAGAGATATACCTTAGAGACTGTAGCATATATTCTGAACTTGGTTCCTTCTAAGTCAGTACCTCTTACTCCCACAGAGCTGTGGATTGGGTGTTAGCCTAGTCTGAAACATGTTCAAATTTGGGGTAGTCCAGCACATGTGCTGAATGAGAAAGCAGATAAGTTGGAATCTCGTACAGAAGTACGCTTGTTTGTAGGCTATCCAAGAGGAACGAAAGGAGGTTTATTTTATAGTTCTAAGGATCATAAGGTCATTGTTAGCACCAATGCCCGATTCTTAGAGGAAGAATATGTGATGAACTATAAACCCACAAGTAGAGTTGTTCTAGAAGAACTGAGAGGTAAGACACCAAGTACTTCAGTACCAACAGTACAAGAGGATGAACAACAAATAACTGCACAACGTGCCACAAATGTTATACCACAACCGATAGTGCCTCGTCGTAGTGGAAGGGTTGTGATACAACCTGATAGATATATGTTCTTGGGAGAGTCGTCAGACTTCGTCCCTGAGGAACAAGATTATGATCCCTGTACCTACAATGAAGCACACTAAGATAAAGATGCAGAGTCTTGGCAAAAATCAATAATATCTGAAATAGAATCTATGGATTCCAATCAGGTCTGGGAGCTTGTAGAACCACCCGTTGGTGTAAAAGTTATTGGATGCAAGTAGGTCTATAAGAGAAAACGAGGATCAGACGGTAAGATTGAAACCTTTAAAGCCTGGCTTGTTGCAAAAGGTTTTACTCAAAGAGAGGGTATCAATTATAAGGAAACCTTTTCTCCAGTAGCCATGCTTAAGTCTATCCAGATTCTTTTATCTATTGCAGCTCATCTCGATTATGAGATTTGGCAAATAGATGTCAAGACAGCTGTCCTTAATGGAAGTCTTAAGGAAGATATCTATATGAAGCAACCAGACGGGTTCATTGAAAAGGACCAAGAGCATCTTGTTTGTAAGCTCAAGAAGTCCATTTATGGACTTAAGCAAGCTTCCAGATCTTGGAACATATGTTTTGATTAGATGATAAAATCCTATGGATTTGATCATTGTCAAGATGAATCATGTGTATACAGAAAGTGTAATAGAAACGTGGTGGTATTCCTAGTACTTCACGTAGATGACATCTTGCTCATTGGAAACAATGTGAAAGTGTTATCTGATGTAAGGGTATGGTTATCCAAAGTTTGATATGAAGGACTTGGGAGAAGTAGGTCACATCCTTGGGATCAAAGTTCTACGAGATCACAAGAAAAGGATGTTGGGCTTGTCTCAAGCTTCCTATGTCGATACTTTACTAACTTGTTTTAGAATGCAAAATTCTAAGAAAGGTTTCTTACTTTTTAGGCATGGGATTGTTGTATCAAAGGAGCAGTATCCGAAGACACCTAAAGGGATAGAAAACATGAAAGCAGTTCCTTATGCTTCAGCAGTAGGAAGCTTAATGTATGCAATACTATATATGAGACCAGACATCTGCTTTGTCGTTGGCACGGTCAGTAGATATCAGTCTAACCCAGGACAAGAGCACTGGACTACCGTAAAGCATATTTCAAAGTACCTAAAAAGAACTAAAGAGTATATGCTAGTTTATCAGGCAGATAGTTTAGTTCCCTTGTGGAATACAAACTCAGATATTTAGTCAGATAGGAATTCTAGAAAATCTACCTCAGGTTATGTATTTACTTTGGGAGGTGGAGCCATTGTATGGAGGAGTATCAAGCAAAAATGTATTGCTGATTCCACCATGGAAGCCGAGTATGTGGCAGCCTCTGAGGTAGCCAAAGAAGCGATTTGGCTCAGAAACTTTCTGTTGGACTTGGATGTGGTAACTAGTTTGCCTAAGACTATTACACTTTATTGTGATAATAGTAGTGCAGTTGCAAACTCGAAGGAATCACGAGCCCATAAGACAGGTAAACATATTGAACGCAAGTACCACCTGATACAAGATTTCATAAAGAAAAAAAAGTTATTGTGATCAAGATAGCATCAGCCGACAACCTAGTTGATCCCTTTACAAAGAGCTTACCGATTAAGGCTTTTGATAGTCATGTTGAGGGAATGGGAGTCAGATGTGTAGCAGCATAGCTTTAAGTATAAGTGGAAGATTTGTAACAGTATACTGAAAAGCAATGCTTTGAGTATAAGTGGGAGATTGTTAGGGTTATATACTAAAAGCATCACTTTGTATTAACTTTATTTCCTTAAATTTTGATTGAGAATCATATGGACAATATTTGCGTATTGTATTTGTTACAAGTGTTGATGCAAGTGTCTGATACTCTATATTGTAGATAATATGGTGTGTGGTGTCACACAGAAGATCATATTATCAGTTCCCTATGGAATATATAAATGGTTCACAACCTAGATGGACTTGGACAATCTATTGGAAAGGTTGTAGTGTAATATGGTATTAGTCTATCTTGACTATAGGTTTATACTAGTACACTTTGTGTGTATTGAACAGGACCACTTGAGGTTGTTCTCTTTGTACTGACTACATAAGAGAATAAATACCTCCGTTATTATGGATGCTTGTGCTCTTAATCTGAATATAATAACAGACTTGTATATGTAGTGTGCATTACTTTAACTCATAAAAGAGTGAGATTCATTATGGGTCAACAACCTCTATGAAATGGGAAATAATATTGTATGTATGATGGGCTATTGATTATAAAAGGAATCCATATCCCAATACGTCGGGTTGATGATGTCCCCTTAAGGAGCTCATAAGAATTGTCATATAAACCTTGCAGGTGGATTATATCCGACATGACAAATAAAGTTGAGTGGTACTACTTAAGGATAAAAGATGTCGATCAACATAGTTGTCAGTAACTTAATCTGATCGACGGACATTCGATATCTTAACATGGGAAAGGAGCCCACAATCATAACTTGGGATTAGGAAGGTAGTGCAACAATAGCTCATTAGTGGACCGCACTATTGTTAATGGGCCTGGGTTATGTTTTTGGGCTGAAAACAATGACACCCAAATTCGTTAGAAGACCTAACCCTAATTTCTCCTTATGGTCCCTGCCGTAGCCTTATATATATCCTCTATTCTCTGGCCGCCAAATGATCATTAGAACTAAGAAGCTTTCTCTAAATTCGTGATCCACGTAAGGAGAGAAAGAAGGGACTGCCAAGGAGAAGAAAAGGTTGGGAGATCGTCGCCCACACAACGTCCAACCCGATGAAGGAATACGTACAGAAGATCTTGGGGTCGTGACTGCTTAAGATTACTAGGAACTATTATCTTCTTCCCGTCGCAGGTATAATTCGTGAACCCTAGTTTCCGCCTATGAAGGGTTAGAACACGTTTATATCTGTTTAACTTTCTATCAATCAATACGCACACCAAACAAGGGTCCTGGGAATCCCCAGTTCTATCAATTACTTCGACCATACTATGATAATGTGGACAGGTCGCAGGGTCTTCCTTTGGTGGTCACACCTGAGTGAAGAAGGACTCAACGTTCTGCAAGGCTTCGTTGAGAGCATCCCGGGTCTCTTTGGAGAGACGAAGGATCTCAAAAAGTTACAATCTAGCCGGGGTATTGGCTAGCTACACCAGTATGTCGAAGTTGTAGGGTTTAATAGGCCCTACTGCCGAGTCTTTTCTGAGAGGCTTGTCAAAGCGAACCTCCTTTTGCTTCTGCTTATCTGCGACAAGAGTCTGATACGGGCCTGGCTCTGATACATTCGGAACAGGGGTTGTAGTTGGTGAAGGCGTTGCCTCCTTTGGAACCTAGTTCTCTTCTTGTCGCTGCGCCGAGCGAGTGGTCACCAAGGTGTCATCGGTCGAAGTCGAGACCATGCGGCATGTCCTGACATTTTTCTCTTTGACAGAAGGGGTTGTGGGTGCCATCATGTCTGGAGTCAGGTCAGGGTGGACCCACATGACCTCGCCTTGTTGTGTGGAGAATGGGATGAGCCCTTGAGCGTTGTCCTGCGCTGGTAGAAGATTGACTACTTCTATTGTCTCCCTCGGGATGGGGACGACCCCGTCCTATGCCTCCATGGTTAGGAAACTTCCAAACTGGAGAGTAACCATATTGGCCATGACAGTCTTTTCTTCATAGTCAAGTGATATGACTTTGGCGTTGATGAGGCGCTGAATCTGTCCTTTCAACACGTAGCAATCTCGTGTCGAATGGTGGACATGCTGATGATAATATCAGTATTTAGGGTTGTCCACCTTCCCTACTTCGTCGGGGCGCTTTGGTGCTGGGAGAGACAGCTTGCCACTCTTCGTCAGCATATTGAAGAGTTCCAGCGTATCCTCGTCGTTGAAGGAGTAAGTCTTCCTTGGCTTTTGCGCTTATATAGACTTGGGGTTCATGGTTACCGAACCTTTGGAGATATTGACGGTCGTGGCCTGCTTGCCTTTTCTGTCCTTGGGGTTGTTGCTAGACGAACGTCTCCCCTTGTCTTCGAAAGAAGGAAAGTTTAGTCCCAGGAGCTGCGCATCCTGGGCTTTCCTTTGTGCCATATCCGTCTCTATAATGAAAGGTGTCCACTCTGTACAAGGAGCATTGTACGACAATTTTATTACAGGCAGCATGTTCTTACGGCATGAGTCTATAAGCATGGGCTCGGGCATACCAGACGGTAGCCTTAAGGCTGCCTGACAGAAGCGCTCAATGTATGCGCGGATAGGCTCCTTCTCTCTCTGGACGACCTCCATAAGATTTGACATTGTCATGTCCATCCCTCCTTCATAGAATCTATCTACGAATAGATTCTTTAGGTCCTCGAACGATGAAATACAATCGTCCGGAAGGCTGCAGAACCATTCATAGGCTACCCCCTGCAGAGATCCTATGAAGATGTTGGTAAGGGGCGTCGTCCTTCGACAAGTACCCTGTTACTGAGGTAAAGTACCTCAAGTATCGTCGGGGAGACTCCTTTCCCTCGAAGGACGTGAGCGTCTACGGATTGTACTTGGAAGAATAAACTATGTTGTCCCACTCGGCAGGATATGGCTACCGAATCCCCATCTTCCGGAGTGCTGCTTGCTTTTCTTTGGCATCGTAGAGAGCATACAGTTCCTTTATGGCCTGTTGTATCTCGGTTGACATTGCCGGGCCTGTAGTCGATAGAGTAGACGACGATGGTCCCGTCCGATAGATGGCGGGCAGTTTATTGGATCCATCATTGGCTGCAGGACCAGGCGTAGGTATGGAGGCAGTGGGTACCAAATTTCCTTTGTCTCCAGCATGAGAGAAGACAGAGTCTTCATTATGGCATTTAACGTATCTAGGCTTGTCTCGAAAGCTTCGATACATTTTAGCTGGTCAGGTGTTTCACTATTGTCTGCCTCATCACCCTCGGCCATAAATACGAAACTTGTGTGTGGATGGGTGGAAGGGACAGTAGATCCCTCGCTCTCTGGCTCATATGTCCGAGCCTCGTCGTTCTGAGGATAGACTGGGAGGTTGCGGTCTTCCTCAGACACATTACGGTTGCTACCCCAAGTCTGGTGGCTAGCTGCGCCTGTGGAGGCATCTGTATCATATGGCTCCTTCCTAGATTGGAACGCGATGTTGTCTTACATAGTGGGAGGTTGGCTACCCCCAAAATCTGACGTGGCACCCAATGAAGATTTTGAACGTGTGCCTTGGAACACACCTGTGCTGGGTACCTTTGCATTGCTACTCTCGGGCCCCTTCTTGGGCTTGGTGGCCGATACGGAAGGATTCTTGGATGACTTCTTGAGATTTTTAGAACCCTACGTCGTATTGCACGTGGCGACACGGAGTTCATCTTCTCTCTTGCTTGCCGACCCCCTGTTGAGTCTCTGACGTGTAGTCGACGTAGGATAAAGTCTTTGAAAGATGAAGTACCTCCTCGGTGGTAGTACAGCTGCCTGTTGACAACAGCAGTTGATGGTGATCTGGGTACAAGGATGCCTTGATTTAGGCATGCCCTTCGCTGCCGATTCTTCTTTTGCTTAGGACAGCACCAGGTCTTCCGTCGTGGTACCCCTATTGTACGTGCAGGGAAGCTGTACGTGGGTACGATCAGAGAGGGTCTGGCGAGGCAGACTCCTATCATGCTTGCAGGAATGCTGCTCGCACGAGTCTCTCTCTACAGGATGTACCTCCTGGCTTGCATCATGCACATGAGTGCTCAAGCGACAGAGGGGTTCAACTGGTCGAGGCATCGGAGCACGAGAACCAGTCTTGTATAACTTCTTATCGCCAGTGCGTGTGATTGTCAACGCGGGCCTTTGGTCGGTCATAGGTGTGGTACGTTTGTTGCACGAGGCACGTACTGCCTTATATTTCTTCCTACTACCCCTAGCGGGTGCATAGTATTCAGAATCCAATAAAGGCTCGCCTGATGGGAAGGTGATTCTGTCGAAGACGGATCTTCTTGCCGGCAATGCTCCCGTCGTGAGG
Organism: Iris pallida; assembly: GCA_029216955.1. Lineage (NCBI taxonomy): Eukaryota > Viridiplantae > Streptophyta > Magnoliopsida > Asparagales > Iridaceae > Iris > Iris pallida. The sequence continues at coordinate 7,882,860 of JANAVB010035616.1, read as the reverse complement.
GGTTGAACCGGCGCGCACTTCCTTTGGCATTGTGCCTTCGTCAGGCCCGCCATAGAGATCCGTCTTCCTCGCCATACTTTTCCAGGGTAGGAATCGAGCGAAGAGATATGGTTGTAGCAGCCAAAATTTTCTTCGGGGCTTCGATGTTAAGGGGGTTCTGGATCGCAGTTTCCTCAGTCGTACTGCTCGTCGCAGCCACCTTGGGCCTCCAGACACGTCGAGTCTTCTTCAGTTTTACGAACCGCTTCGAAGGATTCGACTTCTCATCAGAAAGTAGATCTTCAAAAGCTTGCTAGTCGAAGCGTACAACCAGCATCTTCTGAGAAGATCCCAGCAAGTCGTCGTTAGATTGCATCATCGCCTTTTTATTGGAGGAGAAGGTAGTCTCCATCAGAGTCACCATTTTGTTCGACATCACAAAAAGGTTGAACGTAATTTTTGTTTATTGAACGTAAAAAAACCTATGTATAAAGAAGAAAGTCCTAAATAGGATATTCTAAGTACATGGAGAAGAGTTTATGGAAAAGTATGACGATGAAAATCAAGCACTGCAACGGCTCCTTTACTCCGTTGACGATTTGACGACGGGTTGAACTTGCTCTGACTTTTTGGAGCCTTTGATGGAACTCTAGGGTTGCCGATCAAGAGGATGCCTGGAGCTAGATATTTGATGTTCGGTGGTCTCTCCTCTCTTGTTGAAGGAAAACTCCTTCTATTTATAGGGAAAGGAAGCACATATGCGATGCGCATTAGGGTTTTGAGATATGAAGGAATCTGCCGTCATTGTACGGTGCGAGCTTCTGCGGTGCTGACATGTGGCGGACATTGAGATTCCCCTCAATCAAGATCTCTGGTGGTTATCAAAATAATCGAAGGAGAAGACACGTGGCGTGTGCCAATTTGCTTGTTCGGATGCAGTCGAGTAAATCTTGTGATTTTATCTCAGATTTGGATTCTGATTGATCCTCATCTAAGATTTAAATCAATTTGATAAGATATCAATCATGATTAATCCCAATCATATCTTTGAGATAGTCGGTTTAAGCAAACCAACTGGGTGGAACCATGCTTCTTGTGCCTCTGGCGAGAGTACTGATATGCTTCTGGGGCGTCGAGTAGATCATTCTTCTATAGACAACGGAGCCTCTCTGCTTTCAGGCGACGAGTGGACTATGCTTCAAAGACAACGGAGCCTCTATGCGTATGAGCGACTAAAAGGCTATGTTTCGAGCGACGAAGTCACTGTGCTTTATGGCAACGAGTAGGCTTGTGCTTCAAGTTTACGAGGTTACTGTGCTTTTGGAGCGGCAGACAGACTTGTGTTGGACGCAATAATATCTCCCAAGTCTCTGATGAAAGGTAGTTGAGCTTCTGGGTCGGAGCAGAGTGCTGCGCCGTTGGAGTTGAGGTGGTGTGAAAACATCACTAGTCTGCGCCCGAGGTTGGTGCAGGAATGTGGCTGCGCCTCTGGATTGAAGGCATTGGCTATGAAGTCTTCTTTTAAAGAGCTCTGAATGACCGCTCCTTAATGAGCGACTTTCTCTTAATTGCCACTATTACTTGGGGAATTTTAAGGGGTCCTAGGATAGTCTAGGACTTAGTCGAATGAACTTTATTTAATGAGGTTCATCGTGCTGAGTCCTAGGTTCATCCCATTAATGTGGAAACTTTGACCGTCGGCCATGTGGCCTACGTTTTGGACCACTCCTGCCCTATATAAAGGGGGAGTTTCTTCTGAAGAGTCACGTCTTCTTCTTCTTGTTGTCCTTCAACACCATGCTGGATCCAGATTTAGCTTCGAGCGGCGGTTGGCCTTGCCTAAGTCGAATTTTGGTTGAGAATTCCTCCGTTTAAAGGGGCTATGCCTTCGTAGAAGAACTGTTGATGAGCCTCGGAACGTGCTTGAACGCTTCTCATGAGGAGTTCGAACCTGGGCGACGCCTTGGAGGTCTTGGAGGTCCTGACGACCTGGCTTGTTGGTGGATGGCCAACCCGGAGAGCCACAGGTTGTGCTCTGCCCTGCCCATTTTGGGCTTTGCGACCTGCTGCGCCTTTTGGACACCCGGGCCAATAGCTTCTTCAGGAAGTTGCTCGCTTCAGTCGAGTAGCTGATGCACTTTTTGAGGGTTGTGCCCATAAGAAAGTCAGAATACGCTTCAATGGAGATCAACCTTCCAATATGCGTACCAAGAAGAAGGGATGCTATGCTTTGACGAAAACTAAACCCCTTGTAGACTCCTCTAGGCTTTGCTGAATCTGTAATCGATTCTTTGTAGAAGAGTAGGGTTGGTCCTTTATATATAGCCTTGATGAATCTGTACTAGACCTATGTAGACATGATAATAAAAGAACTTTCTTCTGTATCTTCTGTTTTGTCTTTTTAACACTCTGTCTGCACTTTTATATTATTTGCGCTGTAGTGGAGGAATATTGTCAGCTGAGATTTTTCATGCTTCTACAATATTAAGTCCGGCCTGCACTCTCCCTCCAATTTTTTTTTGCATTTATTAGAAAAAATTTATGAATGAAATATCTCCGCTCAAAGAGATGGCCTTTCCAAACACGAATTCTTTTGTTAATAGAAATCCGGGAAAAAAAAAACGAATTGATTTTTTTTCTTTCCGTGAACCAAACCAGGCTAAGTTACAAATCAAATAAGTACCTGACGATGATTCAGTTGGGTCACCAAAATGTCCAATAAATAAAGTTAAAATATTATAGGCTAATTAGAGTTTAGACCATGAATTTTATAACAGTTTAGAGTTTAAGTTATCACATGTCCAATTAAAAAATTCACAACCTGCAATTGTATTTCTTGTTTTCTTTTTTCCTATTATACCCTCTCTAATACATATGAAAATTTCATTATCAAACATGAAGGGAGGGTACAATAGAAAAAAACAAAAATTAAAAATTAAGGATCTAAACCCTTCAATTAGACGTGTTAAGGCTTACACTCTAAATTGTTATAAAATCCAGGGTCTAAACACTAATTAGCCCAAATAATAATAAATATTAGAGAAATTTTGACTTGCCCTCCACTTTATTTACCATATTTCAAGGTACACTCCACACAATTTTCATAATGTAAGAAACATCCCACTTTTGATGAAAACCGTCTAAAAGTGACGGTCAACTGCTTTGACCAAAATACCCCTCCTTACATTATCTTATTCCTCTCTCTCCCCTCCTCGCTCTGTGTAGCCAGCGCCTCCTCCTTGCCACACTGACCCCCTCCTCGTCCCGCTGTGCTGAACCCCTCCCCGCCTCACTGACCCCCTTTCCGTCCCATCCCGTCGCCGCTGCTGCACTTATTGCCGTTGCTGCCGCTGCTGCACTTATTACCGTTGCTGCCGCTGCTGCACTCGCCACCGTCGCCGCTACTCGCCACCTTCGCTAAATGTTGATGTTGCTGTGCGCCCCCCTCCGTTGCTAGAACTGGAGAAGAGGGGTGCTGCTGGGACGGGGGGGATAGAAAAGAGGGAGGGAGAACCGAGGGTGGGAAGGAAAAGAGCAGGGGCGAGCGGCTGCAGGAAGGCGCAGGGGGAGGGGGCAAGGGGGACAGGGAAGAAGACAATAGGGAGGGTATTTTGGTAAAAGAATGTTGGGTCAAAGCAGTTAACCGTCGCTTTTAGTCGATTTTCCTCAAGGCTATGTTTGGTTCGCGGAATTGGAGCCTTGGGAAAGGATAGTAATTCCTTTCCTTTGTTTAGATGCCAAAGGAAATGAGGAGGAAAGGAATTTGATTCCCAAGGGGAGAAAAAATAAGAGAAAAAGTGGTTACTCCCACCAACCCAAAGATTTATTTTCTCCTCCAAGGATTCACTTTTTTCTCAAGTTTTTTGGTTTTTCCAAACACCGATAAAAATTGATTAGAATTATAATTTTTCAAAGGAAAGAAAATATCATATAACCAATTTCCTTTCCTTTCCGCAAACCATGTTGGAGTTTGGCCTTCTTTTTTGTTTTGGAATTTTAGTCCCACATCGGCTAGGCCAAAGAAGTTGTATCTCTATATATAGCTATGCTCTTTTAGAGATGCACATGTGGTGTGAAGGTGCACATGGGTGTGCCATGCGGGGGTATTTTTCTAATAGAAAAAAAAGGCTAAATCAACAATAAAGCATTCATGCTTTTTGCTCTTGGAAAATTTATTTCTATTGGAGCTAAGCCCTGTAGGGGCTTAGCGACTCGGACTCGGACTCATGGGCTCATGAGGTGTAATGTGGCATTTTGTTGGCACACTTACGCGGGTGCGCAAGTGGTGCAGTATGCTCTAGTGGTACAAGTTGCGCAGGGTGCACGCAGGGTCCGCGCAGTGTGCGCAGTACGCTAGTGCGTGCTGAAGCGGCTGTACGCACATTGCGCAAATGGCACAGATGGCGTGCGCTGTGCGCTTTTTGGCTCAGACCGTGTTTGTGCACGATTGAGAAGTTACAGCATGTTCGGGACGGTTTCTTCCCACATCCCGAACATGTTGCTAACTGGGCGGTTACAGAGCGAGGCTATATAAGCTTCTCTGCTCTCTCTCTCTCAAGTTACAAGTTCAGAATTCACATAAGGCAGAAGTGTTTTTTAGCACCATTCCTTACGTGTTTTCACAGAGTTAGAGAGTGAAGAGAAGCAGTGCATCAGCGCCACTTAGTGCAGGAGTCCGTGCGCCTTCCGAGGAGTCAGAAGAGCAGAGTGTTCCAAAGTTCTTCGACGAACTTGCTGGTTCCTGGAAGCTATTCGTGTGGGGCTAATTAAGCTTTGAGCAACGGTGATCATTCTCCCCAGCAGGCCATCTTTCATCTTTCACCTGCCATCGCTGCTGCTGTTAGCATTTCGATTCGTACCTTCTATTTAGAAGTGCTACTGTCGTTTGCTACTGTTACAAAATCTTTTTAGATTATCGTAATCCAGAATCCTCCTAGGATCTCTGTTGTGTACCTTCTTTGAAGTGTTGCGTTGAAACGTTGTTTTTACAATTATTCCATTTTTTCAGTTTCCTATCGAAAATTGTGCCCCGGCATCAACAATCTCAAAGCTTAATTACTACGATGGAAAACTTTTGTATTTCACCAATCAATCCTAACTTCTCTAAGTTAGAATAATTTGATGGTGAGCACTATCAAATCTGGAAAAGAAAGGTTTTCCTCAATATTCAATAATCTGATGATAATCATGTGCTGATTGAGGAGGAACCTACTATTCCAAAAACTGGATCTGCAGCCGCAATCTCTGCGGCTACTAAGAACCAGGCCAAGTGGAGAAGGGACAATAGCATTTTTAGGCTTATGATCCTAAATGCTATGGAAGATTCCCTTGCCGAATCTTATTCAAAGAAGACTGTTGCCAGAGAGATTTGGGAGTCTCTGGAGAAACTGTACGAGGATGATAAGAACCGTAGCAAGATATTTCTTGTTGAGAAATATCACAAGTGGCTCTTTGAGGACGAGAAGCCAATGCTGCCGCAGGTGAAGGAGTTCCTGAAACTGTGACAGAAATTGGAAGACGAGGCGATGTCTCTCCCCGACAAGTTTGTTGTTGGAGGGATCGTTTCGAAGCTCCCTGCTGGGTGGAGCAAGTTTTATGCAAATATGCATAGGAAGAAGCTGGAGGTCAGTCTCGACGATCTCCTGCAGGAAGTCTACGTTGAGGACCAGATGAGGGCTCAACTGAAGATGGACGGACCGTCCAAGCAATTGGCTAACGCCAATCTGGTTCATACCAGGGAACCAAGGGGAAAGCATACGGCTTCCCACAGCAAGAAGAAGGACCCTAACAATCTGAACGTGAAGAGGACTTCTTTCAAGCAAAAGAAGGCAAAGTCTCAGATGCCTTGTATCAAGTGTGGCAAGAAGGGCCATTTCAAGAGTGAATGCAAGTCCAAGGCCAAGCAATCAGAGCAAGGTGAGCCTAGTAAGGTTTCAATGATCACTGACGTTGTTGCTATGATTGCGCAGGTCAATGCGGTAGGGGCAGATTCTGACTGGTAGGTAGACACTAGCGCCACCAGCCATGTCTGTTCCAATAAGGATTAGTTTACCACCTATACACCAACTTCTAAAGTGGTTATGGTGGCAAACCAGGCACAAGCTGAAGTGCTCGGGATCAGGATGGTGGTTTTGAAGCTGACTTCGGGGAAGTCTCTGACACTTCAAGGTGTAAAGCATGTACCTGCAATCGCAAAGAACCTGATCTCGGAAGGCCTACTCTGCAATACAGGCCTCAAGATGGACATCAATACTGGCCAGATGGTGATGTCTATTAAGGGAACATATTTCGAAAAAGCTTTTTATACCGAAGGAATGTTCAAAATTCAGCTTATAAATCAGTCCAATATAATTAATGCAATCACTCCTTCTGCTTATACTCTTGAGTTATGGCATAATATGTTAGGACATGTTCATTGTAAACGAATAAACAAAAAGTCTAGTTTAGGAGTTATCTCCAAGTGTGGGGGTAAGGTAAAGAAATGTGAAGTTTGTGCTCAAACGAAGATCACAAGGAAACCCTTTCCTCGGGTTTATCGAAGTACAGATCTTCTGGAGATGGTACACTCTGATATCTGTGACTTCAAACAATTCTCTACAAAGACCGGGATGAAGTATTTCATAACCTTCATCGGTGACTTCTCTAAGTATGTGTTCGTCTATTTGCTGAAGGCTAAATACGAAGCATTCAAGAAGTTCAAGGAGTTCAGAACCGAAGCTGAGCGACAGACTGGACAACAACTAAAAAGAATAAGAAGTGATCAAGGTGGAGAGTACAGGTCTCATAAATTTGCATCGTTCTACAAAGAACATGGAATTGTTAATGAGACTACGCCTCCGTACTATCCTCAATCAAACGGAGTATCAGAGAGGAAGAATAAAACGTTAACAGAAATGATTAACTCAATGCTGTTGACTGTAGATCTTCCAAAGTGCTACTGGGGAGAAGCTGCATTGACGGCCACTTTTATTCTAAATAGAGTGCTTCATGCAACTTCAGACATTACTCCTCATGAACTCTGGTTCAAGGTCAGACCTAACTTGAATGTCATTCGAGTGTGGGGGTGTCTGGCATATGTCAAGCTTCTAAATTTGAAGATTCAGAAGCTTGGGACAAAGGACTACAAAGATGATCTTCTTGGGGTATGTCGAGAAGAGTGATGCTTGGAGATTTCTTGATATTGAGTCAAATTATATCATTGAATCTCGCAATGCAGAATATTTTGAAGACAAATTTACAAGGCACAAGAATATTGTTCTTGCGGATATACCGGAGAACAGTGAGGGTGCACAAAAAACTGAAGTTTTCAATAAAGAAGTAGTCCAAGAAGATGTTGTTGTTAAAACAACGATTGAACCAGAACTAGCTGAGCCATCAGCTAAGCATGTGGGGAGGCCAAAGGACTTCAGAAATGACTTTGTCACCTATCATGTGGAAGCAGATCCGCTTACTTATGATGAGGCGATGAAGACCAGAGACGCGATTTTCTGGAAGGAGGCGATTGACAGTAAAATTGATTCCATCACCTCAAATAACACTTGGGTGTTGGTTGATCTTCCTGAAGGAGCAAAACCCATCGGATACAAATAGATTTTCAAGAAGAAGATGAAAGCAGACGGAACTATTGACAAGTTCAAGGCTAGGTTGGTAGCCAAGGGGTTTTTTCAGAAGCAGGGAATTGACTACTTTGACATGTATGCTCCAGTAGCCCGGATGACCACCATCAGAATGTTGATTGCTCTTGCAGCAATACATAAGATGGTGATACATCAGATGGATGTGAAAACGGCTTTCCTAAATGGCGAACTGACCGAAGAGATTTACATGCAACAACCAGAGGGATTTATCGTCAAGGGTCTTGAAGACAAAGTCTACAAGTTGGTGAAATCCTTGTACGGTCTTAAATAGGCTCCCAAGATGTGGCATAAGAAATTTGACAAGGTTATAAGGTCAAATGGCCACATGGTCAGCGAGACAGATAAGTGTGTTTACACGAAGTTCGCTGATGGAAGAGGTATGATCGTTTGTCTGTACGGAAACGACATGCTGATCTAGGTACGAATATAGACTATGTCACGGAGACAAAGAAGCTCATCTCGTACAAGTTCAGTATAAAGGACTTGGGGGAAGCTGATGTGATCTTAGGGATCAAGATCATTCGGACAGACACTGGACTAGCGCTGTCACAGTCTCATTATGTTGAGAAGATGGTCACTCGTTATGGGTATCAGAATCTTCCAGGGATTGATACGCCGTACAGGTGTGATCTGAAGCTGAAGCCTAATTTATTGAAAGCGTCAGGCAGCTGGAGTATGCAAGCGTAATCGTGAGTTTGATGTATGTTACTACTGCCACAAGGCCTGACACAGCTTTCGTCGTGGGAATGTTGAGTCATTTTACGAACAACCCAGGCATTGAGCACTAAAAAGCTGTGAAATGGGTTATGAGATATCTCAAGAAGACTCAGACATATGCACTGCACTACAGCGGAGATTCGTCGGTAGTGGAAGGCTTCAGTGATGTCAGCTGGTGCTCAAAAGTGGAAAGTGAGAGGTCCACAGGTGGATATATTTTAACAATGGGTGGAGCTGCTATATCGTGAAAATCGAAGAAGCAGACTATGCTCTCGCGGTCATCCATAGAATTTGAGTTCTTCGTACTTGATACCGCAGCGGAGGAAGCAGAATGGCTTCGGGAGCTCATGTATGATCTTCCCTTGGTTGGGGCACAAATACCGACGATACCGATATACTGCGAGAACCAGGCGACTGCGGCGGTGGCATCAAATGACCTCTTCAACGGGAAGAAGAGGACTGTACGGTTGAAGTACAGGGCAGTACACGATCTCATCAAGAGGGGTGTTATTGCAGTGATTAATATTCGGAGTCAGGAGAACCTGGTGGATTCGTTCACCAAGGGCCTCAAGCGCCAGCTGGTCGATGATGTAGCTTGTAAAATGGGCTTGAAGGCATTCTGATATTGTATTATTACAATCATACCATAAAGTTTTATACTATTAGCTCAAAGAGAAATCTACTAGGCATCTAGCTTTTGGTTCAAGGAAGGACCATTAATCGAAAGAATATCAGGAACGGTGGGTACATGTCCTATTGGGCATGGAGAGGTTACGGACCTACAACCACTATTGTCTACTGTTGTTTTATGCGAAAAACAGATCTTGTGGGAAAGTTGGCTTAAACGCCTTAATGAGTTCTCAGGTAGAGTGAATGCTTGGTATGCTTTATAGGAAGCACGATAGCGCAGCACTACAAGGAGTAAAACTCCATGCTACTGTGGGGTGACTCTACCATGAGGTTCCCGAAAGGGGTAATGCCTCGGCTGTATGAGCCAAGTCACAGCGGCATAGTACCGCAAATAGGCAGGTAGCCTAATGTTGTATGTTGAAATGAAAGAGGTATATTCAACACTATAAAGAGGAGGGGTTCCTCATGTTACAGTAGCACGACACCACATGAGGTACTCGGTTAGGGGTAAAGTCTCGGTCTTGCAAGCCATATTGTTGCGGGGTAATACCGCAAGGAAGCCTAAGGCTTCATGCTGGATAGTTTGGTACTACAAAAAGGCGGTGACCTCATGCTACAGTAGTATAACACTACGATGAGGTTCCCAATACGGGGTAAGGCCTCAGCTTTAGGCCATGTCATAGCGGCGTAGCACCGCAAGGGAAGCGCAAAGCGCTTCATGCCATGTCTCTTTAACAAAGAACTCACCTATAGTGTATGGACAAAGAGATATCAGGCCATCTCTTGAGGGTAAACTTGTAGACACCCAAAATTATACACTGAAACCAGGCTGGCACATGTCCTTTAATGTGTATCCAGAAGCATATGTAACTACATTATGTGAGTGGAAAGAATTTCAGCTATGGTGCAGAATTCAAGACAGTCCATTCTTGTATTATAGTCTGTTATTTGACCCATACGGGAAGATTCAAGTCGTCAACGACATCTCTCCTAATACATGATGGGCAGTTACTGTAGGGAACGCTCAAACCCATATATATAGAGATATGTTAGGGATTGTTGGAGTTTGGCCTTCTTTTTTGTTTTAGAATTTTAGTCCCACATCGGCTAGGTCAAAGAAGTTGTATCTCTATATATTAGCTATGCTCTTTTAGAGATGCACATGTGGCGTGAAGGTGCACATGGGTGTGCCATGTGGGGGTATTTTTCTAATGGAAAAAAAGGCTAAATCAACAATGAAGCATTCATGCTTTTTACTCTTGGGAAATTTATTTCTATTCGAGCTAAGCCCCGTAGGGGCTTAGCGACTCGGACTCGAACACGGACTCGAACTCGGACTCATGGGCTCATAAGGCATAATGTGGCATTTTATTGGTACACTTTGCACTTAGCACGTCAGCATCGTCGCTAGTCGTATAGTGTGCTTAAGTTGCGCTCGTTGCGCGAGCCACTTGCGCTGACAATTGGCGCGACCAAGTGGCGCGTCCAATTGTGCGGCCAAGTGGTGCGACCAGTTGCGCGGCCCAGAGGTGCACCCAGTTGTGCGGCCCAGTGGCACGCCAGTGGGCTCTGCCTGTTAGCGCGTAGGTTACGCGGGGTACGCAAGTGGCGCAGTGTGCGCTAGTAGCACAAGTTGTACAGGGTGCACGCGGTGCGCTAGTGCGTGCTGGAGCGGTTGTGCGCACATTGCGCAAGTGGCGTAGATGGCGCACACTATGCGCTTTTTGGCTCAAATCGTATCTGTGCACGATTGAGTAGTTACAGCATGTTCGGGACGGTTTCTTCCCACATCCCGAACATGTTGCTAACTGGGCGGTTACAGAGCGAGGCTATATAAGCTTCTCTGTTCTCTTTCTCTCAAGTTACAAGTTCAGAATTCACATAAGGCAGAAGTGTTTTTTAGCACCATTCCTTACGTGTTTCCACAGAGTTTGAGAGTGAAAAGAAGCAGTGCATCAGCGCCACTTAGTGCGGGAGTCCGTACACCTTCCGAGGAGTCAGAAGAGCAAAGTGTTCCAAAGTTCTCCGATGAACATGCTGGTTCCTGGAAGCTATTCGTGTGGGGCGAATTAAGCTTTGAGCAATGGTGATCATTCACCCCAGCAGGCCATCTTCCATCTTTCGCCTGTCATCGCTGCTGTTGTTAGCATTTTGATTCGTACCTTCTGTTTAGAAGTGCTACTGTCATTTGCTACTGTTACGAAATCTTTTTAGATTATTGTAATCCAGAATCCTCCTAGGATCTCTGTCGTATATCTTCTTTGAAGTGTTGCGTTGAAACGTTGTTTTTATAATTGTTTCATTTTTCTTAGTTTTCTATCGAAAATTGTGCCCCAACACTAACAAACCAAACATGGCCCAAAAGTGGGGGCTACTTACATATGAAAATTGTGTAAAATTACGTGAGATGTCCTTAAAATATGATAAATAAAGGGTTTTTCTAAGGGCACACCCCATTTTACTTGGGTCTATCACTTACTAGGGGACAACCCAAGTTTGAGGAACTTTTACTGGGGACAGCCCAAAAATTACTTGGGGCTATCCCACCCCCCCAAACCCTCTCTTTATTTCATATCCTTAAAACATTTCTCTCTCTTCAAAAACTCCAAAACCCTACTCTCATTCTCCACAACTCCAATCCAAACTGCTAACCCTAGTTTTATTTTACAATTCAAAGAATCTTCTTCAAAATCTCTTAAATGTTATGATAAATTAGGTTGGAACAATTTTTTATTTGTGAAAGTACTTTTCGAACTTAGAAAATCTCCGTTTTTCGTTTAAACCTAACCCTAGAACATGAAATGGCCGTTCGGCTGCTGCTCGTGGGCGTCATCTCTGAGGACTGCCGAAGAACGGGTAGTCCTACTGCCAAAGTGGACTGCCATGTTCCAGCCAGTCCTATTATAAAACAGGACTGCAGGAAGCCTGGCAGTCCTTTTATAAAATAGGACTAATATCTCTTTTGCAGTCCTGAAAGAATGATGGACTGCCAGGAACATGGCAGTCCTTAAGAAAACCGTCTATTTTCATTTACATCCATTATTTACTAATACTAACCCTATGTTGTCCTGCAATCCTGTGGCCGCTCCCAAAAAAAAGTGACCCCCCATCGCATCCTTATGCATGGAACGTACTGAGGGGCCTCGTCCACTTGAGAGACCAATAAGAATTTCCGAACTACAGCGACAACGAGAACAACGATACCCCAATACTCGTTCGACGCAATGAGCTACTCCTAGTCCTCCGTGAACAAGGACTTCCAGTGGTCTGGCAGTCCTGATCAAAACTAACTATGAGTGAGTTTTGATCAGGACTGCCAGGCCACTGGCAGTCCTAATGTGAATAAAGACTTCCAGTGGTCTGGCAGTCCTGATCAAAACTCACTGTGAGTGAGTTTTGATCAGGACTGCCAGGCCACTAGCAGTCCTAATGTGAATAGGGACTGCCAGGCCACTGTGTGAGACTCGTCTCACAGTATTGGTATTTATATACGGATACGTATTTTGTACTATATTTCATATTTTCTTGATTTTTGGAATGCTTTAAATTTTTTCCAAAACTATAGGTTTTCTCCTTGATCGGCATACTGCCGGTATACCGCCCGGACATGTTTTCTACACTTTAGATATTTTTGGTTTCTGATATTTTTGTGAATAGTATTTCGGATATTTTCATGAATAGTATTTAGATATTTTTTATGAATAGTGTTTAGATATTTTCGTGAATAGTGTTTAGATATTTTCGTGAATAGTGTAGATGCACCCTATTATCCAATGGATAATTGGTTTTGTTTGAGTGGCCATGATTGACCTAGACTTTGACATGGATCATGATCCAACGGCTAAGATTAATTCCCCCTTATATATATACCATTTCACTTTCTCTCTCCTCTCTCTTTTTATTTTCTTTACTCTCTCTTCATTTTTTCTTCCTTTCTCTTCCCTTGGAACTTGCCAGGAGCTTGGCCTTGAGGTCTAGAGTGTGGTTTCGTACCCCTCTTGGTGGTGGAGTAGAAGATTAGGCTTGGAGCTTAACCTAGGCAAGTACATCTTGCCAAATTTATGAACAATATTGTTTTTGTTGTCGTTTTTGTTTTCCTTGGTATTAAAATGCTTAGAATTGTTCTAAACTCATTTTGTTAAGAATGTTTTCCTTGTGATTCTCATCTATATGTATGTTTCTAAATTTGGTTCGAACTAGGTTTTGATTTTCTGTTAAAATCTAATATTGACTTAGTAGAAAACTCGGTATCAAGAGTGATACTGGTATTACCATCATGGATCTTGGTCACATATGCATATATGAGGCTCTCACCAAGCTTGTATACATAGATTTTGAGTTTGGGGGAAATCGAAACTCGTTTCGGTTTCCGAGAACCTTTTTTTTGGAGTATTTTAAGATATTGATCTATCAAATCTTTGAATTTGTGAAAACTAATACTCCTATATTGTAGGAAATTAAATTTCATACGATTTTAACTTTTGAAAATCCGAATTTCGATTTAAAACGAAGTTTTTATGGCCGAAACAAGTTTTGAGTTTTCAAGAATCAACTTTCAGTGACGGTTCGGAAAATCCGTCGGAAATCTGCGAAAATTCGTCGAAAATTTGAACTTGCACCACAAAACTTGCTGTGAAACTTCGGAAAATCCGTCGGTAATCCGCAGTAATCCGTCGGATAATCCGGTTAGGCTGTTTTTGTCTGTTTTTGCCCGTTTCTGCCCGTTTTTGTCCATTTTTGATATTTTCTTCGATTGTAATGAATTCTTAACATGATAAGATAATCTTCCATAGTTAGAGAATGATTGTACACCCTATATACACTTGACACTAGCACATGTTCAATTATTATTTTATGAAATGTACTTAGCTTTAATTATTCTTTTCCACATGCCATGATATGTCTTTTGATAGATTCTTTCTTACAAGCTATGATAATTGTTGCCATTCCTTCTTTGCTTACTAGATAGTGGCCCATCGTGGCGCACTCATGATACATGTCCTTTTTGCTTACATGATAGTGGCCTGTCATGGCGCACTCTTGATTCTAGTACATGTCTAACTCCTTGACAGTGGCTCGTCGTAGTGCACTCTTGTCTTGATATTGTCATGTCTTCTTGTGTCTTGTTGTAGTGCACAATCTTGCTTGTCTTGTCCAGTCTTGCATGTCTCATGTCTAGAATGGATTCTGCGGAATGCCACACCTAGAATCCAACAAGAAAATGTTAAGGACTAAATAACTAGCTTGATTACTTAGATCATTGAGAATTTCCCAGTTACCTGTTGCCCCTTTGGTCTTGGCATTATATATATATCCTTGGGATTTGGAGCTATCTGTCATGATGAGCACTCTTCCAGCACACCGTCGAGTAGGGCACCTCTTTAGGACACATGTATCTTACTGCAGTGTGTCTGCTATACTTCTTTTCTTTTTAGCTTGGACCATTCAAGTAGTAGCAGGCAGGTGCTGGACTTAGAATTCTCAGACTTGCATTTGTTAGTAATTAGGATTGTGACAACCCTAGTTAGCTAATGTATAAAGTCGTACTCATTGCTTGGCCGTGACTATTGTATGGAGTCCAGTCTAGTCTAGTTTGTCTAGGCAGTGTCCGAATTTGTTTATTTTTAGTACATCTTTGTTTATGCTTTACTTTTGCCGATAAATGATTAGATACTAAAGTTCTGTTCAGGAGAAGGGTTACAACCCCAGTTCTTGTTTGGTTTACGGGTTGTAACTTGGGTTCCAGAATAGTTCTTAAGTCATCTAATCATTTGTCGTCCTATATAGACATAACATGCTCACATGTTCCAATTACTAACATGCTCATATGTTCCAGTTATCTTACATGTTCCAGTTATCTAACATGCTCACATGTCTCGACTACTTAACATGCTCACATGTCTAGTTTATCTTTCATGTTCACATGCTTCCTTTTCCTTACATGTACACAGTTTACATTCTGTCACATGTCCTTTACCTTATGCTACATATTGCTTTACTCATTGTCTTTTCTATTCTCGGGATAAGTGCATTAGTAGCACACGAGTCTCGATTTGCTTTTACTTATTTCTGTCTCTATCCGTTGCTATGAATTGCATGCTGGTTTTAGTTCATAGTTTGGCTTCCTTTGTGGTACTTGCTATTGGGGGTCTGACCCCACTAGTTTTGCATTGACCAGATCTAGTTGAGGAGCCCGAGGATCTTCCGGACCTTCCTCTCGATGGTGACCACTCGGAGCACCAGGGGACTTGAGTGGGTGTTCTTTCTCTTACCCAATCTTTTCTGTACATATTCTTTTGATGCGTTTAGCCACCGAGCACGTATTTAGCTCGTATTTTAGACTTGACTTTCGGCCTATGGGCTTAGACATGATGTTCTATTTCTAGACTGCAGCTAGAGCTAATCATGTATTATTTAGTCTTGTTAGTTCTTCATTTTGTATTACTAGCTTCATGATCATCTATATATTATAGTTTGGGATGCTTTACTGTCTTATATGCATGATGATCATATTCTTGTACCTTACTTCTTGTCTGAGACTGAGATATCTAGGATCATGTGACCTAGGATTGACTGTTGGTTTGTAGCAGTGACCCCCATCTATACAGCTTATACGTTGTTTCGGAGTACTGGAGTACTTTGGTATACGTAGCTGGCCTGGTCCGTCCCTACTTGCCAGTATTCTGGTTCTGGGGCGTGACATAGATTTTAGTGGTGGCCCATGCAGGTCTGATTTATCAGATATGTGGGGGTTGCTGGTAGTTATCTCGGTCATAATTTCTTCTCCATTGATATCCTTCGTATTACACTCTTCCTTTGATATTTGACCTGATATCTGCTTTGATCGTTGATCTTTCCTATTCCCTCGACCTGATCCTTGTGTCCTTAAACTTTCAGGGGCACTATTCCTGGTCCTTCTGATCAGATTTTTCGTATCCCAGCTATGGCGGGTCAGCTTCTGCCAGTTCTTCTAATTCGGGAGGAGCATCCTCAGCATTCAGGAGCATAGTCTAGAGTGGACCAAAGGACAGAGTCGCCAGTTCCTCCTGTTCAGCCAGCAGTACCAGTTCAGCCAGAACAGCCAGAGGGTGTTATTCGAGCACTGGTGGATGTTTTGAGTGGTTTTATGGCATCGCAGCAGCGCCAGAGCGATGTTCTTACCTACTCTGTCCGTACTTCTATGGTACAGAGGATGCTATTGCGTCTGATGCGTGGCTTCAGGATACTGAGGCCATTCTGGAGGCGGCATAGATTTCGGCTAGGGAGCGTGTGGCAGTTGTCAGGTTGCAGCTCTTGGATTTGGCCCGCGACTGGTGGGCGGCTCATGAAGTGTCTCTTGTGGCACCGATAGCTTGGACAGATTTTAGCGAGAGGTTTCAGACTCGCTATTTTGATACGGTGTCGCGTTATGATCTACAGCAGAGGTTCATTGGCTTGCGACAGATGAGCATGACCGTCGAAGGCTATACGACAGAGTTTAGCAGGCTCAGTCGGTTTGCCCCTTCCTTAGTGGCGATCGAGTTGGACCGGGCGAGGAGGTTCCAACAGGGACTTCATCTGGAGATCATAGTGGCAGTTGAGCAACATGAGTTCCAGACTTTTGATGCAGTGATGAGGGCGGCGAGGAGGCATGAGTACACCTCGCAAAAGATCGTTGATAGAGTCGGAGGTCAGAAGAGGTCTCACATTCAGAGGGGATCTTCTACTCAGTCGTCAGCACCAGCACCAGCAGTTAGGACATTGGAGATTGGATCACCTAGAGGAGCAGTTCCAGCAGCTTTCTTTCAGCAGTCATCTCAGATGCAACCTCAGCAGCAGAGGTCGTCTTCATCTATTGGATGTTCTCATTGCGGGAAGCCTGGGCACGTTCTTTCTGAGTGTCGTAGGGCACATGGGTTGTGTTTGGTCTGTGGAGCTTCAGACCATATGATGGGATCTTGTCTACGGAGGGCTAGTTCTTCCTCAGTACATCCAATTCCATCGACTACCCCAGTAGTCCAGCAGCATAAGGCTCAGCTATCGGTTCAGCATCAGCAGACTCAGAGGCCTTTACCAGCGCAGTCTCGGATATTCCAACAGCAGAGGCCTCAGCAGTATGTGCAGGTCCAGGCACAGAGGCAGTAGGGCCAGCAGCCGGTTAGAGCAGCAGTTCCGAGGCATGGGCAGGCAGAGTTTAGTATGTTAGAGCAGGTTTTGGCCGAGGATGGTCATGTGGTAGGTATTATCCTATTCTTCTTCCAGACTTATTTATTTTTTGGGTTACGCATATTTGGCGAGTTTCTCGTCTCACTCTTCTGTTTTCGTATCTCGAGATACATGATATTTATAATATATCTCGACTACGAAGATATGTCCTAGTAGAGTCATGTCTTAGTCTAAGTCATTGGTACCGACTTACTTTGAGACTTGACCCTTATCCATTTTTGGGAGTCAGTGCAGGCATGTTCCTACTAAACTGACTCAGAAGACATATTTATTCATATGCCTCCAGCCCTTCTTGATTGTGGTTGTGTTACTGCTTACACATTTACTTATATTACTGTTGTCTTTATCTTACCAATATGCCATGCTTTTTTTGATTGACATGACTTTTCAAGGAAATTCCGAGGACGGAATTTATTTTTAAGTTGTGGAGAGTTGTGAGACTCGTCTCACAGTATTGGTATTTATATACGGATACGTATTTTATACTGTATTTCGTATTTTCTTGGTTTTCAGAATGCTTTAAATTTTTTCTAAAACTATAGATTTTCTCCTTGATCGGCATACCGCCGGTATACCGGTGTATACCGACGGCATACCGACCGGACATGTTTTCTACACTTTAGATATTTTTGGTTTCTGATATTTTCGTGAATAGTATTTCGGATATTTTCATGAATAGTATTTTAGATATTTTTTATGAATAGTGTTTAGATATTTTCGTAAATAGTGTTTAGATATTTTCGTGAATAGTGTAGATGCACCCTATTATCCAATAGATAATTGGTTTTGTTTGAGTGGCCATGATTGACCTAGACTTTGACATGGATCATGATCCAACGGCTAAGATTAATTCTCCCTTATATATACCATTTCACTTTCTCTCTCCTCTCTTTTCATTCTCTTCACTCTCTCTTCATTTTTTCTTCCCTTCTCTTCCCTTGGAGCTTGCCAAGAGCTTGGCCTTGAGGTCTAGAGTGTGGTTTCGTACCCCTCTTGGTGGTGGAGTAGAAGATTAGGCTTGGAGCTTAACCTAGGCAAGTATATCTTGCCAAATTCATGAACAATATTGTTTTGTTGTCATTTTTGTTTTCCTTGGTATTAAAATGCTTAGAATTGTTCTAAACTCATTTTGTTAAGAATGTTTTCCTTGTGATTCTCATCTATATGTATGTTTCTAAATTTGGTTCGAACGAGGTTTTGATTTTCTGTTAAAATCTAATATTGACTTAGTAGAAAACTCGGTATCAAAAGTGATACTGGTGTTACCATCATGGATCTTGGTCACATATGCATATATGAGGCCCTCACCAAGCTTGTATACATAGATTTTGAGTTTGGTGGAAATCGAAACTCGTTTTGATTCCCGAGAACCTTTTTTTAGAGTATTTTGAGATATTGATCTATCAAATCTTTGAATTTGTGAAAACAAATACTCCCATGTTGTAGGCAATTAAATTTCATGCGATTTTGACTTTTGAAAATCCGAATTTTGATTTAAAACGAAGTTTTTATGGCCGAAACAAGTTTTGAGTTTTCAAGAATCAACTTTCTGTGACGGTTCGAAAAATTCGTCAAAAATCTGCAGAAATCCATCGAAAAATCCGAATTTGCACCACAAAACTTGTTGTGACACTTCGAAAAATCCGTCGGTAATTCGCAGTAATCCGTCGGATAATCCGGTTAGGCTGTTTTTGTCTGTTTTTGCCCGTTTCTGCCCGTTTTTGTCCCTTTTTGATAATTTCTTCGATTGTAATGAATTCTTAACATGATAAGATGATCTTGCATAGTTAGAGAATGATTGTACACCCTATATACACTTGACACTAGCACATGTTCAATTATTTTTTTATGAAATGTACTTAGCTTTAATTATTCTTTTCCATATGCCATGATATGTCTTTTGATAGATTCTTTCTTACAAGCTATGATAATTGTTGCCATGCCTTCTTTGCTTACTAGATAGTGGCCCATCGTGGCACACTCATGATACATGTCTTTTTTGCTTACATGACAGTGGCCTGTCATGGCGCACTCTTGATTCTAGTACATGTCTAGCTCCTTGACAGTGGCTCGTCGTAGCGCACTCTTGTCTTGATATTATCATGTCTTATTGTGGCTTGTTGTAGTGCACAATCTTGCTTGTCTTGTCCAGTCTTGCATGTCTCATGTCTAGAATGGATTCTGCGGAATGCCACACCTAGAATCTAACAAGAAAATGTTAAAGACTAAATAACTAGCTTGATTACTTAGATCATTGAGAATTTCCCAGTTACCTGTTGCCCCTTTGGTCTTGGCATTATATATATATCTTTGGGATTTGGAGCTATCTGTCATGATGAGCACTCTTCCAGCACACCGTCGAGTAGGGCACCTCTTTAGGACACATGTATCTTACTGCAGTGTGTCTGCTATACTCCTTTTCTTTTTGGCTTGGACCATTCAGGTAGTAGCAGGCAGGTGCTGGACTTGGAATTCTCAGACTTGCATTTGTTAGTAATTAGGATTGTGACAACCCTAGTTAGCTAATGTATAAAGTCGTACTCATTGCTTAGCCGTGACTATTGTATGGAGTCCAGTCTAGTCTAGTTTGTCTAGGCAGTGTCCGAATTTGTTTATTTTCAGTACATCTTTGTTTATGCTTTACTTTTGCCGATAAATGATTAGATACTAAAGTTCTGTTCAGGAGAAGGGTTACAACCCCAGTCCTTGTTTGGTTTACGGGTTGTAACTTGGGTTCCAGAATAGTTCTTAAGTCATCTAATCATTTGTTATTCTATATAGACATAACATGCTCACATGTTCCAGTTACTAACATGCTCACATGTTCCAGTTATCTAACATGCTCACATGTCCCGACTACTTAACATGCTCACATGTCTAGTTTAACTTTCATGTTCACATGCTTCCTTTTCCTTACATGTACACAGTTTACATTCTGCCACATGTCCTTTACCTTATGCTACATATTGCTTTACTCATTGTCTTTCCTATTCTCGGGATAAGTGCATTGGTAGCGCACGAGTCTCGATTTGCTTTTACTTATTTCTGTCTCTATTCGTTGCTATGAATTGCATGCTGGTTTTAGTTCATAGTTTGGCTTCCTTTGTGGTACTTGCTATTGGGGGTCTGACCCCACTAGTTTTGCATTGACCAGATCTAGTTGAGGAGTCCGAGGATCTTTCGGACCTTCCTCTCGATAGTGACCACCCGGAGCACCAGGGGACTTGAGTGGGTGTTCTTTCTCTTATCTACTCTTTTCTGTACATATTCTTTTGATGCGTTTAGCCACCGAGCACGTGTTTAGCTCGTGTTTTGGACTTGACTTTCGGCCTATGGGCTTAGACATGATGTTATATTTCTAGACTGCAGCTAGAGCTGATCATGTATTACTTAGTCTTGCTACTTCTTCATTTTGTATTACTAGCTTCATGATCATCTATATATTATAGTTTGGGACGCTTTACTATCTTATATGCATGATGATCATATTCTTGTACCTTACTTCTTGTCTGAGACTGAGATATCCAGGATCATGTGACCTAGGATTGACTGTTGGTTTGTAGCAGTGACCCCCATCTATACAGCTTATACGTTGTTTCGGAGTACTGGAGTACTTTGGTATACGTAGCTGGCCTGGTCCGTCCCTACTTGCCAGTATTCTGGTTCTGGGACGTGACACACTGGCAGTCCTAATATGAATAAGGACTGCCAGTCGTCTAGCAGCCCTGATTAAAACTATGAGGATAATTGCTGTTGATATATTTTGCACAGAGATAGACACATATTGCACACAAATAGATATTTTTTCACACGTATAGCAGACAAAAAAAAGTAAAAAACAAAAAACATATATTTGACTTCATATTTCAAAATGATATACTTTAATGTTTACAAAATGGGTCATCCATATACAAAATGTGAAAACTTCATTTCAGTCGTAGACGTATCAGTCGATTTCGACGTCGTACTGTCCAACCGGTAAGTCTCTTGGCTCATCCATCTTCAACAGTTTCCTACAATGATTGATTTGATGATCAAAAGGTTCGGTCCAGGACTTCGCTTCTCCCGGTGCTAGTTTGTTCTCCCGGATGGTTTCGGGCCGGTTCTGAACACACCACCTCGTTCACATGAAACCATCGTAGTTTGTTGTCCCGGACGATTTCGGGCCGATCTAGATATCACAAGAACTATGTTGTTTGCCCGTCCAACTTTTCGTCACCAATTTAGCGCACCTTCGCTTGATTCAAACCACGTATCGGTCCAGAATAAATGGCCTACATCGACGCCAATTGGAGCAGCTACCTCGATACCGGAAGATGATAATTCCTACAATATAACTTAAAGTTAATAAAACTAAATAAAACAACACCAAAAATGTGCAAACTGCTGCCAAAATGTAGGACTGCAGAGGGAAAGGTAGTCCTTGCAATAATTAGGACTGCCACCACTCTGGCAGTCCTTCTGGTCTAAAGGACTGCCGCGGTTTTGGCAGTCCTGTATTTAGAGGTGGACTGCCAGAGTAGTGGCAGTCCTGTGTGTCACAACCCCGAATTTCACCCGACATGAATGTTAAAATTTACTTACCAAGAGTGCATCCGAAGCAAAAATGTGTTCTTCGGACATAGCGGGACGAGAGTCTACTACATTCGATGACCCGGGTTCTTCCATGTTCCTTTTTTCTAAATTAAACACATAAATCATAATTTATATGTGAAATTACTGTTGGAAAGTCTACAAATATATTAATTAGATGACATACCCATTAACGGAAGAAGTCGATGACACTATAACTAAAATTTGCACCCAAAATCTTCACAATGGCTTGGTTGGAAGAAAATTTGGGTTAGCGTTTACAATTTTAAGACCTAGAAATTTTGAGGAGAAGAAAAGAGTAGAGGGAGAGAAGAAGATTCGTGAAATAAAATGAAGTTGGTATTTATATCATTCATTGGGCTAGCCCCAAGTAAACAATTTTGATGGCAAACTTGTAGTTTTTTCCAAAATTTTGGGATAGCTCCTAGTAATATATGTGGTGCCCTTAGAAAAACCCAAAATTTAACTTTATCCCCAATTTTATTTAGGTTTTTTCTAAGGGCACCACCCTTTTTGCTAGGGGCTAGCCCAAAAATGTTTCAAAATATTACAAGTTTGCCATCAATTTTTTTTACTTGGGACTAGCCCAAGCAAAGGAATAAATACCAACTTTTGTTTTTTTTTTCTCTCTCCTTCTACTCTTTTCTTTTCTCCCTCAACTCTTTTCTTCTCTCCCTCAACTCTAGGTCAAAGAATTTAACCCCAATTTTTTCCCCAACCTACATTTTTTCCAAATTTTTCTCTCAACTCTAGGTCATTGAATTTTATCCCAAATTTTTCTCTCAACACTAGGTCATTGACTTCTCCCATTTATTGGTAAGTCATCGAATTAATATATGTTTAATGTTTTAAACATGAATTTCACTTATAAAAAGTTTAATTATGTGTTTATTGTAAAAAATATTGAACGTATATCAACCGGGATCATCAAATATTGTATACTCTCTTTCCGCCACGTTCGAAGAACACTTTGATGCATCGGAAGCCCTCTTGGTAACTAAATTTTAACTTTTCATCGAATGAAAAATCGGGTTGTGACACAGAGGACTGTCACCTCTTTGGCAGTCCCCATCATAGATTAGGACTGCCAGAGAGGTGGCAGTCCTTCACATATGTAGGACTGCCAGGGGCCTGACAGTCCTACATATGTGAAGGAATGCCACCTCTCTGACAGTCCTAATCTATGAAACCTATTTGCTTTATGATGTTGTCTAATTGTATTAACTTTTAAGTTCTATTGTAGGACTTGAGATCTTCCAATTTTGCGGTACCTGTTCCAATTGCAGTCAATGTAGTCCATTTATTCTGGACCGATCTTTGTTTTGAATCAAGTGAGGGTGCGGTACATTGGTGTCGACGTCGAAATCGACTACTACGACGTCGAAATCGACTAAGTATGGATATATTTACAGTTTGAAGTTTGAGGAGCCAAGAGACTTACCTGCTGACCACTACGACGTCGAAATCGACTAAGTATGGATATATTTACAGTTTGACATTTTGTATATGGAGGACCACTTTTGTATACAGTGAAATATGAAGTCCACTAATCTATATTGAGTAAATTTTGTATACAGTAAAATATGAAGTTCAGTATGTTATATGTGTTTACTTGTGTGCTATCTGTGTTTATTTTTTCTACCTGTGTGCTATCTGTGTTATATGTATTTACATGTGTGTTATCTGTGTTATATGTGTTTACCTGTGTGCAAGTATGTGTGGCAAAATATACTAATTTGTTAAAGTATCCGATCCAATATCAGGACTGCCACCCCCCTGGCAGTCCTACATTCAATTAGGACTGCCAGGGTGCTGGCAGTCCTAATTGAAACTTGCTGTTTACATCAAGTATCAATTAGGACTGCCAGCACCCTGACAGTCCTAATTGAATGTAGGATTGCCAGGGGGTGGCAGTCCTATTTGTAAGTCTCTGTGATGAGACCATTCTCCGTGTAATTTAGCACGGAGAATGGCTATCCGATCCAGTATCAGGACTGCCACCCCATGGCAGTCCTACATTGAATTAGGACTGCCAGCACCCTGGCAGTCCTAATTGAATGTAGGACTGCCATGGGTGGCAGTCCTATTTGTAAGTCTCTGTGATGAGAGTTTTGAAACTCTCTATCACAGAGAGTTTCAATTATGACTACCACCCCCCTGGCAGTCCTACACAAAAGGAGGACTGCCAGGGTGCAGGCAGTCCTAATTGAAACTTGCTGTTATATAAATGGCCATTCTCCTGTGTTTTAGCACGAAGAATGGCCATTCTCCGTGTGATTTAGCACGGAGAATGGCCATTCTTTGTGTAATTTAGCACGAAAAATGGTTATCCGATCCAGTATTAGGACTGCCACCTCCCTGGCAGTCCTATATTGAATTAGGACTGCCAGGGTGCTGACAGTCCTAATTGAAACTTGTTATTACAGCAAGTATCAATTAGGACTGCCAGAACCCTGACAGTCCTAATTGAATGTAGGACTGCCAGGGGAGTGGCAGTCCTATTTGTAAGTCTATAATTTAGCACGGAGAATGGCCATTCTCCGTGTAAATTAACACGGAGAATGGTCATTCTCCTACATTTTAACACTGGGAATGGTCATTCTCCTGCGTTTTAACACTGGAATGACCATTCTCCGTGCTAAATTACACGGAGAATGGCCATTCTCCGTGTAAATTAAGACGGAGAATGGTCATTCTCCTACGTTTTAACACTGGAATGACCATTCTTCGTGCTAAATTACACAGAGAATGGCCATTCTCCGTGTAAATTAAGACGAAGAATGGTCATTCTCCTGCATTTTATGGTCAATTGAAACTTTGGAGGGCTATAACTTTTGACTGGGAGGTCGAAACGAGGCCTGGTTTGTTACAAAATGAGCGTATCTTCGAGGAGCCTGAGATTAACGGCTTTATCGTTAGACGGCCTTTCGAAATTTTAGAATCGCAAAAAAAATGATGTTTGGACCTCCGTTTTAGCACTTTTACCAAAATTTTAGAATCGCAAACAAATATTAATTCCATGACTTACAAATAGGACTGCAACCCCTGGCAGTCCTATACTTATGTAGGACTGCCAGAGTGCTGGCAGTCCTAATTGAAACTTGCTGTAACAGCAAGTTTCAATTAGGACTGCCAACACCCTGACAGTCCTCCTTTTGTGTAGGACTGCCAGGGGGTGGCAGTCCTAATTGAAACTCTCTGTGACAGAGAGTTTCAGTTTCAAACTCTCATCACATATCCTTCAAAAGTCTGTCCAACAACTTAAGTTTCCAAACAACAAATATATCCTTCAAGTTTCAAACAACAAAAATATCTTTACAAAAACATCCAGATTACATCCAACTAATGATCATTCCACATCTAACTACATATTATGCCGGGCCTTTGAACGAGACTCCCTATTATTCATGAAGGGGAACTCGATCACGTCGTCGATGCGATCAAGCTCGTTGGCGACCGCGACACTAGTGTCACTTTGGCAACCTCTCCGG
The DNA here is from genome assembly GCA_029216955.1 of Iris pallida. Classification (NCBI taxonomy): domain Eukaryota; kingdom Viridiplantae; phylum Streptophyta; class Magnoliopsida; order Asparagales; family Iridaceae; genus Iris; species Iris pallida. Next base: position 7,857,608 of record JANAVB010035616.1, on the reverse strand, counting down.
AGTGTCTGGGCCAATTCCTTCACCTTTTGAGACTGTAAATGAAAGTATAAGTGAATTAAGTCTACAAACATAGAAATCTCAGTCTAATTAGAAATACGGAACTCACCATCCTCACCAACCCAACATACAAGACGTTTTTGGAAGGAAGAGCTCCAATTGCTCCGACGGCCACGGACGCTCGACTTTGGCAACCTCTCCCACACGTTCCTTCCGCTTTGATGCGGTGGGCCGTATTCTTTTGTTAGCGGCCGGTGGACTGCAGGACAACATACAGTTATTAAATAATATAAACATAAATAGGACATGCAGTTACCCCCCACATATGAGAATCATGCAATTACCCACCCCCATATCTCATACAGTTATTGTAAAGAGGACTGTCAGGACTGTGGCAGTCCTGATTTACATTAGGAATGCCACAGGCCTGGCAGTCCTACTGTATTCAACCTGAACGGCCAAAAACGATATGCTCGTTTGTCGTGTTCTAGGGTTAGGGTTTCAAGATAAAATATGGGTTTCTTGTGTTCGAAAATTTTTTTCATGAACCATAAAGAGATTCTAAACCTAATTTATCAAATTTTTTTAGAGAATTAAAATTATTCTAGGGTTTTGAATAGAATGTACAAAATTTTTGAAAAAAATTAGGGAAGAACGTACCTAGATTCCGGTTGCTTTGACTTGCGTGTCATCTCGTCGAATCTACGAATGTTGTGGAAGAAATCTTGGTGGAGGAATTAGGAGTGGATTGGTGGAGAAGAAAGAATTATGGTTTTGGGAGCGGGAGAGGGAGAGGGAGAGGGAGAGAGTTTTTATTTTCTTTTTGTGGAGAGAGAGTGTAGAATGAGTAATTAGAAGAAATGAAGGATTTGGGGGGTTGGGCTGCCCCCAGCAAAATTTGGGTGCCCTCTAGCAAATTCTCCACCTTCTTGGGCTGCCTCCAAGTAAGGGCTGCCCCCAAGTAAAAAGGGTGGTGCCCTTAGAAAAAACCTTAAAATTTCTCTAAAATTTAGGTTATTTCTAAGGGCACCACCATATTTGCTAGGGGACAGCCCTTACTTGGGGGCAGCCCAAGCAGGTGGAGAAATTGCTAGGGGGCACCCAAAATTTACTTGGGGACAGCCCAACTCCCCAAACCCTAATTTCTTCCCTCTTCTCTTTTCTCCTCCTCCTCCTTCCTCCGGCGGCGGCGCCACCACCACTACCAGCAGCCACCGCCACCGCCGCCTCCTTCATCCTCCTCCTCCCTTCTCCAAACCCTAATTCCCTCTCCCGCCACCGTCGCGTCGATCACCGTCGCGTCGATCGCCAACTTCTCCGCCAATGGCCAAGCATCCTCCGGCCGCACAACACCTGAGCCATGCCCCGCTTCTCCGTGCGCCGACACCGGAGCTGTCGCCGCGCCTCCAGCCGCCGCGCGCGCCCTGCGATGAGCAGCCCTCCCGAGCGGTAAGAGCTTTTACTCTCATTTCTCACCTCTGATCCTCTTCTCTCATCTTTTACTCCCCTCTCATCTCCGAGGAGGACTGCCACCTTGTTGGCAGTCCTAGGACTGCCAAGTTGGCAGTCCTAACGTATGTTAGGACTGCCAACTTCCTGGCAGTCCTAGGACTGGCTTGGGCTGCCCCCAAGTAAAAAATTTGATGGCAAACTTGTAATTTTTTTGAACATTTTTGGGCTGCCCCCAAGTAAAAAGTGTGGTGCCCTTAGAAAAAACCAAAATTTATTCTTACTGTTGAAATTTTACCATGTCCAAGGAACAGTGACCCGCAAATTCTTTTTCTTTTCACGTTCTCTTCCATTCCATACCGGCTACTAGAAAAACAAAACGGACGAAGGCAGCAGCAGCTTATTAGTGCGAAACAAAGGAGAAGTAACGGGAGATCTTGATATCTCGTCCCTCTCGATCTCGGCCTCCCTCCAGATCTGACAATTCCAGAGGTCAGATCCACGGATCCATAAGCCCTAATCCCCAATTCTTCATAATCGAATCATAGTTTAGGTTTTTTATTTATTTATTTGTATGTATGTATATTGATTGCAGGAAGGATGTTGACGAAGTTCGAGACGAAGAGCAATCGCGTGAAGGGGCTGAGCTTCCACCGAAAGAGGCCCTGGATCCTGGCCAGCCTCCACAGCGGCGTCATCCAGCTATGGGACTACCGCATGGGGACTCTCATTGATCGTTTCGACGAACACGATGGGCCCGTCCGCGGCGTCCACTTCCACAATTCTCAGCCCCTCTTCGTCTCCGGAGGTTTATATTCCCCTTCCCTTCCCTTCCCTTCCTACATTCATTCATTTATCTGCTGCTACTGAGATCTACGAGAAATTATTTGGCGAGCCTTGATCCGTATCAATGACACATTGACACATTGACACATGTTCTATGTTTCCTTTCTTTAATTTAGACTTGCATGAAATAAAGAAAACATAGGCCGTGTGTCATTATAAGGATCAAGGCTCACCCTGAGCCGCGCTCACTGAATAATTTCTCGAATCTACCTGATCCAGAGTTAATGTTTTGTCAACCCCAAAGTGTCGATCCAATCACTGCTGTAAATTACAAACCAAGTTATCTAGAAGAGATTTAGCTACTGTTTCTGCCGCATCTTTCGCACGAAGAAAAAAGAGTAAAAAAAACTGATGACTACGTTGTCGTATCACCCTTCCCAGCTGCCGCCTCACCGTTAAGGGGCGTCTTGAAGTCATTTGATTTGTATGGGGCCAGTTTGGGTAGGAAATGTTACTTTGTTCGAGCCATAGCACATTGCTAGGTTATATCATTTTAACAGCATATCCCCACACAAGAAGTTTGGCATATTATGCTTGGAACATATTTCTAGGGTCTATGTAAGAACTGTAATACCTGTAGAGCTATATCTATTGATCGGCTTAACCTTGGGTCTTTGTTTTACATATATCACCTTGGAGTATCCGGCTCTGGCACTCTACATGCTGATCCTCGTTTCTGCGTTTGATAGAATTCCTCGATCCACCATCGGCTGATCACCACCGTACGTTCTATTCGGACTTACCGATGGTACCACGATCCTCTTGCTTGGGCTGACCGTTCCACGTCGGCTCTCAATCAGCTACTACTTGAATATCCCGCCCGGTTCATCACCTTATAAAATTTAAGCATATAGGGCGCTATTTTTTTTTTTTCAAACTTTCGACCTAGTTTTCCAGTTTTGTATATCTTCAAGTCATTGCCAGCTGAGCTAATGCATGTTGACATATATCACACAAACCCATATAAATAACATAAGTTCACATAAACCATCATAAGCTCTTCATTAAGATTTTATCCTTCCCTAAGAACACGAGATTCTTCATGCATCTTTTTCCCTTCCTACATTATGAAGCATCCGTCAAAGAGAAATGTAGAAATATAATAAACCCCTCAACTAATAAGTGAGAGCTTGGACTCATATATATAGAGATGTGAATGGTATATTTACATATAGATCCACACTTATTGGAATATTGCATAATATACTTAATATCTTAACATTTTCCCTCAAGCTGGAGCATAGATTCCAATCATGTCCAGCTTGTTACAAAAAAACAAAACACGAGGGCCTAAAAGAGACTTCGTAAAGATATCAGCTATCTGATTACTGGTTCTCACGTGATGAAATGTTATCACCTCCTTTTGATATTTATTGCGGACAAAGTGAATGTTGGATCTCAATATTTTTTTGTCCTTTCATGGAATACATGATTGTAGCAATATGGATAGTTGACTGGTTATCACACCACATATCTGCTGCTTCAAATCCTACTTCTTCCAGCTCCTTAGAAGATGTTGCAGATATAACACCTCTATTGTGCCATGAACAATAGCTCGGTATTCTGCTTCCGAACTCGATCATGAGACCATGCTCTGCTTCTTGCTCTTCCACGATACTAAATTTCCGCCAATAAATATCGAATAGCCAGAAGCTGACCGTCTATTCGTACGACTTCCATCCCAGTCAGCATCTATAAAGCACTCAAGATGATTATGTCCCTGATTCTCCATCCGAATTTATTTTTCCTACTTTTAGGCTAGATAGCGCAGGATTTTGAGAACTGCATACCATTGCGGAACTCATAGAGAAGCTATAAATCTACTCGCGACACTTATATCAAAGGAAATGTCTGGACGAGTCATGACTGCCAAGTAGTTGAGTTTTCTAACTATCCGATGATACTGATCAGAATTGGTCATTAGTATCCCCTCATCGGAAAGTAACTTTATCCTTGGATCTATGGGTGAGGTTGTTCCCTTAGTTTGCTTCATTCCTGCTTTAGTAAGTCAAGCACATATTTCTGCTGAGACATTACAATGCCTTGCTTTTTCCTTGTGACTTCAATTTCCAAGAAGTACTTCAACGCTCTCATATCTTTGGTCTGAAAGTGCTAATCCAAATTTTTTTAGTCCTGCAATATCCTGACTGTCGTCTCCCATAATCACAATGTCATCAACATCGACACCAAGTAGTATCCGTCCAACTGATCTCTGTAAGTGAAATACAGAATGATCCTTCTTTGATTGGTATATGCCAAACTGGGTAATGACATGTGTAAATCGACGAAACTAAGTAAGAGGTGATTGTTTGACCGTAAAGGACCTTTCGCAGAAGACATACTTTACCCTCCCTTGTAACAAACCCAGGAGGTTGTACCACATATACATCCTCTTCAAGGTCTCCATGGAAAAATTCATTCTTCACATCCAATTGAAGTAGGGGCCAGTCATAGTGGACGGCTAAGGATAGGAGCACACACACAGAGGTTATCCTGGCAACTGGGGAGAATATTTTAAATAATATTCATCGTAAGTCTGAGAGTAACGAGCTTTCATACGATCAAATGGTGTCATCCGGTTTCACTTTAATTGTGAACACCCATTTGCAACCTACCACCTTCTTACCATTAGGCAAATCCACCAAGTCCCATGTATTGTTCTTCCGAAGTGCTCGTATTTTCTCTTCCGTAGTGGCGTGCCAACCAGGATGTTTGAGTCCCTCCTCTACAGAAGGGGATCTGAATCCTATTAATAGTAGCCACCAAGGATTGTGTGACTTGCGAGCCCTTTGTAGTTGTCAACATACAAAGGATGGTCATGACATGCACGATGGGGACAAACTGGTATGTCAGGCGGTGGTAAATCGGTGGAGTTGGAGGAGGATTCTGATGACGACACCGGTTCTACAGTGGTAGGTATGTCTGGTGATGTCGGTTCGGACTGAGCTTGTGTTTGCGGGCCGTCGAATAGTAAGACTGGCTCGGTAAGGAAGGGCATCCTTACGGGGGGCTGCTATGTTTAAACTGGATACAGTAGAAAATTTTCATCTGGGTAAACTTCGGGAACATAATCATTAGTTGGAGGAAGTAGAAAAACTCGGTCTCAACAAAGGTAACATCCGAGACATAATAAAAGCGATACCTTTTCTAATCCTTAGGATAGAAAATACACTTGAGTGCCTACCCGACCGGGTAGTTAGTTAAAAAATTGAAAAAAAAGCCGACCTTTCATATCTCTGAATCGAACACTGAACCCGAGTATAACCGAGTTATGTCTCAGTCTTCTAGCCAAATGATCACTAGATTTTAGTGTTATTATTAACAAAATATGTTATGTATCTTACTAACAGAATATATATATATATATATATATATATATATATATATATATATGGGGCGGATCAAAAGACCCGCCGGCGGAGCCCCGTCCCCTGTCACCATCGGATCGGGGGGCCCGCGCGCCTGCTCGATCCAACGGTCGAGGGTGACAGGGCTCCCGATCCGGCCCCATATATATATATATATATATATATATATATATATATAAAGCCTAGTGGTAGTGGTGAGGCGTGCGGCCCGAGTGGTCAGGAGATCGATTCCCAGTGGGGACGTTCGACACAATTACCATTTCCAATATATATATATATATATATATATATATATATATATATATATATATATATATATATATATAATCCGGATCAAAAGTTCTGCCGCGGGAGCCTCACCTCCTGCACCATCGGATGTTGGCGGGGGGTGGGGGGGGGGGGGGGGGTGGGGGGCGCTCGATCCAACGGACGAGGGGCGGACAGGACTTCCGTGGGGCTCCCGATCAGGACATATATATATATATATATATATATGAAATTAGATATAATAATAAATTTTGTGTGTGTGTGTATATATATATATACAAAAAGTTGGATACAATAATAAATAGTGTCGTCCCCATACACACAATTTATTATTATATCTAATTATATATATACACACACAAAGTTGGATACAATAATAAATAGTGCCCACACCCACAATTTATTATTATATCTAACTAGCATATATGCACGTGCATTGCACGTATTTACTATTTGAAAGATGAAAAGACAGTTGTAGTCAAAATTTATTGATTCTCCAATGAATAAATGATGCTAAACAAAGTCCATTTTTCAATGCCTCATTTTTAGATACTCAATGCATTTAAGAGTTGTTGTAATTAGAATATTAAAGGACAACTCTTGTATTTACCTAGTACCCCATATTAATTTTAGTTAATCTTTTTAATTAGTAAATATAATAAAGGTTATTTTTGGAAAGAAAACTTCCACGATGAAGCTACTTTTGGCATATTATATATATATATATATATATAAATCTGCCTTGTAGACCTCTTAAATCTTTATATATACAAAGTACCTTTTTCCAAATTAATATATATATATATATATATATATATATATATATATATATATATATTATATAGTTCTCTTATTATAGTTTAATATTTATTATTGTATATAATTTACGTTTTTTTTATAAATGTAAATTTTTATAACTTTCCTATATATACACTATTTATTATACACTATATATACTAACATTTTTTTATTATAACTTTATGTAACTTTTTTTTATTATAACTTTCCTATATATATATATATATATATATATATATATAGGTTTTTTAGGGGCACCTCCACATTTACTAAGGGGCAACCCAAATTTTTTTTGAAAAAATTACAAGTTTGCCATTGGGTTTTTTTACTAGGGGGGCAGCCCAAAAAACACTATATAAGCCAGTTTGATTTTAGATTTCATCTCTCTTTCTTCCTCCCTCTACTACTTCTCTTCCTCCACTCTTTTTTTCTCCTCCTCATATAAACCTATAATTAACCCTAGCTAGGTGAAATTGTTCCCCAACCTAAAATTTTTGGTAGAATACAGTGTCAATCACTTCTCCCATTAATTTGTAAGTCGTCGAATTTATTTTTGTGTAATATTTTAAGTTGTAACCTAAATTTTACATGAGACAAGTTGAATTTTGTGTTTAATGTAGAAAAAAATAGAAAATAGAACAACCCGGACCATCAAATGCTGGATACTCTCCTCCCACAACTTCCGAAGAACACTTCGACGCATCGGAAACCCTCGTGGTAACTACACTTGAACTTTACTTCGGGTCAAAAATTGGACTTTGACACAGAGGACTGCCACAAATGTGGCAGTCCCTCACATATATAGGACTGCCAGAGATGTGGCAGTCCTATATATGTGAAGGACTGCCACATTTGTGGCAGTCCTATAAATATTAAGGACTGTCACATTTGTGGCAGTCCTCTGTGTCCAAGGAAATATGACAAGGAAATATGAAAATTTCAATTAAGACCAGAGGATAAATGTGTGACAAACAACAGAGAATATGTAAAACATCAAAGAGAACACCTAGTAATCAAGCATGTTCCTTGCAACGAAAGGATTTACAGTTAAAATTGACTCACTAGGTTGAAAAGTGAAAACATAGCAACAGAACCAAACATATAATACTACGTTAACATTTCTTTATATCTAAAATTGAAACTGAGAACTTGTAAGCTTAATGTAAAATTAAGCAAGAATTTCATTATGTCAGATATATGTTAAAGCAAAATTAAGCAAGAATTTCACTATTTATGGGTTCACCACCGTTTGTGTCTGGACATTATGATGTTACTTTCAAGTAGCAACTATATTACATTTATAACTAAATTTTAGAGAACTAAGGATTATATGTTGCAGACAGATACGCTTGAAGTGTCTCAACTTGTGACCAAGTACAGACTCCTCTATAAATAATAATACGCTTTATGTAGTTGTTTAGTTTTGACTTTTAACTTCTATTGTAGGACTTGCGATCTTTCGAGGTTGCGGTACATGCTCCAATTGCAATCGATGTAGGGCATTTATTTTGGACCGATCTTTCGTTTCAATCAAGCGACGATGCGGTACAATGGTGTCGAGAAGTTGGACGGAAAAACAAGTTGGTTCTAGTGATATCCAGATCGGCCCGAAATCGCCCGGGACGACAAAGTCTGATGGTTGGCTGTGAAAGAGGTGGTGTGTTCAGATCGCACAAGAAAGACACAGTTATCCAAAATAAAGTTCCAAGAAAGAAAGCTGGAACGAGGAAATGTGGTTGTCCATTCACGATCCAGATTAGAAAAGAAGAAGAAGGGAAGTGGTCAGTACAAGTGAAGAATGAAACCCACAATCATGAGATTTCCGAGACACTATTGGGTCATCCGTATGTCGGACGGTTGAACCCTACGGAGAAGAAGATAGCCGAATACTTGTCCATTTCCGGTGTTGCACCGAGACAAATATATTCAGTCATACGGCATGAAGATGAGAAGAACTTGTCTACGATGAGGTCAATATACAACGCCCTATCTTCTTCGAACGCTGTCCGGACCAAATCAAGAATGGCGATGCAAGAAGTGCTGAAGTTGCTTGCCGATAATCATTACGTTGAGTTCCATAGAACACATCCCAGAGTAAGGAAGTAATTTCAATCTTTTGGGCTCATCCAGATTGCACAAGTCTGGCCAGGTCTTTTGCCGACGTGTTAGTCCTTGATTGCACGTACAAGACCAACAAGTTCAAGATACCTCTCCTTCATATTGTCGGATTCACCTCTACTCGAAAAATATTCCCGATGGCATTTTGCTTCATGAAGAGTGAAAAACTTGAAGACTACACATGGCATTGGAGAAACTGAAAACACTCTATAGCGGTCATACAGAGCCGTCAGTTCTTGTGACCGACAGAGAGTATGCCCTAATTAATGCTATTCGCATTGTTTTTCCTCAAGCGGATACATTGCTATGCACTTGGCATGTCAATCGGAATATTGAAGCCCAATGTAAGTTGAAGTTTCAGAAGGAGGAAGGTAAAATTGACATGCAAAATTTTCAAGAATTCTCCAATGACTGGAATTGTGTGTGGCGAGCCTCTACGATTGACAGTTACGACGCCGCATGGTACATGTTCAAGGAAAAGTGGGAGGCGAGGGAGCCGGCATGCATTTCATACATCAAAGATACATGGCTTGAACCGCACAAAGAACACTTCGTCTTAGCATGGACGAATTTGGTGAAGCATTACGGCATGACAACTACCAACCGTGTCGAAGGAGCACACTCTGTAGTGAAGAGACAACTAAAATCATCGCTCGGCAACTTTGTCTCTGTTTGGCAAGCTATACATCTTATGGTAGACCGGACGGTGAATGAAATTAAGGCATCATTTGAGATGAGCTTAAATATAGTCAAGTATGAGCATAGAAGGAATGTACTGTTAGATGCTTTAGTTCGCGTGGTATCACACAATATGTGATGAGATTGAAAGGTCGAAGGATGTCGGGTTTGATCCCCAAGTTTGCGGGTGTGTACATCGACATACACTGGGCCTCCCTTGTGCACATCAGATTAATGAATATCGCCGTGAATCCATTCCTATTCCAGTAGAAGCAGTCGATCAACGTTGGAGGCAGTTGTCTATGATGCCTGTGGTGAAGACGGACGATGATTTCTTCTCTTTGCCACAACTGAAACTTCTCCACGCAAGGTGGTTAGCCTCAGTAGCAGCGGAGCGGCAGTCCATTGAGCTTAAAATGCAAGAAATTGCATGTCCGGTCACTACTACAATGCATGAGCCGACCGTTGTTTCCAATCCTAAAGGCAGGCCTCAAACAAGATTGACTATTTCACAGAAGAGAAGGCTGGAGTCAACTAGAAGAGATCCATCGCACTTTGAGCATGTTGAACGAAGCTTACAGCAAGCTCCGCCCGCACGGAAGGGCAAGCTTGTCATTCGCCGAAAAATGGAGAAAATGGACCGCCCAAGAGAAGATACCGTTGCAAGCCAAACACTGAGTTTGTATATTGATAAATTCCAACATGAGCTTCGCCGATACATTTGGTCTATTGTCGATGTCCCCGGTGATGGCCATTGTGGATTCCATGTGCTTGCAAGACATCTTGGTTATGATGTCAAAGACGGATGGAGACGGGTGAGGCAGGAGCTGTACGAGGAGTTAGAGACTCGTCTTCCATTCTACTCCCGTCTCCTAAGCGAAGAAACGGTTGCAAGTTTGTTGTTAAGTATCCCTTGCATCGACAGTGTTACCGGGATAGACCACTACATGTCAGTCCCGTCTGCCGGCTATTTATTTGCCAATAGGTACATGATACCTCTCGTAATTTTCTCGATGGGTATTAGAGAAACATTCTTTCCGATGTGCGCACCTCCGCCGGACCACGAACATTCTAACCTATGTACTATAGGTCACATCGGTGATCACTTCGTCATACTAAAGATGATCGGTCATTTTCCGATTCCTCCACCTTCAACAGTTTGGTACAAAAGAGCACCGGTCGAAGCCAGAGCTTGGACCACACCTTTCGATCATCAAATCGACCATTGTAAGAAGTTGTTGAAGTTTGAGAAGCCAAGAGACTTACCTGCAGACCACTGTGACGTCGAAATCGACTGAGTATCAATGTGTTATATGGAGGACCACTTTTGTATACTTTTTGGCATTTTGGTTATAGAGTACCACTTTTGTATACATTAAACTATGAAATATGAAGTCCAATATATATTTCTTACTTTTATCCATGTGTTATATGTCTTTTATCTGATATGTGATATGTTTCTTACTTTTATACATTAAACTATGAAATATGAAGTCCAATACATGTGTGTTTTGTGTGTTTTGGGTGGATATGTGATATGTTTTCCATGTTGGATATGTGATATGTTTTTTATGTTGGATATGTGATCACAGGACATTTTAGCTAGGACTGCCACACACTGGGCAGTCCTTCACAAGTGTAGGACTGCCCTGTGTGTGGCAGTCCTAGCTAAAATGTTCTGTGATTTATCACAGAACATTTCAAGTAGGACTGCCACACACTGGGCAGTCCTTCACAAGTGTTGGACTGCCCTGTGTGTGGCAGTCCTACTTAAAATGTTCTGTGATAAATCACAGAACATTTTAGCTAGGACTGCCACACAGGGCAGTCCTTCAAAAGTGTAGGACTGCCCAGTGTATGGCAGTCCTAGCTAAAATGTTCTGTGATCACATATCCAACATGAAACACATATCACATATCCACACAAATAGTGCCAACACATATCACATATCGAACATATCACATATCCACACAAATAGTGCCAACACATATCACATATCCAACATATCACATATCTAACATATCACATATCCAACATATCCAACATATCACATATCCAACATATCACATATCCAACATGAAAAACATCACATATCCAACATATCACATATCCAACATTAAAATATCACATAACCAACACATATCCAACAGAAGTATATCAACATATCCAACACACATCCAAAATAGTTTAAAAGACGGACACAAGTATTCAACATCATACAGCCAGACGTTAGACAATCATACTACATATCATGGCGGGCCTTCGAACGAGACTCCGCATTACGCATGAATGGGAACTCAACCTCGTCGTCGATGCGCTCAAGCTCGTTGGCGACCAAGGTACTAGTGTCGACCAAGACACTAGTGTCACTTTGGCAAGCGCTCCGAAGTGTCTTGGCCAGTTCCTTCGTCCTTCTAGACTGTAAATGAAAGTATAATTGAATTTAGTATACAAAAATGAAAATCTCGAACTAACTACTAATGCGGAACTCACCATCTTCACCAATGAAGCATACAAGATATTTTTCGAAGGAAGATTTCCAACAGCTACTACGGCCGCGGGACCCGGGTTTGTAGGGTTCAACAACTTGGGATGTCCGACCCGCCGGAAGTACGACATATAGTCCTTGCTGCAGTCGGCCATCTGGGTGACCGGTTGGCTCTCATCTTCCCCAAGCAGGTGCCTTTGCCACTCGGAGTAGAAGTCGGTCACCCAGTCGAAATACGCCGGTTTGTAGTTCAATGGTTGGGTCCCGCGGGGAGGTTCCAACATCTGTAATGTGCACTTCGGCACACTTTGCACGAAGCCGAACTGCCGAAGTATACGATCAGGCATGTACGGCTCCTTGATATCATAGCATGTGATCATGCCATGAAATAAAGAAACTGGTTGGATGGCACGACTCCCCTCGCGAAAATCCTGGTATGGATCCCAAAATATCTGTAGGAAAACAGTTAACAGCAAAAAAAACTTAACATGAAAAAATAAGGTTAGTCCCAATTTATTACCTCTTCTGGTACCAAATTGTCAAGTACTTCACGAATGGAAGCCAGGATTTGCCAATCTTTGGTTTCCACCTGGGCCGGCCTCCATCGAGCCACTCTAGGAAGGTGTTCAAAATAGATTGGGTTCTGGTCACCCCGCCTGAGCATCGGAAAGTGCTCGTATATCCAAGCCTATTCAATTACTAAGTTAATAGTCACAAAATATAAACAACAAAATGAAGTATACGAGATTAAATCGTTGAAAGTTTTCTTACATGTAGCAGAGTCTGGCATCCAGCAATTGTCTTAGTCCCGACACGGGATGCGATGCCGAGCTCGCGGTAAAGATAGGCGAGAATACCGCTACCCCACGATATATCGATGAAGTCATCCACGGACAATAAATTGAGCATGTACCTCGCATGTATCGAGGTTCCAGACTTGTCCGAAATGCCCACCGTTCCTAGGACGAACAACATGTAAGCACGGGCCATCGCGTCGACCAACTCATCATCATCCTCATCCAATTCCATATTCGTGAAGTGCTCCACCAGAAATGAAAGAGGAATTCCATATGATTTCTTGAAGCCTGGGAGAGTGGTAAAACTAGTTTCCTCAAGTCCAAGGTTACTTGAGACAAACTTCACGATCTTCGAGTACCATTTTGTCGATTTTTCATCTCTGTAATGTTCTTTGGTCATGGCGCGACCGGTAACTGGTAGCTCCAGTATCTGGTACACGTCGTCAAGTGTAATGGTCATCTCCCCGCATGGGAGATGAAACGTGTTGGTCTCCGGGTACCATCTCTCCACAAAGGCGGATATCAGGGCACTATCCATTGTCCTATAGGCATAATCAGTCAAATTATGCAAACCGTTCGGTACGATTTTCTCCTGGACGGCCTTCGGTAAGCTTCTAAACGGCCACGACACGGTTTTCTTCCCGTGACTCACAGCCCTAAGCATACGATATGTCCTCTGTATATCAAACAACATATAAAAACATAAAACATATGAAATACATATAGATATCATATACTAAACTGCTAGCTTACAAAAGTAATGTACATACCGGGTCCTTCCATATTGCATATGCAATATGGTTCTCAAAAGAAGCCAACATTGAGCAACCTGGCGGACGGACAGGCGGCTCAGAAGGACCGGCCTCCTCAGAAGGACCGGCCTCCTCAGATGGAGCAGAACCAGCTTGACGGGGTGGCAGGAGTTGGCTAATTGGCACGTCGTCATCATCACTGGAAGAAGGAGAAGGAGTACGAGCTCGTTGCTTCGACCGAGCTTGTGCAACCGGTGGGGGACTCCGTGTCCCAGCCCGACCTTGGCGCTCCGGTTCGGAAATTGTAATCGGACGCTCAAGAGGACGTTCCGCGCGTTCCTTCCGCTTTGACGCGGTGTGGCGTATTCTTTTTGGTGCGTCCGGAGGACTGTTACCCCTATAGAACATTGGATTGTGCGACCGTACAATTAATAACTAATGCAAACTAAAATAGAACTCTTACCCCCTATCCCCCACCCCCAGAACTGAGTACAGTAGGACTGCCAAGCATGTGGCAGTCCACATGTAAACAAGGACTGCCACAGGCCTGGCAGTCCTCTATTGAAAGAGGACTGCCAGGACTGTGGCAGTCCTTGTTTACATGTGGACTGCCACATGCTTGGCAGTCCTACTGTACTCGGCCAACAGACAAACGACTCCTAGTTTGTCGTTTTCTAGGGTTAGGGTTTTAAGAGAAATTGTGGGTTTGTCGTGTTCGAAAATGGCATTCATAAACCCTAAAGACATTCTAAACCTAAATTATCAAAAGTTTTTAGACAATTAAAACTATTCTAGGGTTTCGAATAAAATGTAGAAAATTATAGAAGAAATTAGGGAAAAAACGGACCGAGAATTCGATTTTTTCGACTTGCGTGTCATCTCGTCGAATGTGGGAGTGTTCTTCAAAGAAATTTGGTAGAGGAATTAGGATTAGAGTGGTGGAGGAGAATTTTCTATGGTTTAGGGAGAGGGAGAGAGAGCTCTTCTTCTTTTTCTTTTGGAGGAGAGAGAGAGGAAATGATGAAATGAATAGGAAATTTGAGTTAGGGGGGTTGGGCTGCCCCCTAGTAAAATTTGGGCTGCCCCCTAGTAGAATCTCCACCAAATGGGCTGCCCCCTAAGTAAGGGCTGCCCCTTAGTAATTGTGGAGGTGCCCCTAAAAAAAACCATATATATATATATATATATATATATATATATATATATATATATATATTAACCAATCGATCGTGTCATATATTCATATAATAGGCGCAAAATGCCAAAGCCAGTACATGTAAGATCATGACAAAAAAGAAAGAGGGTGGGGGAGCAAAATGAAACACTCGCTCGAAAGCCTAATACCTCCCACAGACCATAACCTCAGCTGTTCAGGGTGTTCCAGAAGCCGTCTTTGACGTGCTTGCAAAGTCTGTTAACCTTGTAAATCTGTCTATTGACCTCGAAAATCAATTGGGTAGAGTTGTACCGATGACCTTCATATCTATATTTATTACGGTTCTTCCAAATGATCCAAGTGATGGCGGTTGCAACGATCTGGTGGCCGTGGGAGACTTTATCCCAGGTGGCTAAGAAATCGTTAAAGCCCCCAATGTCTGTGGACGGGAGGCCGGATGACGAGAACCTAAGCCAGACTTCGGACGCCAGGTCGCCCGATGAGAGGATGTGATCTGCTGTTTCAGGCTGACGCTCCACACAACAATGGCAGGCTGACGCTAAACTGAAGCCTAAGGTGGTGAAGGCGTCGTCGGTGGGGAGTTTCTTGCGTGAAGCTTTCTAAAGCAAAATGGACCACTTAATCGGAATACTTAATCGGAATGCAAGACTGTCAGAAATGAGCGATGATAGGGGAGGCCAATCCTGGCCTGCGAGCCGCACGACGGGCCGATGGGAGGGAGAAGGAGCCATTAGCCGTCAACGACCACCTTAGGGAGTCAAGATCCAGCCCGACCACCACTCCGGATGCTGCTAAAGAAATTGTTGCCTCCTCACCGAGCCACTCATGCACTCTCCTAGTTCCAATCTCCGTTGTTAGCCCACAGGTCTCTGATAGCGCTGGAGATGGGGACACCCGAAGAAGGTTGAAAAAGGTCGTTCCCTGACTACCGTTCGAAGAAAAGAGACGATTCGTCCGATCCCAACCGGAGACGAATCAAGGGTTCGGCGAGCTACCGACCGGTAAGCAAGCGTCGCCAAGAAGCGGAGGATTTGCTATTGGAGGTGGCAATAGAGGGATGAGAGTGCTTGAAGTATCTGGCCTTCATAAATCACGTCCAAGGGGAGCGATTCTCACGGAGCTTCCACCACATGTTCATCGCGCAGGCATCTACAATGTGAGCCAACCTGCAGAACTCGAGACCTCCTTCGGATGTGGGTCTAGCCATAGAGTCCCAGTTGGTCCAGTGGTGCTTATCCTTGCCGTCGCAGTGGCCCCAGAAGAAGTTAGCGAAGAGCATTTCAATGGTGGATAGGACCTTCTTGGGGGGGGGGGGGGGGGGAGGGGGCGCATGCGGATAGAGTGTAAATCGGGATGGAAGAAAGGACGTGCTCGATCAGAATCGTCTTTTCGCCGGGTGATAAGGTAGCGTTGTACCATCCCTCGATCTTCTTCCTGATTTTACCCACTAAATCATTATAAAGGCCCGAGTTCGATCTGTCGTACACCAGCGGGCACCCTAAGTATGAAAAAGGGGTACGAAACAGAGAAGGAAGTGATGTTGGTTAACAGGGAGGTGTGGCCTCTGTCAACGGAGTGGTGGACGTATATAACACTCTTGTGAGGGTTGATACGCTGGCCGGAACATCGGGTGTATCTCTGCAACGTGTTGTGGACCACCTCCACGGACCCAGCGTCACCGGAAGAGAAGATCAGGATGTCGTCAGCTTAAGCCAGGTGGGTGATGATCGGGCAACCGCTAGCGGTGTGGAAGTGCTGAAAACGGGGGGTACCAGCCATCTTGTTAAGATTCCTGCTCAGCGCTTCAGCGGCGATAGTGAAGATCGTGGACGATAATGGGTCTCCCTGTTTGACACCGCGAGTCGATTTGAAGAAGCCATCAGCTTATATATATATATATATATATATATATATATATATATATATAAAAAAAAAATATATATATATATATATATATATATATACTAACAATTTTTATTATTGTGTAACGTTTTTGACATTTTTCTAATATATAAATTCCTATATATACACTATTTATTATTGAGGGTAAAAGACAGAATAAAAGAATAGCTGATTAAACAAAACAGAGGACAAAGGAGTAGTTGACACCTATAGAAATTCACTTGGCCAAATAAATTAATTGGGACATGATTTACATATTTGAATTCAGTTATTGATCTCTCTTTTTGCATAATTTGACGACTAATTTATGCGATTCTTCATGCCTTTTGCTTTATTAGAAAAAACGAATGTTACGAGTTCTAATAAAGCAAAGGACATGAAGAATCATATAAATTCAATTGTCAAATTATGCAAAAAGAGACATCAATAATTGAATTCAAACATGTAAATCTTGTCCCAATGAATTTGTCTAGCCAAGTGGATTTCTGTAGGAGTTCTAGTTTTTTTTATTATTGTCCTAATGTAAATCTTGTATGTAACATTTTTTATTATTGTATGTAACGTTTTTTTATTATTTTATGTAACATTTTTCATAAGTGCAATATTATTGTATGCAACTTTTTGTATTATTCTATATAACAATTTTTATAAGTGTAATATTATTTGTATATAACATTTTTTGTAACATTTGTAGGATAACATAATGGTGCAAAAAAGTCGTTATGGATGCTGATAATTAACCATTTTAGAATTAACCTTTAGTGATATATTTTTATTTATTTTCCTATCTGTATGCTTTATGTAGTTCGTATCTATTGTAAAACAAATAGTATTCATGAAATTTAAATGAAGGGATAGGCAAGTAAATCTTATAGCTAACTTTATTTTGGCATATTATGAAACAAAATAATTGGTGCCATGAGTCGCATTGTAACGGTTTGTAACTATGCATAAAACTAAAATTCTGAATATAATTAAATCCAGTGTTCTAAAATTCGCTATACGGAGGAGGGACGCCTAGCGCCTAGGCTGCCTAGGCGTTGAACATAAATCATTTTTTCTAGTGTTATATTATAATGAAGCACACTTAATAAAAAAACCATTAACAAATATTCTATCATTATCATGGTTTATGAAAACATTATTTTATAACAAAACATACTTAATAAAGAAGCAATATATCCATAATACAAATTTAAAATTTCAATGTTCTAAATCCAAATTAAATCTTAAAATCCAAACAACATATCCACAATACAACTAAGCATAAAAAACATTAACAAATCTTAAAATTCGAACAGCCGCACAGAGCCAAACAGGACTATACAACCGCTCAAACCAATAGAACATAGGGTTTCGATTGCCTAGGTAGCCGGACATGCCAATTTTTAGAACATTGATTAAGATCTTTACATTTTTTTATAGAAATTAAAAAAAAAAATTCACACAAGTATAATTATGGGTCTTGTGACTCTTGTCTCATCCTGCCATTTGCATTGTTTCTAATCTCTTGAGACTTGAGTATTACGGGTATCTTGTGCCTCTCTCTATGCGCCTTAATTCGTCAAAATTGAAACCTATAGAATAGTGTAAGATTCAATTAGTAAGAATATAATGAGATAGTAAAATTGTAAAAACATGTAAAGGAAGAAAACTTATGCGTCGCAGATAAACCAATCAACAAGGGTGGCTATTGTTTCATTCAATTATAATAAAAAAACAGAAAAAATACCTAAATAATGCATAAATACGTAAACTATTTTTTTCTTCTAAATTTTTACTAATTTATTAGTAATTATTTAATATTACTGATACTGTCGATACCAAAAAATCCGATACTGCAATAGTGTCAATACTGATACTCATACAAAATGTTCCAATACCGATACTTTGAACCTTGATATTTCCATCTCTATATTGCTTCATCAAAGTCAGTATTCCATTGCCACCACAAATTTGCAGCTCAAGTATCCATCTTTAATTGTTACATCACCTACTTCATCCAATCAAGTCTTTTATTATTTTGGGGTTAGATAGTAGTTTACTTTACAGGTAAGTTACTTTTATATATATATATATATATATATATATATATATATATATATATATATATATATGGAAGAAGGTTTTTTTTATTCTAGCCCGAAGGCCTACAAACCCAGCTCGAACCTTACAAACTCAGCCCAAAGGCTACATCCATATCAAAAGGCTATATCATAGCCCGAAGGCCTCCTCCATCTGCATCACATTGCACACGTTCCTGGACTGCACCACACCTATCCAAACCGCATCTCGTCCGCTTCAGGCTGTACCGTACTCGCCTCACTTTAATTCTCACATCAAATAATTTAAAGTACTTCCCCAGTTGCTCGAACCTGCAACCTCTGGGGGGAATATGCCTTACTCTAACCACTTGAGCTAGAGGTCCTTGGCTTATGTGTGTGTGTGTATATATATACTAGTAATATGTACGTGCGAAAAAAATGTTAAAAAATAAATATAAATTTATTATAAAAACTATCATTTCTAGGATTCAAACTCAAGCAATCAAGAAAAATGTCTCCCAAAGGCTGTTAGTGAGAATGCAGCCAGTCTCTGGATAAGGCTTGAGTTAGAAATAACTAAACAACTACCTAAACAAAATACCTAAGACAATTTCTTTCATCTTTTCTCAGTTGATGCCACCTCTAACATCCTACAAATATACTTATTTCTTGTCCTATCTTCTAATGTATTGCCATTATCCATCTTAATATTCTCATTTCTGCTACACTTGTTTTCATGATATGTTGTTTTTAATTGTCCAAGACTATGATCCATAAAAATGACTAGTCTGATAGCTGTCTTATAGATTTTTTTTTCTTTCAACTTTAAGATATATTCCGATCACAAAGTGCTCCAAAAGCACTATTTCATTTTTAAAATCCCATTTTTATATCATACTAAATATTGATCATAAATAGAAAAATGTATTACTCATTGGTATCTATTGTCCATCTATATGTACTCTCATATCATTTAGTGTCTTTTAGTTTAAGTTACATTTCATATACTATGTTTTTGTTCTAATTTAGAATCCTTAGATTCTAAAGTTTCTCTCCACACTTCTGTTTTAGGATCTAATGCTTCTCTAAATTCATTGACCAAAACAATATCATCAACAAATATCGTACACCATGGAACCTCCTCTATATGCCTTGTAATTTCTTCCTTAACTAGTATCAAAAGGTAAGGACTTAATGTTGAACTAGTTAACGTAATAGGAAATAGTTTAATGCCTCCTTCAATAGCTCGCACGGTCGTTATAACTCTACAATGCATATCCTTAATAGTCTCAATATAGCTCCGATGAATTTGTTCTCTCCAAATTCACCATATTATCTCCCTAGAATATATGCATCGACATAATCCAATCCTTCTCCTATTAAAATAGGGTCGACTATGGAGTATAAGAACGCTCGACATAAGTTTGACAAAGTTTCTAGGACTGGATGTTGACCCGACATCAACCCTCTATGTTGGTGCCAAATTCCTAGCCATGCCATAAAAGGGCTGTTAAGTGTTATATTAGAACTATTAGTTAAGTGGGCTTTAGTCCCACATTGCTTAGAACAATAGGAGAGGGGGTAGCCTCTCCTATATATATATATGTGTAGTCTCTCACCATTAATAAAATCATCCTATTATTTTCAACTCTACATGGTATCAGAGCCATAACCCATCCACCCCTCTCCCTCTCTACAAAGAAAAAAACCTAACCCTAACCTAGCGCCCCCCTTCTACCGCCCCCTCTCTACTGCTGCTGCCATCTTCTGTCAGCCCCCCTCTCCGCCCCACTGTTAGCCGCCCCCCTCCTTCCCGGTGCCCCCTCTCTGCATGGCTCAAGTACAAAACCCTAACCCTAACTGTCACGCCCCAGAACCAGAATACTGGAGAGCGGGGGCAGACATAGCCAGCTACGTATAACGGAATGGAATCCACACCGCTATACGGTCACGGCTGTCTAGATATGTGAGGGTTTCACTACAATCCATCAGTCTCTTAAGGTCATAAAATAGCCTATTGTCTCAATCTCAACCAACTAATAATAATCACAAGATATCAGATCTCCAAATATACAATTGTAAGGCGTCCCAAACATTACATATCCAGATGATCATGAAGCTAGTCGTTACAAAATGTGAGGACTAGCAAGAGTTCAGTCATACATGATCAACCCCCGGGGCTTGTCAATCATGTTACAGCCCGTAGGCAGACAGTAAGTACAATCGAGCTAACACTTGCTCGTCGGCTAAACGCCTCAAAAGAATAATTTACAATATTACAGTGGGAGAACAAAAAGAAACCCACTCGATGCCCTGGTTACGCCTGGTGACCACCATCGGGCTGGAAAGCAGGGAGATCCTTTGGTGCTGCTCCGGTATCTGGCCATACAAAACCAGCTGGGTCAGACCCCAGAAAGAGCAAGTGCCACAAAGGAAGCTTCATTTAAGAACTAAAGCCAGCAATTAGCACAATAATATAATTACATAATAAGAGACAGTAATTTAAGAAAAGCATGATAGGTAATTATAAAAGACAATCTTGCATAGAATCACTAAAAGACGGGACATATGGAAAAGCATGCCAGGATGATATACGATGAGATAACCATGGGACTATTCAGATAGTTAGGTTACAACCCGTAAACCAAACAAGGACCGGGGTTGTAACCCTTCGTCTGAACGGAACTTGGTTTCTCTCACCATTTATCGGCAAGATAAATATAAGAAATCAGGTCAAGTAACAATCTGGAGTGACAATCATTATAGTGACAATCTGGAGTGACAATCATTTAATCATTCTGGTACAATCTTTCAATCAATCACTTCTAGATAATACTATACAGGACTAGACCCATCCAAGCAATCACGGCCAATCATAGCCTACGGCTTTCTACATTAACTAACTAGGGTTATCACAATCCTAGTTACTAGCAAGATGCAATGAGATGCTCCATGTAGTCACAGGCCCTGCAGCTATCCAGGTTATCCAGGCAATCATTATAGTGACAATCTAGAGAGTATAATGCATTAGAGTGACAATAGAGTTCAATCATTTAAAGTGACAATCAAGAGTGCCCCACATAACAGTGGGCTGGAAATGTGTCCTACTCGTCGGCAGGCTACAAGTCCAAACATTTGTGGCCGGGATAACGGGATCGCCTGTAACTGGGGAACATCTCTTCATGACTAGTGAATTATACTAATTATTAACCTTAGTCAATTTCAGTAGGTACTCCTGACCGTGGTACTCAGGAGTCCCCTCCTAGACATGATGCAAGACAGGACTGGATTATTTGTACAAGCACAATCGCCCACGGTGTCATGATTAATTAAACAGGTCATGTCATGTCAGGTAGCCGTCGCAACAGCTATTCGAGATAATCATGCCAGGTTATCATGCTAAGTGTACTTTGTCAGGAGTGCACCACGACGGGCCACTATCAGGTCATGTCAGGCTATTATGTCAGGAGTGCACCACTACGGGTCACTATCGCGTCATGCTCAATTATCAATTCCAAACATATTAAGTAAATTCATGATTATCAAGTTCAGGACAAAAGGCGTAAGGATATAAAATGGATGTTAAATATCTAATAAAATATCAATATACAGGGCTATAGAAGATCAAGGGTAATCAGGCTACGCTCAAGCCAGGCTATGCTCAGTCAGCATACGCTCAGGTCTGCGTACCAAAGGATCCATACACTTCCAATGGGGAGCGTACGCAAGGGTCAGCGTACACAAGGGCACACTCAAGCTACAGGTCAGCGTACGCTCAAGCTAGCGTACGCTCAAGCTAGCGTACGCTCAAGACTGCGTACGCTCGAGCTAGCGTACGAAAGGGGCCAGCGTACGCCTTGCTCGCTTAAGCTAGCGTACCAAGGCACGCGTACGCTCAAGCTAGCGTACCAAGGCACGCGTACGCTCAAGCTAGCGTACGCTCAAGACACACTGCCAACGGGCAGCGTATTAAGGTGAGCGTACGCTCACCAAAGAGCAGCGTACGAAGGCTAGCGTACGCTCACTAAACAGCAGCGTACGAAGGCTAGCGTACGCTCGCTAAAGAGCAGCGTACGACTCAGCGGCGTATGCTAAAAAGCTAGCTCACTGTTCACTGTCTTCTCCAAATGGCAAGAACAGCAAGAACTCTAAGGTTAAATCTAAGCTTCAATTGTCCAGATCTTGGTCAAAATAAGTCCAAATCCAACTTTTCAAAGGTCAAAATTGAGTAGAATAAAATTCTCTACAGCATGGAACCCTCAAAGCTTGAAAACAAAGAAGTTTGATGGATCAAAACCACCAAAATCCGAAAATAAGCAATTTCTAGATCTACGAAAATTAAAGCTTTAAAATAGAAAATGACAAGTTCTAGTGTGTCTTAGAAACATGAGGAAAAGCTAATGGAACAATAAAAATGGGTTCTCTTGTGGAAGCAAGTTGCACTTGCCTAGACCTCTCCCTCCTCTCTCTGGTAGGTGAAAGAAATAAATTTGGAAGAAGAAGAGAAGTTATGAAGAGAGAGAATGAAGGAATGGATTAATAAAGGGGGTTGGTGGTGGTAGGTAGGGGGTTCACCATATAAAACCAAACCCAAACCAAACCCACACAACCGAACCGAACCAAGCCGAACCAACCCAGGAATAAACCAAGCCCAAATAAACCAATGAACCATTAAAGCCAATTAAACTATCAATACCAATAAAACCATGCCAATGCAAAATAAACCAAGATAACTAACCATGAATAAATAAAATATGGGTCCAAAACACGTATACGTACACTAAATACGTATCACGAATTTGGGACATTATACTAACCTTTTCCCCTTTCCACCTGCCGCCGTCCAACCACTCCAAACCCTAACCTAGTTTTAAAAAAAAATTGGGATTCTCAGAGGATAAACGTATGGTTGTTTGCTGGAACATCTGACTCTCAATGATCAATTCGAAAATTTAACAAAGAGCAAACATATGGTTTGTTTTGTATGAATCTTTGTTTCTTTCCTTGACCCTAGGATCTAACAGAGATTAACTTGGGTTATTTCTCTGTCTTGGCTTGTGATCCGCACTCTCTGCCTCATATGCGCACGTGTCGGTTCTGGCTACGTTTTTAGTGCATTGGCAGAGTTGATGTGATTATCCAGTTGGAAAGATCAAATCGACAGTTGAATCAGGAATCCTGAAAGATGACAGACACTACGACGAATAGCAGTGCTACAGACACTAATATCAGCAATACACTAGCAGGACCAACAGGCACTAGCACGACAATTTTCTCAATTCGACTTGTCGATCGACGGTTGGAAGGAACAGAGGGCTACTCGACATGGAGAAAGAAGGTCGAGAAGACGCTTCGAGAAATGCGGTTGTCCAACCATCTGACTGACAACCCTCCAGCAGAAGATGATCCCATATTTGAGCAATGGAAAACAGATTATAGTCGACTGTTTATACAGTTGATGAATTCAATGGAACCATCGGTGGAAGACATGGTTCAAAATATGGACTCCGTGAAGGAGTTATGGGAGGTACTGGCAGCGGCGTTTGATGGAAAACACGATTTGTCTCGTATCTATGACTCGGTCGTTGGTGTATACCAGTGTTCTAAAAGTCGGTTTTAGGCGGCGCCTAGGCGCGCCGCCTAGGCGCGCCGCCTAGGCGTTAGGCGGTCACCCACTGCCCAATATTTGGCCGGAGGCGGCTCGTAGGCATTTGGGAGAAAAAGGCTGTTCTAGGCGGCCGCCTAGGCGGATCGAGGCAGCCAGGTGGCCGCCTACGAGCAGGCGCTCGGAGAAGAAGGCGGCCGCTTGGGGAGATTTTTGAAAAAAAAATCAAGTTAAAAAACCCATACCCGTTAACCCGACCCGTATGTTTACATACCTAATGCAGCAACAGCATCATCATTCAGCAGCAGCAGCATTATTCAGCAGCAGCAGAGGAGAAAAAGAAGTAGCGGCAGCACCACCAACGAGAGCCAGGTAACCTCCTCCAGTCCTCCTCCTGCTCCTCCTCCTCCTCCTCCTCCTTCTTCTTCTTCTTCTTCTTCAGCCGATTCTTCCCTCTCTTTATTTTGCTGCCAGCAGCCAGATGCTTCTGTTGCTTCCTTTTTTTTTTCCTCTTCAGTTGCTTCTGCTGCCAGCTTGAGAAATATATAGTGATTAGTGAGTGAGTCAGTCATGAAAAAGGGTTGATCGGAAAAAAAAATACACTGTGGCACTTAATTTAATATGTGAGACATGGAATCATGAATCTGAGTCACATGGCACTTAATTTAATAAGACACAGACACTTAGTTTAATATGTTTTAACTTGTTTAATATGTGAGACACACACTCAAGGGTGGGTGGTAGAGGGTGGTGATGATGATGAAGATAATAGTAGACCACACTCAGGACTTTCTTGGGCAATGGTTGTACAAGCATCGGGTGCGGACGACTATTTACAACCTAGAAGAAGTAGTAGAAATGCCGTGCCAGAACAAGAAGTTGAATCGGATGATGGTACCGAAGATGGAGGAGATGAGGATATTGCGTGTGAATCTGATGATCCTTCTACACCTTTTGTTGACTATGAAAATGAAGAAGTGGGATCCGTGCCGACGGACACTTAGTGGAAAGAGATGGGATATTGTTATTTTGTATTGTTATTGCTATCTTTTGTTAGTGTTAACTATTTGAATTATGTTTGAAACTTTGAACTTCTAGTCTTGTCCTATGAATTTGACTATGTTTAGTTATTATGAGAGGCTTTGAATTTGGGGTCTAATTTTTTACTTAAGCATATTTTTAATTTATATATATATATATTCTTTTAACTATGCGCCGACCGCCTAATATTAGAAAGCCGCCTAGGCGCTAGGCGGTGGGTGGCCGCCCGCCTACCGCCTAGCGCCTTTTACAACCTTGGTGTATACGGAGCAAATCAGGGAGACAAATCTCACAAAGACCATTTTCGGACATTTAAGGCTATGTCTGATGAGATCGACCGCGTATTACCACTTACGTCGGATATTAATGAAGCAAGGGCTCAACGTGAGCAACTTCATGTTATGGCTTATCTTGTCTCTCTCCGTCCTGATGCGGACTCCGTTCGCTCTCAGATTATTGCTGGATCTGAAGTTCCATCCCTGTTGGAAGCACACTATCTTGTCCTTCGGACAGCCAAAGTCGTTGAGACCACTCCGGGTGATACTCTTGCTGATCGTTTTGCTCTCGGTGCCGCACGTACGGGATTCCTTGGTGGTCATGGTGGCCGACGTGGTGTCCGAAATGCTGGTCGCGATGGGAGACGTGGCAATGGCGGTCGTGATGGAGGAAGATCGCGCACATGCTTTAATTGTGGACAGCTTGGCCATTTCTACTGGCAATGCACTAAATTACCTGCTGCTAATATCACAACTGATGCTCCTGATGATGGTGTCCGATCAGTTCATATGACTTCAGACTCATATACAGAGTTCCTTGATTTCCAGGCTCAATGTCGTGGTGAATCTTACACGTCTGGCTCCATAGCCGGATATTCAGCAGAATGCATAGTAAAGTCCAAGCAGTTGGTTATTGACTCTGGTGCGTCTGCTTACATGACTGGTGACGTAGGTATAATATATAATTATGACATTGTCCGTCGTGTTTCTGGCATTACTGTTGCCAATGGAGGTTCATTGACAGTCCGAGGACGTAGAAGTGTCAGTCTTTCTTCTGGGTTGTCGCTCAATTCTGTGTTGCTTACACCTGGGTTTCCGTTCAGTTTAATTTCAATTAGTCAAATTACTCGTGAACTGCATTGCTCGGTTATATTTTTTCTGATGGTTGTGTTTTTCAGGACCTGAAAACTGGAAAGACTATCGGTAAGGGGCATGTGGCTGGAGGCTTGTACCTGTTTGACGCACCTTTTTCTGTTGTCTGTGCCGGCGTAAAATTTGATCCTTTCAAGTTACATTGTCAGTTAGGCCATCCATCAACTCAAGCTCTCAAAAAATGTACCATTCTTTAGAAATTCCTGCTTCATTTCATTGTGAACCATGTAGTTTGGCTAAGCATCACCGGGTTCCCTATCCAGTGAGTCAAAATAAAATTGCTTCCGCTCCTTTCGAGTTGGTGCATTCTGATGTATGGGGACCTTGTCCGGTTGAATCAATAATGGGTTTTAAGTACTTTGTTATATTTGTTGATGATTACTCACGTGTCACTTTTGTTTATCTGATAAAAAATCGTTCTGAATTGTTTAACATTTGGTACAATTTTTATGTCGAAATAAAAACGCAATTTGGTGTTCCAATCAAAAAATTTTCGTAGTGGCAAAGGCCGTGAGTATTTATCTCGTGATCTCGATAGTCATTTGGCCCGTAATGGCATCATCCACCAAACTTCTTGTGCATACACACCACAACAGAATGGTGTGGCCGAGCGCAAGAATCGCCATCTCTTGGAAACAATACGTGCTCTTATGTTTCAACCACGTACTCCCAAGAGATTTTGGTCGGATGCGGTTCTTACTGCTTGTTACCTTATTAACCGCACGCCATCGGCAGTTTTCAAATGGTAACACTCTCTTCTCTCGGTTCTTTTCTGGACGAGAGCCATTTCCTCTGCCTCTCAAAATCTTTGACTGCTTATGCTATGTTCGGGATATCCGACCAATTCTTTCTAAATTAGATTCTAAGACAATACAATATATTTTCCTTGGGTATCCTAAAGATCAGAAAGGGTATCGGTGTTATTCTCCTGTCCTAAAGAGATACTTTTTCACTCGGGATGTTACCTTTGTCGAAACCGAATTTCCTCCACTCCCACAATCAACAGGTCCGGCTCCCCTAGTCTATCCAGAAGAAGATTTTTTGTTATTTCCTGGTCAAACACAACAGCCCCCCGTACGAGTGCCTTTCCTTACCGAGCCAGTTCCCCAGGCCGATGGTTCGCATACACCGATTCAGTCAGTGCCGACATCACCCACACAAACATCGTCGTTGCTGTCCACAGAGTCATCCTCCTCTGGCTCCAATGAGTTGCCTCCACCTGTTCCACCAGCAACTCCACCGGTTCCGCCAGCGGCTTCGGCTATTCTGTCTCCAGATTGTCCTCGTCGTGCCTGTCGTGATCATCCCTTGTATGTTAACAGCTACAAAGGACTTACCAGTCACACTCAGTCTCTGGTGACTACTATTGATAAGAGTCAGATTCCCAAGACCGCTGAGGAGGGTCTCAAACATCCCGGTTGACGTGCTGCTATGAACGAGGAGGTAAAAGCTCTCATGGAAAACCACATTTGGGACTTGGTCGATTTACCTGCTGGTAAACAGGCAGTAGGTTGCAAATGGGTTTTCACAATCAAGGTGAAACCAGATGGCTCTCTTGATCACCTAAAGGCTCGTCTGGTGGCCAAAGGATATTCTCAAACCTATGGTGAGGATTACTTCGAGACCTTCTCTCCTGTTGCTAAAATGACGTCTGTTCGTGTCTTCATGGCCTTGGCTGTTCGCTATGACTGGTCGTTGCTTCAACTGGATATCAAGAATACTTTCCTCTACGGGGATCTTGATTAAGAGGTATATGTGATGCAACCTCCTGGGTTCGTTGCAAGGGAGGGTAAAGTGTGTCATCTGAGGAAGGACCTCTATGGTCTGAAACAATCATCACGTGCGTGGTTTGGTCGATTTACACATGTGGTTACTCAGTTTGGTTTGTGTCAATCAAAGAAGGATCATTCCGTATTCTACCGACAGACATCAGCTGGAAGGATATTACTTGGTGTCTATGTTGATGACATTGTAATCACATGAGACGGCAGTCAGGGTATTGCAGGCCTCAAGAAGTTTCTGGGAGAATAATTTCAAACCAAGGATATGAGATCCTTGAACTATTTCTTGGGTATTGAGGTCACACGGAGTAAGCGGAATATTGTAATGTCTCAGAGAAAGTATGTGCTGGACATACTAAATGATGCATGCATGATGCAAGCCAAGGGAGCAACCTCACCTATGGATCCAGGGGCAAAGTTACTTCCAGACAAAGGGGTCCTGATGACCAATCCAGATCAGTATCGTCAAGTAGTTGGAAAACTCAACTACTTGGTGGTCACGACTCATCCGGACATTTCTTTCGCAGTGAGTGTTGCAAGTAGATTTATGGCGTCTCCAAGAGTTCCACACTGACAGGCAGTTTTCAGAATTCTCTGTTATCTAGTCAAGAATCCAGGAAAAGGAATTCAAATAGAGAATAATGGACACACTCGTATTGAATGTTTTACTGATGCTGACTGGAGAGCAAGTCTGACAGATAGACGATTTACATCTGGCTACTCAGTATTTATTGCCGGAAATCTAGTGTCATGGAAGAGCAAAAAACAAAGTGTGATAGCACGCTCAAGCTCAGAAGCAGAATATCGAGCTATTTCTCATGGCACATCAGAGGTATTATATATGAAGCATCTCTTACAAGAACTGGGAGAAGACGCAGGATCTCAAGCGGCAGATCTATGGTGTGATAACCAATCTGCTATTTATATTGCCATCAACCCAGTATTTCATGAACGGACGAAGCATATTGAAATTGATATCCACTTTGTTCGTGATGAGTATACAAATGGAGTGATAAAATTTCAACATGTAACGACCGGCGACCAGATAGCTGATATCTTCACAAAGCCTCTTTTGGGTCCTCGTGTTCAATTTCTATATAACAAGCTGGACATGATTGACATCTATGCTCCAGCTTGAGGGAGGGTATTAAGTGTTATATTAGAACTATTAGTTAAGTGGGCTTTAGTCCCACATTGTTTAGAACAATAGGAGAGGGGCTAGCCTCTCCTATATATATATGTAGTCTCTCATCATTAATAGAATCATCCTATTATTTCCAACTCTACAAGGGCCATGCCATGAAGTCTAGGAGGCTAGCTGACATGTAGGTAGACATACCTTTTGGCAATATAGTTTTAGCTAATGCAACCAAGGAGCACCCTCCAAGTTTCCCAAGACTATAAAAGGGTTTGAAGAAAGAGGTAAAATGAGATAATTTTCTACAGGAAATTGCATTCATCTCTATGACACAAGCGAAAAGGAATGCATATTCTATATATATGTGTGTGTGTGTGTATATATATATAAGGTTAAGTATCCTATTTCTGTGACCTTCACATTTACATGAGAGGCCCTACGTTCAAGCTGTTAAGACAGTGACGGCCTAAGGAGGCAAGATGATAAGGATCAAAAGGCCTAGTTCAGAGCCTGAAGACGGCGGAGTAGGGATCTCTTAGGTGTGTAGTAGGTAATTTAAGACGAGCTCGTAGTTTATGATTGGGACTATGTTGTGGTTCTGGGCTCAAATTCTATGCAATTCTTGTTGTGAGCATTCCCACTTCTACGTCATCCATCTCCACTATCCTATCCGCTTTTTCATGGCCCATCCATACTAGTGAGTTAGTTCTGCCGGGGTCTTATCTATCCATCTATCTTCCACTTCAGAACCAATCTCTCCTACTGAAAACCAAAACAAACTTGACAACCCACCTTCTGCTTTGATCGGAACGAGTAACGCTGAGCACTAACTGAACCCATAAACTGATTGATAGACTTTTATGCCCCAACCGGGACCCTCCTCAGGGCGCACTACGAGTGGGAAAACGAAAAGATATTTCTGAGAGGCGTCAGACTTCCTCCGGGCAAGCATACGTAAGTCTGAAACTTCCAACATCAACTACACTGAAGAAGTGTTCAATCAAGAAACAACTTTGTGTCTTCTAACCACATAGATCAAGACTAAATACTTTAAAATTTAAAATATAAAAGGTAAGAAGGACAATGATTTAAAAATACTTTACATGAGGAGCCAAGGAGGGACACACTATTGGAGAGAAAAAGATTGTCAAAAAAAGGAGAGTAAGAGATGGAGGGAGAAAAACTTACAGAGGATGGAAAAATCCATGGAGAATTAGAAGTTAGTCGTTATTGCCTGGGTCCTTGGACCTTGGTAGAGAATAAGAAAGAAATCAAAGGGAGTTAGTGAGAGAAGGGGTGACAGTGATGGTGTTGAGAAAATCATATGGTACACTCAGTTGTTAGTACATGCCTTAATTAATATTTAATATATACTAGAATCTTTTTGAGAATGAGTTGAAATCATTTTATCTAATTGCGTCCGACATAACATCTAGTGTCGTACCTATACAAGGAGATTTGCATTTTGAACAAATAAAACAAAGTCCAAAAGCATGCCATCTAAAGCTTGCAATCTCATAGCAAAGATTTTCTTGGAATATGCAACTTTTGCCAATTTTCATTTATATTCTTAAATCATTAATGTGCTAATTATGACTTAACATACAATCCACATTTAGGATTAGGTTTTAAGGGATATGTTATTTGTTGATGATATATTGTTAGTAGACAAGACTGGATATGGTTGAAGTTTAAAATAGAAGCGTGAATAAGCTTTAGAATCTAAATGTTCTACAATTAGTAATGAAGAAACCGGAAAAGGGTGTCGGAATGCTAGTAGGCTCTCACTAATGTTGGGTCTGGAGGGTCAATATATAACACAACCATATCCCCAAAATATAGAGGCAGTTTTCACTACTTTCAGTCTCGAACCCCCATCCTCCACGATGCAAACAACAAGCCTCGTGTCGCCCTCTAGTACAATGAAAGCAAAATATATGAAGTGTAGCTTTAGGAAAACATGCCATAATCTTAATCCAAGCCTTCTTCCATTAGAATGAATGGGATTGATTATGGAGCATAAGAAAGCTTCATACAAGATTTGACAAATTTTTATGACCGGCTGTCTACTTGACATCAATCCTTTATGTTGGTGCCAAATTACTAGCTAAGGTAGCTTATGAGCAAGAGAGGGTTATGCCATAAAGCATAGGTGGCGAGTTGCCAGGTAGGTATACCTACCTTTTGAACTGCAGTTCATGAAACTAATGATCACCCATCAAGTTTTCCTAGACTATGAAAAGTCTTGTCGAAGAGGTAAGATGATATAGTTTGCTATAGGGAAGTGCATTCATCTATATGACACATTACGCCAAGGAGTGAAGGAATGACAATCCCAAAAGCTCTAGTAAAACATATAAATGTACTAAAGATTTCAAAGAAATGGAGTACATATTTATGCCAAAAAGTTCGTCAGTGCTTCTTTTTCGGTATATAGGATCAGTGCCATGACGTTGGGATTGGGAAGGATGTTCATAAAATTTAAACATAACGGTTGAACCACTGCTTAAGAGTGTTTTGTGATTGTAGGATATCCTTGAAATTGAAGATAGAATTCCATAAGACAGCAATTGAAACTAGTTATGTTTATGTGTCTGAGAGTTAAGAATGGCATGTCCAAAAGATGAGTGTTAATGCATTAAGGGATATATAAGAAATGAGTTCATCAATGGAAATATGGAGGTGGTGTCCAGAGGATTAGAAAATCTTTTGAGATGGTTAGGTAAGACCAATAAATGCACTTGTAAGAAGTCCTAGGATGTTAGTTATACGAGCTGCTGGTCCAGGGGAGATCTAAGAGAACTTGGATTGAGGTGGCAAAAATAAATAACTTTTGCTAATGTGGCATGGTGCTTAACAGAGTTGAATGGAAATTGACTTTCTAATGTCAGTGAGGAGACGATTTTAACAGAGCTGAATGGAAGATAGGTTAGATGAAGATTCATGTGGTTGACCCCAAAAACTTCGAATAAAGGCTTAGTGATTGTTGTTGTATTCTTAAATCATTACTCATCTTCTTATGGTATGGATATCTTTTCTTTTACATAGATAAATAATCATGAACTTTTTGATGATGGATTCAGTTGTACTCTTAAGGCGATCAATATCTTTTTCTTTTAAGATATTTCATGTGATAATTAGCATTTTGATGAGCTACTTGATATTTAAACATTTAACTTACGACGGTCAGGTAGGGCATTGTCTTCTTGTGATGCTCTTCCATATCAAGATCAGGGAGCTAGGTAACAGAACATAATTAACAAGTGACAAAGGGAATGAATTGTATAGGTGATGCAAATTAGAATGAACAGGACATATATACCATATTCTCATCCCTCATTATAGACTAATTACTTCTACAATTTCTTATAATGCCGCCCTTCAACTTCTTATAATGCTGCACTTAGTGAGCATACAGATTATATCAACTAATTCATTACAGATGCGTGTACTTCAAATATTTTTCAGTTCGTTAAATCGAAAACTTTAGCTACTATATTTTAGCTTTTGTTTCTTTTCATTTATTTGAACGTTTCTTTTGAATTGTTGATATAATCTGATCAGGGAGCTAGGTAACAGAACATAATTAACAAGTGACAGGGAATGAATTGTATAGGTGATGCAAATTAGAATGAACAGGACATATATACCATATTCTCATCCCTCATTATAGACTAATTACTTCTACAATTTCTTATAATGCCGCCCTTACTTCAACTTCTTATAATGCTGCACTTAGTGAGCATACAGATTATATCAACTAATTCATTACAGATGCATGTACTACAAATATTTTTCAGTTCGTTAAATCGAAAACTTTAGCTACTATATTTTAGCTTTTGTTTCTTTTCATTTATTTGAACGTTTCTTTTGAATTGTATGTTAATATTTAGCCTACAAGATGCATGTTAAAATTTAGTACATAATAAAACAGCAACCACTATCTTGGTTGTAGAGTCTCCACTCGGTTAACATGTGCATGTCAAAGAAAAATGCTAGGGGATGAGAGCTGCATTATCAATTACTTGTTTTTCGGCATTTGTTTTTTTCTTTTTGAATATTAGAATCAAACCCAAAATATAAACTGAAATTGGCATATCAAACTCTAGGTGGTGGCACAAAACCATCACTGATATTTGAGTTAGGGTCTTATGGCTTATTCAAGCACCTACTGTGGAACTGTTATCATTTATTGGAAACGTATCCAGAACAAAAAGTAGTAATTTATTTGTCAATGTAAAGTGTACACATTAGAATTATAACCTTATGACAATTTTGATTCCTTGTTTTGCAGGAGATGACTACAAGATAAAGGTATGGAATTACAAAACACATCGGTGCCTATTCACTCTTCTTGGGCACCTTGATTACATTCGCACTGTCCAATTCCATGATGAGTATCCTTGGATCGTTAGTGCAAGCGATGACCAAACCATTAGAATCTGGAATTGGCAGTCTCGTACCTGCATTTCTGTGTTAACTGGGCACAATCATTACGTCATGTGTGCATCCTTCCATCCTAAGGAGGATCTTCTTGTTTCGGCTTCCCTAGATCAGACAGTCCGTGTATGGGACATTGGCGCACTGAGGAAGAAGACTGTATCTCCTGCTGATGATATTTTGCGTCTTAGCCAGATGAACTCAGATTTGTTTGGGGGAGTTGATGCAGTTGTGAAGTATGTCTTGGAAGGCCATGACCGTGGAGTCAACTGGGCTTCGTTTCATCCTAGCCTGCCTCTTATTGTATCTGGTGCAGATGATCGTCAATTGAAACTATGGCGAATGAATGGTAAACTGGATTTTTCATTATAATTGTTGTGTTACCAGTATTCTTAAATTGATGCTACTTTTGATTATATAGAAACAAAGTTATTTGGAAAACAATGTGTAGAAGTGTGGAACTTTATGAGTGAAACTACGTATTAACAACATAGGTAGAGGTCTGTGTTATTATTTTCAAAACTGTGTGTGCGGAAGTTTGAGGGAAACTATGTATTATCAAGACATTTGGAGGTCTTTGTGTCTATCATCTAATGGTGATATTTGGCAATGGCTAGTTGACATGACAATTTTGGCCATGTTTGGCAACCCAAATCTAATAACCGAATAAAGTGACATGATTGGTGTAATCAGTTAATATTTAGATCCCACTTTCTTCACTTTTTCTCCCATTCTGGATCTCATATTAGGTCTAAAGTTGTTCTTTTCCATTTAATAAAGATTACACATACACGATCTTCCTATGTGATATTGTTATATTTTTGTGTATCTTGAGTAATAATTGGTCCTATATTATTGCTCAGATATAAACATTACATGCATTATATATCACTTGATGAATTAGGTAATTTAATATGGACACGAGAGTTTAATTACTAGTTATTATATTGTGTGCATAGTTGCACTGTTATTCCAAAGTTCATTGCATCTTTCTCAATATTGCATATGCTCATATGCTTTTACTGTATAAACATAATGGCATGGGAGTTTAATGGAACATTGTTTTGTTGTGTAAATGTTTGTAATACTACACTAGTACATTCATCTATCAAAGTTACTTCTCATATATATATTTGATTTATACACACCCAGACACTAGGTACATGCATGTATTATGCATATGAAGTTGTCAAGGTTTGATTTTCCTCAGGTTTGAATCAACAATTATTATATCCTTTTAAGATTTTTTACAGAAATCAGAAATCAAATTGAACTCTAGGGAGGAAATTAAAGAGTTGTGCTAGATATGTGAATAAGAAAAAACTTATAAGGTTACAAGGGATTGCTAGAGCTGTTATTAGATGAGGAGCTATAACCTTTAATTTATAATATTAAGAGAAGATAACAAACTTGAAATTCAGGTCTAGATAGATGCATGTGATTCCCACATTTTAGAGTGGCATACTAGTCTGTATTATACATTAGAGAGAACGATATGTTATATGGGATTGTCATTTCCTTCACTCTTTGGCTTAATGTGCCCTAAAGATGACATGAATTCTCTATAGTAAATTGTTTCATCTTACCTCTTTGTGTAGACTCTTTATAGTCCATTGGACTTGGAGGGTGCTCCATGGTTGCATGAGCTTAAACAGTGTATCCAAAAGGTAGGTCTACCTACCTGACTACTGGCTACCTAGGGTTATGCCATGACTCTCATGCTAATAGCTATCTTGGCTAGGAAATTGACACTGGCGTAGAGGGTTGCCGTCAGGATGATAGCCGGTCGCAAGAACTTCATCAAATCTTTTATGGAGCTTTCTTATACTTCATAGCCAGCCCCATTCTCATGGGAGAGACTTAATGATGATGATGAGAGATCGATATGTTATCTACTTCAGAGTACATTAAAAAATGACTCAACAAATAAGGTCACACGTTTCCTTTTATTTGCTTCTGGGAGTATTTATAGGGATAATCAATTAGAAACATGAAAATCCTCGCTTTTCGGGATGATGGGTCTACTACTTGGATGATTTGAATCATATGCCTTGATCCTATGTATCATAAACCGCATGGGGATTGAATTCAAATGAATTTGAAGATATTTACTTATTACTCGAGCAAAAAGGAAGAGTATCTACAATCTTATGGTAGTTCAGTTTTTTCTTTTTTTCTTTTTTCTTTTGAATCACTTGATGCTTAGTAAGAATATTCAAAGCTCATAATTTCTGCTCTAGTGACAACTACATACTGATGTGCATATTTGTATCTTTCACTGAATTGTCTTTTTCGTATACTGATATTACTGAGTAAGTTGCAGTGCAAAGAAATTAGTGACTCATTAGCCTGGCAACTCCGTCAACCGAGGTCTAGTCACTCCTCATCAGCATACCCACTGGTTTCTTTTCCTCTTGCACCATAATACCTACAAGAACATAGCATCCTAAAATGCTCACAATAGCACTGTACGTGAAACCTGATTGTACAGGAATTTAACAATCTGACTTGCTAACTGTATAATGATCAACCTAAGCAACAAATATAGTTTACTCAACATTAAACTTGCATATTGTAGGGCTATCTGCATACATGATGTGATTTTATATTAGATAAACACCTTGTTGCAATAGCTTGTTTGGTTTTGGGTCGTCTTTCCTTCGCTCTTTGGCGTAATGTGTCATAGAGATGAATGCAATTCCCTATAGCAAATTGTATCATCTTACCTCTTCGTCTAGATACTTTATAGTCTAGGGGAGTTGGAGGGTGCTCTTTGCTTGCATGAGCTTAAATTGCAATCCAAAGGGCAGGCCTACCTACCTGCCAATTGATCATCTAGGTTGTATGACATGATCCTCTCATGCTCATAGCTTACCTTGACTAGAAATTTGGCACCAACATAGAGGGTTGACGTCAAGTCGGCAGCCGGTCATAAACTTTGCCAAACCTTGTATGGAGCTTTCTTATGCTCCATAGTCGATCCCATTTGGATGGGAGAAGGCTTGAATGATAATGATGATGATGATATAGCTTGTTTGGTTCATCTATTAATTTGCATATTTTGTTTGGTTCCGATGAAATAGCAATTTTGTTGGCATCGTGTTCTTTTCAGCTATATGATGCATAATGAAGAAGAATTTGAACTGCTTTTCTTCTTTCAAGAATGTTGGATGTAATTTTTTTTTTTTCACGAGGAATGGGGTGTATTTAAGCAATTTTACTTGTTCTCCAGATACAAAAGCTTGGGAAGTGGACACATTAAGAGGGCATATGAATAATATATCGTGTGTGATGTTCCATTCAAAGCAGGACATAATTGTGTCCAACTCCGAGGACAAAAGCATTCGCATCTGGGATGCAACAAAACGTACCGGCATCCAGACGTTCCGTCGGGAGCATGATCGTTTCTGGATTCTCGCAGCACATCCAGAAATGAATCTCCTTGCTGCTGGCCATGACAGTGGTATGATTGTCTTCAAGCTTGAGAGGGAACGACCTGCTTTCTCGATTAGTGGGGACACACTGTACTATGTCAAAGATCGTTTCTTGCGTTTCTTTGAATTCTCATCTCAAAAGGATAATCAAGTAGTTTCAATCAGAAGGCCTGGTTCTGTCAGCTTGAACCAGGGACCCAGGTCACTATCCTACAGCCCCACTGAGAATGCTGTCCTGATCTGTTCAGATGCTGATGGTGGATCCTATGAACTTTATATTGTTCCTAAGGACACTTCTGGAAGAGGAGATTTCATTCAGGATGCCAAGAAAGGTGCTGGTGGGTCAGCAGTTTTTGTAGCTCGCAATAGATTTGCAGTGCTTGACAAGAGTAGCAATCAGGCACTGGTCAAGAACCTTAAGAATGAGATTGTGAAGAAGAGTGTGCTACCTATCGCGACTGACGCAATATTTTATGCTGGAACTGGTAGTTTATTGTGCAGGGCTGAGGACAAAGTAGTTATCTTTGATCTCCAGCAGAGAATTATTCTTGGGGAACTTCAGACCCTTTCTGTCAAGTACATAGTCTGGTCCAGTGATATGGAGACTGTTGCATTGCTTAGCAAACACACTATAGTTATTACTGACAAAAAACTTGTACATCGATGCACACTTCATGAGACTATTCGAGTGAAAAGTGGTGCTTGGGACGAGAATGGCGTCTTCATCTATACAACGTTAAACCACATGAAATACTGCCTTCCTAATGGGGATAGCGGAATTATTAGAACTCTTGATATTCCCATATATCTAACAAAGGTTTCTGGGAGCAATATCTATTGCTTGGACCGCGACGGGAAGTGCAGGGTTATATCAATAGATGCTACAGAGTATATCTTTAAGCTTTCTCTTCTACGGAAGAGATATGATCATGTCATGAGTATGATCAGGAGTTCGCAGCTCTGTGGACAGGCTGTGATTGCTTATCTGCAGCAGAAAGGGTTCCCAGAAGTTGCTCTTCATTTTGTCAAGGATGAGAGAACTCGTTTCAACCTGGCCCTTGATAGTGGCAATATACAGATCGCTGTGGCTGCTGCAAAGGAGATTGACGAAAAGGACCACTGGTATAGGTTGGGGATTGAGGCCCTTCGACAGGGAAATACCAGTATCGTTGAGTTTGCGTACCAGAGGACAAAGAACTTTGAGAGGCTTTCTTTCCTATATCTTGTAACAGGAAATAAGGATAAGCTGGCCAAGATGCTCAGGATTGCTGAAATGAAGAACGATGTCATGGGTCAGTTCCATAATGCGATGTATCATGGTGACATTGAGGAACGTGTAAAGATCTTGGAGAATGCTGGCCATTTGCCTCTGGCCTATGTCACTGCTTCCACTCATGGGCTAACAGAAGTTGCGGATAGGCTAGCTGCTGAGTTGGAACAGAAAGGTATTGTTCCTACAGTCCCCCAAGGAAGAACACGGTCTCTTTTATTGCCACCTGCTCCTCTCATGTGCAGTGGGGACTGGCCATTGTTGAGGGTTATGAGGGGCATCTTTGAAGGTGGACTAGACACTGTAGGACGGGCAGGAAATGAAGAGGAAGAAGATGCTACGGGTGGTGATTGGGCTGATGAGGATCTAGATATTGTTGATGTTGACGGTATTGATGCAGAAATTGTAGCAGAAGTTGGAGATGCTGTGGCGCATGGAGAGAATGACGAGGAAGGAGGGTGGGATCTTGAAGATTTGGAGCTACCGCCAGACGTTGACACTCCAAAGGCTGCCAGTAATGCCCGTGCTCTATTTGTGGCCCCGACCCCTGGAATGCCTGTGAGCCAAATTTGGATCCAAAAGTCATCTTTTGCTGCTGAGCATGCTGCAGCTGGAAACTTTGATACTGCAATCCGCCTTCTTGGCCGTCAACTAGGCATCAAGAACTTCACTCCTTTGAAACCAATGTTTAAGGATCTACACATGGGCAGTCACACCTTTTTGCGTGCGTTTGCTTCAGCACCGGAGCTATCCATTGCCGTCGAGAAAGGATGGAGCGAGTATGCGAGTCCTAATGTGAGAGGCCCACCTGCTCTTGTGTTCAATTTTGCACAATTGGAGGAGAAGCTTAAGGGTGCTTACAGGGCCACGACAGAAGGCAAGTTCCCAGACGCCTTACGGATGTTCCTCAGTGTCTTGCATACAATCCCCCTTATTGTAGTAGATTCAAGGAGAGAGGTAGATGAAGTCAAGGAATTGATTGAAATAGCCAAAGAGTATGCGCTGGGTCTAAAGATTGAGATCAAAAGAAAGGAAACCAGGGACAATATGGTTCGGCAACAAGAGCTGGCAGCATACTTCACAAACTGCAAGCTTCAGAAGATTCACATGAGGTTGGCACTCATGAGTGCTATGAATATATGCTACAAAGGAGGAAGTCACTCTACAGCTGCAAATTTTGCGAGAATGCTTCTAGAGAACAACCTTCCCGAGGCCCAGGCTGAGAAGGTGAGGAAAGTGCTGGCTGCTTGTGGTGACAAGACCGACGGAAAACAGCTGAACTATGATTTTAGGAATCCCTTTGTGGTTTGTGGGGCGACTTTTGTTCCTATCTACCGCGGGCAGAAAGATGTGGCATGCCCTTATTGTGGGGCGCGATTCACGCAGTCCATTGAAGGACAGATCTGTGCTGTTTGTGAGCTTGCAGTGGTGGGTTCTGACGCTTCTGGTTTGCTGTGCTCTCCTTCACAGAAGAGATGAGACAGCAGTAATCATATATAGTTTGCAACTTTTTTTTGTGTTTGTTATGAATTCATTTGCTATAATGTTGCCTGAACCTCCTTGTGTTTTAAGACCGATAAATAGGAATTATTGTCTGAGATTTATTTGGTTGTTTGCCCTGTAGGTATTTTGTGAGAACAGTTCATTTGCACAGAAATGAGTTGGGAGTTGTTTTGGTTTTCCATCTATTTTTAGAGATTAAAAGTGTGCATTTATTATACACGTTTAGTGTAATGCATCATTGATCTTTCCGTTTTGGTGGTTATGTGGGATTGGTATATAAAACAGATTAATTTTCATAGTAACAGTTTGTTTTCCTGATTTGGATGGTCCAGTGTACTTGGGGAAAGGGACGAGTTCACCTTTTTACAAGTTGCAAATATAGGATGGAACTAGAAAGTTCTCTCTTTCCTAGTTATTAAGATATGATTATATATATATATATATATATATATATATATATATATATATATATATATATATATATATATATCAACTATGTCTCAATCCACATATAGATAAATAAGACAAGAATGAATGATATGTCATATAGTCGGCCGCCTATAAAACACATGTTCGAGCAAACTCGAGAATAACATAAGTTCGCAAAACTACGCTAATGAGCAAGATACAGCAAGAAAGGAAATAGAAAGCACCAGAAAATTATAAACTAACATTATAAGCGATACCTGAATCCTGTAGCAAAAATTATACCATCACCTGTCTATACTTTAAGCTCAGCAACAACCTGGAGAGATCACCAGGTCCTCAGAGGGACGCAACAAGATACAAAATAATAAGCTACAATATGAACTGAAATAAATACAAGAAATAAACTAGGTAAACTATCAATCTATGTGAATGTATGTTGAAGACGACTTGGGCCGTATGGATAGGTAAGGGAGTAGCATTAGCTACTTGTCTGTGGCTGCTGTCGGATATATCCACTAGTATAGCCTATAACATGACACACTGAGGCTTATGGGTATTGTCTGTCCCATACGCCTACTAATAGTCTTCCCCTCCAATGTCTTGCTCAAATTACATCCATGACTCGGGCAATCCACATCTCTATGCAAGTCACTAATTAGACTCAATCTAATCAATATATGAACTGTCACAATCAATATATGAACCTCACATGAACCGTTCGTACTGATGATCAGTCAAATACGTAAGTCCATGCCAACACTATGTAAACTCACTCACTGTGCCGTGTATGATACGTGACAAAGCATAGAAGTTATTTAGAAACAACTTCAGACAATCCGGGTACGTCTCCTACACACGTACGTCAAACACACGTACACGAACATTGATAACCACATCGATGGCACCCAAGTCATACTTGGACACACTCTACTAACACATCTTTTTCTAGCACAACAACAAGCCATATATTTAAACAGTACAAGAAAAGTAGCAATGTATCTTGCCTGAATTTTCAGCAAAAGAATAAAGTATCGGTTCGTCTCCAACCTCCGTAGACAAGTTATCAGAACTCCTAGAAAATATAAATAAACTAAATAAATATCACCATAATACTTACCATATATATACTTACCTTATTTAGACTAAACTAGTCACAAAATAGTCAACTAGTCTATACTATTTATAGGTACAATAATCTATATATGGCAACCTATTATATAATATTATACTTTTAAATTTTATAAAATATCATAATAAATGCTGA
Source organism: Iris pallida (assembly GCA_029216955.1). Lineage (NCBI taxonomy): Eukaryota > Viridiplantae > Streptophyta > Magnoliopsida > Asparagales > Iridaceae > Iris > Iris pallida. The sequence goes on along the minus strand of JANAVB010035616.1, from coordinate 7,815,872 downwards.
ATATATTTTATATAAATATCTTTTTAGAAAAATACACTAAATCACTATATTAAAGTATCAACACAACATGCCACATAGAATTTCAATTCAGAAGCGAAAAATCATGAAAAAATATGGAAAATATTTATTCGAGAAAAAATAAGAGTAATTAGGGTTAAATATGTTTTTTTATCTACATTTATTAGATTTATATCATATTTAATTTCTACGAAAGTTTGGAGTAAAAAAGATTGATTTTGAGAGCTGTGTGGGTGTCCAAAATTTGATAGAAGCAAAGCGATAGCATAACATCATAATTTTTTTGCAAATATTCATAAACAATGATTGTAGATGGTAGATATAGATTTTAGGGACCTTAACAAGGTTTCGTTTGAGATCAAACGGGGTTCGAAGTCATCGGGAAAGTCTCCACACCAAAATTTGTCAATTCTGGACATGTTTCGGTGTAACGGACGCCACGGTGAAACAAAATGGAAAGATGTGAGTTAGCGATTGACATGAAATAAGACATGTAGGGCTATCCAATAAACTTGGTTTGAGGCAAAATAGATGAGAAAAATTATTTTTAACCTATTTTACAAGCCACCAACCTGCTGCTGAATTTCAAAGCGAAACAATGAGTTTTCAGTGTCTTCAAAGGCTTGGATCTCTCTCCGAAGGCAATATGGTGCTCCCGAGAGTTGCTACGATGGAAGAGAAATTAAAGAGGGGGTGCAGGAGTGCTGGTGGATGGCTTGGAAGTCGACAAAAAGTGGTGATGAAGGTGGCGACCTTGGGGGGTTATATGCCGTCGGCCAAGTGTAGGAGGTGTTGGCTTGGAGAGGAAAAGTGGGTGGCCAAAGAAGGGATATATATATATATATATATATATATATATATATATATATATATATATATATATATATATATATATATATATATATATATATTATTTTTTATTTTTATTTTTATTTATTATTTATATATATATATATATATATATATATATATATATATATATATATATATATATATATATATATATAATTTTAATATATATATATATATATATATATATATATATATATATATATATATATATATATATATATAAGGGTTTGTTCTCCTTTGATTTATGGAAATATAGGTTTTGGTTTGAATAGATTTGAAGTTTATTTGGTCTTCTAATCAACCAATTTAAATTGGAGTAGAAAAGGGTTTTCATATTTGAATAAGATGTTTGACTTTGCCCAAAGTAGTGGAGTTTTGAGCACATGGCTGCTCTTAATTGATTTAAATTAATTTAATAGTGTTCTACCATGAGTTGGCACCGTAGAGTGGTCCCCACTAAGTTAGGTTGGCTAGGGTTAAGCCCCGAAATAATTTTCAAGAGAAATAAACACCGAAATGACTAGAAACGAGTCTTATGTGCCATATGCAAATAAGTAGCTTATGGAAACTCAATTGAATGGGACACCATAGACATGTGTGTAGTAGGCTCAAAATAGGTCAAACTCATATACTAGGTCTGTCATTACCACTTTTCCAAATAGGGATAGTTTTGTCATTTCATATTTATGTTATATTGTGAATATTTATTTATTAATATTGTGTTAGTTATTACGGTTAGTGGCTAGCCTAATTGTTAGACTTGTGTTAGTGAACCGGTTAGCCTAGACACTTGATTAGAGTCCAATAATTAGCATGACATGACTCATGAACCAACTCATTTGATTAGGCCAATTAGACTCATTAGTCATGACTAATTAATTAGAATAGAGATTAGACTATTTACCAAAATAGGTCCAAACCTTTCCATACAATTAATTAGCCACATGACAACATTTAGAGGGCTAAATGGACATTTTAGATTGGCTAAACCTGGCTTTTCATGGCCAACCAAGTAGGGGGGCCCATTCATTCCATTCTATTTCCATAGTCGCATTCCTTTCCAATTTGGTGTTCTTTCCCGTTTGGAACCATTTCTCCACTAATCTCTCTCAAATCTCACTCATTCTCTCATCCTTTCCTTTCATTCTCTATACTAAAAATGAGCCTAGAAGCTTGGAGACTAGGAGCACAAGAAGAGGAGTCCATTTGCTAGGACCTACGTGTCCGGATCATGTTCATTTAGTTTTTTATTGGAAATTCATCTCCCAATAGGTATACATCTTATTTTTCTCTCTATTTAGACCCTATTTGTGTTATTGAACCCTTAGGAATTTACCCATAGACTAGGACTACCCATAGGAAGAGTTTTGAGACTAATGAATCTCTATTTGAAAGCTATATTAGTTTTTGTGCTATTTTTGGGAGAATTTTGAAAATGATGCACCAAGTATTTGTCATTAGGTTTGTTAGATTTATGTGTATATTTGGTTGTGTGTGTTTAGATTTGTGTCTACAAATGGATGCGTGTAGGGCATGTCATATTACACTAGGACACAGAGTCAATTTGGGATATTTTACTCCTCCTACACCTGCATGGAGGTTTTTAGCCCTATTTCTTTGCATAGGGTGTAGCTCCCTGCAGGGAGTTTGGTTGCCAGCACACAGGCATCATGTGTGTGTTTGGCCAGTACAACCGTGCATTGTGCACAGAAAATAGGGGAGAGAGGGTCTGCACAGGATGTTGGGCTGTACATAAGTGCATAGGCCAGTGCACAAAGCTTGGGTTCTAGTGTGTGTGTGTTTGTGATGCTTGTGTGAGTATGGGACACACACATGTGTGTTAGTGAGATGTGAGTGAGTGTTGTGTGTGCAAGTGTGGCCCAGGCATTGGGCTAGCGCACATGGGTAGAGTGTAAAGTGTGATAGTGTGTTGAGTGTAGAAGAGTGTCCCTATGACAGTAGTAGAGTGTGTGTTGTGTCAATGTGAGATGTGAGTGTGTGAGGGTGTCATTTGAGTGTAAGGTAATGTAGTGCGTGTGTAGGTAATAAGAGTAGATTACCTGTGTGTAGTAGGGTATTAAGTAGGTAATAGAAAATTGCCTATGTAAGAGAGTATGGGTATTAAGTTAGGTAATGTGTAAAGGAAAATAGAGTAAAAATGCTAGGTAACCTAGGTAATAGGGTAATAAGTTACCTATGGGTAGGTAACATATGTATAGGATATTACATATATGTAGGTAATGTGTGTAGGGTATTACTAGATACACTATGTGTATCCCAAAATAGGTAATTACTTAGGAAAAGCTTAGTGTAGTTAGTTTACCTTGGTATGGCAAGGTATTGACCAAGAAGCCTAGGTTTGACCAGATTTGACCAAAGTTGACCTAATATGACCACGAAGACCTAATATTAATCTTGGTGTTCGTTGTTGAATTTCATTTTTGGTGATCGTTGTTGAATTTCATCATTAGAGTTCATTGTTGACTTTGATTTTATATCAGATGAATTTTATGGACTAAGTTAATGTATTTTCTGATGACATATTTGATGAGGACAGTGCGAAAGATAAATGTCTGCCTTGGTTATGGAGTCTAGAGTTTATTGCAACCATACTAGTTGGTGTGGCGAAGACATAGAGCCTGACTCTGGATATACTTATATTTGTTATGGAATTTAGAATTTCTCCCAGCCATACCGGTTGGCGTGGTGAGAATTCTAGATAACATGATTATAGAAGTATATATCTCAGTCATGGACTCTATCGTTTATCGCAGCTATGCTTACTGGCATGGCGAGGGTTATGGGTAACATGATTACGGATATACATATATGATTATCGGATTGTATCTTAAATTAGTTCTTAATATATCATTTCTGTCATTCAATTTTTGTTATAATAGAATTTATTTTTATCACCTTATTAGCTCAGGATATAGATATCTATAGTTCCTCTAGTCCAGTTCCTTATAGGTTTTCATTCTATTACTTCTGAAGTTCCTTGGACAATGTAGTAGCTTGGTAGCTTGCAAATAGGTTTGTGTCTTTGAGTATCAGTGTTGGTTGGTATAGGGGTATTGCTTTCATAGATAGATCAATCAAGGCTGAGATTATAGGAGTATCAAGGATATTATATGTGAAATTACTTGGTGGAAATTTTGATTAATAACAAGAAGGATATTGAGAATTTAAATTTGACGATGTTAGAATCATAGCAAGTACCAGGATTTCTTTAGTGATGGATGAGGTAAATTGATAAATGATCATAAGGATTGACCCATGCGAAAATGTGATTGCATAAGTGTCACTCCCGTTTTCCGTTATATGTATTTTTTCAGGATACGTATACGGATTTCTGACAATTGTCAGGTGGCCCGTATTTTGACTTATCTTGCTTAGCTTAGCCTTGGTTTAAATCTTGACTTGATTGGTTCAACATGACTTGGCTTGGCTTGGCTTGGGTTGGTTTATATTGGGTTGAGATGAGAGGGGTTGCTATATAAGTCAACTTCTTCTCTCTCCTCCATTATTTGCATTTACTTCTTCATCTTCTTCATTTACTCCTCCCACCTACCAAGCCTAGGCAAGTGCAACTTGCTTCATGGTGGATCTCAAGTTTTATTGTTCCATTCTCTTCCTTACTTGATTCTAAGCCTCTTTAGAACTTGACATTTTTGGATTTGATGGATGGATTCTTGTAGATCTAAGTTTGCAACTTTTCGGTTTTTCTTGGTTTTGATCTCTAAAACTTGGTTATTTTCAAAATCTAATGGTTCTATGTTGTAGGAAATTCAATTCTATCCAATTTTGGCTTTTGAACCGCTTAATTTCGACTTCGGATGAGAAAGTTATGCCATTTTAGTTCATGGGTTCAACCAAGCATTTTTATGCTGGTTGGAGAAGATGAACAGTGCCGCAACCTGGCTAGTGCCGCAACCTGGCTAGTGTCGTAACCTGGTACTGCCGCAACCTGGCAAGTGCCGCAACCTGGCAAGTTTCGTAACCTGGCTAGTGCCGCAACCTGGCAAGTGCCGCAACTTGGCTAGTGTCGCAACCTGGCTAGTACCGCAACCTGGCTAGTGCCGCAACCTGGCTAGTGCCGTAACCTGGCAAGTGCCGCAACCTGGCAAGTGCCGCAACCTGGCTAGTGCCGCAACCTGGCAAGTGCCCAACCTGGCTAGTGCCGCAACCTGGCAAGTGCTGCAACCTGGCTAGTGCCGCAACCTGGCAAGTACCACAACTTGGCTAGTGCCGCAACCTGGCAAGTGCCGCAACCTGGCTAGTGCCGCAACCTGGCAGTGCCGCAACCTGGCAGTGCCGCAACCTGGCAGTGCCACAACCTAGCTTGGCACAACCTGGCTTGGCGCACTCTTGACAAGTAAGAAGTACACTTGATATGACATGTAAAATCTTGATAGTGGTCCGTCGAGGCGCACTCCTGACAAGTAATCTTGACAAGTAACAAGTAACTTGACAAGTAACAAGTAACTTGACATGATAATTCTTGATGGTGGTCCGTTGTGACGCACTCTTGACTTGATAAAGTAACCTAACATGATAATCTCGATACGTTTTGCTAAGTAACTCTTGTCTTGACACCGTGGGTATTTTTGCTTGTATAATCTACATGTCTTGTCTTGCATCATGTCTAGGATATGAATTCCTGATTCCACGGTCAGGGATTCATACTGAATCTGACTAGGATAATGATTAGAGTGATCAAGTAGTTCATGAAGAGATTTCCCAGCTATAGGCAGTCCCGTTATCTGGGTGCTTTAATTGGACTTGTAGCCTGCCGTCGAGTAGGACACATTTCCAGCACACTGTCATGTGTTGCACCTCTAAGTCACCTAATCCAACTCTCTCAACTTGTGACCGGATAACCTGGTTTAAGACTGCAGGGCTTGTGGCTGCTGGAACATCTCATTGCATCTTGCTAGTAACTAGGCTTGTGATAACCCTAACTAGTTAAAGTATCAAGCCGTACTCATTGTTTGACCGTGAATGATGAATGGAGTCCAGTCTAGTCTTATCTAAGCAATGTCAGTCTATGATTACTTTAGCACATACTTGCTTATGCTTTACTCTTGTCGATAATTGGTTGGAGACTAAGCTCTGTTCAGGTGAAGGGTTACAACCCCGATCCTTGTTTGGTTTACGGGTTGTAACTTGGCTACTGGAATAGTCTCATAGTTGTCTTATTGTTTATCACCTTGTTTTCCCTAACTCCTGTCTTTTATTACCATTTATGTTCCCATGTGCTAATGTGCTAGTTTTAGTTCTTAAGTGAAGCCTTCATTGTGGCACTTGCTCTTTCTGGGGTCTGACCCAGCTGGTTTTGTATGGCCAGATTTCGGAGTAGCTCCCGAGGATCTCCCTGACTTCCAGCCAGATGGTGACTACTAGGCGCAACCCTGGCAACGAGTGGGTTCTTATTTTGCTCTCCCACTCCCTTGTAAAAATATTCTTTTGAGGCGTTTAGCCACCGAGCAAGTGTTAGCTCGTTTGCAACTTTACTTACTGTCTGCCTACGGGCTGTAATATGATTGACAAATCCTAGGGTTGATCATGTATGACTGAAACTCTTGCTAGTCTTCACATTTTGTATGACTAGCTTCATGATCATCTGAATATGTAATGTTTGGGACGCCTTACTTTGTATGTCTGATGATCTAACATCTTGTAACATTTACTTACTTGCTTGAGATTGAGACACTAGGCTTGTTCATGACCATAAGAGACTGTTGGCTTATAGATAAACCCTCATGCATCTAGACAGCCGAGACCGTATATCGGGGTAGATTATACTTCAATATACGTAGCTAGATGTGTCTGTCCCCCGCTCTCCAGTATTCTGGTTCTGGGACGTGACAATAAGTGCGATAGAAGATTCAATTAAGGGGGTATACTAAATTGAGAAAAGAAGAAAATCTGGATGGGAAGTTTAAATCTTATAGTAAGGGCAGCCATCTAGTATCAGGGATTGAGAGTTGGTATTCTGGGATATTTAGCATATACGACATGTATAGTTGTGAGTTGGTATCTGCCACCAGGAGTGCCTAGAGCGTGCCAGTATTCGAGTGTATCAATTTTGAGATAAATAGCTTATGCTAGATATAACATGTCAAAATAAGGACAATGAGTGTTGCTATAGATAATAGTATCTGATAGGAGTATCATAAAAAGTTTGGGTGAGGCATGCAAGTGAATATCAGGGAGGGAGAATAGGAGTATAAGTGTTTAGGGTAGAGAAAAAAGAAGTAACATATATAGGATTTAGTGTCAGTGAGTATGGAGGCTTTGGCCAGTGTAATATAGTGCAAGGATGGTTGTGAACCAGAGGATTGTATGTTGTATGATTTTAGGTAGGACCTTCTTGGATCATGATTATTGGGGTTGACCATAGCAAGACTTTGATGAGAAGGTTATGATTGACCAATAGAGAGGAGTGAGGTGCTAAATTTTGAGGATAAATTTTTTCTAAGGGGGTAGGATTGTCACTACCACTTTTCCAAATAGGGGTAATTTTGTCATTTCATATTTATGTTATATTGTGAATATTTATTTATTAATATTGTGTTAGTTATTACGGTTACACTACCAAAATATTTCATATTAGCGACGCCTAACAATATCGTTAAACAGCAAAATAACATCGCTAACTTCTGACATCGACGTTTTTAGCGACATTTTGGACATGTCGCGTTATTCATGGTCGCTAACTTGTAAAACGTCGCTATTCGTCGCTATAGCGACGTCATACGACGACGTCCGACGTTGCTAGATGTAGCGATGTTTACCGACAAAAATGTTGCTAATTAGCGACGTAATATTTCGTTGCTGATTGTCGCTGTCCATTCAGGTTTTAGCGACGTTACAGTCAGAGATTAGCGACATTTTCTGACTCTACATCAGGCAATTTTTTGGTTGCCATGTCATCATTATTGCGACGTTACGATACTTGAATACCGACGTTCGGATACTAGATTTGCTAACCTGTACAATTTTCCACGTCAACGTATCTGCGACGTTCTGCAATGTTATGCGACGGTATGCGATTTTTTATTTCTCAGTTTTGCGACGTTCTAGCGACGTATGTATGCGTCGCTGACCGTCACTAAGCGTCGCTAAATGTCGCTAATTCCAAAAAAATGTAAAAAAATAGAATGCAGTATGCATTTCACATAAATAACAGTTACATTAAAAATATTGTACCTGTATTTAGAGTTTCAGTTTGCAAATAATACACCCAGAGCAACCCTCCGTAGAATTCCTGGGTTTGCCCACCCCTTCGGTGGAACACTCAACACCGATAAACGAATATGGAGACAAATAATAATAATGTATTACCAATAATCAAATAAATAGAATCGAACGATCAGAAAGACAAAAAATAGCCAGGTGGATACAAATCCACTACAAAACGGCTATAAAAAGTGTGTCCGATAATATTCAACATAATATAACACAAATAGTCATATCCGGGATAAAATAAATACATAAAGACCCAAAAATGGGTCACCAACAAATACATAAAGACCCAACAATGGGTCACCAACACAACAAATGAAAACAAGTTCAATAAAGGACTACGCCTGGTCAGGATGAGGAGGAGGAGTAGGCAGTGCCTGCACCTGGGACACCAGGAACTTATATTTCTCCGGGGTCAGCATCACCGGTGACGACCCATCAGTAGGAGGAAGAGGAGGCAGTGGAGCCGCTACAGTCGGTGTGGATGCTGAAGCACGACCAAGAAGTGTCCGCTCCATGGCCAGCAGTCTGGAGTTAGTGGAATCCATAACAGCCGCCAGCCTCGAAACCTGCTCGCCAATGGTCGCCTGCGTCCCGTGCAACGCATGAATGACAAGATCCATCCTCTCCTACACCGCCTGAACGGCACGATCCGCCCTCTCGCCCGTCTCCCTAATGGTGCGCTCGAGCATATCAAATCGTATGGTGAGGGCCACATCGTCCGTCTGTGACTGAGACTGGGCTACTCCTCCATCCTCCACAACAACTCGTCATGCAGCTCAGTAAGCTAGCGACAGAGTTCTTCCACTCGGACCGACTCCTCTGAGGGCTGTGGCGAATACACACTAGCAGATGAGGCTCTGGATGACTGCGTCGCCACAAAGGCGTCGTAGGATCCCGTACCGTAGTACGTACCCCTCTAAAGACCACCAACGTCGGTTATCCAGAGCTCGTCCATCGTCCGAGCTGGAGGGGGCTGCGAGGAATTACAAGCCCCTCCCTCCGCAGATGCACTAGTAAGCTTCACGCTCTAGCCTAAGATACTCATCCTAGAAAAGTATGCATCTCGATATGCATAATATTTACTACCAACCTAGTTGTTCCACATCTATGAATATATTTGCATATTTCTTAAGTTATAATAAAATTAGTGACACGTAAAGTAATACTTACATAGCTCTGCGTGGCCCGATCATCGATGAGCTTTCCGTCCTTCCGATGGGTAGCCAGGAAGACCGTCACCATGTTGGGGTTTGCACCCTTCTTTACCTGTTACAATAAAATGTTTGTCATTGAAATTAAATATTTTATTACTACTTTCATTAAAATAATATATTACAGTAAAACACGTACCAGGCGACAAAAATGTTCTGTCATGGGAATCGAGCCACCACACCACTTTTCTGCCCTCATCCTAGCCACTTTCGTCTTCTCCGACCGTTCCTTGTACCTAGGAGCATCGAATCTAGCCTTCATGGCAGTCCACTGTTTGGGCGTGATCCAACCTTGGATCCCTTTTCCGGAATAGTCTCGAGCCTTCTGGTCGTCGATCGCATCCCGGATCAACTTGGCGGCAACGGCATGAAATTGCTTCTCAATCGTCTCAGCTTGGTGTGGTAGATAAAAATATATTTTCTACAAGAATTAAATTATTTAGCTATACAATATGCATAAAATATGATTTATACTAAAAGCAATATACTTTAGTTACCTTGAAGTGGGCAAACCAGAATGCCTTTCTCTTGTCCGAGGCATCCGAGTAGTTGATCCAAGGGCCCCCATAGTTGGACCTCAGAAATAGCCCCAATGCCCTCTGAACTAATGGGGGACGATATCTACACAACGATAATTAAATTCATTAATATATAGATATATTAATGTTAACTAATTAAGTAATTAATTAACTTACTTTGTAGGCCCGTCATACCAAATCTCCATCCTCGTCTCGTCCGGAGGGACGCATGGGAAATCGCTCGAATCATATGGAGACGACGTAGGTCCGACCTCCTCCACCCGCTCCTTCGTCTCCATAGTACCGTCCGTAGAAGGAACGCTGCTGGACGGGATATGTTCAGGCCTGGAACTGTCCATCCCAGGAGTACTACCACGTACCGTCGACACAGACGGAGATCTGAGTGGCTGGTACACTGGAGTACTAGGAGACGAGGGATCGACACCGTCATCCACTAACGGAGTACCACTCCGTCCACCGGTAGAAGTAAAAAGTATTAGAATCCTTTCTCGTCCCACCACCAATCGAAAACTTTTTTACTTCTAATATTTTGAATATGAAGCTCTGCTAGCGAAAGCTATGAGATTCATGATATCAACCGTAAATGATACCGATAACAATATTGATACCGAAATTGATACTGTGAACCTTGGTTAATATTAATATTTTTATCCTTCTCTAGGGTGAGGTTGAGGTAGATATCCTATGATGCGGAATAGTCGGCTCAATGATCCGAATGAAAAGAAAGGAAGTAGGGAAGCTCACTCTATACACTCTAGGATACTACGATATACTACTAATATACTCACTCTATACACTCTTACTTATGCAAGTATTTTGAGGCAATCGGCGTTATACTAGATTTTCGAAAAATCTATAACTCTGATAGGCCCAAAAGGCTAGGCATAAGTAAATTTAATTTCTATAGAAGGGCTCAAAATACTGTACCAATCATACCTACACTTCTATGATACTCTATACACTGTAGGTACTAGGATACTTCTTACCAAGGTTCTCAGAGTAGGTAATCCACAAATCTTAGGATACTCTATACACTCTAGAGGATACTTCTTACCTTGACTAATTCGACGTATTTAGCCGGAGTCGCTAATGTCGTCGCTAATATGACTTATTTTGGTAGTGTTAGTGGCTAGCCTAATTGTTAGACTTCTTTTAGTGAACGGTTAACCTAGAGACTTGACTAGGGCCTCATAATTAGCATGAAATGACTCATGAACCAACTCATTTGGTTAGGCCAATTAGACTCATTACTCATGACCAATTAATTAGAATAAAGATTAGACTATTTACCTAAATAGGTCCAAACCTTTTCATACAATTAATTAGCCATATGACAACATTTAGAGGGCTAGATGGACATTTTAGATTGGTTAAACCTGGCTTTTCATGGCCGACCAAGAAGGGGGTTCTCGTTCATTCCATTCCATTTCCATAGTCTCATTCCTTCCCAATTGGGTGTTCTTCTCCATTTGGAACCATTCCTCCACAAATCTCTCTCAAATCTTACTCATTCTCTTATTCTCTGCAGTAAAAGGAGCCTAGAAGCTTGGAGACTAGGAGCACAAGAAGAGGAGTCCATTTGCTAGAAGCTACGTGTCCAAATTGTGTCCATTTGGTATTTTATTGGGAATCCATCTCCCAATAGATGTACATGTTATTTTCCTCTCTATTTAGACCCTTCGTGTTATTGAACCCTTAGAAATTCACCCATGGACTAGACCCATAGGAAGAGTTTTGAGACTCTAATGAATCTCTATTTGAAAGCTATATTGGTTTTTGTGCCATATTTAGAGGAATTTCGAGAATGGTGCACCAAGTGTTTGTTATTAGGTTTGTTAGATCCATTTAGTGTAGATTTGGTCGTATGTGTCTAGATTTGTGTCCACAAATGGATGCGTGTAGGTCGTATCATGTTACACTAGGACACAGAGTCAATTTGGAGAATTTTACTCCTCCTACACTTGTCACAACATGTCATATTTCATATGACACATTGCACTAGCTAGACACTACTCTAGTTAGCTTTTAATTTTTATTTTAGGCATGCTCATGCATTTTGATAGGATTCTGACAAGGTTTGGTAGAGTATCTTGGACGTATCGTAAGCTTGTGCACCAAGTGTTCGATACGTGTCTCCAAAGAAATTTTTTTTGTCCTTTTCGAGTTGAGATTGGGTGTACGTGTCCTAAATAGGATACATGGTATGGTGTCATGATAACTCATGATACGCATGGTTGGATTTGAGTATACATGTGTGTCTAGCAATGTGGGATATGTATATGTAGGTGTGTATCTATATGTGATAGATAGATATATAGTGAGGATATATATATGTGGAGTGTGTCATGGGTAAGAGGGTGTTTAGAGTGTCAAGGGAGTGTGTGTGCACATGTGGGTATACATATGTGTGCACCTATAGGGATTTGTGTGTTCTTAAATAAATAAATAAATAAATAAATAAATAAATAAATAAATATATATATATATATATATATATATATATATATATATATATATATATATATAGATCGAAGAGTATATGTATTAAAGAGGGGTTTCCTGCACAGTTAGACAACAGTGGAGTCAATAGGGACTGGGGAGGCAGGTATATGGAGAAGTAACCAAGTGCATTGCTTGCATTAGGCAGCAAGTGCAACATGTGCACATAAAACAGGTTTTGGGGGTTTGGGAGCTCCTTTGCAGGACTCTACAGCAGGAAGTGGTAGGCAGCAGATGATACCCAGCTGTTTGCAACAATAGGGGCTTTAGGAATAAGGTATAAGAGGTTTAGGTAGTTGTCGCATACGCTACCAAAAATTCTATTTTGATTAATAATTGAATAAATAGAAAACAGCAGGGATTTTTTTGTGGGAATTTGATTTTGAGATTGCAATGGTATGTACCTAGGTCTATAAGTGAGATATGCTAATATTAGGTCACATATGGCCACTAGGGTCCCAAGATAGCCCCATATAAGTTATTTTATTATTTTAGAATTTCTTAGAATTTTTGGTATTTTTAGATAATTTTAATCTATAGAATTATTATTTTTATAAGCTTTCAAGAATTTTTGTAGGGTCATACTGGGGTATTTTTGAGCAAATATTTTTAATTAAGTTCTAGATAGTTAAAATATTTTCTATAAATTTTTAGTATTTTTTTTTGATTTTTCTGGAAATTTTGGAATTTTTGAATAATTAAAGACTATAGAATTTATTTTTTCATCGGCTTTTGGGATTTAATATGGGGTCACACAAAGAGATTTAGAGGCTGAACTTTTTATTTAGGCTGTAGATACCTAGAAATAGTTTATAGAATTTTCTACAATTTTTCTAGAATTTTTTGGGATCTATTTCGATTTATTTGAAGTTAAAATAAATTTTTAATAAATTTCTGTAATTAAAATAAGTATTTACACAGTCAGTAGCCCAGTTAGCCACCCATGGCCCACCTGTTAGGGGTGTGCATCGGTCGGTGGTCGACCTATTTGGTCCCAACCGAAGTCGAACCGAAGTTAATCAGTTTGAAAATAAATAAAATCGAACCAAACCAACCAAATAGTCGGTTCAGTTTTAAAATCGACCGACTTGGTTCGATTTTGATCACATAAAAAAATAGACTGTATGTTTTTTCTTTTGTGAAACCTCAGTCAACTTCCACTTTGTAACAGGAAATACAATTCAGCAGCTTCAATTCAACTTGCACTTCGCAAGTGAAGAAAAATGCCAATTATACGTAAAAAAATTATATACATTCAACCAAAAGCCCCTTTCATGTGCTCATGAGCAATTAGAAAAGAATAGGAGCCGCCAGCACTCCTCTTTGAGACTAGAAAGAGAGAGAGAGAGAGATAGCTCTTTCAACTTTAACTTGATAAATGGTTGTGATGTGAATAAATGAACCAAACCAGTATAATACAATCTAATGAACTCATACCCAACCGGCCAACCCTAATTATTTAACAAGGATTTGGTTCAGTTCGGTTCGGTTTAGACGGTTTTTGGCATAACCAAACCGTGAACCGAACCGAACCGAACCGGTCGGTTTTAAAAAAAATTGAAGTCGAACCAAACCAACCGAACCATCGGTTCGGTTTAAAACCAATCGATTCGGTTTGGCTTGGTTCGATTTGGTCGGTTTGACTTAATTGTGCACAGCCCTACCACCTGTCGGTGGCCATCTGGCTCAGCCACCGCCTCTCTCATTCCTATATATATGTATTAAATTTGAAACCCTAGTTTATTATTCCAACCTCCTCTGTGGTTTGATTTTGGAGATCCTCCAACTTCGCAGCGATTGCCGCCAATCCAGACGTGCTTTTCGTATACCATTTCTTTATTGGAAGCGTATCGAGGTTATGTTTCTAAATATCTAATTATTTTTTATAAATTCTGAACCTAATTTTTTGGAAAATTTGTGGAGTGCCAGTTGTCCAAAATCTGACACGTTTTGGTGTTTTCGAGATTTCGGGAGAACCAGGAAATAGAATCACGAACCGTTTAAAGTTTTGGAATGCTGACACAGAGATATATGACATATAAATTTTCCATGAATTAATACATTTATCTTATATTTTAATTAATTCGTAGAACTCAATTTTGGTGACGAATTATTGATTTGATCACGGTTTGCCATAACAACGATATCTTTTGACCAAGTCGTGATTTTGGGACACAGTTAATTCCAGTGCACTTGTGGCACTGAAATCTACTAGGATGCACAATAAAATCATAGAGTTTGTGTCATTTGACTACTTAGTCAACAATATGCCTCGATTTGCGTGCCACGGTTTCCGAATTGGAAGCCGTGACTTTTTTCGGCCAAAAACTTGTGTTGAATTTTTATTTTAAAATTATATTAGATCAAATTAGGATTTTAGATGATTTATTCGAGAATTAAATAGAATTAGTTATGTTAAACCATTAGCCACTTTTTAGGGTTTTTATAGTGTGAGTTTCATATCTAACTTATGATTATTTATGTGACGGGGTAGATCGGTCTACGATGTCGTTAGTTGTGACTTCATCCTCTAACGGAGCAAGGCAAGTATCACTATGACCTATGTTGCCTTTGTTTTATGCTGCATGTTGTTCTTTCCTTAAATTGTTAGTCTTATCGTTTCTATAATTGTGCACGAGAGTTATACCTGTTATCATGGCCATACATGTTCACTTACAGTTTCATTCAATGTTTAATGTTCAATGTTTAAGTTTAAAGTTGATACTAAAGTGATCATGTTTACTTGTAAGAGAGTCGGGAGGGAGAATACAACTAGTATGCATGTGATCTACGCAATATATAAGTTTTCTCCAAGTCAATGTTAGTAGCAGTCGTTGCACCGCACGTACCGACTGCCAGATGTCTAACCCGTCCACATGCAAACACTTGTATTCTAAAACACATAGTACACGTGCCTTGATCATTGTTTCTATATTGGTTATTGTTTGTCTTCCGTCGTATCTATTTCATACTGTTATCATGTTATAGTAGTATTCTTATCATATCGTGTCATGTCTATAGTTTGTCTTTCTTATTATTGTTTTTTTATACTTGTATATTATATTGTGTAATGTTGTTTATGGTGATCTTGGTCCAATCCTGACTGGATAACTACTTTTTCAACTTTAGACGACGTGGTTTGTCCCGAGATTTATGGTGCGTATCTTGGTGACACTTACGTTACCAATGTGCCGGTTGCTTCTACTGATGCGGAGAAGCATATTTATTCCTTATGCTCTTTCATATTATTCTTAGCTAGTGGGCTTAGAGGACTTTAGTTCTTGTTGCTTTTGTATTTATTTCTAGCGGGTTTGTTCCCGAGACTATCTTGAGTTGTAGTGGATTCTTTCTTTAAATTATTTATTGAGACTTTCAAGTTTTAAATCTCTTTGGCATGACTTAGTTGTGGATGATATATGTGAACTGCATACTTGTTATGGACCATTGTTATCATAGATAGCGTACTACCGTCGATGCTGCGGCGTAGGCTGGGCTTAGATACATACTTGTATCCCAAAAAGGTGGGTGCGGGTCATGACAATTTTTTATGGTGGCCCATGTAGGTCATGTTTCGCATAAGGTTACGAACTCATGGTTAGTACTTCAACTTAGTTGTACTAGCTGTGAGCCTGCGAATAGAATTGAAGATAGGATTTAGAATAACTTCTAGGAGAGTTATATCATCCACAAATAGGATTTCCAACATAATGAGTCTTCTATCATCGTCTCTCTTATGCATCCTGCTTGATTTCGTCCATGATTTCCTCGAAATGTTTGCATCTATCGTTCTAACCATGTCCTTTTTGTTCCTTTTAGTTAGAAATGGTTGATACAAGGCATAGTGTGATATGTAAGGATAAGTGGGTATGCTTAGTTGGTTAAATGTTATTGATTTAGTTTTCTTTGGATTTTTTTCAACTATTATCTCTATGATTTAGCCTAAGAGTTATCGTTAGATTGATTATGGGAGTTGTATATTATATTATACTATTAGTGACGTTTAATTTTTGAGGACAAAAATATTTTAAGGGGGGTAGGTTGTATCATCCGCTACCAAAAATTCTATTTTGATTAATAATTGAATAAATAGAAAACACTAGGGATTTTTTTTGTAGGAATTTGATTTTGAGATTGCAATGGTATGTACCTAGATCTATAAGTGAGATATGCTAATATTATGTCACATATTGCAACTAGGGTCCCGAGATAGCCCGAGATAGGTAATTTTTAGATAATTTTAATCTATAGAATTATTATTTTTATAAGTTATTATTTTTATAAGCTTTCAAGAATTTTTGTAGGGTCACACGGGGGTATTTTTGAGCAAATATTTTTATGCAAGTTCTAGATAGTTAAAAAAAATTTCTATAAATTTTTAGTATTTTTCTAAAATTTTTGGAAATTTTTGAATAATTAAAGCCGATAGAATTTATTTTTTCATCGGCTTTTGGGATTTACTTTGGGGTCACACAAAAAGATTTAGAGGCCAAACTTTTTATTTATGCTGTAGACACCTAGAAATAGTTTCTAGAATATCCTACAATTTTTCTAGATTTTTCTGGGATTTATTTCGATTTATTTGAAGTTAAAATAATTTTTTAATGAATTTTGTAATTAAATAAGTATTTACACAATCAGTATCCCAGTCAGCTACCCCTGGCCCACCTGTCGATGCCCAGCTGACTAAGCCACCGCCTATTTCTCTCTCTTATATATGTGTATTATATTCGAAACCCTACTTTATTATTCCAACATTCTTTGTGGTTTGATCTTGGGGATCCTCCAACTTCGCGGAGCGATTGCTGTCAATTCAGACGTGCTTTTCGTGCATTAGTTTTTATGGGAAACGTATCGAGGTTAGGTTTCTGAACATCTAATTTTTTTTTCATAAATTCTGAACCTAAATTTCAGAAAAATTCGTAGAGTGCCAGTTGTCCGAAATCTGACACGTTTCAGTGTTTTTGAGATTTCGGGAGAACCGGGGAACCAGAATCACAAACCGTTTAAAGTTTTGGGAAGATGACACAGAGATATATAACATATACTTTTTTAGAAATTAATACATTTATCTTATATTTTAATTAATTCGTAGAACTCGATTTTGGCGACGAATTATCGATTTGATCACGGTTAGCCATAATGACGACATCTTTTGACCAAATCATAATTTTGGGGCACGATTAATTCCAGTGCGCTTCTGGCACTAAAATATACTAGGGTGCACACTCAAATCATGGAGTTTATGTCGTTTGACTACTTAGTCAACAATATGTCTTGATTTGCGTGCCACGGTTCCCGAATTGGAAGCCGTGATTTTTCCAGGCCAAATACTTGTGTTTAATTTTTATTTCAAAATTATATTAGATTAAATTAGGATTTTAGATGATTTATTACAAAATTAAATAGAATTAATTATGTTAAACCATTATCCACTTTTTAGGATTTTTAGAGTAGGATTTTTATATCTAACTTATGATTATTTATGTGACGGGATAGATCGGTCTACGACGCCTTGAGTTGTGACTTCATCTTCTAGCGAAGCAAGGCAAGTATCAATATGACCTATTTTGCCTTTATTTTATGCTGCATGTTGTGCTTTCCTTAAATTGTTAGTCTTATCGTTTCTATTATTGTGCACGAGAGTTATACCTGTTATCATGGCCATACATGTTCACTTACTAGTTTCGTTCAATGTTTAATGTTCAATGTTTAAGTTTAAAGTTGATGTTAAAGTGATCATGTTTACTTGTGAGAGAGTCGGGAGGAAGAATACAACTAGTATGCATGTAGTCTACGCAATGTACAAGTTTTCTCCAATGTCAATGTTAGTAGCAGTCGTTGCACTGCACGTACCGACTGCCAGATGTCTAACCCGTCCACATGCGAACACTTGTATTCTAAAACACACAGTACACGTGCCTTGATCATTATTTCTATATTGGTTATTGTTTGTCTTCCGTCGAGTCTATTTCACACTGTTATCATGTCATAGTAGTACTCTTCTTATCATATTGTGTCATATCTATAGTTTCTCTTCCTTATTATTGTTTCTTCATGCTTGTATATTATATTGTGTAATATAGTTTATGGTGATCTTGCCCCAATTCTGACCGGATAACTATTTTTTCAACTTTAGACGATGTGGTTTGTCCCAAGGTTTATGGTGCGTATCTTGGTGACACTGACGTTACCAATGTGTCAGTTGCTTCTACTGATGCGAGTAGCATATTTATTTCTTATGCACTTTCATATTATTCTTATCTAGTGGGCTTAGAGGACTTTAGTTCTTATTGCTTTTGTATTTATTTATAGCAGTTTGTTCCCGAGACTATCTTGAGTTGTAGTGGATTCTTTCTTTAAATTATTTATTGAGACTTTAAGTTTTAAATCTCCTTGGCATGACTTAGTTGTGGATGATATATGTGAACTGTGTACTTGTTATAGACCATTGTTATCATAGACAGTGTACTACCGCCGATGCTGCTGTGTAGGCTGGGCTTGAACACGTACTCGTTGTCACGCCCCGATTCCGTAGAATCGATAGTCGTCCCCCGGACGTAATGTCTTGCGAACCTAAGTTGCGATCGCACAAGGCATAGTCATAAGGTTATCCGAAACACAACGTCAAGTTAGAGTACGCAGAGAAATTGAATGACACATTTGAAATAGAAATAGACTTTTTCATTGATGATAATAAAACTTTACATAGACTCCTTTACAATCATTGCCGCACGGGCTACAACATGACTCGACTTACAAAATGAATGCCGATGAGATAGTCGTTCCATACATTACACCCTTTTATACAAGCAAAAACCATTACACATTTTCACCTGCGATCGAGGCGAGTCGAGCCGCCATCTTCTTTTGGACTGAGTGCGGGTCTTCTTCAAAAGGAATCCAGAACAAGCCTTTACACGGACGAGGCTTCAAAAGTGTCCACGCCGCCTTGAGATTTTAGGTGGCACGCCCTTCGTGGTTCGGGGTACCTGCGTGGAGAGCGATGATCAGTACATTACACTTTGTACTGGTGCGTGGCAAGTTAATTTCTAAGCTCTCATTTGGTTGAATGAGTTTATATGACTTAGTTCATGAATGTTTCTAACCATCCTAATGAATTTCAAGCATGCAATGACAAGCATAATGTAATTTACATCGGAACTTACCCCCGGCGGACCGTGCCGTGCCTTATGAAACTTACCATGTTCTTCCCTGTCGATTGTTATCATTTCCATACCAAGTGCAACATTACGTGTGATTGGTCACTGGCATCACAAGCCATCCTGGACGTATAGCTTTGTTAATCGGGATCCTTTCAACGCAAGTAGCTAGCTCCGTTGCAAGTCCCCGCTTAACCTGTGCTGAAACCTTATGCACGACTATACCCTATTTCCTCCTAGGCCGAAACGGTCCCGTGGCCTCGGGTTGCCGCTCGAGGAAACTATCGCCTTGTCGACAAGTTGTCCATAACCGTGTGAAGACATATTTTCCTTATAGTTATTAAGACATAGCCTACATTCTCTTTGAAAACTCAATCCTTTTTCCCGTGTTCGTGCCCTTGCATTTATCCTTTCATTCACAATAACACTATCGATTTTGCCTAAGAAGAGGGTCGAGAAGAGAAGGGTCAGCCACTCACCTTGAGTTTACTTCGGCGAGAGAACTTGTTGGTCGCGCTAGACGTCGCCTACGCGATTACCTGAAATCGCACAAGCAACCGATTAGAATACTGCATTATTCAAGGAGTTCGATAGGAAATGCGAGTTCGAAATGCAAGCCATGAAAACCATCGAAAACATTCACGAAAACGCATTCAGAAAACAAAGCCAAAACCAACGCAAGCGGCGTGAAAAGCAGAGCAACGGGAGGTCTCTTCCGACTCAGCCGCAGAGTCAATCCTCGAGGCGCAATCCCGCTGAATATGGGACTTGGTTCCGAAGAAGACATTCCATAACAAGGAATGGATCTTAATTCAACCGTTCCCGTTCGATCGACTCGGTCGATCCCGACCTATCGGTCCCGACCGAATCGATAGCGACAGTGTTCCATTCTCGCTCACCCCGTGGACAGAGTACGGGGCACGATGTAGGGACGGGGCACTACACCATAACCAACTAAGAAAAAGTTTCGTCCTCGAAACTTAAAATAGAACCTACCTCTACGAGAACAACGAAGGGAACTTCTCCTTCATTTCTGACTCAAGCTCCCACGTCGACTCCTCGACTGAATGGTTTCTCCAGAGGACGCGGACGAGGAAAATATCACGGTTGCGGAGAAGTTTGTCCTTGCGCTCCAAGATTTGCACCGGCTCTTCGACATATGACAAGTCCGCCTTCAGGTCAAGCTTACCCAAATCCACAACATGGCTCAGATCATGCACGTACTTCCTCAATTGGGATACGTGGAAGACGTCATGTACCTCTGACAACGCAGGCGGCAAGGCAATTTGGTAAGCTATCGGGGTGACTCGCTTCAATATTTTGAACGGGCCAACAAATCTTGGGCTCAATTTCCCCTTCGCACCGAACCGGGAAACTCCACGCATAGGCATCACCTTCAGGAATACATGGTCGCCTTCCGAGAACTCGAGGGGGCGTCGGTGCGTGTCGGTATAGCTTTTCTGCCGGCTTTGTGCTATCTTCAATCTTTCTCGTATCAACTTGACCTTCTGCACAGTCTGCTCCACCAGCTCCGGACCAAGTATCTGCCGTTCCCCGACTTCATCCCAGCAAATGGGCGATCTACACTTTCGGCCATACAAAGCTTCATACGGCGCTATTTAGATGCTGGACTGATAGCTGTTGTTGTATGCAAACTCGGCCAGCGGAAGATGGACGTCCCAACTTGACTTCAAGTCGATCGCACAGAGTCGTAACATGTCTTCGAGAATTTGGTTCACCCGTTCTGTTTGGCCATCAGTCTGAGGATGATAAGCTGAGCTGAACTTCAACTTGGTCTCCAGTGCTGAATGAAGACTACTCCAGAAGTGCGCTACGAACCGTCCATCCCGATCCGAGACGATAGAAACTGGGACCCCTTGCAGCCGAACTATTTCATCAAGGTATATCTGAGCAAGGCGGTCGACGCTCCAAGTAACTTTGATGGCGATAAAGTGCGCTGACTTGGTTAATCGATCGACGATGACCCAGACTGCGTCGTTTCCTCGCGGCGTCCTCGGCAAGCCAACAACGAAGTCCATAGTGATGTGATCCCACTTCTACTCTGGAATGGCGAGGTTCTGCATCTCCCCGCCCGGTCGCTGGTGTTCGGCTTTGACTTGCTGACAGGCCATACATTTTGACACAAAGAGCGCTACGTCCCTCTTCATGCCGTGCCACCAAAAGACAACGCGGAGGTCCTTATACATCTTGGTGCTGCCAGGATGCAAGGAATATTTTGCATAGTGCGCCTCCGTCATTTTCTCCTTTCTAAGTTTTACGTCGTCCGGTACGCATAGCCGTCCCTTCACGCACAACACTCCCGACTCGTCCTTTGCAAAGTCAGACGCTTTCCCTGTCGATATTAGCTTTCGCATCTTCTCCAGGTAGGGGTCGTCCTTCTGTGCAGACTTGATCCTCTCCAGTAGGCTCGGTTCCACCCGCAGTTGTGCCAGTTTCACGTCTCTGAAACAAACTCGGAGCTCGATGCCCATTCCTTCCAAGTCACGCAGCAGTAGATCGTTGATACATAATGAAGCCAAGTACTTCCGGCTCAGCGCATCCGCTACCACATTTCCCTTGCCCGGCGTGTATTCGATTGATAAGTCATAGTCTTTGATTAGTTCGAGCCATCGCCTCTGCCGCAAATTCAGTTCTTTCTGGGTGAAGAGATACTTGAGGCTTTTATGGTCCGTATAAATCCTGCACGCCACGCCATAGAGATAGTGACGCCACAACTTTAACGCGAACACAATTGCCGCTAGTTCTAGGTCGTGCGTGGGGTAGTTCTTCTCGTGCGGCTTCAACTGCCGGGAAGCAAAAGATATCACCTTATCCCGCTGCATGAGCACACACCCCAAGCCCTGGCCAGAAGCATCGCTGAAGATTTGAAATCCCTCCGTCCCTTCAGTAAGAGCAAGTATCGGGGCCGAAATAAGCCGTTGTTTGAGCTCCTGGAAGGAAGCTTCACAGTCGTCTGACCACTTGAATGCGACTCCTTTCTGGGTGAGGCGAGTCAACGGCGATGCGATCTTTACGAAGTCCTTCACGAAGCGTCGGTAGTATCCCGCCAAGCCTAGGAAGCTTCAAATTTTGCTAACTGATGCGGGCCGTTTCCAATCAGCAACTGTCTCGACTTTCTTCGGATCGACTGCGATGCCCGCGGCAGAGATGATGTGCCCAAGGAATGAGACGCTGTTAAGCCAGAACTCGCACTTGCTCATCTTCGTGTACAACTGATTCTCTCGAAGGGTTTGGAGTACCGTCTGCAGATGCTCTGCATGTTGTGCTTGATCCTTCGAGTAGACGAGGATGTCGTCGATGAAGACTACTACGAACTTGTCAACGAACGGACGGAACACCCGATTCATTAGATCCATAAAGACAGCCGGGGCGTTTGTCAGACCGAACGGCATTACCAAGAACTCGTAGTGGCCGTAACGAGTGCGAAAGACAGACTTAGGCACGTCGTCTGGCTTGACTTTGAGTTGGTGGTAACCCGATCGTAGATCAATCTTCGAAAACACCGTTGCACCTTAGAGCTGGTCAAACAAGTCGTCGATACGGGGCAGGAGGTATTTGTTTCGGACGGTGGCTTTATTCAATTCCCGATAGTCGATGCAGAGTCGCATCGATCCATCCTTCTTCTTCACGAATAGCACGGGCGCACCCCACGACGAGACACTCGGACGGATAAACCCTCTGTCGAGCAATTACTGAAGTTGTGCCTTCAATTCTTTTAATTCTGCAGGGGCCATTCTGTACGGGGCTTTCGAGATCAGCCGGGTGTCGGGGAATGTGTCGATGGTGAACTCTATTTCTCGATCGGGTGGCATGCCGGGTAGCTCGTCCGGGAATACGTCTAGGAATTCTGCCACAACGTCGGTCTGACCCGCGCTTGCACCATCCTGTCGCATGTCTCGAACGGAAGCTAGATAGCCTTCGCACCCGAAATACATCATCCGTCGAGCAAATATTACGGAGATCACCATACAGGTCGGCGACGCCTCACCACACGAGTAGCTGAATTCGGGCACTCCAGGTATGCGGAATGTGACCTTCTTTTCAGCGCAGTCTATGGTTGCGTTGCACGGACCGAGCCAATCCATGTCCAGTATGATGTCGAAGTCCTTCATGTCTAGAACTATCGCATCAAGACCGATCTTTTGACCACCGATACAGATAATCTCGCCCGCACAGGCTAAGTTTGTGAGAATTGGTGCGCCCGAAGGTGTGATTACGCTAAGGTCGAGATCTAATGATATTACTGGAAATTTGTGCTCGACGGTAAAGTTCGCCGATATGAAAGTATGCAAGGCACCTGAATCAAATAACACACGAGCAGGTATATTATTGAAATTTAATACACCTGTCACAACAGTGTCGGAAGTATACGCCTCGTCTCGAGTCAGAGCAAAGACACGCCCCTGTGCATTAGGGCGTCGGTCTTGGCTGTTGGATTGAGTGTACTGAGGAGGTCGGGGTGCCTGTCCTCGATTCTCCTGGCGGTGTGGTTGTGGTGGTGCATTACGATTCCCTCTGCGGGGGCAATCTTGTTTATAGTGACCCTTTTGTCCGCAAAAGAAGCATCCCCCCTCGGCGACAAAGCACTGGCTCGTCTCATGCCCAATGGAACCGCACTTGGCACATCGCGATAATGAGTTATGTCCCTGGTAACCGCCATGGTTCGGACGCTTTGACGCGTGATTGTTGCCTCCCGTATAGCTAGGACGTTTATGATTAGAGTGGCGCACAACGTCGTCAGCACCAGAAAGATGTAGTTTCTCAAGACGGAGGGCGTAATTCAGAGCCTCGCCCACGGTCTTGTACTCTGGGACCCCGACATGCGCACCAATAGAGTGTCGCAGACCCACTTCGAACCGTCGTACACGAAACTCTTCAGTAGGCAGAAACTGGCCAGCAAACTTAGATAACTTATTGAATTCTGTGGCATACTATTCCACCGTCCTGCTCCCTTGCTTCAACTGCATGAATTCATTCTCCTTCGCTTGACGAACGGCTGACGGAAGGTACTGGACATCGAAAGCTTTACGGAACGTAGCCCAAGAGATCGGCGCGGTAGTGTTGTCCGGTCGGATCACTCGCTTGCGTACGGCCCACCAGTCGTGCGCATTTAGCCGTAGTTGAAGTTGTGCGCAGGCGACTTGCTTGGATTCTTCAATGCCGAGCAGCTCGAAGTGATCTTCCAGCTCTTCCAACCAGTCGATCGCTATAGAGGGACCCTCGGTACCGCTGAAGGAAGTGCGGCACGCTTTCTTGAATTCTGACACTTCAAAGTTATACTTTTTCGGTGCCGCTGGTTGACGCTCGGGATCCTCCGTGTCGATTTCAATGGGTTGTTGGATCGCCGGCACGGTGACGGTAGGCGTAGTCGTAGAATTCCCGTTGGCCGCCATTGTCTGGATGATCTGCTGCAGGGTATCTAGCTACTTTTGCTGAAGTTTGGCATGTACATCAAAGCGAGCTTCGAACTGGGCCTGTCGTTCCTCTACTTGTTGATGTCGGTTCTCGGACTGGTTTTGCTGCGCCTCCATCATGCGCAGCATCCTTTCGATAGTATCGTTAGAAGGTCCGACCCACGGACGATGCGAACTACTAGAGCCGCTAGAAGCGCTCTGTTCTTGCTCGGCCGTGGGTTCCGTCCCTTCTGCGATACGAAGGCAAACGCATCAGTCATAAAATATTACGGACTCATTGTATGGAACAACTTATCTCATCGATACGAGGTCAAAGGATGTAAAGCCGTGCTCTGATACCATTATGTCACGCCCCGATTCCGTAGAATCGATAGTCGTCCCCCGGGCGTGATGCCGTGCGAACCTAAGTTGCGATCGCACAAGGCATAGTCATAAGGTTATCCGAAACACAACGTCAAGTTAGAGTACGCAGAGAAATTGAATGACACATTTGAAATAGAAATAGACTTTTTCATTGATGATAATAAAACTTTACATAGACTCATTTACAATTATTGCCGCGCGGGCTACAACATGACTCAACTTACAAAATGAACGCCGATGAGATAGTCGTTCCATACATTATACCCTTTTATACAAGCAAAAACCATTACACATTTCCACCTGCGATCGAGGCGAGTCGAGCCGCCATCTTCTTTTGGACTGAGTGCGGGTCTTCTTCAAAAGGAATCCAGAACAAGCCTTTACACGGACGAGGCTTCAAAAGTGTCCACGCCGCCTTGAGATTTTAGGTGGCACGTCCTTCGTGGTTCAGGGGTACCTGCGTGGAGAGCGATGATCAGTACATTACACTTTATACTGGTGCGTGGCAAGTTAATTTCCAAGCTCTCATTTGGTTGAATGAGTTTATATGACTTAGTTCATGAATGTTTCTAACCATCCTAATGAATTTCAAGCATGCAATGACAAGCATAATATAATTTACATCGGAACTTACCCCCGGCGGACCGCGCCGCGCCTTATGAAACTTACCATATTCTTTCCTGTCGATTGTTATCATTTCCATACCAAGTGCAACATTACGTATGATTGGTCACTGGCATCACAAGCCGTCCTGGACGTATAGCTTTGTTAATCGGGATCCTTTCAACGCAAGTAGCTAGCTCCGTTGCAAGTCCCCGCTTAACCTGTGCTGAAACCTTATGCACGACTATACCCTGTTTCCTCCTAGGCCGAAACGGTCCCGTGGCCTCGGGTTGCCGCTCGAGGAAACTATCGCCTTGTCGACAAGTTGTCCATAACCGTGTGAAGACATATTTTCCTTATAGTTATTAAGACATAGCCTACATTCTCTTTGAAAACTCAATCCTTTTTCCCGTGTTCGTGCCCTTGCATTTATCCTTTCATTCGCAATAACACTATCGATTTTGCCTAAGAAGAGGGTCGAGAAGAGAAGGGTCAACCACTCACCTTGAGTTTACTTCGGCGAGAGAACTTGTTGGTCGCGCTAGACATCGCCTACACGATTACCTGAAATCGCACAAGCAACCGATTAGAACACTGTATTATTCAAGGAGTTCGATAGGAAATGCGAGTTCGAAATGCAAGCCATGAAAACCATCGAAAACATTCACGAAAATGCATTCAGAAAACAAAGCCAAAACCAACGCAAGCGGCGTGAAAAGCAGAGCAACGGGAGGTCTCTCCCGACTCAGCCGCAGAGTCAATCCTCGAGGCACAATCCCGCTGAATATGGGACTTGGTTCCAAAGAAGACATTCCATAACGAGGAATGGATCTTAATTCAACCGTTCCCGTTCGATCGACTCGGTCGATCCCGACCTATCGGTCCCGACCGAATCGATAGCGACAGTGTTCCATTCTCGCGCACCCCGTGGACAGAGTACGGGGCACGATGTAGGGACGGGGCACTACACTCGTATCCCAAAAGGTGGGTGCGGGTCGTGACAACAGTTGTGTTAGTGTGTGTAAATGCAGGACTAATAGATCATTGGGTAACAAGCACATGTCTGTATATTTTAGAGAGGGGGTAGCAGCACTATCCAGAAGAGGGATTTCTTGTGTCTAAGTATATCATACGTGTGTGTAGAGGAGTATGTGTCTATCTGTGTTAGAGGGTGTTTCCTATATGTTTGCACATTAGTGTGCTCATATGAGAGGTGTTCATGTACAGACATATGTATATGTGTGTGTGTACTTGTGTACATGCACATGTGTGAGATGATAATTGTGTGTGTGTGTTACACATACATATGTATATGTACCTATATGAGATTGTGTGTAGGGATACACAAGTGTGTGCATGTGATATGTGTTAGAGAGTGAGAGATGTTTACCTATGTGAGGTTGAGTACAAGTGTCATGTATGTATGTGTAAATGGAATAGGGGACAGTGTGTTACAGAGGTAATAGAAGGAAATAGGGGCAGCAGGTTCTTCTGTGTGTGTGTGTGTGTGTGTGTGTATGGATAAACATACACATATGTGATCAAGTGAAGGATGAGTAAGTATGTGTAGTGGAGGTAAGAGGGGGTTAGTGTCCTGTTATTGACACTTCACATCAGTGTGCAATAGGCAGGAGGGTGCACAAGGGATTTTCTGCCTCCTGTTGACAGGACAGTGCGCAGGGGCTGGCCATGGCTTGGCCTTGGTTGGCTTGGCATGGCATGTGGGTTACAGTATGTAGGCTGCACAGGAGTGCAATCTATACATAGGCAGTACACTGGTTGGGGGTCTTCCCTTTGGTAGTAGGGAACTTCCATGTACAGTGGGCATCACCTGTGTGCTGTACAGGTACAAACCCCTGCCTTGCACATGAGGATTAGCCATGTTTCTTTGCACATGGTGTAGCTTCCTGCATAGGCAGGGAGTTTGGTTGCCTACGCACAGGCATCCTGTGTGTGTTTGGCCAGTGCAACAGTGCACTGTGCACAGAAAGTGAGGAAAAGAGGGTCTGCACAGGATGTTAGCCTGTGCACAAGTACACAGGGCAGTGCACAGAGCTTGGGTGCTAGTGTGTGTGTGTTTGTGATGGTTGTGTGAGTGTGAGACACACACCTATGTGTTAGTGAGATGTGAGTGAGTGTTGTGTGTACAAGTGTGGCCTAGGCATTAGGCTAGTGCACATGGGTAGAGTGTAAAATGTGATAGTGTGTTGAGTGTAGGAGAGTGTCCCTATGACAGTAGTAGAGTGTGTGAGTGTGTGTTATGTCAATATGAGATTTGAGTGTGTGAGAGTGTCATTTGAGTGCTAGGTAATGTAGTGTGTGTGTAGGTAATAAGAGTAGATTACCTATGTGCAGTAGGATATTAAGTAGGTAATATGAAATTACCTATGTAAGAGAGTATGGGTATTTAGTTTTGTAATGTGTAAACAGAAATAGGGTAAAAGTACTAGGTAACCTAGGTAATATGGTAATAAGTTACCTATGGATAGGTAACATATGTATAAGGCATTACCTATATGTAGGTAATGTGTGTAGGGTATTGCTAGATATCCTATGTGTATCCCAAAATAGGTAATTACCTAAAAAACCCTAGTATAGCCTAGTGTAGGTTAATTTACCTTGGTATGGCAAGATATTGACCAAGAAGCTTAGGTTTGACCAACTTTGACCAAAGTTGACTGAGCTTGACCACGAAGACCTAATATTGACCTAGAATTGACCTAGAATTCATATAGCATCTTAGATATCCATGTTTGACACCGAAACACCAATTAATTTGATATTTCATATTTAGGTATTTGTGATTCCCCTTTGGGCCTCGATTCACATTTGTTGCTCAGGACCACAAACGAGTACTTTCTCTGATATTTTACGTTTATGATATCTTCTATGTTTTTTGTGTTTAATGTAGATGTCTTTGATTTCTTGACACATTGGTTACACAGATTGGTATTTCTGAATTCCGTCATGAGATGTTATTCCTTGTATATCTTGGTATACCTTATGCAAGTCTTGTTGTTGTTCTTGTGCATTATATGGACACTAATTTCTCTGAAGGCTCGCGACCTTCTTTGAGAATTCATGTCGTAACGTATCATAGTTGGATCCACTATACTATTCGAGAGCGGGGAGTTTTAGAGTATATATATGATCAATACCCTCCTTGTATCAAGTCTTGCTCTTTGAATAGTATTAATCATACAACGCACGTATGATTAACCAGGTCATAAACTCTTGTATCAAGTTCATAAGTCGATCATATGTTGAAACTAGTGCTCACTCACATAGATATTATTTTTGATTCTTGTACATGATATATCCTGTTATCTTGCTCTTACACTCATTTACAGTTTTACTTATGTCTTGCTATATTCATGTACATGTTACATTACCTGGTATAATCTCTCTATTTACTGTTATATAGTCTTTATCATTTATTGGAACTTTTATTAAGGATGTACTTCACTCCAATAATGAATGGATATTTTTTCAGACGATTCTGATGACGGTTGTCCTACCTACTATGACCTCCAGGATGTTGTAACGCCCCAGTCCCAAAATACGTAGGACTAGGAACGTAGACATGCCAGCTGTATACATACGAAGTACACTCCAATATATGGAAACCTCGTATGAATACATAAGCTGTAAATACAGTAGAACCTCAACAAACTAATCTCATCCATAAAATTTAAAGAATAAAAGATGTCATATAATCAACTATAGATTGTCATTGGTACATGTAGTTGGGCGGAGAAAAATTCACTACCAACTATGAAAAGAAATACATAACAAAAGAAAAAGTTTGGCGAGCGGAGCGAAGACGATCAAAATGCAATCATCCTCGAAGAAATAGAGATGATCATGGCCACGGCTAGAACACCTGCGAAAGATAAGAGCACACACCTGGTGTCACGACCCGCACCCATTTTTTTTTTCTAAACGGATACGAGACGTGTCCAAGCCAGCCTACGCCGCAGTGTCGGCGGTAGAACGCTGTCACGGCCATGAGATCAAAATCACAAAATAATGCTCATTAACAAGAATTAATTTAACTTACAATGATCACAAGTTTTACATTTGCAGAAAATATAAACTTGTACAAATAAAGGAATGGCTACAACACAACTATCTAGCTAGTCTCTAGACTTTTGTCTGCAAGTATCCCCGTCACTCTCCAAGCTAAGTGAATCCACGGCTAACCTGAAAATGTTGGTTTCCAGTCAGGAATGGAACGAGCACAATTCACTGAATACAATTTCAAATAAAGAAGATGACTATAAAACAAAGGTTAGACATCAATTATGAGTTTTAAAAATAAACAAAAAATACAGAAAACTAATAGTAAATAAATAGACACAACAGACTTTCCCCAACTGCTAGAAGTACCTTTGATATGTGATCGGTTTGGGGTACTACACCGCACGGTCTACGAGGTCTACTTGCATGAAAAAAAACACGGGCTACAATGTCTACTTGCAGAAAATAAACACGGACTACACTACTGCAGAAAATAAACACGGGCTACACTACTGCAGAAAATAAACACGGGCTACACTACTGCAGAAATAAACACGGGCTACAATGTCTAACACGGGCTATGGTCAGATCACATATCTTTGGTACTTCTAATTCCCGACTCCATAATTTATAATAGAAAATAATCACATAACCAATGGCCAACCAATAAAATATAGTGAAAATCAATATCGAAATGCAGACAATAAACTGTACTCGCCTGTGGTCCTTTGCTGGTGAAACCGACAATCTGAACTACTCAATGTGCCACTATAGTCAAAACCCGTACAACAGTCCCCGGAAGCTGAAATAAACAATACCAATGATCTCAGAATAGTCCAATTAGCTAGGATTGCCTGTCCTTACGTCCAATTCTGGACACAGGGGCAAAACGGTAATTTTAGGCTAAAACGATGTCCGCCGTTGGATCCGCTTTGCACCGAAAAGCGTGCCAGAGTCAACGGTCTCTAAAGTCATCAAACTATATGTCTACGGATCCAGTTTTCTGATACGAACCCAACCGTATGTCCAAAGTTGGATTCCGGCGGGTCGTGCACAAAATCGCCCGTTGAGTCGGACCATGGGGCCCGCAAAACGGCGTCAGATTCAACTGTCTCAGAATTGGACCAAACTTGGCATACAGGACCAAAAAAATGATACGGTTCTGTTGGCGTAAGTTTCGTCTCGATCTGACGAGCGTGCACGAAGTAATTATGAAATTTGCAAAGTGCATGATACGGTGAATTTTGACGGATACGCATCAAATTCGTCGCGCACCACGCGACCAATTTGAATTCCGTCAAAGCCCACACGACCACAAAGCCGTTACGCAGCTTTCGATCCTTTCGGTACGCGATCACGTCGTCCGGATTGGCGGGACGCACGTCGTGTGGATGATTTTTTATTCTTTTTAAAAGGTTTTTGGGAAACTTCGGAATTGAATAACTCTCTGTAAACTAAATAAAAAATTAATCTATCAGAAGCGTTTTTATCCCCTATATGTTGTCAATAATTGTGTTTAAGTGGAATATCTAAACGGTCACTGGATCGATCGAAATCGATCCTTGAACACGGATGATTGGACTGCTCTGTGAACTGTTTCAGGAACAGTTTTTCGGCAAGGTTCGCGACGATTTTCTGGATGACCTAAATCATCTAAATAAAAACTAAAAGAAGAGATTGGGAGGTGTATATGTTGTCGTCATACCAGAGTTGGAAGATCGAGAATCGGCCGACCGAGCGAGGCGTGACAGCATTACGAAAACCGCCCCGTGCGGTGTTGCTGCTGCCATCTGTAGCGCGTGGCGCCGCGAAGCTTTTCGGCGACTCCGTCACCGGTCGACGCCCGCCCACGGCGGGCTGGCGCGTGTGCGCGCGGAGCACCCAGGGGTGGTGGCGTCGGTGGCGGCGGTTTAGGGAATGGCAATCGGAATCAGGTTTTCTTTGTTCGCTCGTTCTCTGTAGGTTACATATACTACTATGAGTATATGGCCATGGGTCGGGTTTGCCTTGCTGGTTGTAGTCTGGGAAATATATACGCGGGTTTGGCTGAGGGGCTTTTGTGTTTTGCTGCGGGATTTTGTTGCGGAATTTTGTGTTTTGTTCTCGGGTTCCCACAAGGTCGGCTAGAGCTGGGAACACCCCCCCTCGGTTTCACATGGGTAAATTCAGCTATGAAGTTATGTGGGCTTGATCTCTCAGCTGGCCTGGGAAGCTTGCATATGTGGCCTGGCCGGCTTTGGATTTTCCGTTTGTTTATTTCTATGCATATATATATATTGTATCCATATATACATAAATGCTTATGTACAATATACACATATATATATTTACACACATAATCATATACATATTTATTTATACATACACGCACATATATATGTAATTATATATTTGTACACATGTATGCATACAGACACATATGTATTTATATACGTACACCCATCTATTTATCTATTTTATGTATACAAACTCATGTACACCTACATATATATATATATATAAAATATATATATATATATATATATAATATATATAAAATATAATATATATATATATATATATATATATATATATATATATCTATATATTATATATATATATATATATTATATCACTTATATATATTCACTTATACGCCTATAATATTCACTTATACGCCTATATATACGTATATTATATAATAATAATCACTAAATAATAATGATAATAATAACGAAATTTACTAAACCAATAATGGTGTATATATATCATTATGCGCTATCTATTAATCCCAAAATTGTACAAGGACCTATTTATACAAATATCATCGAATATCTACTAATAATGATATTTATAATATTTAATTACTAATACATAGAAAATATTCATTAAGTTATTAAACGGAATACAACACACTCATACCCATCAATACGGATGTCATTGGACGTACCACATGACTACACGGTTTGGGTTTGCTTTGGGTCTAATCTGGACTAGTTCGGTACAAACGAGTTCCCTTAAACTCGATAATATAATTAATAAATAAATAAACTTCGGTAAGGATTAAGTCGTAACTTGGCCTTGTTTTCCTAATTAGGATATTACTATGGCTCGGCCTTCCCTACCAGGGCTAATACACTAGCCGAAGCATGCCATGGCACTATCCGTGCCACGATTTCTAGTCACCGTGTACTCCAAAACTCCATTATGGCTAAAATCATCTACCGTAACAATTAACTAAATAATTATTTATAAAAAAACTCTAAAAATCACCATTTAATTCAAATAAATAAATAATATAAAAATATATTGTAAAAATTTCAGGAAGAGGGGTTACAAATCTACCTACCTTAAAATAATTTCGTCCTCGAAATTCTAATTCGTAACTATTCCTTAAATTCAAAAAAGATCTCCTATTACCTTAAATCTCTTTAAATTTAATTTCTCAAAATAGTTTATATCCTTCTCATTGGCCATTTGGCAACTACAAAATCTCGAGGACTTCTACCCACCTTTGGTCACACTACTCCCTCAAGGCTATGTCACTAAAACTTTCAATCTTCCAACGAATTGCTAAAATACTATCAATAAACATCTACTACTTATGGCCACAATAATCCTCTACTATCTATCAAGCAACCCAAACACTTAACAAGCAACATCTTACATAGGTAGCTGAGAAACATTGGTGTTCTAATAAGCATTACCATTCGTCACTCTACAATAGGAAGGACAAGAAGATAAGGAAAAAAAATAATCGAAAGCGAGTATGAGTTTCCAGAGTGGTAAAGAGTATCTAATGATGCAGATAGAAAGAAAGTTTATGGGCCATTGACTTATTTTGCTAGAGGGGCTACTCTAGTCCAGTCACTTGCTAAGTCAAAGAACTCTTCGCTTTTCAGAAGGTCTTGCAATCCGTGCAATACCGAAGTTCTGTTCTCGAACTTCTGAACAGGTCCCTTAATAGAACGGAATTTGAAAATCAAGATTGTGATCTCTTTTTTCCGTGGTTATTTAAACACACGAGCAAGGGATATAATGCAACACAATCATGTCGCGACTTCCAGGTAGATGGATAAGTTACGAATGACTTCACATTCTAAAAGGTGGAGACAGCAAATAGGGTAGGGACCTATTTCAAATAGTTCTGTGTTTATAGTCCAAGTATGGTGGTATGTAGGAGGAGTTTTACTGGGTCTTAAAGGGTTCCTTGATTGGACATCAATCGTTGGTTAGAAGAATCTTGATTTAATCTATATTGACTAGACAAGAGTCCAATCATAAACTATTTCTACCAGGTTATGGTAACCTGGAATAGGTTTTTCTCCCAAATGGTTGAGCTAATTGCCGTTCGGGTTGGTTAGCTAAGTCCCTAAAGTCCAAAATGTGCCTTTGGTGACCCTAGTGTTTAAGTAGCACAAGAGGCCTCTATCGAGTGGCACACTAGTGGTTGTGCGTAGTGGGCTTCGAGTAGATCACCACCAATATTTGGGTCGAAGGAATTGAGTCAAGGTTGAGGCTCTAGTGGAAGTCGGGAAGTGATACCGGTACTATGGTAAAGGTTATAACTAGTCCTTTTAACCTGAAGGTCGTACCCCAAAAATAGAGTACAAGGGGATGGGTTTTAGTGGGACATGATATACCTAGATGAAGGTGGGCTTGTCTAGATCTTGTATATGCAGTTTGTCGGAAGATAACAGCTGGTCTCGTGCTCCGAATATTAATGACACGGCCGGAGACACAAAATGATCTAAATGGGAAGTGGGAGTCCATAGAGCACTAACTATCATTCTAAATAAAAAATTTTCTAATCAATCGGTGAATCTTCGCATATCCTAAAACCTTAGGAGGCTTACAGTCTACCCACCTTAGAAATAGGACATGGTCTTAGGAATATCGAGGTTAGAGGGTTTCCAAAGTCCGATACTGTAATCCTCGACTCTTGTTAATAGAGGATAAGGCACTACGTAACAGAATATGGTAGATATAAAATCATGTCAAGGATCGTTCCTCAATAAATGGAGAACGAGTGTGTGCAATGACACTGTCGAAAAATAGAATGACCTACTCGTCCGCAAGTATATGAGAAGTTTCCATTGGGGTTAACCCACTCCAAGGCACAACATAAAAAAGATTTCTAGTAATTCAGTCAAGAAAATTTCTATTTGTGTCAAACCTGCCAGGCTATGGTCACAAGGGTTGTAGTGATCAGGTATTGTTGTTGACAACTGGTAGGTCATAGTGTGACAGGGGTAATTAAGCTATGGTATTAGCTAAGCTAGTGACTGTGGTGTTCCAACACTTGTTAGGTCTTAATAATAAAATTTACACAACTAGAACAATACTTGTTGGAAACCATCTTGAAATGAGAGTCTACCATAGTCACGGTAAATGATTAGAGACTCACGATGTTTGGTTTCTTGAGAATAGACAGTCCTTCTGGGTTAGCAATTTAGCTAAGGATAAAACCCTACTCATTCTCTAATTTAGAAGCTAGAAGGTCCCGATAACAGCTTGGGGTCAAGAGGAGAACAGTAACTCAATCACATGGTTGGCCGATGATAACTACACTTGTGTATACAACTACCATAGCCATGGGGATACGCGGTATCTCCTACCAATTACGAGCTTCTGCCCTTCCGAACCAGTGAAAGACAAAACCATAAAGAGTTCAAGAAAGATGTTACTGAATACAATCATGTGATTCAAGGGCGAACGTATAATTCAAGAGGAATTTGTCAAAGCAGTCGCGGATGAGATCCTAAATACCTATATCTCCATCCACGTAGTGTAATTATACGAAGAGCGAACCAAATGCATCATGGTTGATCAGACCATAATACACTGATTCTGATTAGACATAATTAGCAGGCGTCCCCACTAAACATATGCC
Organism: Iris pallida; assembly: GCA_029216955.1. NCBI lineage: Eukaryota > Viridiplantae > Streptophyta > Magnoliopsida > Asparagales > Iridaceae > Iris > Iris pallida. The sequence goes on along the minus strand of JANAVB010035616.1, from coordinate 7,780,049 downwards.
TCAAATCAAGCTCGAGAACAGAGTGAGCTTGCAAAAACTAGGCTGTAATAGCAGCGTTGGTCAAGATAGTCCAAGATATAAGTAGACGATTTTTTGGAAAGGAGGCATAAGTAGTTCGAGTTTAGAGAGAATCAAACTTACCTGGTATTTGCTTATACGGTCTTCCTACTACCGTTCTTATCCACAATGACTTGGTCGACTAATGGGTTATGGACATTCTAAATTCTATATTCTAGTAAACCTATTAGTGTCAGTCAATTTCCTCATCAATAGATCACGAGGATCATACGGAGTGCTAGGTCGGGAGACATGCTACCAAACTTACAAACTTCTACTACTATTGGCTTTGGATCTTATAGAACATACAGAGCATTGTCCTATCCTCTATAGTAATCCTAAACTTGTAATCACGTCTGAAGTCATTTCACCGAGGACTACGCCTCGCCCGTAAAATCGGGCTGTGGTAAACCCTTGGTTTCGTGATTCAAATATGATACGAAGTCAAACACTTCTTAACCCTATCCAATATTGACTCAAGGGTAACAACGATCAAAGAGGACCACTAGCCATAGTTTTGGCAATATCCCATCACCTATATTTCTTAACTAATTTCACCTCTAGGGTTGCGTCTCGCCAGCGCGCTACTGGCTGCAGTGATTCCCTAGTCTTCAAAATTTAAATAAATGGCGACAGTGCGCTGCTATCCTGCCAGTATGAGTTAAACTACATTCTCGTAACTATATCTGTAAATGAATCCCTGAGCTTCTAGAGATTCAACAAGTTGACTATGAAATAAGACATAAATATTTGTCCTATCAGTCACAATCTTTAAAATAACAGATTGCACAGGGAGGAATAACTGAAGACAAAGAACTACAAACATTCTGGTATCTCTTTCACGTGTATTCGAACCATAGGAGAAATTTTTTGGATCAGTCTACCTCGAGATTCACACAGGAATAACAAAGTCAGAAATTATAAACTAATTCCTTACAATAAAAAGAATTTAAAATAGACAATTCTAACTTATGGTATAAGATTTATATCTAGTACAACAAAAGGAATTTAAACAGTTCATCAAAATTAACGCCTTAATTCTAAGCAAGTCTAACATACCAAGTGAATAGTATATCCACATGGGTCATATCGTCATATCGAAGTAAGAGTGTACCTACAGTGTCTAGCAAGCAATCTAAGTTTAATAATTCTAAATTGTATGGCCTATCTAATAATCTTAGCTACCCAATCGGTCAATTTGAACAAGGGACTCCTAGTCCTAGTCATCCTCTTAAATTAAATTAATTTCTCGTTCGTGAATGAGCATGTTTCTAGTCGCAGGCTCGCAATAGTACAACTAACTTAAGTACTATCACGAGTTTGCATTGATTTGCGAAAACAGGACCTGCATGGGCCACCACACCTGGCGAGATAACCAGGTCCTCAGAGGGACGTAACAAGACATATAATATCATGCCATAAACTGAATATTGTTAGCTCAACAGAAATTGCATATGCCTAAACAGATAAAATGTCCTTAACCATTCTATGTGTAAATGTATTTTGAAGACAACGTTCCACACAAGGGCTTCCGAGACTAGAAACACGGCGCGTTAGCGTTTCAACCAAGGCACTAATGGCATCTAGAGAAAAGTAAATACACGGCCCATTAGCACTCGGTGAGAGCTAAGGGGCATCTAGAGGAAAATAAATGCACGGACACTAGCTCTTGGGTGAGTCACTAACGGCATCTAGAGGAAAATAAATGTACGGCATATTTGTGTTTCAACCGAGGCACTATTGGCATCTAGAGGAAAGTAAATAAATGCACGGCGCACTAGCTATCGGCTTAGTCACAAATGGCAGCTAGAGAAAAATAAATATGTGAAAGCCCCTGCGCCTAATAACTGTCTTCACCCTCCCCATGCACTACTTGTGCTGAATCCACACCACGATATTTCTAATAACCGCTAAGTCTTCTAGGCAACTATATTAGCAGTTATATCCTAACGCTCGTCCTGTACGTACCGATGTACGGTCGGTACGCAAGTCCGAATCTATATGAGACACGTGACATCGTGGCACATAGGTGTCGGGCCAATGAATGCGGCACAAACAAAGGTGGTCCCTTAACTCTAAGCCAAATGCATAAAGAAAACTAAAGTATAGTAATTTGCAACTACATATGGTTTTGAAAGAACAACTTATAAATAAAACATGCATGATATTGAGCAAGAAATTAAACAGTAAAGGCAAGTTGTCTTGCCTGGTGTGATGTCCGGTGTGGTGCGATGTCCAAGGTGACATAACATATGACTTCGGTTTACAACTACGCCAGACGACATCTGAAGATAGCACAACCTGTTCCATCGGTTCCAGAGTAGTCTAATTAGTTATAGGCGAAAGGAGGGTAGACAGAATTTGCAAGGGAATAAAAATATGATTGGTCACGGGCAGAGAGAAAGTCGAAATAGTTTGGATATATACGAATTTAAGAAAAAATATTTTATAAGGCTTGAAATTATATTTTATTAACCCAAATATTTTGTAGGTAGTAAAAATCATTTTAAGTCGAAACTATAGTTTACCTAGTAAAATATTTTATAAATATTTGAAAATATATTTTAGCTGAAATAGTTTTTGGATAGATACTTGAAGAAAAAAAATATATATGAAAAATCGTTTTCTTAAGCTAAAATACTTCACGGTTCTTATAAATAGGATACTTAGATAAAACTACCATTTTATTATAGAATATATGCGGGAATCCTCGAAAAATCCCTTTATTGTAGTTTTTGTCAAATGTATATAATTTTTTTTTTCAAAATAACTTTTTTTTGGTCAAAGCTATATTCAAAATACCATAAAATAATAATAATTTTTTTTATGAAACTAATTATCGTATATATTTTATTAGTAAAACAATATATATAAATAATCCTAATAATATTAATATTAATAGTAAAATAGTAATTTAGTTAATAGCAATAATACAACAGTATCGTTATATCACTTATCTTAGTAATACTAACAAAATAACATACAAATCATAAAAATATTGATGATAATGGAAAATATACTCATGATAATAATGAGGTAATTATATTTAAACGAAAGAAATAATATTAATAGAGATGATGATAAGAATAGTAAACTAGTAAATGGAACAACTATGTGTGTTGTTGCTTGGCCTTTCTCTTTCCAGAGAAGCCACAGCAACAACTTTATCAATGTCCTCTTTTTAAGGTGAAGAGAACGGAGAGGAAAGTGAAGCGAGAGGGGGAGGAGATGAGAGAGAGGCTGCGGGAGAGGACCGATGGGCTCGGCGCACGGAGGAGGTTCGTCGGCACGGCGGCTTGCAAAGGAGGAGCTAGGACGGAAGGGATCATGAGGCCATAAGGAGTCGGGTGGCGGCGGAGCTGCGGAAGAGCGGCGCACGTATGACGGAGGAGGAGGGGCACGGAAGAGGAGCACAGGCGCAGGGGCTCGTTGGGCCAAGGCGCCACACCGCGCTAGTGGCGACGGCGGTAGCGTCACTCGCGGGACTGGCGATTCACCCGCGTGGCGGCGGATCTGGCTGCAGAACGACCCACGCGAGAGGCGGCGCCTGTCTGGGTGGTGCGGGATGGTTGCGCTGGAGCGGCACGCCGGGGAGGAGGCGCGCGACCGTTCGTCGACGGCGGCGCTCGCCTGAGATGGACAGGTTGGTTGCGGTAGCAGAACGTGGCAGTCGGCGGAGGCGATCAAACTGCGATGGGGCGAGGCATGGAGGGGAAGTCGGACGGCGCGTGCGCGGAGTCTTCACCGTGTCCGATGGTCGGGGTTGCTTAGGGTATGTCACGACCCGGTCCCAAATTGTTGGGTCGAATCGGATCATGCCCAGCCTGCACCGTTGTGAGACGGCGGCAGTAAGCTGTATCCAAATGTAGGTAATCACAACAACACAATTTATTTTGCCACAACATCAAACTTCGATTATTAAAACTTGTCCAACAAAAGGTTCATTTAATACATCAGATAAAATGAAAATTGTCTTTTATTTAAACATCAAAACTAAAAGGAAAATCATCATCTAGGAAGTTGGCTCATCAGCCTCAGGATCAACATCTTCCAAGTGGTAATCTGGAAGCACTGCAGGGTAGAGCACCGGATCATAATAGCTATTAATCAATAGCTCTGCCTCATCAATGGAACCTATTGGGGGTGGGGGATCCAGTCAGGAAAGGAGCAAAGTACAATTACAAAAATTTAACAATTCAACTAATAATTAGAAATTTGTAATTTAAACAGTTTAAATACTTGAACAATATTTTTCAGCAATTTTCCACAATTAAAAACAATGTGATTTGAGTATGTAATGCTTATGACTGGCTTGGGTTGTACAATTGTATCCTAGTGATACGATACGGCTTATCCCGTGTGTAAGAGGGGTAAGCTCGTACAATCATATGCAATATGAGGGGTATTGGTCATAATACACTACATTACTCCCCCAATCCCACAATCAATAACAATCAATACTTAGAAAAGTTCGTGTAGCAATGTTTTTAATCTTGCAATATTACAATTATTAACTAAATTGAAAAATAAACACAACCGTACTTGCCTTTGTTTATGACTGGGTTTGAAGAGTCGTTCCGGAAAGAATCAGACTCGTCCTCGAAATCCTACATTGAGAATCCCGACTTAGCATAAATGAGGAAACAATATCTAGGTGTGCTAGTTACAATCTCTAAAATTTGATCCTAGTCAAGTTTTAGGTCATTTACAAAATCTACCAGAACACGTTTATCGATGTGAGTTATTAATTTACGAAGGAAAAGTCAATTTAATATTTATTGGAAAAATTTGTATTTTCTGATTATTTGACAAAACTTTGTACTTTGTAATGTATATAAAAATTAGGTTTTTAATGAGAAAAAACGTGAATTTGTTAAATTACAAACTTGTAATTTTCCTAGTTATTTATTGTGAGAAGAATGATATTAATAAATATTTATTTAACATCTTACGCGTTTACGTCAAATCAACAACCAGAAAAGAAATAAAAACTACACTACATTATTACAGGCCACAGAAAATAAAGATAAAAAGCTGGGCTTATGTCCTTACAATTATTTACATAAATGAATTAAAATAAGAATGGTAAACTGAACGACGGAAAGCGGTCCATTCAGCAGGCCGAGGTCCTGCACCAAAATACTCTAGGCCAGTAACATGTTCTAAGAAAATAATTAATATTAAATATATAATAAAGGAAGGGTCTCAGACTTGGTCCAAAGGTCATGTTTGCAAATAGCTAATGCCTCAACGTCCGGAATAATGCCGGTTTCGTTTGTATTTCGCTAAGGGCCCATTGACCGATACGGTCGTCGCTTGGAAAAGTAATCGAAATTCAAATCAACAAAAAGCCAGTTTAGAATTTAAAATTTTATAGAAAACCCTTTTAAAATATTTTTCTGAAAATTTGAGCAGCATTCCCTCTGTATTTGGGACAACCCAATACTGGGAATTTGTGCCAATAACACACAAATAATATCCCAACCAGGGAAATAACCCATGAATTCATTTCCACCAATAATATTAAAACCCGAAAATAATATCGAACCCAAAATATACATCCACAGCACGTTTCAGTACTCGAAAAACCGAAGTTACTCAGAAACCCGAAAATATCACAGAAGCAAACCAACAGAATTTCTCAAAGCCAATCTACAGAATATTTCCGAAACATAACTCAATTTCCGAAAGCCACAGGAAACGAAAACCACAGAAACATAATAGTTCAAAATTCTGAAACAAACAGAAGATCAAAAAACCAACATAACTTAATTTCTCCAAAACGAAACCAACCACAGCACACACTTACAACCAAAGAGGATTTCGAAACTTCCGAAATCGAATTCGTCTAAACCGAATCCCGCAACGGGATCGGGGAACCAAAATCATCATCGACTCGGGAGGGACGAACTACTGAGATTATCAGAATTTACCCAATATCTGTTGGTCGGGGAGCCGCGGATAATCGGAAATGGAAACGGAACAGCGGGATCGAATGGTGAGCGGTTCACGGGGCCACACGAGGACTTGCCGAAACAGGGACTCTCCGGGCAGCAGCTGTATACGGCCGAAAAGCGGCGCGCAGGGGCTCGGCCACGCGGGTCGACCGGGAATGGCGACGGTGGCGCCGGGAAACGCGGGAGGGGCGCTGGAAAGGGTCGACCGGGACTGACCTGGGAGCGGGGCGGCGCCGGAGGGCCGGTCGGTTAGGACGGAGGAGCTCGGGTCGCCAGAAAATTGGATTAGGGCACAGAATTTGGGAAAGATGGTGGTGGAGATGGAATGGTGGAGGGGTTTAAATAGTAGAGGGAAACAGAGGTTACCGGAAGAGGAAGGGGCGGCCGTTCGGGGAGGCCGGCGGTCACCGGAGTGATGGCGGCGGCGTTTGGAAGAGCTCGGGTCGGAGAAAAACCGAAAGCTCTTCGTTTCTCAAATAGAAAGTTAACAGAGATGGAATGAGAAAGGAATTAAATGGGTTTAGTAAAGGCTTTAATGGGTTTGGGCTAAAGAGTTATATAATGGGTTTGTAAGGGTATTGCTGTTGGGCTATTGGATTTATGGGCTTAAGGCAAAAGGTTAATGGACCTTAAAAAATGGATTGGGTTTAAAGATTTAAATATCATTTTCTTTAGAAAAAATTGTAACTAAAATTTTAACTCTAAAAATTAATCTAAAATAATTCGGGCTCAGAATTGGGTTCGGACTGGGCCAGGCAATCAAAAGTCCAAGTTTATTTATTTTGAAAATAATTTTCTATTTAACTAGTAATAATAATAATTTGAAAAATTAAATTAGCAAACACATATTTAATAAATAAAAAATTGAAAATTTACGGGTTTTACAACCTTCCCTCCTTAGAAAATTTTGTCCTCGAAATTTAAAGATAGGGTTAGAAAACCTCAGGTCTCAAATAGATACGGATACTGCTCCGCATCTCGTCTTCTCGCTCCCAGGTAGACTCGCCTGGGGAATTGTGTCACCACATACCCTGACTATGGGCGTCACAGAGTTCCTGGTTTTCTTCTCGCCTCTGTCTAATATCGCCACTGGCTTCTCTGGCACTGTAAGGCTAGGTCCAATCTCCAGTTCGAATGGTCCAAGATGTGGCACGGATCCGAATATAGCGTCTGAGCTGTGAAACGTGGAAGACGTTGTGCACACCCTCAAGATTAGCTGGTAGAGCTAATCGGTACGCTACTTCTCCAATTCGGCTCAAAACTTCGAATGGGCCGATGTACCTGGGGCTCAGCTTTCCTACTCGGCCAAATCTGATAGTTCCTCTGGTAGGGGAGATCTTGACAAAGACACTATCTCCTACTTCAAACTCCAGTGGTCAATGACTGCTATCAGCCCAATGCTTCTGTCTGTCTTGGACAATCCTGAGCTTGTCTCTAATCACCTTTACTTTTCTGCTGCATCGGTCACCATCTCAGGTCCAAGCAGTACCCTTTCTTCTACGTCGTCCCAAGCAAGTGGAGTGCGGCAACGACGCCCATAGAGTGCTTCGAACGGAGTCATACCGATGCTAGCTTGGTAGCTATTGTTGTAGGAGAACTCTACCAAATGCAAGTGGTCCTTCCAATACCCTCCAAATTCTAAGACGCAAGATCTCAGCATGTCTTCTAGCGTCTGGATGGTTCTCTTCGATTGTCCGTCAGTTTGGGGATGATAGGCGGTGCTGAACTTCAGTTGTGTTCCCAAACTGTCATGCAAACTCTTCCAAAAGTGAGAGGTAAATCTAGTATCTCTGTCAGATACGATACTTACCGGAACCCCATGAATCCGGTAGATATGCTGCATGTACAGTGCTGCCAACTTCTCGGTGGATAGACCAACCTTGAAGGGGATAAAGTGAGCTGACTTTGTTAGTCGGTCCACAATAACCCAAATGGAATCCTTCTCCTTGGGATCGAGGCAGTCCCGACACAAAATCCATCGTTATGTGTTCCCATTTCCACTCCGGGATGTCTAGCGCTGCAACAGTCCTGCTGGTCTCTGTCTGCTGGCTTTTACTTGTTGACAAATCAAGCATCTAGCACAAATCTGGATACGTTTTCTTCATTCCATACCACCTTACAACAGTACGCATATCCCTATACATTTTATTAGCTCCTGGATGTATAGAATCTGCGACTGGTGAGCTTCTTGTATCAGCTCATTCCTCAGTTCGCCAGTTGGTACGTAAAGCCTCGTACCATGCCTCAATTCTCCGTCGCTGGCGATTGAGAATCCTTCAAGTGTTCCTGCCAACACTTGATCTCTGAGTTTGCAAAGCGTCTCATTTGAAATTGTGTCTCCTTGACTTTGTCCATCAGACTTGAACGTACTTGCAACTGCATCATTGATGATTCAACTCCTGGTACAATTTCTTCTCCTTCCCAGCTTCTTTATTTCCTTTCAGCAATACAATCTCCAATCCAAGCTTCTCTATGTCTTCCAGCAAATGCCGCTCCTTGGTCAAAAACATCGCCATCGGGTATCGACTAAGTGCATCTGCAACTACATTAACCTTACCCGGATGGTATTGCAGGTCGATGTCGAAATCTTTCATCAGCTCCAGCCATCTCCTCTGTCGTATGTTCAGCTTCTTCTGAGTGAAACATATTTAAGACTTTTGTGGTCTGTAAATATTTCCACTCTCTCTCCATAGAGGTAGTGCTTCCGTAACTTCAAAGCAAATATCACCGCTGCGAGCTCCAAATCATGTATAGGATAGTTCTTCTCATGAGTCCGTAATTGCCTAGATGCGTAAGCAATTACTTTCCTGTGTTGTTGAAGAACACAACCCAATCCTTTACCAGAAGCATCACTGTAGATTGAGAAACCGCGGTACCTTGGGGTAGCGCAAGTATCGGTGCTGTTGTAAGTCTCTTCTTCAGTTCCTCAAATGCTGCCTGGCAAGCTACAGTCCACATAAATTCTTCATTCTTCCTTGTGAGCTTCGTCATCGGTTCAGCAATCCTGGCGAAGTCCTTCACAAATTTCCGGTAGTAGCCAGCTAAGCCCAAGAAACTTCTGATTTCAGCAACTGAACTTGGTGTACTCCACTTCTCAATGGCAGCTATCTTCTTTGGATCCCAAAATTCCTTCTCCTGTGACAATATGGCCCAAAAAATCTACCTTGTCTAAGAAGAATTTATTTAGATAGCTTACCGTAGAGCTTCTCCTTCCTTAAGGTTCCCAGAACTTTCCTCAAGTTCTCTTCATGCTCTTCTTCGGTCTTCGAGTAGATCAGGATGTCATCAATGAAGACAACAACAAACTGATCCAGATATTCATGGAAGACCTTGTTCATAAGGTTCATGAATACTGCAGGGGCATTCGTCAATCCAAATGGCATGACCAAAAATTCATACTGACCATATTTGGTGTTGAACGCCGTCTTTGGATCCTCCTTCCTGACCTTGATTTGATGGTAGCCAGATCGAAGGTCTATCTTCGAGAACACCTTGGCTCCACTGAGTTGATCAAACAGATCATCGATCCGGGGCAGAGGGTACTTGTTCTTGATGATGATGTTGTTCAGCGCCCGGTAGTCGATGCACATTCGTACAGTCCCGTCCTTCTTGGGTACGAATAAGACAGGTGCTCCCCAGGGTGAAGCTCCATCTCTGATAAATCTAAGGGCCTTCAGCTCATTGATCTGGTCCTTCATCTCTTGGCCTCCTTAGGGTTGACTCTGTAGCATCCCTTAAAATAGGGACAGAGCCGAGAACTAGATCGATGGTGAATTCTACATCTCGATTTGGGGGTAATCCTGGAAGACTATCAGGGAATACATCCATGAATTCTGCTATGATAGGGTGAGGAGGTCCAGGTTCTTCGGTGATAGAGGAGTAAACCCTCCATATCCTCCGGAGCTCGAGAGATTTCAAACCCGGCTCTCCAGGTGGGCTGAAGACTACACATCCTCTGTGATAATCTATCAGCGCATGCTGCTTACTTAACCAGTCCATTCCTAGGACTACATCATAGTTAGTTAAGGGCATCACAAGTAAGGATGCTAAGAAATTGTGTCCTGATATAGTTATAGGGCAGTTACAGGTCTCAGTGATGGATATGGGTCCGCCACCAGTCATAACTCTACATATCTTCTTGCTAAAACCCGTAACTAGGTGGTGTGCAGAGATGAATTTTGTTGCTATAAAACTGTGTGAAGCACCCGAATCAAATAATGCAAAAGCAGGGTGTGAATGCACATAAATGAAACCTGCGATGACATCAGCGGTAGGTTCATGCTCTGGCTCTTGCTCCTCTGCTGTTAGGGCAAAAGCTCGCCCAGTCTTCTGTTGGTGTTGCCCAAACTTTGTTGCTGAGTGGGTAGAGGAGCCTTCTGCTGTGTAGTTCCAGTCCGGTTAAATGCCGTGGAGCAGTCATTCACTTGGTGGTGACAGACCCACAAACTAGGCAGTATCCTAGCCTCTTCCTGCAGATGTTCGACTGATATCCTGGCCTCTTACAGAAATCGCAGACAGGAATCTGCTTCTGAGGCGCTCTGTCATTGGTCCTCGCTGATGGTGCTGCTGTGGTGAGAAGGCCTGTTGTTATTGTTGTGGTTAGGCCTCTTCTGGTTATTCTGGAAGTTGCTAGTTCCAGAATATTCCCTCTTTGAACGAGCAGGCTGACTCTTCTCTATATCCTGAGCTCGTATTAAGGTCCTCTCATATGTCTTGGCGCCGCCTGCAATCACAGGAGTGCGAATATCTTCCAGTCCATACCTGAATCTTTCAGCACGATCGACGGGTCAGCAACCAAGTTCTTGGCAAAACGACTAAGTTGACCAAACTCTGCCGCATATTCTCCAACAGTCATGTTCTCTTGCTTCAGATTTTGAACTGTCTTTCCATCTCCCGTAACTCTGATGTTGGAAAGAACTTCCTACGGAACAACCTCTTGAAGGTGTTCCAGTCAAGCTGCTGTCCTGGAGTTGGGGTTCATTCCGATACCAGGTACTGGCTACATCTAGCAGTTGAAGTCCCACAGCTTCAACTTAAAGGTCATCAGGAAGTCGAGCAACGCTGAGGAGACGCTCCATGTTGTCGAGCCATTCATCACCATAGATAATTCCCTCGGTTCCTTGAAAGGTCGAGGGCCCAGCTTCTTGGATTTCTCAATATCTCGATATTAGCCGGCCTTGGTTCAGATTGGGCTGTTTCTTCTCTCTCCAGTGCAGCCATAGCCATATTATGGCATTCTTCATGTCTTCTCTCATAATCGCCGTCTGTTCGCGATGAGCTTCAGCTTGAGTTCTTTGTGCCTCAAGCACTCCTCGTAGCAGGCCTACGAGGTCGGTGGGTCCACGGGAACTGGTGGGGCAACTGATCGGGCACCACCGCAGGGGCTTGCTGTTCAGTCTGGAAAGACTTAGGATCTAACACTTGAGTAGTAGTGTAAAATCTACGGGGTGCTGGTACATTATGGGACGATCGGCCAGCTGTCGAAGTGTAGGATCCGGACTTAGTTGAGAGGTGGGGTGTGATCAGGTGATGACAACCCATCGCGAGCAGTGTTGGTCTTGTCATGGCCATACTCTGGAAGGTTTAGGATTGCAAAACATAAGCAAGGTAGCCTACCAGTCTATAACAAACAAAATATTTATTTATAATATATTTCGGTCCTATGTGACAAATTAATGTTCTAGTGTTCTAAATGTTTCTAGATATGTTTACCTAAGTTGTTGATCAGGCCTGCATGGGCTACCACTAAAATATGTCACGACCCGGTCCCAAATTGTTGGGTCAATCGGATCATGCCCAGCCTGTACTGTTGTGAGACGGCGGCAGTAAGCTGTATCCAAATGCAGGTAATCACAACAACACAATTTATTTTACCACAATATCTAAACTTCGAATATTAAAACTTGTCCAACAAAAGGTTCATTTAATACATCAGATAAAATGAAAATTGTCTTTTATTTAAACATCAAAACTAAAAGGAAAATCATCATCTAGGAAGTTGGCTCATCAGCCTCAGGATCAACATCTTCCAAGTGGTAATCTGGAAGCACTGCAGGGTAGAGCACCGGATCATAATAGCTATTAATCAATAGCTCTGCCTCATCAATGGAACCTATTGGGGTGGGGGATCCAGTCAGGAAAGGAGCAAAGTACAATTATTAAAATTTAACAATTCAACTAATAATTAGAAATTTGCAATTTAAACAGTTTAAATACTTGAACAATATTTTCCAGCAATTTTCCACAATTGAAAACATATGATTTGAGTATGTAATGCTTATGACCGACTTGGGTTGTACAATTGTATCCTAGTGATACGATACGGCTTATCCCCGTGTGTAAGAGGGGTAAGCTCGCACAATCAATATGCAATATGAGGGTATTGTCATAATACACTACATTACTCCCCAATCCCCAATCAATTACAATCAATACTTTAGAAGAGAGTTCGTGTAGCAATGTGGTTTAATCTTACAATATTACAATTATTAACTAAATTGAAAAATAAACACAACCGTACTTGCCTTTGTTTATGACTGGGTTTTGAAGAGTCAGTTCCGGAAAGAAATCAGACTCGTCCCTCGAAATCCTACATTGAGAATCCCGACTTACATAAATGAGGAAACCTATCTAGTGTGCTAGTTACAATCTCTAAATTTGATCCTAGTGAAGTTTTAGGTCATTTACAAAATCACCAGAACACGTTTATCGATGTGAGTTATTAATTTACGAAGGAAAAGTCATTTAATATTTATTGGAAAAATTCGTATTTTTTGATTATTGACAAAACTTTGTACTTTGTAATATATATAAAAATTAGGTTTTTAATGAGAAAAAAATGTGATTTTTTAAATTACAAACTTGTAATTTTTTCTAGTTATTTATTGTGAGAAGAATATTAATAAATATTTATTTAACATCTTACGCGTTAACGTCAAATCAACAACCAGAAAGAGAAATACAACTACTACATATTACAGGCCACAGTAATAAAGATAAAAAGCTGGGCTTATGTCCTTACAATTATTTACATAAATGAATTAAATAAGATGGTAACTGACGCCGAAAAGCGGTCCATTCAGCAGGCCGAGCCCTGCACCAAAATACTCTGGGCCAGTAACACGTTCTAAGAAAATATACTTAATATTAAATATATAATAAAGGAAGGGTCTCAGACTTGGTCCAAAGTTATTTTTGCAAAGCTAATGCCTCAACGTCCAGATAAATGCCGGTTTCGTTTGCTTTTCGCTAAGGGCCCATTGATCGATACGGTCGTCGCTTGGAAAAGTAATCGAAATTCAAATCAACAAAAGCCACTTTAGAATTTAGAAATTTTATAGAAAACCCTTTTAAAATATTTTCTGAAAATTTGAGCAGCATTCCCTCTGTATTTGGGACAACCCAATACTGGAATTTGTGCCAACAACACACAAATAATATCCCAACCAAGGAAATAACCCATGAATTCATTTCCACCAATAATATTAAAACCCGAAATAATATCGAACCTGAAAAATATACATCCACAACACATTTCCAGTACTCGGAAAATCGAAGTTACTCAGAAACCCAAAAATATCACAAAGCAAACCAACAGAATTTCTCAAAGCCAATCTACAGAATATTTCCGAAACATAACTCGAATTTCCGAGAAGCCACAGGAAACGAAAACCACAGAAACATAATAGTTCAAAATTCCGAAACTAACAGAAGATCAAAAAACCAACAGAACTTAATTTCTCCAAAATAAAACCAACCACAGCACACACTTACAACCAAAGTGGACTTTGAAAATTTCCGAAATCGAATTCGTTCTAAACCGAATCCCCCGCAACGGGATCGAGGAACCAAAATCATCATCGACTCGGGAGGGACAAAACAGCGGATCGAACGGTGAGCGGTTCACGGGCCACACGAGGACTTGCCAAAAACATGGACTCGTCGGGCAGCAGCCGTACGCCGGCCGGCGCGCGCGCGGTCGGTCCCACGCGGGACGACCGGAACGATGACGGTGGCGCCGGGGAAACGTCGGGAGGGGCACTGGAAGGGGTCGGCCGGGACTGGCCTGGAGCGGGGCGGCGCCGGAGGGCCGGTCGGTTTAGGGAAAGGAGCTCGGGTCGCCGAAAAATTGGATTAGGGCACATAATTTGGAAAAGATGGTGGTGGAGATGGGAATGGTGGAGGGTTTAAATGGTAGAGGGAAACGAGGTTACCGGAAGAGGAAGGGCGACCGTTCGGGAGGTCCGGCGTCACCGGAGTGATGGCGGCGGCGATTTGAAGGCTCGGGTCGGGAAAAATCGATAAGCTCTTCGTTTCTCAAATAGAAAGTTAACAGAGAAATGGAATGAGAAAGGAATTAAATGGGTTTAGTAAAGGCTTTAATGGGTTTGGGCTAAAGAGTTCTTTAATGCGTTTTGTAAGGGTATTGCTGTTGGGCTATTGATTTATGGGCTTAGGCAAAGGTTAGGACCTTAAAAAAATGGTTGGGTTTAAAGATTTAAATATCATTTTCTTTAGGAAACATGTAACTAAAATTTTTGTAACTCTAAAAATTAATCTAAATATATTTCGGGCTCGAATTGGGTTCGGGACTGGGCCAGGCAATCAAAAGTCCAAGTTTATTTATTTTGAAAATAATTTTCTATTTAACTAATAATAAATAATTTGAAAAATTAAATTAGCAAACACATATTTAATAAATAAAAAAATAAAAATTTACGAGTTTTACAGTGGACGCGGGCAAGACGCAATTGTCGAAAGCTTGGCGGAAGGGCATCGCCGGTCTGGTCGAGGTGAGTGGTGGGTGTGTTTATGATTTCGTTGGCTGGTAAATTTTGATTTTGGTAGTTCGGTGGCGGATTTTGGTGGTGGTGGGTTATGGTGGTGTAGCAGCGATAAGATGGCAGGGAAGGAGGTTGTGGTTGCCAGAGCGGAGTCGGGACAGGGGCTGTAGTAGAGGGGATGACGTCATTGGTGGCGGTGTGGTGACCCAGGGGGTGGCCGGGAATAGGGCAGGGAGTTGTGGTTGGTACGAGGGAAAGGGGGTTGTACTGGTGTTTGGAAAGCCGCCGAGGAAGAGGTGGCGTTCGCGAGGTGGCGATGGAGATGGTTCTTGCTGGGACGGTGGCAGGAGAGGTCGGACTGGTCTGGGATCGGACGGAGGAGTCGGGTGTGGTTGTTGACGACGGTGGTGATGGTAACGGTGGCTGGGTGGTTTTTGTGGACGGGCCGGAACGTCGGCAGGACGTGCGGTGAACGAAGATGGAGACGGTGGCTGCGGCGGTGGCGGGGTCTGGTCATTAGAATAGGATTAACATTTAGGTGGTCGTCGTGTCCGGGGTGTCGACACGGCAGGGGGATACTGGATTGTGTCCTTGATGGTTGGACGAGGATTGATATTTGTATAAGTAAAAATAAATAACCTATTGGAAAGACACCCGAGATCGGACCAGAGGCCGTCACGGCTGACACGAGGATGGATGGAACACGACACGAGGCACGCCTATTTATGGTGGAGAAATCTGTGGAATAATTTGTGGTGAAAAACAATATGGAGGCTCCCCTATATATAGGGTTGAGTGAATCCTAATTGGATAGGAGTAATCAATTTAAATCCCCAATAGATAATATGCTATTTAATTTAAATCAAGTTTAAGTTAATTCAATCAACAACAATCTAAATCCAATTCCAATTAAATCTAGATATCTAAACTCAAATTAAATTCTATCCTTAAATTTAAACTATTTAAATCCAATCCATAAAATCCAATCAAAAATTTAAGTTGCCACAAAAATTCAAAATATTTTCTAAAAATACATATAATAATAATTTTGAAAATTACATTATTATTTAAAATAAACTAATAAAATATTTATGAAATATATGTATGCACGAAGAATTTTTATTATTATTAATAACTGTTATAAATGAAAGACTTTTTATAAATAAAATAAAATAAAATAATAACTTGGAAACTTTGGTACGATAGTTAAAATAACTATTATATATATATTATTTTGAAACTATAAAATAAAAAATATTTTCTAGAAATATGTACGCTCGCACATATTCGCACTCGTCGAACAATTACGAAAAACAAAATTTCGTGCACGACGTACAATGCAACTATGCGACGTATAAATACAAAATAATAATTAGTACCAAATTTAAATAAAAAAAATATAATAGAAATTTAGGGGTTTTACATCCTACCCAACTTAAAAGAATTTTGTCCTCGAAATTAAGAATTAGTAGGGGGTAAAAAAACACAAGGGGGTTATCGGTGGGAAACAATCAATTATAAGGCTCAACAAATCATGTCGTAAGAAGTTGCGATCTAGATCATAGAAAAATAATATGGATTTGGTCGTAGGTAGTGAATGAGGGTCATGAGTTTTAAGCAACAATTAAAAAGTTAAGGGTTAAAGTTAGTCATGATAACATGCAAGGAGTAATATAGTATCATGAGGATAAATGGGAGACCTAAAGATATGTTTTGAGAGTAGGTTGAGGGCACGATTTAAGAGAGCAAATTAGGCTTACTCCTGAAATAAGTGAATTGAGGGTCATGGTAGAAAATATAGGGCCGAGAGAGGAGAACGAGGAGTTTAGGATGAAGACATAGCATTTGAGTGGTGATGGTCATAATTGATAGGAAAGCTAGAGGAAGTTCTAGCACATGCCTTTGTCCTTCTAAAATGGTTGAAGGCGAAAGCAATAAGGAGTGCAAGGACGATATTATCGATTACGATACGTGTGTTTAAAGGCGGCCGTATAGATTTCAAAAGAATCGTCAAGGCAGTCGTGGATGGAATTCTAAGGGAAAAGTTCAACTACATCCCATCCACGTAGATTGATATATGAAAAGACGAACCAAAGTGCACTCGGTTGATCAGCCATCATGCACCGATTCTGATTAGACAATATGTTAGTGAGCGGCCGCTCAATTGCATATGCCTTGATCAAGCTCGATAAAGAATAGCTTGCAAATACTAGGCTATATTAGCATCATTAGTCTAGATAGTAGTACATAGGCACGATAGTAGATGAAATAAGAATAAATATGAAAAGTCTAAGAGTCATGAGAATCTAAGTCTTGTTTATTCCTATACTATCGTTCTACGGGTTTATGACCAAGGCTTGGTTGACCAAATGGGTTAAATTCTTCTAGTCTCTATGGTCTAGATAATACTATTTGTATTCTTTTTAGCGGTCAAGGGTGTGTCAGGTCGTGGGGTATTCTACCCAACTTAAAAGAATTAAGCTAAGGATGTTTGGGACGTCTAACTAGTAGGGTCAATCTCTAGCATGCACGAAGGGAGGATAAGGGTAATGATAGAAGGAATCAAGCAAGATGCTAACGATGAGTCGAACGGTAGTTCGAATATGGAATCAAGGGGAGAGGTCAGTATGTGGATGAGATCCTAGACTCCTAATCCTATACGCAGGCTTTCTTGGTACGGTAAGTAACCAAACAATTTATCTTGACCTGTATGGGCCACCACAAAAACATGTAACGCTCAGTCCCAAAATACGTAGGACTAGGAACGTAGACATGCCAGCTGTATACATACAAAATACACTCCAATATATGGAAACCTCGTATGAATACATAAGCTGTAAAATGCAGTAGAACCTTAACAAACTAATCTCATCCACAAAATTTAAAGAATAAAAGATGTCATATAATCAACTATAGATTGTCTTTGGTACATGTAGTTGGGCGGAGACAAATCCACTACCACTATGAAAAAAAAAACATAAGAAAGAGTTTGGCGAGCGGAGCGAAGACGATCAAAATGTAATCATCTTCGAAGAAATAGAGATGATCATGGCCACGGCTAGAACACCTGCGAAAGACAAGAGGACACACCTGGCGAGATAACCAGGTCCTCAGAGGGACGTAACAAGACACATAATATCATGCCAAACTGAATATAGTTAGCTCAACAGAAAATTGCATATGTCTAAACAGATAAAATGTCCTTAACCATTCTATGTGTAAATGCATTTTGAAGACAACGTTCCACACAGGGCTTCCGAGACAAGAAACACGGCGCGTTAGCGTTTCAACCAAGGCACTAGTGGCATCTAGAGAAAAGCAAATACACGGCCCATTAGGACTCGGGTGAGAGCTAAGGGGCATCTAAAGGAAATAAATGCACGACCACTAGCTCTTGGGTGAGTCACTAACGGCAGCTAGAGAAAAGTAAATGCACGGCACATTTGTATTTCAACCGAGGCACTAGTGGCATCTAGATGAAAGTAAATAAATGCACGATGCACTATAGCTCTCGGCTGAGTCACAAATGGCAGCTAGAGTAAAGTAAATGTGTGAAAGCCCCTGCGCCTAATAACTGTCTTCATCCTTCCCATGCACTACTCGTGCTGAATCCATACCACGATATTTCTAATAACCGCTAAGTCTTCTAGGCAACTATATTAGCAGTTATATCCTAACGCTCGTCCTGTACGCATCGATGTACGATCGGTACGCAAGTCTAATTCTATATGAGATACGTACATCGTGGCACACAGGTGTCGGGCCAATGAATGCGGCACAAACAAAGGTGGTCCCTTAACTCTAAGCCAAATGCATAAAGAAAACTAAAGTATAGTAATTTGCAACTACTATGGTTTTGAAAGAACAACTTATAAGAAGTAAAACATGCATGATATTGAGCAAGATATTAAACAGTAAGGGCAAGGTGTCTTGCCTGGTGTGATGCGATGATCAAGGTGACAAACATATGACTTCGGTGATACAACTACGCCAGACGATATCTGAAGATAGCACAGCCTGTTCCATCGGTTCCAGAGTAGTCTAATTAGCTATAGGAGAAATGAGGGTAGGACAAATTTATAAGGGAATAAAAATATGATTGGTCACGGGCAGAGGAAAGTCGAAATAGTTTGGATATATACGAATTTAAGAAAAATTATTTTATAAGGCTTGAAATTATATTTTATTAACCCAAATATTTGTAGGTAGTAAAAATCATTTTAAGTCGAAACTATAGTTTACCTAGTAAAATATTTTATATAAATATTTGAAAATATATTTTATTAGCTGAAATAGTTTTGGATAGATACTTGAAGAAAAAAATATATATATGAAAAATCATTTTCTTAAGCTAAAATACTTCATGGTTCTTAAAAATTGGATACTTAGATAAAAGACTACCATTTTATTATTGAATATGCAGAAATCCTCGAAAAATCCCTTTATTGTAGTTTTTGTCAAATGTATATAAAAGTTTTCTTCAAAAAACTATTTTTTTGGTCAAAGCTATATTCAAAAATGCCATAAAATAATAATTTTTTTAATGAAACTAATTATCGTATGTATTTTATTTAGTAAAACAATATATATTAAATAATTCTAATAATATTAATATTAATAGTGAATAGTAATTTAGTTAATAGCAATAATAATAACAGTATCATTATATCACTTATCTTAGTAATACTAACAAAATAACATACAATTATAAAAATATTAATGATAATGGAAAATATACTCATGATAATAATGAGGTAATTATATTTAAACGAAAGAAATAATATAATTAATAGAGATGATGATAAAAATAGTAAACTAGTAAAATGAATAACTATGTGTGTTGTTGCTTGGCCTTTCTCTTTCCAGAGAAGCCACAACAACAACTTTATCAATGTCCTCTTTTTAAGAAGGTGAAAGAACGGAGAGGAAAGTGAAGCGAGCGGGGGAGGAAGAGGAAAGATGCGGAGAGACCGATGGGCTCGGCGCACGGAGGAGGTTCGCCGACACGGCGGCCAGCGGAGGAGGAGCTAGGGCGGAAGGGATCGTGAGGCCATGAGGAGTCGGGTGGCGATGGATCTGCAGGAGAGCGGCGCATGTACGACGGGGAAGAAAGGGGCACGTAAGAGGAGCACAGGCGTGGGGGCTCGTCGGGCCGAGGCGCCACACCGCGCTAGTGGCGACGGCGGCAGCGTGACTCGCGGACTGGCGGATCACCGCGTGGCGGCGGATCTGGCCACAGAACGACCCACGCGAGAGGCGGCACCTGTCTCGGTGGTGCGGAAGCTGGTTGCGGCAGAGCGGCATGCCAGGGAGGAGGGATGCGACCGTTCATCGGCGAGGCGGCGCTTGCCTGAGATGGGGCAGGTTGGTTGCGGTGGCAGAACGCGGCAGTCGGCAGAGGCAGTCAAACTGCGATGGGGCGAGGAACGGAGGGGAAGTCGGTACGACGCATGCACGGAGTCTTCACCGTGTTCGATGGTCGGGGTTGCTCACGGTGGACCGGGCAAGGCACAATTGTCGGGAGCTTGGCGGAAGGGCATCGCCGGTCTAGTCGAGGTGAGTGGTGGGTGTGTTATGATTTCGTTGGCTGGTAAATTTTGATTTTTAGTTCGGTTGGCAGATTTTGGTGTGGTGGGTTGGGTTGTGGTGTAGGGCGGCGATAAGATGGCAGGGGAGGAGGTTGCGATTGCCGGCGGGAGTCGGGACAAGGGTTGTAGTGGAGGCGATGACGTCGGTGGTGGCGATGTGGTGACCCAGGGGGTGGCCGGGAATAGGACAGGGAGTTGTGGTCGGTGCGAGGGAAAGGGGGTTGTACTGGTGTTTGGAAAGCCGCAGAGGAAGAGGTGGCATTCGCGAGGTGGCGATGGGGGTGGTTCTTGCTGGGATGGTGGGCAGAGAGGTCGGACTGGTCTAGGATCGGACGGAGGGTCGGGTGTGGTGTTGACGACGGTGGTAATGGTAATGGTGGTGGGGTAGTTTTTGTGGACGGGCCGGAACGGTCGGCAGGACGTGGTGGGACGAGAGATGGAGATGGTGGCTGTGGCGGAGGCGGGGTCTGGTCTTTAGAATAGGATTAGCGTTTAGGTGGTCGTCGTGTCCGGGGTGTCGGACATGGCAGGGGGATACTGGATTTGTGTCCAGGATGGTTGGACGAGGATTTGATATTGTATATGTAAAAAGAAAGAACCTATTGGAAAGACATACGGGGTCGGACCCGAGGCCGTCACGGCTGACACTAGGATGATGATGGAACACCGAAACGAGGCACGCCTATTTGTGGTGGAGAAATCTGTGGAATATTTGTGGTAAAAATATATGGAGGCTCCCCTATATATAGGGTTGAGTGATCCTAATTGGATGGAGTAATCAATTTAAATCTCCAATAGATAATACGCTATTTAATTTAAATCAAATTTAAATTAATTCAATCAACAACAATCAAAATCCAATTCCAATTTAAATCTAGATAATCTAAACTCAAATTAAATTCTATCCTTAAATTTAAACTATTTAAATCCAATCCATAAAATCCAATCAAAAATTTAAGTTGCCAAAATTTCAAAATATATTTTCTAAAAATACATATAATAATAATTTTCAAAAATTACATTATTATTTAAAATAAACTAATAAAATATTTATGAAGTATATAGTATGCACGAAGACTTTTTATTATATTATTCAATAACTGTTTTAAATGAAGACTTTTTTATAATAAAAAATAAAATAATAACTTGGAAACTTTGGTACGATAGTTAAATAACTAATATAATATTTATTTTGAAACTATAAAATAGAAAATATTTTTTGGAATATGTACGCTCTCGCAATATTTGCACTCGTCGAGCAATTACGAAAAACGAAATTTTGCGCGCGACGTACAATCCAACTATACGACGTATAAATACAAAATAATAATTAGTACCAAATTTATAAATAAAAAAATATAGTAGAAATTAGGGGTTTTACAATGTAGTAGGCGTAGACCAGGTGTCCTTGATCCAGGAGGGCTTAGCTCCAGCTGAGGAGATTTTTAGTATGACTCAGTTAGACTAGGTTTTGTACTGTATTTGTCTCCAGTTTTATTACTCGTTACATGTTTATTATTTCCAGACTTGTATTGAGATAGATGACCCTTAGACTCTGGACTTGTATTATGTTATGTAGACATCTGGATATTTTTATTATATCATTATCTTTTATCATGCCATTTATCTTCCATATAGACTTGTGGTTGAGTATAAATATTCTCAATATTTTTCTCCATTGGAGATGAGATATCTTTACAGGTTGTGATATACTGTTAGTTAGTTTAGTAGAACTTGATAGTGTTCTACTGCCGATTTCTACGGCGTAGGCTCGGCGTCGCCTCGCATTCGTGCCCCTACATCGGGTGCGGGTCATGACACATTTTTGTGTTAGCCCATGCAGGTCAGGCTTCGTAATTAATGCGTTGTCGTGGTAGTGCAATGACTTATTTGTACTACTGCAAGCTTGCGATAGGATATAGAAATAGGAAATAGGATATTAGGGTGAGAGGATACTCAACCACAATTGATTTTTTGAGAGATTCCTGGGACGACCCCTGAGAATCTTACTATAAACTTTTCACTGAGTCTGTTTCCACTGTGTCTCCGTCTACTTTTCCTCATTTATTGTTGAATTTCATTTTTGGTGATTGTTGTTGAATTTCATCCTTGGAGTTCGTTGTTGACTTTAATTTTATATCAGATAAATTTTATGGACTAAGTTAAGGTATTTTCTGATAACATATTTGATGAGGATAGTGCGAAAGGTAAATGTCTACCTTGGTTATAGAGTCTAGAGTTTATCACAGCCATACTAGCTGGCGTGGCAAAGATATTAAGCCTGACTCTGGATATACTTATATTATTGGAATTTAGAATTTCTCGTAGCCATACCGGTTGGCATGGTAAGAATTTTAGATAACATGATTATAGAAATATATGCCTCAGTCATGGATTCTATTATTATAGCAGCTATGCTTACTGGCGTGGCAAGGATTCTGGGTAACATGATTACGGATAGACAATATGATTATCAGATTGTATCTTAAATTAGTTCTTAACAACATATCATCTTTGTCATTCCACTTCTGTTATAGAATTTATTTCTATCACCTTATTAGCTCAGGATATAGATGTCCATAGTTTCTCTAGTCTAGTTCCTCATAGGGTTTTTGTTCTATCACTTCTGAAGTTCCTTGGACAGTGTAGTAGCTTGTAGCTTGAGCTTGCAGATAGTTTCTGTCTTTGAGTACTCAGTGTTGGTTGGTATAGGGGTATAAGTTTCAAAGATAGATCAACCAGGGCTGGGATTATAGGAGTATCAAGAAGATTATATGTGAAATTACTTGGTAGAATTTTTTGATTAATAACAAGAAGGATATTGAGAATTCAAGTTAAGCGATGTTAGAATCATAGCAAGTACCAGAATTTATGTAGTGATGGATGAGGTAAATTGATAAATGATTATAAGGATTGACCCATGCGGTACGTGATTGCATAAGCGCGACAAAAGATTCAATTAAGAGGGTATACTAAATTGAGGCAAGAAAAAAATTTGGATGGAAAGTTTAAATCTTGTAGTAGGGATACCATATAGTATCAGGGATTGAGTGAGTTAGTATTCCAGGATATTTAGCACATACGACATGCATAGTTGTGTGTTGGTATCTCCACCAGGAGTGCCTAGAGCATGCCAGTATTCGGGTGTATCAACTTTGAGATAAATAGCTTATGCTAGATATAGCATGTCAAAATAAGGTCAGTGAGTGTTGCTATAGATAATAGTATCAGATGGGAGTATCATGACAAAGTTTGGGTGAGGCATGCAAGAGAATATCAGGAAGGAAGATATGAGTATAAGTGTTCAGGGCAGAGAGAGGAGAAGTAACATATATAGGATTTAGTTTCAGTGAGTATAGAGGCTTTGGCCAGTGTAATAGAGTACAAGGATGGTTATAAATCGGAGGATTGTATGTTGTATGATTTTTGGTACGACCTTCTTGGATCATGATTATTTGGTTTGACCATAGCAGGACATTGATGATTAGGTTATGACTGACTAAGATAGATGAGAGAGGTGCTAAATTTAGAGGACAAATTTTTTCTAGGGGTTAGGATTGTCACTACCACTTTTCCAAATAGGGGTAATTTTGTCATTTCATATTTATTTGTGTGAAAATTTATTTTTAATATTGTGTTAGTTATTACGGTTAGTGGCTGGCCTAATTGTTAGACTTGTGTTAGTGAACCGGTTAGCCAAGACACTTGACTAGAGCCCAATAATTAGCATGAGATGACTCATTAACCAACTCATTTGATTAGGCCAATTAGACTCATTAGTCATGACCAATTAATTAGAATAGAGATTAGACTATTTACCGAAATAGATCCAAACCTTTCATACAATAATTATTAGCCACGTGACAACATTTAGAGGGCTAGATGGACATTTTAAATTGGCTAAATCTAGCTTTTCATGGCCGGCCAAGAAGGGGGTTCCTATTCATTCCATTCCATTTCCATGGTCGCATTCCTTCCCAATTTTGTGTTCTTCCCCATTTGGAACCATTCCTCCACTAATCTCTTTCAAATATCACTCATTCTCTCATCCTTTACTCTCATTCTCTACACTAAAATGAGCCTAGAAGCTT
This sequence comes from Iris pallida, assembly GCA_029216955.1. Taxonomy (NCBI): domain Eukaryota; kingdom Viridiplantae; phylum Streptophyta; class Magnoliopsida; order Asparagales; family Iridaceae; genus Iris; species Iris pallida. The sequence continues at coordinate 7,755,573 of JANAVB010035616.1, read as the reverse complement.
GAGACTAGGAGCACAAGGATATGAGTCCATTTGCTAGGAGCTACGTGTCCGGATCGTGTCTATTTGACTAGGAATCAAACTCCAATAGGTAGACATCTTATTTTCCTCTCTATTTAGATCCTATGTGTCCTTATTGAACCCTTAGGAATTCACTTATGACTAGGACTACCCATAGGAAGAGTTTTGAGACTCTAATGAATCTCTATTTGAAAGCTATATTGATTTTGTGCTTTTTAGGGGAACCAAGAGTGGTGCACCAAGCGTTTGTCATTAGGTTTGTTAGATCTATTTAGTATAGATTTGGTTGTGTGTCTAGATTTGTGTCCACAAATAGATGCGTATAGTCGTGTCAGGTTACTATAACGCTCCAGTCCCAAAATACTTAGGATCAAGTACGTAGGTATGCCAGCTGCACATATACGAAGAATACTCCAATATATGGAATCTTCGTAAACGTACATAAGCTGTAAATAATAATCATATGCCAGAATATAAATAACTACATCTCATCCACAGCTCAACATAGAAGAAATAAGAATTGAGAATAAATTAGAGCATCAAAGAAATAGCCGGGTGGACATACCCACTCCAAACAGCTATGAAAAAGAGTCTCAAATGATTGGAGTCCAACCTCCGCAAAATAGAAAAGAAAGAAATATAAAGATGTCCACTAAAAGTCAATGTATAAGGAAAACTAGATGTCAGCGGGAGATGCCTCATCATCGATGTAGGAAGGATCCAATGCTGAACCGTACTCCTGTGGTAACTAGTCTAACCCTGGAGAGATAACCAGGTCCTCAGAGGGATGTAACAAGATACAAGAAACAACATGCCATATAAACTGTGATATATATAGAAAATAAAGTGATGCATGAAATAGGGTGCCTAACAGTTCTACAGTGATAGTGTAGTTAAGAACAAACCTTCAACGCATGGGCACTCTGGCTATAATGGGATCGGTATGGTCCCTCATGGGCTACCAGGGACCACAAAGCATGACATCCATCAAATGTCAGAGGCCAGCAGGATCAGGAACAAGGGTTGCAGGACCGTATCTCCAGTGGAGCTTCCGGCAATAAAAAGAGAGTGCATACGTGGCCCATACGTTAAGAAAACTGTTCTCTCTATCCAATGCCTAGTAGGGTCACATCCATGACTCATATGAACCTCTAGTAACTGCCAAGTCCACTAGCATGCAATTCTATTGGCAGGTACTCTTAACCGTCGCATGCCTCATACGTATCGGTGGCCAGCCGACTACGCGAGTACGTATCCTACATGTGACTCACAACTCATGATGATCATGTTTCAAGCCGTATGAGATATACCAATACCTCATCATCAAAAGGGTGGTCACTAAGCTAAGTCAATGCAAGAAAATATATAATAGCAAGTAAAACGATGATTCAGTCGCTTGCACCCAAGTGTGACTTGGACGCACAATAATATAATCCATGTAGTATATAAATAAAACTGAATATAAATAACTTAAAAATAAATAGAGTAATCACAGAGTATGGTGGCTAGGTATCTTGCCTGGTGGTGGGCGGAATGACAAAACCAACAGTCAAGTACGTCAGCAATGAAACCCAAAATTCATGAACGTCTCCGGATGCTGAAACAAAAATCAAGAACGTTCTCGGTGTAAAAGTATGTCTAAGAAACGCTTGTCCAAAATTCTAATTCTAGACACAAGAACAAAATTATAATTTCGGGTCAAAACGATATCTGCCGTTGGACCCATTTTTGTACCAAAATGTGTGCCAGTATCTATGGTCTCTAAAGTCATCAAACTACATATCTACGGGACCGGTTTGAAGAGACGAACCCAACCTTATGTCCAAAGTTGGATTCTGGCGGGCCGTGCACAATTTCGACCATTGGATCGGGTCGCGGGCCCGCCAAATATGCGTTCCGGTCGACCTTCTCAGAATCGGACCAAACTTGGCACACAAGACCAAAATTCTGATATGGTCCTATTGCGCAAGTTTCGTCTCGAACCGACGAATGTACACGAATTATGGCCTAGTTTGCAAAGGTCGATATAGAGATATCTTAACGGATACGTACTGATTTCGTCGCGCACCCACAACGAAATCGAGTTTCGTCAGTTCCCATACGTCGACAACATCCACATCGCCCAGTTTGTTGGGTGCACGCCGTATCAGAAAAAGTTTCTAAGTTTTTACTTTTAAAAATCTGAATTTTTTTACAACTTCGGAAACGAAAATCTTTCTGTACAGTAAATATAATTTAATCTACAAGAAAGGTTTTGCTATGCTACAAGTAATCTAAATTATTGTTCAAATAGTTTTAGGAAAAATCTACTAGGTTAATGAGAAACATCCTCTAAACAGAGGTACCCGAATCTGTTTTAAACACTCCTAAAGGCAGTATTTTGGGGAAGTTCGAGTCGAGTTTTTGACTCGATGGATCAGAGCGAACATTCTTCTTCCTTAGTTAGCCTTTGTTTGCACTCTTTCCTCATGAGGTGCTTTGCCCCAGGAAACTAATTATTGGGTGCTGTAGGGGGTCATATAGGATTCACAGAGCAGTTTGCCGAATAAAAACTGATCATGTATGGAGGAAGTACGGAGACGAGGAAGGGGTTACCTGGGCGGTCAGTCGACTGGAGCAGCACGACCTGGGCGGTCGGCCTAGCGGCGTTGGCGATGGTCGGAAGTGGCGCACAGGTGGTCGAGGAGGCTCGCCTAGGATAAGGGAGCTTCGTCGAAGGCTTTGGGTCGGTCCATAGAGATCTCAGAAGAAATTTCTTAGGGTTTCCAGGTTTCTATCCGATGGTGCGAATATATATACTCGAATTTAATCCGATTTAAATTCAAAATTCCTAGTTAGTTTGGATTAGAATTGAGTGTCCAGTTGCATAGAGAATCCAATAAGGATCAATCTAAAAAATTGAAAAGATTTGGTTGAATAATTTGGAGAATTGAAATTTGAATCTCAAGCTAACTGTGGCTTCTCCGCGCGGTTGCTTGGCCGAATAAGGTTACTGTTCACATGAACAGTAACCAATGGTTTTTTTTTTCTTTGCATATATATATATTATATATAATATATATATATATATATATATATATATATATATATATATAATACACTTGTGTGTATTAACACAAGCTTCCGGTTTGCATAATATTACATAATATTACACACACACACACATATACTTGTGTTAATACACACAAGTGTATTATATATATATATATATATTATATATATATATATATATATATATATATATATATTATATATTATAAGATATAATAATATAAATATATTATATATATAATATATATATATATATATTTATAATATATAATATAATATATTATTCATATATGTACTTTTTGTTTATACAAGCATATATATATATATTCTTTTATATATAACATGTATATCCATTTATATATATATGCACTTTTTGTTTATACAAGCATATATATACTCTTTATATATATAATATGTATATCCATTTGGGTATCAATAGCACTAAAAGTTTATATAAAATTTTCTAAATTTTCGCAAACTCACCAATTATTTATAAATATTTTTCCTTTATAATTGTGACCAAACTCAACTTCAGCATATATTAAATTACTAACTATACTAGATAGGAAAGTTCTACATATAATTTTGAATTAATAAAAGTTTAAACTTACCAAAATTTAGGGGTTTTATATCCTTCCCAACTTAAACAAATTTCGTCCTCGAAATTAAACTAAGGTAGGGGGTGTATGCAATGCAATGCAAGCAACGCGGTATTAAAGGAAAATAACAACTAAAAAGTCATACCTTATTTTGTAAAATGAGGGTAGCTATTCCGAATGTCGTCCTCCGCGCTCCAGTAGACTCCCCTGGCGAGTGATGCTTCCAAGCCACGTGAACCAACGAGAATGATTATTCACACCATACCTTTACTCGGCGATCTAGGATACCTACTAGTTGCTCTTGGTACGACAAGCTCGGACCGACGGTGATTTCGGAGTGATCAAGCACATGACTGCTGTCTGCCACGTATCTTCTCAG
>JANAVB010035616.1:7687582-7749905 GCA_029216955.1 Iris pallida | reverse complement strand
GCTACTACATGACGATGATGCATCAATACGCATCTAATCCCTTCATGGATGCATCGCTGTATATCACGTACCTTCCCAGTCCTGATGCCAGTGTCAAGATAGGTGCAGTAGTCAAGCGCTTCTTCAACTCATCGAAAGCGGCTTGACACTTGTCCGTCCATACAAACTCTTGGTCCTTGCAAGTCAATCGAGTCATAGGCCCCGCTATTCGTGAAAAAGCTTCTACGAACCTTCGATAATAACCCGCAAGTCCAAGAAAACTTCTCACCTCGGAAGCTGATGTGGGAGCAGGCCATGCCTTGACTGTTGTGATCTTCTCCGGGTCTACTGATATGCCATCTCCCGTAACAATATGTCCAAGAAACGATACCTCTATGAGAAAGAAATCATATGAAGCTTCGCAAAAAGTCGCTCATTCCTCAAGGTCCCCAAAAACTATCGTAGATGCTGCTCATGCTCCTCTTGGCTCTTGGAGTAAATCAAGATGTCATCTATAAAGACGACTATAAATTTGTCCAAGTACTGGTGAAAGATCTTGTTCATTAAGTTCATGAAGGCCGCGGGAGCATTGGTCAACCCGAAAGGTATGACCAAGAACTCGTAGTGTCCATACCTTGATCAAAATGCGTCTTCAGAATATTTTCCTTCCGAACCTTCAATTGATGATAGCCCGATCGTAAATCGATCTTGGAGAATACTTTTGCTCCACTCAATTGGTCAAATAGATCGTCTATACGTGGCAAGGGAGTACTTGTTCTTCACCGTCACTACATTCAAGGCTCTGTTAGTCGATACACATGCGCACTGTCCCGTGTTTCTTTGGCACAAAAAGAATGGGTGCTCCCCATGGTGACACTACTGGCATAAATAAAGCCTTTCTCCAACAAATCGTCGATCTGCGTCTTCATCTCTACCAACTCCTTGGGTGCTAGTCGATATACTCGAGACGAAATAGGCTCGGCTCCCGGAATAAGCTCAATAGAAAACTTCGATGTCTCGGTCAGGTGGCAGTCCCTATAAATCCTCGGGGAATACATCTTGGAACTCGGAGATGACAGGGTGCTGAGGGGTGTCCTGCATCATCATGTGAGTCCCTAGTATGGGTGCATCTCTTTTCTCTCCCGCTTCTTTGGTTAACTCGAACTCCATCTCATTCGGGGGTCTAAAGACGATACTGCCCCTATGGCAGTCTATAAGGGCAAAATGTTGGCTCAACCAGTCTATTCTGAGAACTACATCGAATGTCGACATAGGAAATACAAGAAGTCGTAGCCCTCATCTTTCTACCATATACTACTATAGGACATAGTCTACAAACACCACTAACAGGTACAAGTACTCCTCCAGTGAGGATTCTAATATTTTTAGATAAGTGGGTGATAGGAATGCTGTATCTAGTGGCAAAACTAGTGGCTATGAATGAATGAGTGGCTTTAGTGTCAAATAAAGTAATGACAGGAAATGAAGCAACTAAAACCATACCTGCTATGACCTCTGCCTCTGTCTCTATATCCTCAACAGCTAGAGAGAATGCCTACCCATAATTCTGTCCTGGGCCTTGAGCTCTGGCCTTGTTGTACTATACACCTTGGGGTGGTAATGGTGGGTGAGGTGCTCCAACTGCTGCTCAGGGTACGGGTGGTGCTGAGGCTGTAGGCCTCGAAGTCTGCTGGGCATAAACTAACGACTGCTGCTCTGAATAATCTCTCACCTTGTGTTGTACTGACCCGCATCTCAAGCAAGCTCCAAGTCGAGTCCTACAGTCCTTCAGGGAATGTTCTTGCTTCCTGTAGTAGTTGCAGGTGGGCATCACATAAGATGTGGGCTTTTGCTAATACTGTCATGTGGGCCTCCTGATAGGTCCACTCTTAGTCGCTCTAGCTGGTGCGACTGCTGGTTATGGAATCTCGATATCTGCTGTTGCCCCTTGCGAAGAAGCTCCTGAGCACGTGCTTCCTCCAAGACAGCTGAATGGGAGACTCGAGACTGTGTAATCGTATAAGACTTGAGCTCTGCTGCTTGCCCCTGATGGAATCTTCTCGCCTTCTCTAACTCTGTCGAGATCAATACAACACCAAATCTACTCAGACGATTGAACTCTGTATCGTACTCATCTACTGACATGTTCCCTTGCTTCAAATGAAGGAACTGGTCGTATAGACCATTTCGAACGTGAATATGGAAGAATCTCTCATAAAAAAGGTCGTAAAACTTGCTTTCAGGTGATCCCAGTGCCTAACAACCTTTCTTCAGCCTTCCATCAGTGGTGAGCATTATCTTCTAAAAGTAGGTCCACTGCTGTAATCCAATCACGTGCTGGCAACTAGGATGCCTTCAATAGCTTCTCCGTGCTAATAAGTCCTACAAAAACCTCTAGTGGCTTCTCAGTACCTCTGAATGGCTTGGGTTTCAGGTCTATAAAGTTCTTGATAGAGCCTTCATAGGGATGTAGAGCCGGTGTCGGTGCTGGTACCGGTACCGAAGATGGAGGTAGAGGCCTAGCCAATGCTGCCAACATAGTCTGTCTCATCAGCTCGGTCTGCTGCCACTGAGCTTGCATCATGGCATACATGAACTGAGAAGTAGGGCTTCCCATCAGTCGGTGGTGGAGGCATCTGAGGTCCCGACTGTGGTAGGAATTGCTGAGGGAATGGTGGTGGTGGTGGTAGTAGCACATTCCCTCCCGGTGGCACCGTGGTGGTCTGTCCAGCCTGGCTGACTGGGGGAGCTTGGGTCTCCTGGTGCACCGTCGATGGGGTCATAGTAGGCTGCGACTGTCTTGGCTTGTATGGGGTCACCGGAGTCATGGGAGGATTTTGTCCCTCATGGGTAACCGCTTCACCAGATGTGAGGTCCAAGGTAGAAGTGCGTCCGCTTCTTAGGTTCATACTGTTGGCACGCAGAAAATATGATGATGTTAGGAAAGGTTAGATATGAGGCAATTCAAATAATCAAAGAAAATTCGAAAGGTTTGAAAGTCAAAGAAGGTAGTAGTTATGGATGAGATACTATTCCTATTCCTATATGCAGGCTTAATTGGCACAGTCATGTAACCCAACAATATTTTTCGACCTGCATGGGACACCACAAAAATATGTAACGCCCCAGTCCCAAAATACTTAAGACTAAGTACGTAGGCATGCCAGCTGCACATATACGAAGAATACTCAAATATATGGAATTCTCGTATACGTACATAAGCTGTAAATAATAATAATCATAGACCAGAATATAAATAAACTACATCTCATCCAAAGCTCAACACATAAGAAATAAAAATCTAGAATAAATAAGTGCATCAAAGAGATAGCCGGGTGGACATACCCACTCCAAACAGCTATGGAAAAGAGTCTCAAATGATCGGAGTCCAACCTCCGCAAAATAGAAAGAAAAGAAATATAAAGATGTCGACTAAAAGTCTCAATGTATAAGTAAAACTAGATGTCAGCGGGAGATGCATCATCATCGAAGTAGGAAGGATCCAATGCTGAACCGTACTCCTATGGGAAATTGTCTAACCCTGGAGAGATAACAAGGTCCTCAGAGGGATGTAACAAGATACAAGAAAATAATATGCTGTATAAACTGTGATATATGATAGAAAATAAAGTGATGCATGCAATAGGGTGCCTAACAGTTCTACAGTGATAATGCAGTTAAGAATAGACCTTCAACGCATGGGCACTCTGGCTATAACGGGATCGGTATGGCCCCTCATGGGATACCAGGGACCACAAAGCATGACATCCATCGAATGTCAGAGGCCAGCAGTATCAGGAACAAGGGTAGCAGGACCGTATCTCCAGTAGAGCTTCTGACAAAAAAATGAGAGTGCATACGTGGCCCATACGTTAAGAAAACTGTTCTTCCCACCCAATGCCTAGTAGGGGCACATCCATGACTCATATTGAACCTCTAGTAACTGCCAAGTCCACTAGAATGCAATTCTGTTGGCAGTTACTCCTAACCGTCGCACGCCTCATACGTATCGGTGGCCAGCTGACTACGCGAGTACGTGTCCTACATGTGACTCATAACTTGTGATGATCATGTGTCAAGGCCGTATGAGATATACCAATACCTCATCATCAAATGGGTGGTCACTAAGCTAAGTCAATGCAAAAAAATAATATAACAACAAGTAAAATGACCGATTCAGTCGCTTGCACCCAAGTGTGACTTGGACGTACAGTAATATAATCCATGCAGTATATAAATAAAACTGAATATAAATAACTAAAAAATAAAATAGAGTAATCACAGAGTATGGTGCCAAGGTCTCTTACCTGGTGGTACGGGAATGACAAATCCAATAGTCAAATACGCCAGCAATGAAAATCAAAATCCACGAACGGCTCCGGATGCTGAAACAAACATAAAAAACGTTCCCGATGTAAAAGATACGTCTAAGAAATGCCTGTCCAAAAGTCCAATTCTGGACACAGGGGCAAAATCGTAATTTTCGGGTCAAAACGATATCTGTCGTTGGACCCGTTTTGCACCGAAATGCGTGCTAGCATCTATGGTCTCTAAAGTTGTCGTACTATATCTCTACGGGTCTATTTTGAGGAGCCGAACCTAACTGTATGTCCTAAAGTTGGATTCTGGCGGGACCGTGCACAATTTTGCCCATTAGATCGAGTTGCGGGCCCGCCAAATAGACGTTCCGGTCGACCTTCTCAGAATCGAACCAAACTTAGCACACATGACCAGAATTCCGATATGGTCCTAGTGGCGTAAGTTTCGTCTCGAACCGACGACTGTACTACGAAGTTATGGACTAGTTTGCAAAGGTCGATACGGGAATATCTTGACGGATATACACTGATTTCGTCGCGCACACGCAACGAAATCGTGTTCCGTCAGTTCCCACACGTCGACAACATCCATAGGCGTCTTTCGATGCGTATGGTTTGCGACCACGTCTCTCAGTTTGTCGGGGCGCACGCCGTATCGGAAAAAGTTTCTAAGTTTTTGTTTTTAAAAATCTGATTTTTTTACAACTTCGAAAACAAAAATCTTTCTGTACAGTAAATAATAATTTAATCTACAAGAAAGGTTTTGCTGTGCTACAAGTAATTTAAATTATTGTTCAAATAGTTTTGGGAAAATCTACTAGGTTAACGGGAAACATCCTCTAATCAAAGGTACCCGAATCTATTTTAAACAGTCCTAAAGGCAGTATTTTGGGGAAGTTCGAGTCGAGTTTCGGACTTGATGGATGATCACCCTAGGAAACTAATTATTGGGTGCTGTAGGGGGTCATATAGGCTTCACAGAGCAGTTCGTCGAATAAAAAATGATCATGTATGGAGGAAGTACGCTGACGAGGGAAGCGGTTACCTGGGCAGTCGATCGACTGAAGCAGCGCGACCTGGGCGGTCGGCCCTAGCGACGTTTGCGGCGGTCGAAAGTGGCGCGCAGGTGGTCGAGGAGGCTCGCCTAGGATTAGGGAGCTCGTCGAAGGCTTTGGATCGGTCTCGTGGAGATCTCAGAAGAAATTTCTTAGGGTTCTCAAGTTTCTATCCGATGGTGCAAGTATATATACTCGAATTTAATCCGATTTAAATTCGAAATTCCTAGTGAGTTTAGAGTAGGATTGAGAGTCTGGTTGCATAGAGAATCCAATAAGGATCAATCTAAAATTTTTGGAAAGATTTGGTTGAATAATATGGAGAATTGAAATTTGAATCTCAAGCCAACTATGGCTTCTCCGCGTGGTTGCTCGACCGAATAAGGTTACTGTTCACATGAATAGTAACCAATGGTTTTTTTTTGCTTTGTATATATATGTAATACACTTGTGTGTATTAACACAAGCTTCAGGTTTGCATAATATTACATATATATATATATATATATATATATATATATATATATATATATATACATATATATATATATTTCATATATATATATATATATATATATATATATATATATATATATATACATATATATATATATATATATATATATATATATATATGAAATATATACAAAGCAAAATATATATATATATATATATATATATATATAATATATATATATATATATATATATAATATATATATATATATATATATATATATATATATATAAATATATATATATATATATATATATATATATATATATATATATATATATATATATATATATATATATATATATATATATATATAAAATATATATATATATATATATATATATGAAATATGAAATATGAAAACTTGGTGGTGAAAAAAAAAGAAAAAGAAAAAATATATATGAAATATGAAAACTTGGTGGTGAAATTTTGAATTCCTAAAATGTCCTTGAGAAAGCACACACAACTTTATGTTCAAGAGTTAAAGCAATAAAGTTTGCATATATATTTTCTTTTTTCATACAACTTTTCATGTTCTGATGGTAATAAGTTTTTCAATCCTTACCACCATTTTTCAAAGATTATTATTCTCAATAGAAAATTAAAAAAAATTTGTACTTCCAATCTCTTCGCTTTGTAAAAAGGAAACACACACACACACATGAATAATTACCTAGACGAAAAGACAACAACTGATTTTATGATATTGTATACAAAACACGTACATGTTGAATATATATATATATATATATATATATATATATATATATATATATATATATATATATATATATATATATATATATACACTAAAAAAAATATATATACACTTTTTGTGTATACAAGCATATATATACTCTTTTATATATATAACATGTATATCCATTTGGGTATCAATAACACTAAAAATTTATATAAAATTTTATAAATTCCCGCAAAAATCACCAATTATTTATAAATATTTTTCTTTTATAAATTGCGACCAAACTTCAGCATATATTAAATTACTAACTATACTAGATAAGAAAGTTCTATAATATAATTTTGGATTAATAAAAGTTTAAACTTACCAAAATTTAGGGGGTTTTACAGTTACACTAGGATATGAGTCAATTCGATATTTTTTTACTTCTCCTACACTTGTCACAACGTGTCATATTTTACATGACATATTGCACTAGCTAGACACGACTCTAGTTAGCTTATAATTGTCATTTTAGGCATGCTCATGCGTTTTGGTAGAATTCGAATAAGATTTGGTAGAGTATCTTGGGCGTATCGCAAGCTTGTGCACCAAGTGTTCGATACATATCCCTAAAGGAATTTTTATGTCCTTTTCCAGTTGATATTTGGTATATGTGTCCTAAATAGGATACGTGGTATGGTGTCATGATATCTCGTTATACGCACGGTTGGATTTGAGTATACATGTGTGTCTAGCAATGTGGCTACCTATATATATATATATATATATATATATATATATATATATATATATATATATATATATATATATATATATATATCTGTGTGTGTGTGTGTGTGTGTGTGTGTGTGTGTGTGTGTGTGTGTGTGTGTATGTTAGAGTGTCAAGAGAGTGTGTGTGCACATGTGGGTATACACGTGTGTGTGCATATAGGGATTTGTGTGTGCCTACATATGTGTTGATGTGTGAGTATATATATATACATAGATGTAGTTAGTTATATATATTGATAGAAAAGTGTATGTATTAGAGAGGGGTTTCCTGTATAGGTAGACAACAATGGAGTCAATAGGGAGTGGGAAGGTAGGTATATAGAGAAGTAACTAGTGCATTGCTTGCACTAGGCAGCAAGTGGAACCTGTGCACATAGTAGCAAGTTTTGGGGGTTTGGGAGCTCCTGTGCGGGTCTCTATAGTAGGCAGTGGCACGCAGCAGGTGATACCCTACTGTTTGCAACAACAGGGGCTTTAGGAATAGGGTATAAGACGTATAGGCAGCAGCGTTAGTGTACGTGTACGCAGGACTAATAGATCATTGGGAAGCAAGCACATGTTTATGTGTATTAGAGAGGGGTAGAAGCACTATCCATGCCACGCCCCAGTACCGAAATACGGAGAAAGACTAGGCCAGCTATCCCATATGAGGTACGAAGACGTCATACACGATTACGGCTATCAAGAGACTAGGGGTGCATGCTACAATCAAGTCTCCTATTGTCTCACAGAGCATCTATGTCTCAATCAATCAAAAGAAGAAGCAGTAAATAATGATCATATAAGACAAAGTAGTAAGGCGTCCCCGACACTTTATCAAAATGATATATGAGTCTAGCTATACAAAATGATGAGCTAGTGCCGAGAGTCAATATTACATAACCATAGTCATCTACAGTCTGATTTAATTATAATTATGTTAAAGAAAACTAATGTCCAGAACAGTCGGCTAAACGGGTGCTGGTAGCTAAATGCCAAGTACAAAATAAAAGATATTAGAAGCTAAGTCTGGATCCTCAACTAAAATCCGACTTAGGCAAGGCCAACCGCCGCTCGAAGTTAAGTCTGGATCCAGTATGGTGTTGAAGGACAAGAAGAAGAAGAAGAAGAAGAAGAAGAAGAAGAAGAAGACGTGACCCTTCAGAAGAAACTCCCCCTTTATATAGGGAGGGAGTGTCCAAAATGCAGGCCACATAGCCGACGGTCAAAGTTCCCATATTAATGGATGAACCTAGGACTCAGTACGATGAACCTCATTAAATAAAGTTCATTCAACTAAGTCCTAGACTATCCTAGGACCCCTTAAAAGTTTCTAAGTAATGGTGGCAATTAAGAGGGAGTCGTTCATTAAGGAGCGGCCATTCAGTGCTCTTTAAAAGAAGACTTCAAAGCCAATGCCTTTAATCTAGAGGCGCAGCTACATTCCTGCGCCAACCTCAGGCGCAGACTGGTGATGTTTTCATACCACCTCAACTCCAACGGCACAGCACTCTGCTCCGACCCAGAAGCTCAACTACCTTTCGTCAGAGACGTAGAAGATACCATTACATCCAACACAAGTCCGCCTGCCGCTCCAAAAGCATAGTAACCTCGTCAACCTGAAGCACAAGCCTACTCGTCGTCCTAAAGCACATTGACTTTGTCGTTCAAAATATAGCCTTCTCGTCGCTCATACGCACAGAGGCTCCGTCATCTTCGAAGCATAGTCCACTCATCGCCTGAAAGAACAGAGACTCCGTTGTCTCCAAAAGAACGGTCTACTCGTCACCCCAGAAGCGCAGCAGTACTCAGACCTCACCAGAGATACATGAAGCATGGTTCCACCAAGTAGGTTTGCTTAAATCGACTCTCTCAAAGATAGTATTGGGGTTAATCATGGTTGATATCTTATCAAATTGATTTAAATCTTAGACGAGGATCAATCAGAAGTCAAATCTGAGATAAAATCCCAAGATTTACTCGACTGCATCCGAACAAGTAAATCGGCACACGCCACGTGTCTCCTCCTTCTGTTATTTTGATAACCACCAGAGATCTTGATTGAGGGGAATCTCAATGTCCGCCACGTGTATCAGCACCACAGAAGCCTGTACCGTACAATGACGATAAATTCCTTCATATCTCAAAACCCTAATGCACATCATATATGTGCTCTCTTCTCCTATAAATAGAAAGAGTTTTTTCCTTCAACAAAAGGGGGAAGACCACCGAACATAAAATCTCCAGCTCCAGGCATCCTCTTGATCGGCAACCCTAGAGTTCCATCAAAGGCATCAGAAAGTCAGAGCAAGTTCAACCCGTCATCAAATCGTCAACGGAGTAAAGGAGCCGTTGCAGTGCTCGATCTCCACCGTCACACTTTTCCAGAAACTCTTCCCCTTGTACTTAGAATATCCTGTTTAGGACTTCCTTATCTGTACACAGGTTTTTTATGTTCAATAAACAAAAAGTTCGTTCAACCTTTTGTGATGTCGAACTGTCCTGATATGTTAGTTTTTAGAACCCATACATACACATTTAGATCTACTAGCTTTCTAATTTTATACTGATATGATACATGTCCTTTTATACTACAATAGTGACATATAGCAGAAGTGTTAGTGCTAGGTGTAGTTCGAAGATCATGTATGTGTGTTTTTGAAGATATGTGTGTTTTCTTCTTGTGTGGAAAGGTATACATATATACATGGCTTTTGACAGTTCTAGCAGTGTTGGCTGTGTTGTGCTTGTGTTTAGCCTTGTGACTTGTGTTCACTTGAGCTCTTGGTTTAACAACCTATTTACCCAGTTTGATTTCTAACCTTTTAGAGACATCACATGCTTCTTTGTACTTGGTCGTGAGCGCATCTACTCTTTGAGCAGCAATATTATACTTCTTTTTCTCTAGTTCATAGAGATCGCTAAGTTTTACATTTTCTTGATTGGCTTTCTCAAGCTTTTTAAGAGCTTTATGTAAGCTTAACTTCAAAGAAGTAACCTCATTGGTGTCACTAGAAGAATCTCTAATATCTTCTAGTATTCTAGATTGCTTTGAAAACTTAGATTGTACAAATTTCAGTTTTTAGCACTTTTGTACATATCTATCATTTTTCTCTGATCTTCTAATAGATCAGTAAAAGCATCAGACAATTCATCAAATGTAAATTCTTTATAGAGAGGGTTTGATATTACCTTAGCATCAGTAGCCATGAAACATAGGTTCCTTGTGTTGCGATGCTTCTATTCTTCTTCAGAATCACTAGCTTCACTTTTACACCATATGCTAGTGTTGGCATAGTTTCTGGTAGAAGACCTTCTCTTGCTTGTCTGATCATGCCTGCTTTCTTTCCTTATAACAAGGCAGTCTTTTATGATGTGTCATGTTCTTTTACAGCTAAAGTAGATAGGTTCTTCATCATCTCTGGAATCTTTCTTCTTCTTGTTCGACTTCTCATATCTGAGGAATCTTCTAAAGTTTCTTGTCATAAGGGCCAATTGTTCGTTGTCTGAGCAGTCTCTCTCACTTTCATCATCAGAGGCTGTCTTGTGGTTAGCTTTGAATGCTATCGCCTTCTCTTTTGGAGCTGACTCTTCGAAATCTTTAAGGTCTAGCTCATGCATCATAAGCTTTCCCATAAGGGTTTTAAGAGTCATGACCGTGAGATCATTTCCTTTAAAAATGGCCGTCGCTTTAGGATTCCAGTTCTTTGTTAGCTCGCGAAGCACCTTTCGAATCTTCTCATGATTGCTGTATTCTTTTCCAAAGGAAGATAGAGGATAAACAATGTCTAGGAACCGAGTAAACATATTTGTAATAGTCTCATTAGGCTTCATTTTAAAGGCCTCACACTTTTGTTAGTCTTGAGATTTTGGACTCCTTTACTTGTGAGGTACCTTCATGAGTAACCTCAAGAAGTTTCTAAACCTCGTGAGACGTGACACATGTAGAAACTCTATTGAACTCAGTTCTATTTACAGCACAAAAAAAAGTATTTATGGCTTTTGCATCAAGACTAGCTTGTTTCTTTTTATTGTCGGTATATCTGTCGAATAGTTTTTCCACTAGAACAACCTCTACCATAATAGGTAGTGGTTTCTTATATCCATTCATGACAATCGACCATAAATCAAAAATCAAGAGACTTGAGAAAAAAACTCATACATGTCTTTCAATACGTATAATTTGTGCCATCAAATAGGGGTGGCCTATTTGTTGATTGACCTTCACCATTACTTGGATATAGGGATACCATATCTCAAGGAGTTTTAGTCCGACTAGAGATAAGCTGTGCTCTAGAATTGATGGCACCTCTAGAGGGGGGTGAATAGAGTGCAGCGAAAAAATAATTACCAAATAAAAAATTCTAAGTAGGTGAAGCAGATAATCAATCAAATTTAAAGTACGAGTAAAGCAGTAAATAGTAGAGGCAAGAAAGCAATACGCAGACACATTAGGTTTATACTGGTTTCCCTCTAAGAGGACTAGTCCAGTTCGCGAGAACTCTTGCTCGCTATATTCTACTATTTTGAATAGAGATTACACTGCGTGCTTTACACTGAAGAATACGCCAACTTCAACACCGTCGTATTTTTATCCAAAGCCTAAGATCAAACTTCAACAACACCTTTCTGAGAAAAGCTTTTATATGTCAAGCTTTGTACAACTCGAATACTCCTAATCGAAAACCACCGACACTAGAAGAATTGGGTTGTCTTGGAGATTTGAAGATTGAAGCTTTATAATTTGAATAGAAAGCTTAGGAATAGATAGAGAAGATGAAGAATGAATGAGTGAATAGAAATGGGAATTTTTTCTCTTTTATATGTTTTTCTAAGACAGAGTTCGAGCAGAACTCGGTAGCCTAACATTCATAATTTTGAACATTGGTGATCCAAAAGAATATGTAAAGCTGCTGACCAGGATGAAATCCAGTGATCGAGTTTGGGCAGAACTCTGGCCGAGTTCGGTTACCAGTGTTTTTTGTCAACCTGATTTGTTTTGGCTTTTAGATGTTGGTTTGGTTTGGTTCAGGAAATGAATCAAGTTTGAGTCAAGAGAAATGGATCAAGGATTGGTTTTAGGATTGACCTTTCTAAATGCCAGTGATCCCGACTTAATTTAATCTGGACTCAATAAAAGAAAAATACAGAATAAATGTAAAAAATCAGAGGAGAAGTAAACTGTAATTTCTGGTTTCTTTTCATATCACATTCGGAGTTTTAAGTCAATTATCGAAATCGGTTTGACTATTGCTTAATACGCCAACAGTATATGTAGGTAATAAGAATAGATTACCTATGTGTAGTAGGGTATTAAGTAGGTACTATGTAAGAGAGTATGGGTATTAAGTTTAGTAATATGTAAAGGGAAATAGGGTAAAAGTGCTAGGTAACCTAGGTAATAAGTTACCTATAGGTAGGTAATAGGGTATTACCTATATATAGGTAATGTGTGTAGGGTATTGCTAGATATGCTATGTGTATCCCAAAATAGGTAATTACCTAGGAAAAGCCTAGTATAGCCTAGTGTAGGTTAGTTTACCTTGGCATGGCAAGGTAATAACCAAGAAGCCTAGGTTTGACCAGCTTTGACAAAAGTTGACCTAGTTTGACCACGAAGACCTAGTTTTGATTTATAATTGACCAAAAATTCATATAGCATATTAGATATCCATGTTTGACATACCGAAACACCGATTAATATTGATATTTCATATTTAGGTCTTTGCGATTCCAATTTGGGCCTCGATTGACGTTTGTTACTCAGGACCACAGGCGAGTACGTCTCTGATAATTTTTCGTTTATGATATCTTCTATTTTTTTGTATTTAGTGTAGATATCCTTGATTTTTGACACATTGGTTACACATATTGGTATTTCTGGATCCCGTCATTATCACGACCCGTATCTGGTGTAAAGGCACGAGAAGTGGGTACGTCCAGCCTACGCTGTAGTGTCGGCGGTAGAACGCTGTCCTAGGTCCAACATCTAACACAATCTAGAATATGCTCCAAATGGAGAACAAAATAATAAGTAATCTCAATCACAACTAAGATGAAAAAGAAGATAAGATAATCTCAACAAAGAGTCACAATATGAATAACAAGTCTCGGTGTAAACCACACTATAAATAATATCTCAATACAATCACAAACTCTCAATGACTAGATAATGATATAAGTCTAATCTAAACTGATGGCAAGTACTCAGCGACTACTGGATCCTGTTGAGGGTCCAGATCACCTGTTTCAACTAAGCCTGCTCCATAGTAAGTGTCGCAGTAATCCTCATCATCTGTAATATTTCAACAGGTCCAGTCAGAACAGGAACGAATACATATCTCTCACACAGATCATAACATGAAAGAAAATATGAAATAAGCTATAGAATAATATACATGAACTGCTGATAAAAAAAGGAGATTGTAAAAGAGAACAAGATATATGGAAATAGATATACATGATATAATAAGAGAACTGAACTAACTACGTGGTGTAGAGCACAATCTGGTTATGTAAATTGGCTTAGGTTATACATGACTTAAATCTAGTTTGGAGTTGTACATGAAAAGGGTGTAGATCACATAACCAAATAAATACTCCTCCTACCCCAATCAGTACACAAGGACTTTCCAGGTTATGTTATTGCACATAAAAGTAGTGTGTCACATGGATAGCTAGTCCACATGAACACTGGGTTATACATGAGGGCTCACATGATCATGAGTGTACATGAATGTCACATGAGTATACATGAATAAATACAAATACAAAGAGTAGACGATGCACACGATAAAGTACATGAGCACAATATACCCGATGTATCCGAGGGGATAACATCGCATGAAGAGATCCATATAGTACTAATCCGTGATAACATCGTTACAACAACAAGTAAACTAGTCTATAACAAATAAATATGTCCAAACAAGAATAAAACGGTCAGAGAATGTACACGCCTGGCAATCCAAGTTGCTGATGAGGAAGAGCTGCTATTAGGGGGTACAAATATGAGAATAAATGGTTATATATACCACTATATATATATATATATATATATATATATATATATATATATATATATATATATATATATATATATATATATATATATAATATACACATATATGTATAGGAGAGAAAAATGTTGGGCTTACAAAGGGGGAAATGAACTCAGACCTGGGATTGAAATAGCTCGACAAATCTCATCAAAATATATATACATATATCTATATTTAAAACACATCTATATACATATATAATATATATATATATATATATATATATATATACATATATATATATACATATATATATATATATATATATATATATATATATATATATATCATAAGGCAAATAGGGATATATACATATATGATGAAAATAATTGAAAGTAAAATTAGGGACTAAAACCCACAAGTCCAAAATCTTAATAACTTCCTATAAACATAGAAATTATGAATTAAATCTCAGCAATTTGAAATATCACAAAACAATTCAAATATACATATAAATCGAAAACCCAAAATCCAACTCAATGCCCAAAATACAATATACACAATTAGAATCTGCAAACACGAAGGTATCTATGTGTGTGATGTGTTCGGGTACTCACAGGATCGAACTTGTATCTATATCGTGTCCCCGGAGTGCGTATCGGAAAACCCAATACGCGTGTCAATTGAATCAGTGCGAGTTCGATTTCTCGTTCGATTCCGAACCGTTTCTCGTAAAACTTCGCATACACCTGTAGGCCTTTAAAAATGACAGTCACGCTGAGTTGATCAGGACAGAGTCAAAAGTCACGCTCAGTTGATCAGGACAATATTTACAAATCACGCTGGGGAGACAGCTCATCATTTGTCAGAGAGTAATTATGACTGACAGCACAACAGTCGAAGAATGTCTTTTCGTATGCCACATATGCACAGAATTCGAGAGATCATAGCCGTCTATTGCGTGATTTTTGAAATCTTCTTCAGCAAGACTCAACCTTCGTCAAGTTGGCGTACCAAAAGAGCTTTTTGTCATTTAATGTGACTGACAAAAGTAATCACTGCCAGAGATTTTGTGTCAGTCGAGGCACGCTGAATCAAGACAGCTGGCAGTTCTATCCCAAGTTTGCGTGTATTTTGAGTTTTAACTCAAATCTGCATAGATTCTGAAGTTTTCTTCCTCAAGTCTGCATGAATTCTGAAGTTTTCTTCATCAAGTCTGCGTGGATTCTGAAGCTTCTTGCCCCAAGTTTGCGTGGATTTTGAAGCTTCTTGCCCCAAGTTTGCGTAGATTTTGAAGCTTTCTACCCCGAGTCTGCGTGGATTTCGTCTTCAACAAGTCTACGTAGATTTTATCAAATTGGAGTACGTGGCAGCCATGCCACTGATCTCTCACCTGCGTGTCTTGTAACTTGCACACGACTCATGCATGATTGCCATGTGTCCAACAGTTACAGGCCACGTCCAGTAACTGCTCACAACCTTGCGTATGTTAAATCCTGCGTGATTTTCAACTAAGCACAGGCTATGAAGACAGTTATCTTTTCAGTTATTATTTTTGACTCTATAAATAGAGTTCTTTTTCTCATTCATTGGACAGATACATAGTTATCTACTGTCAAAATTTTGAGAGCTTTTCTTCTTCGCATAGTCCAAGGGATAAAGTGATCGTCTTCTAGATCAGATTCCCACAGTTGTAATTTTCCTAGATACACAATAAATAAAGGAATTTATTTATGGAAAACAAATTGGTGAATGTGCTGGGGAAAACTATCTCCTCTTCTGAGATGGCAACAACTCAATGCGATGCTTCGTCAATCGGCTCGACGAAGAAGGTGATGACGATCCAATTCGATCAACTCGCCTATGAAGAAATGCAGCGGGCTAAGAGTGGTAAGCCCACTACAGCCTCCATCATCACTGCCAAGTCAAAGGGACACTCTGTCTATGTTCCTAAGAATCAGTTGGCAGCCAATGGTGAAGTCTCTGCCACAGTGTCTGCTCCTAACACTGGCAAGAACTCTACTGCAAGCACGCACACTCTTGTGCGCTCGAAGATGACAGCAATCAAAGATCACGCTAACAGTACTGGCTCCTTAGCCAAATCTGTTCCAGTGTGTGTCTCCAAAGTTGAAAGTCACGCTGACAGTACTGGCTCCTTAGCCAAATCTGTTCCAACGTATAATTTCAACCTCAAAAGTCACGCTGACAGCACTGGTTCCTTAGCCAAGTCTGTTCCAGTGTGTAATTCCAAAATCAACAATCACGCTAACAATACTGGCTCCTTAGCCAAATCTGTTCCAGCGTGTATTTCCAAAGACAAAAGTCACGCCAACAGCACTGGTTCTTTAACCAAGCCTGTTTCAGCGTGTATTTCATCTAAGAAGAATAGCTCTTTAGCTATCTCTTCTTCTTTGCCAAGTTCTACCAGAACTGGAGGTGGTCTTCCACACAAAGTTCCTTCGAAAAGAAATAACTCTTTAGTTGTTTCTTCTGCTCCTGTAGTTTTTACTTCAGGAACAGCTTTGACTGACAATTTTGTTAGTCAAAGAAAAGGAGATGGTCTTTTGACTACTCTTCCTTCTGGACATTCTATGTCTCAAAACTTGAATGAGTCTAAGAAAAAACATTCCTTAATGTTTTCTTCTATGACTTCTTCGAATTGGGCACAGAATTTGTCTAGAAAAGGTCTGTTACCAACTCCTAATCAAGGGGGTGGTTCAACTCTTCCTTCTCTGCAAATATCCAGATCAATGGAAGGAAAACTCTATGTTTCCAAAACCAATGTGTTACCTCCAACTGATCTAAGAACAAAAATTAACACTTCTGGTGTTAAGAAACCATACCAGTTGGAAACAAGGATAAGAGATCCAGATGCAGAGTATGCAAGAAACTATGTGGCTCATATTAATCATTTTCTATATAATCAAGAGCCATCAATACCCAAGAACAGGAAATATACTCCTCAATCTTCACAAACAAATTTACGAGAATATCTTCAACAGAAGAGAAGATGTGATTCTGTGTCAAAGGACCATGCTGAATGTGACTTCTATCCAAGAGTCATAATTCAATACAGATGTCAATCAATGGCTCATGATCATGTTGATCATGAATGTGACTTCCAGCCAAGAGTCACAATGCAATGCAGATGTCAAACAAAACGACATTCTGTCTTCAATCGGATTCAATGTGAACCTATGCCTGATGAAGATGAGCCTTTGTTTGCTTCTGTCAATATGACCTCTCGGGATGCTGAGGGTAGAGTTGATAGTCCAGATGGAGTATATAGAAATACCAGAGCAAGAGACCTGGCCTCTAGTCAAAGAAATTTGATCTCTGAGGATGATTCTGAATTCCTTGGAGAATCTAACTTCCCACCTCTTCCTACTGGGGTAGTTCTCCTATAATTGACTTTGATGCACAAAGTAATGATTCAGAACAAACAACATCTACCAGTTCATCAATAATTCCTCGTACAGTCACGACTTATATGGTTGATGGGAATACTGATGAACCTTCTTCTTCCTTGACTCCTCAAGATCAAAGAATTGCTTCTTTGGAACAACAAATGAAGTCTATGGCTGATACTATGAAGTCGATGTATGAACTCATGGCAACACAGATGCAAAATATACAGACTGTACCATATGCTATACCAACTGACACTGATATGAGTCCAGTACAAGTTCCTCCAGCAGTACAATCCAATACTCCTGGACCAGCTCAACCAAACCCTAGTCTCTCTGGAGCTGGGGGTAGTGCTTACAATGCTGTTCCTCCTCCCAACTATTCTCTACAAGTTACAACTCCACAATCTTCTAGAGTTGTTAATGAAGAATTGAGGAATCTCAAAACTCAATTCGAGGCATTCAAACAGAAAGATGGTTTACAAAGGTTAGGCATCAAACAACCTTATCCGATAGAATGGAAGCAAGTATCGTATCCTCCTAAATACAAGCCTCCCACTATCTCATTCTATGATGGAACCACTTCTCCAAGTCAGTTCATTAATCACTTTGAAGTGATGACTGATCAGCTGCAACCAAGCGACGCCCTCCTTACTCGGGTGTTTGTTGGATGTCTCAAGGGAACGGCTTATGAATGGTATATAAGTCTCCCAGATGGGAGCATTACCTTATTTTCCGGTTTCAAACAGATATTTCTTGAACGGTTCTATGAAGGGCTCAATGACATGACTATGTCTGCTCTTATTAGAATCAAGCAGAAAAATGATGAAACTACAGAAGAGTACATTGAACGGTTTCGAAGAGAAGCTCTGAAGATGCCTCTTGGAACTCCTGATGCTGTCACCATCGACACATGTAAATCAAACTTGTTGCCAATCATCAGCATGTGGACAAGATCCACTCAATTCCAAGACTGGCCTTCTTTCATAGTTAGTGCCAAGGCCGCAGAAATTAGTGCTGAAACCTTCAAAGGTTTAGGAGTGCAGATGACTCCTAAAGAAACAGGTCAAGGTACTAACAATAAAAACAATGCTCGCAAGGGAAAAGAAACTCTTGAAGTTAATCTTCAGAGCAAAGATGCATCAACTGTTCAAACTTCTCCTACAACTCAACAACCAAGAACACCTCGCCCCAAAGAAGAATACTCTTTCGATGACGACGATGTCCTTGGTATCTTTGAATGTCTGCTGAAAGGTAATAAGATACAATTACCTGAGATCAAGAAACCTGATGAAGCTGGTAAAACAGATCATCCCAAATACTGCCCATATCACAGAATGCTGGGTCATACAATTCGTACATGTTATGTACTGAAAGGAAAGATCCAAGAAATGATTAAATCTGGAGCTATCTCTCTTACTCCAAAAGAGAAGACCGTCACCTCTAACGTCGTCTCTATGCAATTCGGAGATTTTTCTCCTCAACTCCTTGAAAGTGGGATCGTTCCTATTTCCAAGGCAACTCTTGACATAGTGAATCTTCCTCCTCCACAGTCTGAAGGATTAGTGCCAATCACTTTGGAAACTGGAGAAATCATGTGGATCCATCCTGATCTAGTGGCAGATTTTGAATCGCCTTCTCCTTAAAAGACTACTTCTCGAAAGTCCAAGAAGGCTGGAAAGATTAAGTCATATCATATGACTTCTCTTGGATCTATTCCTGACATAGAGCCAAAAGAGAAAGAAGAAGCACTTGTTAGTGCTACTCGAACGGGAAAACCTTATCTAAAGGATTATTCCAAGAATCCTGAGGATCCTCTTGATATCCCTCCAGCTGATAAAGATGCTTCTAATGTTCCTCCTGAAGAAGAATCATCCACTGAACCTGTTCCTCCCAAGCCTACAGCTCTGGAGAAAGGCAAACAACAGGCTCGGTTTGATAAGCCAATCAAGAAGTCCTCTCCTCTTGAACTTCAGAAGCCTTATAATTTCGATATTTTAGCTTAGCTTGCTAATACTCCAGCTAGAATGTCCCTCTTTGAACTTCTACGTCTTTCCAAAGAGACTCGGGAGACATTAAGTGAAGCACTTCTACAAGCTGACTCTTGTCTTGCACAATTGAAGAAGCCAGATGCAGAACCTGCCACTTGCTTACATTGTAATAGTGTATTGGAGATTATCCCAAATATCACCTTTACACAAGACGACATGCTATTGGAGGATAATCGACATGATCGGCCTTTCTACTACACCGGTTATATCGATACAATAAAGATAGATCGTATCCTCATTGATCCAGGGTCTGCTATAAGCATAATGCCAAAGAGTCTGTTGGATGAACTAAAAATCCCACTTCATAAGCTCTCTAAGACGGTTACTACTATCCTGGGATTCAATCAAAGCCGAAACGAGCCTTTGGGAAAGATTCATCTGAAGCTTCAGATAGGCAATTTCAGATCCAAAGTCACTTTCTATGTGATCGAGATCGTGGGATCCTATAATCTTCTTCTGGGGAGGCCCTTTCTTCATGAAAATAATGTGGTGCCTTCTACTCTTCATCAGTGTTTTAAATACATTGATAGCAATGGAAGAGTACAAAAAGAAGTTGCTGATATAAATCCCTTCCATGGGGTTGAAGCTTATTTCAATGATTCCCGAATGTACAAAGAAGAGTATACAAGGGTTATACAAGCTATGGAGAAAGAGGATTCACAAAGTGAGACCTTAATAATTCCTGTTAAAGGTCGAACTATTCAGCAACAATCTCCCAAACTCTCTGAAGAAGGTTCTTTCATCATTCCGGTGAGTGGACAGATTTCTCTGTTACCTAAGTCGTTTGCTCAAGACACAATAATTATTCCTGTCAGTGGGCGTACTGTAATTCCTGTATCTCCACATATGAAACAGGATACTCTGCTAATTCCAGTTGGAGGGCGGATTATTCTTCCATCTCAAACTTCAAGGGAGCTCACCTCTTCTGAGCCATTTGTTATCGATCTTAATCGAAACAACGCTTCTTCTCGTTCTTCTTCTCCCCCTTTAGTCATTGACTTGGCTAAAATCTCTAAGGCTCAGCCTTCTCCCAATGTAAATACTGCTGCTTTTATATTTAATGAAAAGTCTCCATCTTTGCAGTATACTGATGTGTGTAATTATGTTCATAGTTATTTACATTTGTTAGATGACTTGAACGCAATAACCATAGGGGTTGTACAGACTGTTCATACAGATGTATCCCTAGAACCTGTACAATCTTCATACTTTCTAGTTCCCAGCAGAAAGCCAGGAGACATTCCAATATTCTTCTATAAAGGGCCCCAAAGTCCTTCTGATTTAGAAGATGAAGACAAAAATAATGATACTGGAAGATTACAACTACGTCGTTATAGTCAGCAATCTAAAGACATCATCAAAAATATGGGCTATGACTTCAGGACTGGCCTCAATAGTGGAAAGGGAAGAAAAATGCCTGTTCGTATTCCTCCTCTGAAATATGGAAGGACGAAATACGGACTGGGCTATATAGCCCCTACTCCTTTTATCAATATTATCCATGAAGATCCCTAGTCTGACGAAGATAAGAGATCTGATTCTTCTAGTACCACTTCTTGGGATTCCGATATGAGTATCGGTGACTTCTACTGCAACCTTCTGTCTTCCAACATGGTTTCCATTGACCATTCTGAAGAAAGTGATGAAGACGAAGAAGAGTTTGAAATCTTACCTGAATCGGAACAATGGGCCCAAAGATTAGATAATCAATGGGAGTTCCGTTTCGAGCAAAAAGAACCTCCGACTGAAGACAAACTTGTTCAAATAGATGTTGGTGAAGAGGGATCTCCCAAACCAATATTCATCAGTAAAAGTCTTTCTGAACCTGATAAGCAAGACATGATCAAACTCATTCGTGACTACATCGATGTCTTCGCTTGGAGTTATGAAGATATGCCAGGACTTGATCCACAAATTGCAACTCACAAGCTCAATATCTTGCCGAATGCTAAACCGGTCAAACAACAACAGCGACGATTTCGTCCAGACATTATGGATGCAATTGAAGTTGAAGTCAATAAACTCATAACCTCCGGGTTTATTAGAGAGGAACAACATCCCGATTGGATGGCTAACATAGTTTCTGTCCTTAAAAAGACTGACAAGGTCAGAGTATGCATAGACTTCCGTGATCTCAATGTGGCATGCCCTAAAGACGAATTCCTTCTACCAATCACTGATGTCATGATTGATAATACCTGTAGATTTGAACGGATGTCATTCATGGACGGGTATTCTGGATACAATCAGATTAAAATGTTTCCAGATGACGAGAAGCACACTTCTTTCAGAACGTCGATCGGTACATACTGTTATACAGTTATGCCATTCGGTCTCAAGAATGCAGGAGCAACTTATCAACGAGCTATGAGCACTATATTCCGTGAACATTTGCGGAAAATAGTCGAATGCTATGTTGATGATATTGCAGTCAAAAGTCGACAAAAGGAGGATCATATCCAAGATTTGAAGACTATATTTGATCTAATGCGTAAGCATCAATTAAAGATGAACCCTACTAAGTCCTTCTTAGGCGTCTCTAGTGGTAAATTTCTCGGCTTCGTCATTACCTCTAAAGGTATACACGTGGATCTCGAGAAGATCAAAGCCATCAAAGAGATGCGTCCTCCACGTACCTTAAAAGAGCTACGAGGATTTCAAGGAAGGATCGCTTATATCAGGAGATTTATCTCTAATTTATCAGGACGCTGCAGACCATTCAACAAACTTTTGAAGAAAGGTGTTTCTTTTGTCTGGAATGATGAATGTCAGAAAGCATTCGATGATATAAAACAATATCTGATGAGCCCTCCAGTATTGGTACCTCCCGTTTCAGGAATTCCATTTCTCCTATATACTCGAGCAATGAGTCATTCATTGGGTGCATTACTCGCTCAAAAGAATCAAAATGGTCATGAACAAGCCATCTACTATCTCAGTCGTACTATGACCGGAGCTGAACCTCGATATTCACCGGTCGAAAAAGAATGTCTAGCCTTGATGTTCGCTGTTCAAAAGACACGACATTATATCATTGGCCAGACTATTCATGTCATCTCCAGGATCAATCCTATACGGATCATGATGAAGAAACCCAGTGTTTTGAATTCTCGATTAGCTAACTGGGGAATCCTACTTGCTCAGTATGACATGTATTATATTCCTCAGAAGTCAGTCAAAGGACAAGCTTTAGCTGATTTTCTGGCTGCTCATTCAATTCCAGAAGATTCAAAACTCTATGACGAAATTCCAGATGAAGTCCTAGATTCAAACCAAATTGCTGAAGAAGATCCTACTTGGCGTCTATTCTTTGATGGAGCTTCAAGGATAAGTCCTAATGGTGATATTGTCGCTGGAGTTGGAATCGTTCTTGTATCGCCAGAAGGTCTTGCTATCCAAAGAGCTTATTCTCTCGATCAGCCGTGTTCAAACAATGTAGCTGAGTACAATGCATTACTCATTGGTCTTCAACTCGCTAAACATCTAAATATTCAACATTTGGAGGCGTACGGAGACTCTAAACTCATTGTCAATCAGATAAGGGGTACTTATGAAGTCCGCCATCAAGATCTGGTTCCTTATCATAGATCAGCTATAATTATGGCTTCTTCGTTTGAAGAATTCTTCATTGAACATGTTAGACGAGCATGTAATACAGAAGCTGATGCTCTAGCTAATCTTGCAGCGGTGTTGGCTATCCCAATTAGACGACAACAAATGATTCTTGTTCGCAATCGAGAATTATTTCATCTTGAAAATAACCTGACCCGAGGACTTCCAGTTGACATTGAAGAATCAACATCTCATGACGTCAACACAATAAGAGGATTTGGATTTAGTCGTAAATCTTTATCATCTTCATCTGATTCCAGCATGGATTTCATCTTCAGTCATTCGGCCGAGAATTAAAATACGGATACGAATTAGAGACTTCCTTTCTTAGATTTTGTATTGTATGATATTCTTCCGGATGATCCGAGTGAAGCAGCATCTATCAGACGACGATCATTCCGATTCTATTATAATCATACAACAAAGACCTTATATCGTCGAGCCTATGATGGTTTACTTCTCCGATGTGTTGCCGGTGACGAGGCTCAACAAATTATTCGTGAAGCACATGATGGAATTTGTGGAGCACATCAGCCTGGACCAAAACTTCAAGACCGTATTCGACGTATGGGTTATTATTAGCCTACTATGGTATCGGACGCCATCGAATATGCAAAGAAGTATAAAGCTTATCAAATCTATGCGGATTTTATTCATCAACCTTCGGAATTTCTACATCCGACAGCAGCATCATGGACCTTCGAAGCTTGGGGCATGGACATTATTGGTCCGATCAATCCGCCGTCATCCAAGGGTCATCGGTTTATTCTTGCAATAACCGATTACTTCTCCAAATGGGCCGAAGCCATTCCTTTGTCTGAAGTTAAGACGTCCAATGTCATTTGCTTTATTAAGCACCACGTCATCTACAGATTTGGTGTTCCTCGACGCATTATTCATGATAACGGACCACAGTTCGTCAGTCAGAAGTTTACTCGATTCTGTGACGATCACCGGATCAACAATGTGGCTTCTACCGCATATAATCCGGCAGCTAACGGATTAGCAGAAGCTTTCAACAAGACCATCATCAAACTCCTAAAGAAGTTTGTCTCTACTAACAAACGTAATTGGAGTGAGAAGCTCGGTGAATGTTTGTGGGCTTATCGCACTACAGTTCGTAATGCTACTAAATGTACACCCTTCTCTCTGGTGTATGGTTGCGAAGCTGTTCTTCCATTAGAGATTCAAATTCCTTCTTTAAGGATAGCAATCGCTAATGAACTCACTGCAGAAAATAATGATCGTCTTCGACTTCAAGAATTAGAAGCTCTGGATGAAAAGCGATTATCTGCTCAACAGAATATTGAATTCTATCAAGCTAGAATTTCAAGAGCTTTTAATAAGAAAGTCAGAATTCGGGCGTATAAAAAACGAGAACTTGTTCTAACAGTCAGACGTCCTATGACTATGACTCATATAAGCAAGGGCAAATTTGACGCAAAGTGGGAAGGACCCTATATTGTGAGCAAAGTTTTCTCAAATGAAGCTTATCAACTCTCAGAATTGGATGGTCGAAAAGTTTTGATGCCTATTAATGGCAAATTCCTTAAAAAGTACTATGTATAAATGTAAATGCTTGTAATCATCAGACAGTTTCATGTTTAGAAATAAAATTTTTATTTTATTTTTATCATGAATGATGATACATGATATTAAAGAAGATCACTATCATCCTTTTCTACATTTGGATGTGGGCCACTGCCGTCCTTCTCGAAGACGTGATCAGCAAAAGAGTCGAGAACCTCCTTGCTAGAACCCACGAGGAACTTGCAAACGGCCATCCTCATGGCTTCTTCTTCTTCAGTCTTTCCTGGTTCGAGCAGGAAATCCAGAATGTCCCTTGGTGGCTTGGGTGCAGATGAACCTTCGCCTGCTTCCGTCTTCTTCGATTGAACTGGATCAGCAGGGTGTTCTTCAGTGCCTTTCTGAACTTTTGAGGCAATTCCAGTTTTCTTGGATGCTTCTTCAGATGACATTTTTATGTTTGAAAGAAGAAGTGTTCGTTCTCGTCAGATTTCTGCTATATTTATAGGCAGAAGTTCTACAAATAATGAAACGTCACGTTCATCCGACGGTTCATCCATCCATTAATTGCGTTCATCCGACGATTCACACATTCATTAATACTTGACGGTTCATCCGTTCATTTATTCATTCGTTCATGATCTTCTATCAATTTATTAAGTGGGGATTCATTATTGATCACGTTTTCATAACCTCTGAATCAATTCCGAATCTACTTGCTCATTTGTTATTTTTGACCTCTGCATAGAAATCAATCTATTTTCTTTTGAGTTCCTACATATTATCACGTCCATAATACCTCTGATAATATTATATACTCTAAAACAGAAAAAAAAGATTTCATTATCTATCATGTCCACAATTCATCCACAAATACAAATCTTTGAGCATAGAAGAATTATCATTTCCATTCTCATTTTACCACAAAAAGTCTATTACATTTTCTTAGACTTTCTTACAAATCATAATGGAAATCTATTACAAATCTTGGATTTTCATTCTACACCACAACAATAACCTAATAGAGATCTATCTTCTTCTTTGGATCTTCTCCGTCGGACCTTCTCCGTCAGGTTCGTTGTTGGTGGCAGTTCCTGACTGTCTGGGTCCCAGTCACGACCAGATCAGCAGGAATAAACTCTGGTCTTCTCTCTCAGACGAGAGGAGAACCACAGAGTATGGCAGCCCGAAGTCGTGGTGCTGCCAATACAACTGGTGGATTGGGGTAACCTCTCAAGGAAGACAGGAATGTATCCAAACCTTGGGATACAATTCCTAGTTCTCCCGTGAAAGGAACTCTACTACCCGATTTCTCGGGGTAGAGTTGACTCCACCATCCAACTCTCGTGTATAAAGGCTCTTCCTACCATCTGAGGAAGACCCTTCTATCCCACGAAGAGTTCTGAGTTGTCTGATTTATGCGTCAAAAGCGTATGAGCTCCCTGATGTAGATGTCAGCAGGATATTCTCCACAGCATCCACATCCCCAATGCCAGTTCTGAAGAAAATTTTCAGCCAAGTTTCTGCAGAAAGTATTAAGAAAAAAAATATTAGATCAACATAAATTATTCAGCGTACATTTATCAAACAGAAACAGGCGTATATTGTTCAAATCAGAAACAAGAAACAGAAAGCTTATCTTCAACAGCAAAAATAATACACGTATTACACTGACTTACCTTCAAGTTTGGTGCTAAGGATTGGCAAACTCATGTTTGATACAGTACGCAGAAGTCGAACATTAGAAAACATTGCTTTTCTGTTTGAGAGTGAAATCTCCCAAAAATTTCATTCTCAGAGAAGAAGAAGAGGAATAGGAGATGAGTATCTGTGAAACTCTTCTATCTATTTAAAGGGCAAAGTACAAGTCTATTCTTGGAAAAGATCCGCATAAATAGCGCTCGTAAACCGTGGAATGTGTGTTACGTGTGCTTTGGAAGACAGATAAACATTGGAAATAGTCAAAGGGTGCAAATTAATATTCTTCATTAATGCACGTAGATTAAACACAAAAGTTGTACTTCATTCTTCAAGACAGGCACTGATGGCCTTAC
The DNA here is from genome assembly GCA_029216955.1 of Iris pallida. Lineage (NCBI taxonomy): Eukaryota > Viridiplantae > Streptophyta > Magnoliopsida > Asparagales > Iridaceae > Iris > Iris pallida. Next base: position 7,722,926 of record JANAVB010035616.1, on the reverse strand, counting down.
AAAAGACAAAACAAAAAGAGTGCAACAAAAGCACAAAAGACACGCTCTATTTTCCAGAGCGACTGAGCTTAATGCCTAGTTCTTCTACGCTTTTGACCCCCATGCGGTGTAACAGAGCCTTCAACATTTCACGCTGCTCTATGAGGCTGCGCCCATCAGAAGAGAACGAGCCATCTAAGCCAAAATAGCTCAAGAAATTCTTGGCTAGTTGCAAGGGATCATCTTTGAGTTCGAAGACAAGGGGCTCTGGCTCTTCACCCCCAAAAGTGGGGTCACCATGGAAACAAAAGCCCAACTTGCGTGCTTCTTCCTCAGCTTTCTCTTTTGGTGTCATGTTGACGTAAGATGAAGATTAAATGAAACCTCTCCCTGTTTATATAACAGAGCTCGCCGGCGGTTCATATTCCACCATAAACTGGATGTAATCAGTCTCGAAAAATGAAGAGTCATCATGACATTTAATAAGTTCATTTGGATATTCTCAAAGAACTTCGAAGTCTTTCCGACTTCCGAAAAATTTGAAGTCATCTCAGCGTGACTGATTTCATTTTATCATCTTATTTTCAAAGTATTTCGAAAATTTTGAAGTCTTTTCAATTTTTCAAAAACTTTGAAGGGGGTCTTGTAGGCCTTTAAAAATGACAGTCACGCTGAGTTGATCAGGACAGAGTCAAAAGTCACGCTCAGTTGATCAGGACAATATTTACAAATCACGCTGGGGAGACAGCTCATCATTTGTCAGAGAGTAATTATGACTGACAGCACAACAGTCGAAGAATGTCTCTTCGTATGCCACGTATGCACAGAATTCGAGAGATCACAGCCGTCTATTGCGTGATTTTCGAAATCTTCTTCAGCAAGACTCAACCTTCATCAAGTTGGCGTACCAAAAGAGCTTCTTGTCATTTAATATGACTGAAAAAAGCAATCACTGCCAGAGATTTTGTGTCAGTCGAGGCACGCTGAATCAAGACAGCTGGCAGTTCTATCCCAAGTCTGCGTGTATTTTGAGTTTTCACTCAAATCTGCATGGATTCTGAAGTTTTCTTCCTCAAGTCTGCGTGGATTCTGAAGTTTTCTTCATCAAGTCTGCGTGGATTCTGAAGCTTCTTGCCCCAAGTTTGCGTAGATTTTGAAGCTTCTTGCCCCAAGTTTGCGTAGATTTTGAAGCTTTCTACCCCAAGTCTGCGTGGATTTCGTCTTCAACAAGTCTGCGTGGATTTTATCAAATTGGAGTACGTGGCAGCCATGCCACTGATCTCTCGCCTGCGTGTCTTGTAACTTGCACATGACTCATGCATGATTGCCATGTGTCCAACAGTTACAGGCCACGTCCAGTAACTGCTTACAACCTTGCGTATGTTAAATCCTGCGTGATTTTCAACTAAGCACAGGTTGTGAAGACAATTATCTTTTCAGTTATTATTTTTGACTCTATAAATAGAGTTCTTTTTCTCATTCATTGGACAGATACATAGTTATCTACTGTCAAAATTTTGAGAGCTTTTCTTCTTCGCATAGTCCAAGGGATAAAGTGATCGTCTTCTAGATCAGATTCCCACAGTTGTAATTTTCCCAGATACACAATAAATAAAGGAATTTATTTATGGAAAACAACACCTAGGCTAACACGTCCTCGACCTACTGGCCGATTCCACGTACGGCCAAGTGTCGTATCCGACGTGCACGTATCCCGTTTCTACGTGCGGCCTGTGCGCGTGTGCACAGAATAGTACACCGCGTCGTACACATGGGACGACGAGTCTAGGGACTCGTGTGTCCTACCACACGTATCGTGGTCGTGTCCTAGGATAGGCTAGGTATAGGGCTACACGTAGGACACATCGGATCGAGTCCATGTGTCTACATGTGTCAGCACGATGGCCGTGTCAGCGGCGGCTGTGCGCGCGTGCGTGCGTGTGTCGACCCGTGCGGTCGTAATTACTCCCTCGATTCAAATTGAGATGACACGAAACTTGGGGGACGTGTCCACAGACGTTGCCCCCACCTACTTGCCAAGTGGCATACAGATACGTGGCCTGTGCATCGCACAATCAACGTACGACAGCAGGGCACTCGTACGGCCTGCGCGTGCGGCCTGCATGTACAGCGTGTTTATGTCCTGTTTGGACACGGACACGAGCCCGATTCGTGTCAAAAACTATGGGGTCGGGATCCTTATGTCTAGGGCTATCCAAATATATAAATAGATTCAAAAAATGACAAGTTTCAATCCATTGGATAATTTTGTCGAACACCTATGTTGTAACTCTGATACGTGTCCGATACGCACATCGAACGGACACAAAATCGAACGAAACTAAACCTATAAGTCGTGGGTACCTAGATGCGTGCTAACATGAAGAAACATTGCTAGAACGAGGTTTACCTATTGAGGGTCGAAATCTCAATAAAAGTGAATCCTCGAGTGCTTCGATGATCGATTTCTCCTGAGCAAACGCCTCCAACTCCTTGCTAGCAGTACTCCGTAAAGTTCTTCTCCTCCCCAAGGTTGCAACGCATTTCGTTTGGCACGAATCGGATGCCGGATGAGAAAGTTAGGGTTCGAAGTAAAGGAAAACTAGGGTTTTGATCTAATGGAGGCTATGTGAATTCTTCACAAATGAGAGGGACTGCTACTATGCTTGGCCGGCCATGCTAGGGGGGTATTAGGGTTAGGTTAAGTCATGGGCCAAGCATTCCTAGGTTGCTACAAAGGCCCAATGACAAAAAGCTTAAAAAGGCTTATAAAATAGCTTAAAAATCCTTAAATAATTCTAGAAAAAGTAGGTAACAATTCTAAATTAAAAATAATTAGCCAATAATAATCTTAATCACATAATTAGGCTTCTAGACAAGGTTGACTAAGGTTATACCATCTAGGTCCTACCAAAACACCAATCCAAATAACACAGCAATCAATTTAATAAACAATTTAAATAAAGTCAAAATAATGCACATAGACTAAAATACCCATAATTTAGAAGAAGTAAGTGTGACAAATCTACCCTCCTTAAAATAATTTTATCCTCAAAATTAAAGACAAAACTGAATGGATGAGAAGGATAGAAAAATTATACCTCAAGACTGAAAAAGATAAGGGTGTTGCTTGCGCATCTCATCCTCCCTCTCCCAGGTAGACTCACCTGGAGAGTGATGCCTCCAAGCTACGCGAACCAAGGATATCGTCTGGTTCCTCAGCACCTTCTCCCGTCGATCCAGAAGCTCTATAGGCTGTTCTGGATGACTAAGAGTAGGGCCCACCTCGATCTTGAAATGATCCAGTACATGGCTGGGATCTGACACATATCGTCTCAACTGCGACACGTAAAATACATTGTGGACTCCCTCTAATGCAGGGGCAAGTCCAGTCTGTATGACACGTCACTGACTCTTCCACTGATAACGAAAGGACCGATGAAACATGGACTAAGCTTTCCACCTCCACTAAAGCGAATAGTACCACGCGTCAGAGATATCCTCAAGAACACCAAATCTCCAACCTAGCACAAACATGGTCTCAACTTAACTATAACAATCACATGATCAAACAAAGTCACAAAACAAACAAGATTTTAATCCTAAGTCTAAGCTGTACCTCAAACTGCAAGTGTCTTCGGTGGCTATCGGCCCAATGCCGCTGTAGGGCCTAAAAATCAAGTTGCGCCATGAATTTGCTAACCAGTGATCAAGTTGCGCCCTAAAAATCAGGTTGCGCCACTAATATGAAGCCCAGAGAATGAACTGCACCGCTGAACAGGTTGCGCCATATATCAGACTGCGTCCAGTCCGATTGCACCAAAATCTACGTGGCGTCTGACATTTAATAGCCATCATTACCTGACAACACTGACAATTGATACCATAGTGAACGAGGAAAAAATCTTCGAATCTCGTGAATTGTGCTGCTCGAGGGGAGTTGGTTGACAGATGTCCTATACACTTTGTAAGTTGCGCCTAGGCACAATCCAGACAAAATCCTTAGTTGCGCCTAGGCGCAATCTGAATGACTTCTGCTCAAAAGCTGCCACGTGTCTAGGCGCGGTTCAATCAGGTGCAGTTTTACTCATTGACTGAAGTTCGTGCAACCTGATAAAGTTGAGACAATTTTTATTTCTAAAGCAGGATGACGTGGTGCACAAGCCACTAATCTCTCAAGACGTGTCTACTATCCTATACAGGACCACGCGCATCTCAATCACATGATGCCACGTATCTAAATACAGTTAGTACACGACTTACAACTGAATGAAAGTTGGCACAACAGGAGGTTGGCGCAACCCAGTATGGCACAATCCAGCTTCGTGCACATCATAATAACTGCGAAAATAGTTATTTCCTGAACTCTATAAATAGAGTTTCCAATAATTGTGAAAGCATCAAATACATAAGCACAGAGATCAAGAACTCTTGCAAAAATTGCTGCTGTATTCTCCAGAGGCTACAGTCTTCAAGTTCACATAGTCCAAGGGATAGAGTGATCGTCTTCTGATTAGATTTCTACAGTTGTACTTCCCCAGAATTTATTGTACTTTGTACTATTCTTTTTATAAGTTTGGAATAAACTTTTTTATTTTTGCAAACAAAATGACGACTCTGCTGGGGATGACTGTCTCCTCCGACGAGAAGGTGACAACTCAATGTGACACTGCGTCGATCGACAAGACACAGAAGACTCTGGCTATTCAAGTCAACCAGACAGCCTACGAGAATATGATCAATACTAAGATCAATAAGCGCACTGTGGCTATCGCCAAGAACAAGACTGTGTGGACTCCAAAATCTTCTACAGTTGCTGTTGCCCAGTCGCAACTTGAGTGCTTAGTGGCCAAGGCGCAATCCGTCTCAGTAGCTCCGGCACAGCCTGCTTCTGCTGCTAGGGCACAATCTACTCTTTCTGCTTCCCATGTGCAGTCTACTTCCCATGTTGCTGCCAAGGCGCCACCAGTAGCCCGTAGGACTATGGCGCAATCAGTAACTCAGGCACAGTCTGCTGTTTTGGCACAACCCAAGGGAACTAGTCTTTTGGCTATTCCCTCTTCTAATTCTCAAGTTCTGAACTTGGAGAATCAATGTTCTAGTCCTAATACTAGACAGAACAAAGGAAAGAGACCTTTGACATTTCCTCAATGGGCTCAATCTGTGCCTAAAATGGTCCCACAACAGAACAAAGGGGAACACTTCTTAGCTAACCCTCTGCAAAATAAAGGAAAGCACCCTTTGGTCTTTTCTCAAACTTTCCTGGTCTATGACTCAGAGGAAGACACATCAGATTCTATTTCTTTAAACAGAGGTCTTCGGATCTCTGATATCGGAAAGAATACTGATCAAAGAGGTAGCTTACCTACCCCTATGGGGTCTGGTCAAAACCATACCACCTGGCAAATTTTAAGATCTAAATAAGGAAAATTGAGGGTATCACAAGCAGAGACACCTGGATCAGAAATTTCTGATTTACGCGCTTATCTCAATAGGCGTCAACAAGTATCAACTTTGGTGAAACGTAAGAACCCTATGCCAAAGGCCAATCTATACCAGAAGCCAAAGTTTGAAAAGAAGGACCCAACCACTTATGCTAATGAGTTGAGTACATCTTTGTACACTCAGGAAACTAAACATCTGAAGAATAGGAGACATGTTCCTAACATTATTATGTCACGACCCGCACCCATTGTGAGGGTACGAGTACGTAACAACGCCCAACCTATGCCGCAGTGTCGGCGGTAGAACGCTGTCCTAGGTTACAATATCTAACATTATAAAGCTAAGCAGTTTATACTCCCCGAATGGGGATGACATAGCAGAATGTAAACTCAATCACATCTAAGGTAGAGCATAGTGAAAGTTAGATAAAACATGAAATTCAGAAGAGATACCGCAGATAGAAGTCTAAGTGTCTACGATACACAAACCCAGAAATACATCTCAAAGCTCAAATACAGTAATCCATAAATACAACTCAAGGCAACTGAAAACAAGCTATAAGCAAAACCCTAGCTATCTATACAACCTCTACTGTGTCTCCTCTAGGCTAGCAGGCAACCTCCAGGCTATCTGTAAAATTTATCAACAGGACCAGTCAGGACAGGAGCGAGCACAATACATCTCAACAGTTCGTAGCAGGTTAGAAAATATAATCATGCAGTAAAGTAAGATATAGATACTGAAGAAATGCAGTACGTAAACAGAGAGAGAGAACTGTAATAGAAGTATCTACTATAAGTAAAGAGCTACCAGTGACTAGTGATTTAGAATACAAAGTCGACATGTGAACGGCTTGATTGTACATGGCTATACTAAAGAGGCGTACATGGCTATTCTATTTTGGAATTGTTCACATGGCTATTTATACTCCCCCGTACCCCCAATTAATACACAAGGATCCAACCAGGTTATGTTATGATTCTATGTAACAGCCCCCGAAGGGTGGTAAGCCCCCAAAGGGTGATAAGCCCCCAAAGGGTAGTAAGCCCCCAAAGGGTGATAAGCCCCCGAAGGGTGATAAGACCCCAAAGGGTGGTACATAGTAGTCCCATAAATGAGAATTCTGGGAAACCCAATAAATGGGATAAGGATCCAAAGAAGACTCTATGATCATATGAGTATATGTCACAAGTGATCAAAGAACCAAAGAAGCATAGTGATACGTCATGTAAGTGAAATGCACAGAACATAGAGTACCTCGATGCTCCCTGAAGGGATAACATCTCAGGGAGGGATCCATATTGTACTAATCCGTGTGACCAACGTGACAGTATCAAGTAAAGTAATTTAATGCAAAAAAATAATTCTAAGCAAGATATGAAATGATCAGAGAATGTACTCGCCAGGTATCCTGAATATCTGAAGAGAATATACTGTCCGAGGAGTGGTGTCTGTCTCCTATAGAATAGTACAAGTCACAACAAGTATAAAATAAGGAAATAGACTGCTACAATGCATCTACATAAAGTTTGGGGTCAATCTAGGCTAAAGTCAACCTTTGGTCAACTCTAGTCAACTAGACTAGTCAAACTAGGTCAACTAGGTCAAACCTAAACCAAACAAGTCTATACTAGTCTAACTAGTCTATTCTAGGCCTAATCAAGACTAAACAAGTCTAACTAAACTCTCACTAGGCAAACAGACACACCATAGGCTAAGAACCCTAGGCTACAGGCTATATCATGCCTAAGCCAAACCACAAAAACATATACACATAACAATATATATATCTAATATATTGTAGTACACTCATAACATATAGGCTACCTATATGTACATCCCACACACACACACACACACACACACACATATATATATATATATATATATATATATATATATATATATATATATATATGCATTACTATTCACATATTCATATATATATAGATATATATAGGAAAGCTATATATATAGGCACATACATATATATATATATATATATATATATATATATATATATATATATATATATATATATATATATATATAGAGAGAAAGAGAGGTAAAAGAGTAAGTGAGTATGTGTGTGTTTGGCATGTGTGTGAAAGGATATGTGTTTATGTTCTAAAATTTAGTTATAGGTAGGTGTATGTGACATGGGATACATGATGTCAAAGGGTGTATGAATGCATGTGTGTAAAAGGTTATAGGTTAACTCAGTTTATAGAAATACATACATACATACATACTTACCTTGTATACATGCATACATACATATCATATATATTACATTTACATGATACATACATGTATACTTGTATTATATTATACTTATATTCATGCATATTAGATACTTGTATTCATATTAACATATTGCAAATATTTATTTCATTCATGCATCTATGCATTACCTACATGTTTTATACATATGCATTCATTGTATATTCATATCATTTCATACATTAACATAGAGACACACAAACATGCACACATCATATATTTCATACCTTGCATTACCTTACATATCATGTTATATATTATCATTAATTCCTTTCAAATATTACATTATCTTGCATGCTTGCATTCATATATTACATTCTATATTACCTATATACATGTATTTCCTCCATTCATTTATGCTTGCATCATATACTTTACATTACCATACATGTTATTATTATATATTGCATTACAATATTTATACATTATGCATTCATATCTATCATTACATATATATCTTGCATTCATATCTAGCATTCATTATATACTTTCATGCATACATTGTATATCATTCTTTCATTCATGTATTGCTTATATGCATTATATTAATTGCATTCCTACATGCTTGCATTCAACCATATATATACATTAATGTAAAGAGATTATATATATATATATATATATATATATATATATATATATATATATATATATATATCATTTCATTCATCTAACATATCATGCATTACATACTCTATATTCATTTAATATCCATACTACATAGGCTCATAGGTTACACAAAATGCATATATCGTATAGTCACTCTTCTACTTAAAACCGATACTGTACCAATTGAGTATTCACTAAATTCTTGGATTAAAGTATGTCGTAGCCCTTTGTGTTAGCTTTCCGAAACTTTAAACGGATCGCATTTTCGTATCCGGAAGCTCCCAGAATCGCGAAAATATCGAAACACGTTCGTCTTTCATACATCTGACACTCAAATAATTCTACAGAAAGTTACAGAAAGAATTTGGCTTATTAAAATATATATTTGGAAAGCTAACTTCGATACGGTTCTTTTTAAAAAAATGGGAGATAAATCGGAATTCTAAGCTAAAAGTTATGACATTTCTAAGTTGCTTTGGTTAATAAAAATATGGATAAAAATTATGACGGATTTGACAAAAGAACACATATAGGCCAAGATACTTGCATACAAACATAGGTATCCAAATGAAACTCATTCTAACCATACTAACAATGATCAATCCACTCTCTAACCAATATAAAACTGAATTTAAATATCTATTTAAACTATTATCATACATACATACACATGGGGTGTCCTAATTTGGGATCTATCAAGTAGGACATAAGACACATATCTAAAATCCTCAAGAGGGCTCCAAATGGCCTCAAATTTGAATCTAAATGGGACACATACATGAGAATGGATCCTACGGATTCAAAACTAATTTATATGCAAAGGAAATCGATTTAGAGGATGGGTTTTACCTATTGGGAGTGGAATCCCAATGAAATCCTTTAGGACACGACTCCGATACGAAGATCCCTCAAAGTGGACACTCCTCCTTACACTCCTCTTCCAACCCTTGGTAGCACCCTTCCCTTGGAGAATGGGAATGATTGAGGGAAGGTTTGGGGAAGGAATGATTTGATTTGGAGATTAAATCAATGGGAAGGCTCTCTAAAATTGGGGATGAACAAAAGGAAAATAAAAGAGGCAAGATTGTAATGAATGAAATGAATCATTCTCTCCTAAAGGTGGCTGCCATAAAGAGTCCATTAGGGCTAATGGAAAATGTCCTAATTGTCCCTCTCTAGTCTCATATGGTTAAGTCTAGACTAGGTTCAAATTTGGGGTCAAAATGATCTAGTTTTGAGTTTCTAACTTAACCATTCTAACATGATAAAAATTAGTTTAATTAACTAACTTAATGTTGGGTCTTGTGAGCCATGCTTAACCTAATATTGGGTCCCATCTAGAGTTCAAGCTACCCGGGTTACAATATAAGTCGGAACGAGACGAAACTCAAACCCGACGAAACAAATCCAATAAAAACAATATTAAAAATATAAAATTTTCCCAAAATATTAAAATATGAAAAATGACCAAAATCATAATACATCAATTTAAATATTATTAAAATAATCTAAAATTTACCAATTAATCAAAATCCTAAATAATTCAAAAGTCACAAAATGACCAAAATATTCTTAGCCTAAAAAGTTGTAAATAGTCATTCTAATCACATGGTTAGGTCCCCATGGTTAGTCTCTAAGCTTAGCAAAACTAGGGATTAACTAGTTAACCATCAAAATCATAATTCAAGATTTTAAATAGTTTTAAATTGATTAAAAAAATTATCAAAAATCACAACATGAGTTAAATCTTATTATCGATTAATGAAAATTATAAAAGTTCAAAATTACCCTCATTTAGAAAAGTGGGTGCTACAATCCTACCCCCTTAGAAAAATTTCGTCCTCAAAATTAAAATGTTCATACTCCTTCTAGGTCAAACCCCCACAATCAAAGTCTCAGAACTTAAACAAATTATACGATTTAAAAGGACGACATACAGGGTCATGGCATACGGTGGTAGTGAAAGTCTCATCTAGGTATACTAGTTACACTAGACCAAAACAAACATAGGGTATCAAACTTACAAGCAATCAGGGGTGTTAAACTGAAAAAGATACAGAAATAACAAATCATCAAGGCTTTAAGGCATAATCAAAATCAAAATTTAAAGCACAAATGTCGAGCATTAAAATCCAATCACAATATATATATATATATATATATATATATATATATATATATATATATATAGTGTTAGAAGGGGAAAATCTAGCATTATGTAAAGGTTATGTGGTTAGTGTGTGTATGGGTGTATGTGGACATGTTCATATGGTTAGATAGTAGGCATGTGTGTGTGTGTGAAATATACATGAAAGTGTATAGGAGGATTTGGGTTTCAAAACAATAGCTATCAAGTTACACTACTCATGACATATTGGTTAAACAATCTACAATGTACAACCCATTTACTCATAACATGCATGGCTAACCATATATATACATATATCTATATGTATAGAGAGGTAGAAATTTAGTTATGTATCTATATACATTATAACATGTATGCATAAACTATATATATCTATATAGATATATAAACATAACATAGAGAGGCAGGGTTAGGTTTACATGGCAGTGTATACTAAGTTAGGGTGTGTGTGTCCTTGTACAGGGTTATAGTTTTAGTATTGAAAGGTTAAACCCAGTTTTAGTTCAGCATTTAAATACAAAATCTGAAAATAAGCTAACATTTAAACTAATGTAATATTAACATAATGCAGTTTCAGATTTTTGGGAATTTAAAACATCACAACTAACTCAATGCTTCCAATACATCCTAACATGATAGAGAAGAAACCCTAACATACTATCCATACATTTAGCTATGCATACAGTTCAATATTACATATTAAATCTAAAATTGAACTAAACGTTGGAAATCAATGTGAAATGTTAACATGTATTTAGTTTTAGGATTTGGAGAAATTCAACATCAACTAACCCAATGTTTATCACAACCTAACATGTAAGAGTATAAACCTAACATCATATCCCTACATACAACAATGTACACAACTTTAAATATTACATTTAAAAAAAAAATAAAACATCAAGTTGAACTAAACATTTGGAATCCAGTATTAAGGGTTAATATGCACACAGTCTTAGATTTGTCAAATTCAAACACAAAACTCAACCAATTCCCTTAAGAGTTGAAACCTGTATATAACATACATGTGCAGTGATATAAACAAAACTACTAACATAAAATTTATATTTGAATTACGAATTTAAACTGGAAAAAGCAGAGAACCAGAAATATTGGGATTTTGACAATTTAAACATCAACAACATATTAATATGTATTTAGATAGGTTGGAATTCAAAGTGCAGCATGCATACGTATCAGGCAAGTGTCTGCTATATACATATTCATATATTCTCATGTCCTAATATAAAAATTAATTCTACGTTAAGACTAACATTTAGATTCCTACCAAGATTGCAAGTAGGTGATTGGTGAAATCAAGACAGTTTTATTATTATTATTATTTAATACAAGGATAGTAGCAAGAAGGAAATAACGATAAAATCTGTTCTGCTTATCCATTTAAAAGAAGAAACTATTTTGAAACCCAGAGCTAAACTATCAAATCCAAGATAAGGTCTAGTAAAATCATCGATTCATTGTATTAAGAAGAAATTCATAGTAAGAAGTTACACAAAGTTTACAAAAACAGCTAAAGCTACTCCTAAGTTAAATAATGCGAAACAAAACAAACAAATAACAATTCTCTTTTTTTTTGAAGGACTGAAACAAAAGTAGAGAAAACATGTTCAAAAATATTTAAGGTACAATCTGATAATCATATGCGTCTTCCTGAAATTATGTTGTCAGAATTCTGCCACGCCTATAAGCATAGCTGCAATAAACGATAGAGTCCATAATAAGGCATACACCCTATAATCATGTTATCTAGAATTCTTACCACGCCACCCGGTATGGTTGCAAGAAAATCTAGATTTCATAACTAAGATAAGTATAGCTATATCAGGCTCTACGTCCTTGTCATGCTAGCAAATATGACTGCAATAAATTCTAAATTCCATAATAAAGTAGACTTTTACCTTTCTCACTGTCCTTATCAAGTATGTTATCAGGTTATACCTTAATTCTAAAAAAATATACATATACATATAAATACAAACTCAAATTCAACAACTAATATCAAGATTCAAAATTCAACAATAATCCATCAAAAATCATAAAAATACAGACTCAAATTCAACCACTAACATCAAAATTCAAAATTCAACAATAATCCGTCAAAAATCGTATAAATACAGACTCAAATTCAACCACTAACATCAAGATTCAAAATTCAACAACAATCCATCAAAATCATATAAATACAGACTCAAATTCAACCACTAACATCAAGATTCAAAATTCAACAATAATCCATCAAAATCAAGTTCAATAACAGGAAGTAAAGGTAAATCAAATCAGGGGAAAAATAGATTTCAAATCGAAGTTAAAATAAGATTCTCAAGGGTCGTCCCAAGAATCTCTCAAGGAGGCCTAACTGTGATTGAGTACCTTCAAAAATATATCCTAATCCTACTGCAGGCTGTAGTGGTACTCTAGTTCGAATACCACTACACAAACTCGACCTGCATGGGCCACCACTAAAAATGTGTCACGACCCGCACCCATTGTGAGGGTACGAGTACGTAACAACGCCCAGCCTACGCCGCAGTGTCGGCGGTAGAACGCTGTCCAAGGTCACAATATCTAACATTATAAAGCTAAGCAGTTTATACTCCCCGAATGGGGGTGACATAGCAGAATATAAACTCAATCACATCTAAGGTAGAGCATAATGGAAGATAGATAAAACATGAAATCCAGAAGAGATACCGCAGATAGAAGTCTAAGTGTCTAAGATACACAAACCCAGAAATACATCTCAAAGCTCAAATACAGTAATCCATAAATACAACTCAAGGCAACTGAAAACAAGCTATAAGCAAAACCCTAGCTATCTATACAACCTCTACTGTGTCTCCTCTAGGCTAGCAGGCAACCTCCAGGCTATCTGTAAAATTTATCAACAGGTCCAGTCAGGACATGAGCGAGCACAATACATCTCAACAGTTCATAGCAGGTTAGAAAATATAATCATACAGTAAAATAAGATATAGATACTGAAGAAATATAGTATGTAAACAGAGAGAGAGAACTGTAATAGAAGTATCTACTATAAGTAAAGAGCTACCAGTGACTAGTGATTTAGAGTACAAAGTCGACATGTGAACGGCTTGATTGTACATGGCTATACTAAAGAGGCGTACATGGCTATTCTAATTTGAAATTGTTCACATGGCTATTTATACTCTTCCGTACCCCCAATTAATATACAAGGATCCAACCAGGTTATGTTATGATTCTATGTAACAGCCCCCGAAGGGTGGTAAGCCCCCAAAGGGTGGTAAGCCCCCAAAGGGTGATAAGCCCCCAAAGGATGATAAGCCCCCAAAGGGTGATAAGCCCCCGAAGGGTGATAAGCCCCCAAAGGGTGGTACATAGTAGTCCCATAAATGGGGATTCTGGGAAACCCAATAAATGGGATAAGGATTCAAAGAAGACTCTATGATCATATGAGTATATGTCACAAGTGATCAAAGAACCAAAGAAGCATAGTGATACGCCAGGTAAGTGAAACGTACAGAACATAGAGTACCCCGATGCTCCCTGAAGGGATAACATCTCAGGGAGGGATCCATATTGTACTAATCCGTGTAACCAACGTGACAGTATCAAATAAAATAATTTAATGCAGGAAAATAATTCTAAGCAAGATATGAAATGATCAGAGAATGTACTCGCCTGGTATCCTGAATGTCTGAAGAGAATATACTGTCCGAGGAGTGGTGTCTGTCTCCTATAGAACAATACAAGTCACAACAAGTCTAAAATAAGGAAATAGACTGCTACAATGCATCTACATAAAGTTTGGGATCAATCTAGGCTAAAGTCAACCTTTGGTCAACTCTAGTCAACTAGACTAGTCAAACTAGGTCAACTAGGTCAAGCCTAAACCAAACAAGTCTATACTAGTCTAACTAGTCTATTCTAGGCCTAATCAAGACTAAACAAGTCTAACTAAACTCTCACTAGGCAAACAGACACACCATAGGCTAAGAACCCTAGGCTATAGGCTATATCATGCCTAAGCCAAACCACAAACACATATACACATAACAATATATATATCTAATATATTGTAGTACACTCATAACATATAGGCTACCTATATGTACATCCCACATATATATATATATATATATATATATATATATATATATATATATATATATATATATATATATATATATATATATATATATATATATATATGCATCACTATTCACATATTCATATACATAGATATATAGGAAAGCTATATATATAGGCACATACATATATATATATATATATAGAGAGAGAAAGAGAAGTAAAAGAGTAAGTGAGTATGTGTGTATTTAGCATGTGTGTGAAAGGATATGTGTTTATGTTCTAAAATTTAGTGATAGGTAGGTGTATGTGACATAGGATACATGATGTCAAAGTGTGTATGAATGCATGTGTGTAAAAGGTTATAGGTTAACTCAGTTTATAGAAATACATACATACATACTTACCTTGTATACATGCATACATACATATCATGTATATTACATTTGCATGATACATACATGTATACTTGTATTATATTATACTTACATTCATGCATATTAGATACTTGTATTTATATTAACATATTGCAAACATTCATTTCATTCATGTATCTATACATTACCTACATGTTTTATACATATGCATACATTGTATATTCATATCATTTCATACATTAACATAGAGACACACAAACATGTATACATCATATATTTCATACCATGCATTACCTTACATATCATGTTATATATTATCATTCATTCCTTTCATATATTATATTATCTTGCATGCTTGCATTCATATATTACATTCTATATTACCTATATACATGTATTTCCTCCATTCATTCATGCTTGCATCATATACTCTACATTACCATACATGTTATCATTATATATTGTATTACAATATTTATACATTATGCATTCATATCAATCATTACATATATATCTTGCATTCATATCTAGCATTCATTATATACTTTTATGCATACATTGTATATCATTCTTTCATTCATGCATTGCTTATATGCATTATATTAATTGTATTCCTACATGCTTGCATTCAACCATATATATACATTAATGTAAAGAGAATATATATCATATATATATATCATTTCATTCATCTAATATATCATGTATTACATACTCTATATTTATTTAATATCCATACTACATAGGCTCATAGGTTACACAAAATGCATATATCGTATAGTCACTCTTCTACTTAAAATCAATACTGTACCAATTGGGTATTCACTAAATTCTAGGATTAAAGTATGTCGTAGCCCTTTGTGTTAGCTTTCCGAAACTTTAAACGGATCGCATTTTCGTTTTCGGAAGTTCTCGGAATCGCGAAAATACCGAAACACGTTCGTCTTTCGTACAGCTGACACTCAAATAATTCTACAGAAAGTTACAAAAATAATTTGTCTTATTAAAATATATATTTGGAAAGCTAACTTCGATACGGTTCTTCTAAAAAAATAGGAGATAAATCGGAGTTCTAAGCTAAAAGTTATGATATTTCTAAGTTGCTTTGGTTAATAAAAACGTGGATGAAAATTATGACGGATTTGACAAAAGAACACATATAGGCCAAGATACTTGCATACAAACATAGGTATCCAAATGAAACTCATTATAACCATCCTAACAATGATCAATCCACTCTCTAACCATTATAAAACTGAATTTAAATATCTATTTAAACTATTATCATACATACATACACATGGGGTGTCCTAATTTGGGATCTATCAAGTAGGACACAAGACACATATCTAAAATCCTTAAGAGGGCTCCAAATGGCCTCAAATTTGAATCTAAATGGGACACATGCATGAGAATGGATCCTACGGATTCAAAACTAATTTATATACAAAAAAAATCGATTTAGAGGATGGGTTTTACCTATTGGGAGTGGAATCCCAATGAAATCCTTTAGGACACGGCTCCGATACGAAGATCCCTCAAAGTGGACACTCCTCCTTGCACACCTCTTCCAACCCTTGGTAGCACCCTTCCCTTGGAGAATGGGAATAATTGAGGGAAGGTTTGGTGAAGGAATGATTTGATTTGGAGATCAAATCAATGGGAAGGCTCTCTAAAATTGGAGAAAAATAAAAGGAAAATAAAAGAGGCAAGATTGTAATGAATGAAATGAATCATTCTCTTCTAAAGGTGGCTGCCATAAAGAGTCCATTAGGACTAATGAGAAATGTCCTAATTGCCCCTCTCTAGTCTCATATGGTTAAGTCTAGACTAGGTTCAAGTTTGGGGTCAAAATGATCTAGTTTTGAGTCTCTAACTTAACCATTCTAACATGATAAAAATTAGTTTAATTAACTAACTTAATGTTGGGTCTTGTGAGCCATGCTTAACTTAATATTGGGTCCCATCTAGAGTTCAAGCTACCCGGGTCACAATACAAGTCGGAACGAAACGAAACTCAAACCAGACGAAACAAATCCAATAAAAATAATATTAAAAATATAAAATTTTCCCAAAATATTAAAATATGAAAAATAAACAAAATCATAATACATCAATTTAAATATTATTAAAATAATCTAAAATTCACCAATTAATCAAAATCCTAAATAATTCAAAAGTCACAAAATGGCGAAAATACCCTTAGCCTAAAAAGTTGTAAATAGTCATTCTAATCACATGGTTAGGTCCCCATGGTTAGTCTCTAAGCTTAGCAAAACGAGGGATTAACTAGTTAACCATCAAAATCATAATTCAACATTTTAAATAGTTTTAAATTGATTAAAAAAATTACCAAAAATCACAACATGAGTTAAATCTTATTATCGATTAATCAAAATTATAAAAGTTCAAAATTACCCTCATTTAGAAAAGTGGGTGTTACACATTAAGGAATATGTTCCTCCAATTTCTTTTCGTCCTGTAATTGTAACTGATCTCCGACAACGTCTTACACAAAGACGGAAGATTACGGGGATGTCTCCCTCACCTCCAAATCACGCTTCAGATCGCCACTGCCTTCATGAAGTCGTCATCAACTGTTATTGCCAATCGGTTCGACGATCTGTCTTCGATCGTCTGAACTATGCTCTAACTCCTGAACATATAATAGAAGACGAAGAAGAGCTATTATATGCTTCTGTCAACATGACTTATTAAGGCACTGGGGTAGGAAATGTCCAAGACGTAATGTATCCCATAATCCCAGTCAGTAATACTTAGATCGGATTCATGCATCTAGTGAAGGTGTATTTTAATACACTAGATCAAGAAATCGACATTTGAACCAAGGTGTCCTTAATCAAGAAGATCTCCCCATTACTCATGTAGGAGAGGACTCTTTTTCAGAGTTTGATGCAGATAGTAAAAGTTTTAAACAAACTATCTCATCAATAGCAGCAAGAGAAGTGACGGCATATACCATTACGGAAGATCAAGATGCCTCTACTTCAACTAGTCAAGAGCAACAAATTATTGCATTAGAGGACAAATTAAAGACCATGGCAGAAATGGTTGCTAGTATGCACACTATAATCGTGGCTCAACATACAGTGCAACCGATTGTAAACCCTGCTATAAATCCTGAGCTTATAGCATCTTCTGTACCTGTTAGTCTGGGGGTACCACCTCCTCAAGTTGTCTCTGTTCTAATTCAAGCAGATCCCAGTTAGTCTGGTGCTGGGGGTGGTAATTACCATGCTGTTTCTCCTCCTAACAATTTTAATCATCCCATCAATTCCCAAACATCAGGGGATGCTAATGAGGCTGCAAAACTCTTATGCACTCAGTTTGAGGCCTTCAAGCAGAAGGATGGCCTACAAAGACTGGGCATAAAGCAACCGTATCCTACAGAGTGGAAGGAAGTTCCATTCCCTCCTAAATACAAGCTTCCCACCATTATGTTATTTGATGGTAGTACCTCTCCAAGTCAGTACATCAATTATTTTGAGGTGATAACTGATCAATTACAGCCAAATGATGCTCTCCTTACCAGAGTGTTCGTTGGTTGTTTAGCTGACGCAGCATATGACTGGTATCGTAGCTTACCTGATAGCTGTATCACTTTTTTTGCTGGTTTCAAGCAAATGTTCTTGGAACGGTTTTATGAGGGAGTCAACGACATGACAATGTCTGCCCTCATTAAGATTAAACAGAGGCACTGAATCTACGGAGAGTTTTATTAAAAGATTCTGCCGAGAGGCACTCAAAATGCCTTTAGAAACTCCATCAGCTGTAACAATAGACACTTGCAAATCAAACTTGTTTTCTATTATCAGTATATGGACATGATCTACATAATTCCAGGATTGGCCTTCTTTCATTGTAAATGTAAAGGCGGCGGAGGTTAGTGCCAAAAAGTTCAAGCAGTTAGGAGTTCAAATGACTCATACTAACCAAGATGAACATTCCACACCCGGAGGTAATAATTGCCAGAATAACCGCAAGAATAAAGAAACATTGGCCATCAATCTCAAGGGCAAGGAGTCTTTGGCTGTCAACGTCACTCAGACAACACCCACTCTATCAGCACCACCACAGAAGACAACTCGTCCAAAAGAAGAGTATTCGTTCGATGAAGGTGATACTTTAAGCATCTTCGATTTCTTGATCAAAAGCAATAAGCTTCAACTTCCAGAGGCAAAACGGCAAAAAAAAAGTTGGTAAAACCGATCACCCTAAATATTGTGTTTATTACAGATTTATAGGGCATCCCACCAGAGCATGTTTCGTACTCAAAGGCAAAATCTAGGAGTTGGTCAATTCTGGAGCAATTACTCTTCAGCAGGACGAGAAAATAGTGACTGCTAATGTGGTTTCTCTATAATTCGGTGACTTTCCACCATAACTTGTACAAGATGGTGTTGTCCCTATTCCAAGGACTACTCTTGAGATCGTGAATCTTCTACCTCCCCAGAATGAAGGTCTTGTTCCACTATCGACTGACGAAGGAGAGATCATGTGGATTCATCCAGATCTGGTAGCAGAGTTTGAAATGCCTTCCTCTTCTAAGCAAAAGAAGCGCTCCAAAGTTAAATCTAAGAACTGCAACATGGTATCCTTTGGACCAATAACAGAAGAAGAAATTTTAATGGGCACTAGATCTGGGAAACCCTATCTTCGTAAATATCCCGAAAATCATGAGAATCCTGCTCTATCTTCTGATGATGCTCTACATCATCTTCTCCTGCTGAGAATATACCATCTACATCCCTGCCTGTGGTTGAACCATCTCTTCCTAAACCAACATCAGCAGACAAGGGGAAGCAACCTGTTCGCTTCGACAAAGTACTGAAGAAGTCCACATCTCTTGGACTGGAAAAGCCTTACGATTTTGACATATTAGCTCAATTGGCCAATACTCCAGCAAGATTGTCAATCTTTGAACTGTTACGTCTTTCAAAAGAAACTCGAGAGACGTTAAGTGAAGCCTTGATGCAGGCTGACACTTATCTTACTCTTCTCAAGAAGCCTGAAAAGGAGCCAGTCAGTTGTGAACATTGTCATAGTGTATTCGAACTAATGTCCAATATTACTTTTACACAAGATGACATATTATTAGAAGATAATCGTCATGATCGTCCTCTCTATTTTACGGGGTATGTGGACACCATGAAAGTCGATCGCATTCTGATTGACCCAGGGTCCGCACTTAGCATCATGTCGAAGTCTTTACTGGATGCTTTGAAGATCCCAGTGCATAACCTCTCTATAACTATCACTACCATCTTGGGATTCAATCAAAGAAGAAGTGAACCTTTGGGAAAGATACGTCTAAACTTCAAATTTGCAATCTTCGTACGAAGGTAACTTTCTATGTTATCGACAATAATAGCTCATACAATGCTTTATTAGGAAGGCTATTCCTCCATGAACACAATATTGTACCTTCTACTCTCCACCAATGTTTCAAATATGTGGATGGTAATGGAGAAGTCCAAAAAGAGGTTGCAGATCTGAATTCTTTCAAAGGAGTTGAAGCATACTGCAATGATTCTCGTATGTACAAGGAGGAATTCATGAAGTTGGTATTGGCAATGGACACAAATGAAGAACAGAAAAGTGTACCGAATGATACTCTGGTGATTCCGGTCAAAGGACGCACCTCTTTTCCTCAGTCTTCCAAACCACTGACTATCTATCTTCCTTCCCATAAGAAGCAGCCCAAGGGTGATAGTCGGGAACAAAGGGAGCTCACCTCTTCTGAGCCACTTGTAATCGATCTTCGTCGTAAGAAGCCCCCTCCTCCTTCTCGTTCTTCTTTTCCTCCTCTTGTTATCAATCTGACTAAGCCTGCTAAGGCTAAAGTTCCTATTATAAATGATGGCATAAAAATCAATAAAGCATCTCCTCTGCAGTATACTGATGTCTCTTACTATACTCAGTATTATTTGGATATGCTAGATAGCTTTAAATCACTTACAATAGAAGTCGTATCATCTCTTCGAAATGCGGTATCACTGGATTCAATACAAGAGTCATACTTCTTAGTACCGTCTCGAAAGAAAAATAAAAAGCCTATATTCTTCAACAAAAGAGAGGAACAAAAAATCATGCTCTATAACTATAATAGAGATGATTTCGGAAGGCTACAATTACGCCGCTATAGTTCACAATCCAAAGCAATCATCCGCAAAATGGACTATGATTTCAAAACTGGCCTCAACAACGGTAAAGGGAGGCGAACTCCTCTTCGTATTGCTGTTCCAAGAGGAAAATCACAACAATACCACAATAAAACAAAATGGGGACTAGGTTATGATTTACCACTCCTAACTCCAGAACCTTCTGAATCTGATAAAGAAGAACGATCAAACTCTTCTGATTCTATTTCATGGGATTCTGACACTAGTATTGGTCATGTTCATAGAGTGATAGTATCTTCTAACATGGTGTCTGCCGAATTTTTGGAAGATGATGAAGATGACATTGAAGAAGCTCCTGAAGTGGACCCTTGGGCGCAAAAGATGGACAATCAGTGGGCACTTCATTTTGAACAACGAGAACCACCTACTGAGGATCAACTAGTCCAGATCGATATTGGAGAGAAGGGCGTATCACGACCAATCTTCATTAGCAAAAATCTCTCAGAGGATGATAAACAAGAGCTAATTCACCTTATTCGTGAATATATTGATGTCTTCGCTAGAGTTATGAAGATATGCCAGGATTAGATCCTCAAATTGCAACTCATAAGCTTAATATCTTGCCGAATGCCAAGCCGATCAAACAACAACAACGGCGATTCAAGCCTGAAATGATGGATGCAATTGATGATGAAGTCAAAAGGATTATAGCTTACGGTTTTATCAGAGAAGAACAGCATCCTGACTGGGTAGCCAACGTCGTCCCTGTCCTGAAGAAGGCCGAAAATGTTCGAGTTTGCATAGACTTTCGGGATCTCAATGATGCTTGCCCTAAAGATGAATTTCCTCTCCCAATTACTGATGTCATGATCGACAATACATGTGGATTCGAACAAATTTCTTTCATGGATGGGTTTTCTGGATATAATCAAATTCGGATGATTCCTGAAGATGAGAAACATACTTCGTTTCATACTCCTCGTGGAGTGTATTGTTATACAGTCATGTCGTTTGGTCTAAAGAACGCAGATGCAACCTACCAGCGGGTTATGAGTACTATCTTTCTAAATTATCTGCGAAAGACTGTCGAATGCTATGTTGACGATATTGTTGTCAAAAGTCGTCTCAAGGAAGATCACATTCAAGATTTAAGAACCATCTTCAATCTAATGTGCCAGCATTAACTCAAAATGAACCCCACCAAGTCTTTCTTGGGTGTCTCTAGTGGTAAGTTTCTCGGCTTCGTCATTACCTCTAAGGGTATACACGTTGATCCTGAGAAGATCAAAGCCATTCAAGAGATACGTCCTCCACACAACCTAAAAGAGCTACGAGGATTCCAAGGTCGACTTGCCTACATCAGGCGGTTCATTTCAAATTTATCTGGACGTTGCAGACCATTTACTCAATTAATGAAGAAAGGTGTATCTTTCGTCTGGACGGAAGAATATCAACGAGCATTTGACGATATAAAGCAGTATTTAATGAGTCCACCTGTTCTTGTACCACCGATCTCAGGAATACCTTTCTTAATGTATGTCCGGGCAATGGATCATTCGTTGGGAGCTTTACTGGCTCAAAAGAACAAGGAAGGTCATGAACAAGCCATCTACTATCTTAGCCGAACGATGATTGGAGCTGAACATCATTATAGTCCGGTGGAGAAGGAATGTTTAGCCTTAATGTTTGTTGTTCAGAAGACAAGACATTACATCAGAGGCCAAACTATTCATGTCATATCCCGGGTCAATCCTCTTCGGGTCTTAATGAAGAAGCCAAGTACACTCAATTCTAGGCTTGCCACATGGGCCATATTACTAGCACAATATGATATGGTTTATGTTCTTCAAAAGTCTGTAAAGGGCCAAGCACTTGCTGACTTTTTAGAAGCTCATCCTGTCCCTGAGACATCTAAACTCTATGATGAAATTTTTGATGAAACATTGGAATCAAATATGATCTCAGAAGAATTTCCTACCTGGAGGTTGTTCTTTGATGGAGCCTCTAGAATTGGACCTGGAGGTACCCTTATTGCTGGAGTGGGAATTGTTCTCGTTTCATTCGATGGATTAGCTATTCAAAGGGCTTATTCTTTAGACAAGTCGTGCTCTAACAATGTCGCAGAATACAATGCCTTGCTCATCGGACTCCAATTAGCTAAACAATTGGATATCAAATATCTTAAAGTATATGGCAACTCTAAGCTGATTGTTAATCAGGTTAAAGGCATATACGAAGTTCGACATCAAGATCTGGTACCATATCATGAAGCAGCAATCAGAATAGCTTCTTCGTCTAAAAGTTTCTTCATTGAACATGTACGTCGCACATGCAATACAGAAGCTGATGCCTTAGCTAACCTAGCTGCAGTATTGGCAGTTCCAGTCAAAAGACAACAAATAGTTGTTATCTCTAATAGAGAAGTATTTTATGTCGAAAACAACCACAATATTGAATTCAGCAATCTAACTGAAGTCAACGTCACTTGCGAGGACTGGAGAGCACCTTTCATTGATTTTGTGGTACATGACATCTTTCCAGAAGATCCTAAGGAAGCTACAAGTATCCGTCGCCGATCGCTTCAATTCTATTATAATCATAATACTAAAACTCTCTATCGAAGAACTTTTGATAGATTACTCTTGAGGTGTCTCGCTGGTGATGAAGTAAAGTAATATTTCGTGAAGCTCATGATGGTGTTTGTGGAGCACATCAGCCTGGTCCTAAACTACAGGATCGTATTCGACGTATGGACTATTACTGGCCCTCTATTATATCAGATGCTATTGACTATGCAAAGAAATGTCGTGCATGTCAGATTCATGCAAATTTTATCCATCAACCGTCAAAATTTCTTCATCCGACTGCTGTCTCATGGCCTTTTAAAGCTTGAGGCATGGATATAATTGGCCCTATCAATCCTCATTTATCTAAAGGACATCGGTTCATTTTGGCTATAACCGATTATTTTTCTAAGTGGGCAGAAGCCATACCTTTGGCTGAAGTTAAAACGAGTAGTGTCATCAACTTCATCAAACATCATGTGATATACAAATTTGGTGTCCCTCGCCGAATCATCCATGATAATGGGCCACAATTTATCAGCCAGAAGTTTAATAGGTTCTGTGATGATAACAGAATCAATAATGTCGCCTCTACGGCCTATAATCCTACGGCTAACGGGTTGGCTGAAGCATTCAACAAGACCATTATCAAACTACTCAAAAAGTTTGTCTCTATCAACAAACGTAATTGGAGTGATAAACTTGGAGAATGTCTATGGGCATATCGTACTACTGTCTGTAATCCCACATGCTGTACACCTTTTTCTCTAGTATATGGATGTGAAGCTGTTCTGCCTCTGGAAATTCAGATTCCATCATTGAGAATCGCAATTGCTAATGAGCTTACTACAAAAAATAATGATCGTCTTCGACTTCAGGAATTGGAGGCGCTCGACGAGAAAAGGTTATTAGCTCAACAGCAAATCAAACTTTATCAAGCCCAGATTTCAAAAGCTTTCAATCGCAAAGTCAGAGTGCGAACATTTCAGGAAGACGAGTTAGTCCTTACAGTCAGACGTCCTATGACTGTGACACATATGAGCAAAGGCAAGTTCGAGGCAAAATGGAAAGGGCCGTATGTGGTAAACAAAGTTTTCTCAAATGGAGCCTATCAATTAACAGATATGGATGGCAGAGTTGCTATGATGCCTATCAATGGCAAGTTTCTCAAGAAATATTATGTATAAAGACAAAATATACTTTATTTCAGAAACATGATGTAAATAAAAGTTTATTTTATTCATAGAATTACATAAATATTAAGGACAGGGAGGAGGCCCTGATCCTTCATGATAAAATATATAGTTTTCCAATAGTTCAAACATCTCATTGTCTGAACTCACAAGAAACTTGCAGGCAGCCATCCTCAATGCCTCTTCGTCGGCAGTCTTCCCAGGTTTTACTAGCTTGGAAATCAAGTCCTCTCCTGGTGCAGAAGCAGTTGAACCTTCACCCCTTTCTTTCTGAAGAGGCACTGGAGGCTCAGCAGGAGGGGTCTCGGTCTCTCCTTCAATCTTCGGAGTGAGCGAATCTTTGGAAGACATTTTGTACAGAAAGAGAAGAAAGTGACGATATCTACGAAAGTTTTGTTCTATTTATAGACAGAACAATTAGACAGTCAACATCGAGAACCGATGCGACTTTTTGAAAGAAATCCAACTATTCGTTCATTTATAACTGTTCGTTCATTTATAACTGTTCATTCATTTTTGTTTCTTCAAAAAAATCGACATGATGGTTCATTCATTTATTCTCTTCCTCGAAAGTTGCAGTAATTGTTCAGTGTCTTTATCTCGAGAATTGAAGTAACTATTCACTTTTTCTAACTGAGAGTTTGCATTCTCTATACTTCAGAATTCTGTATTTATACTGGCAACTTGTTATCTCCACATTTCTCCTAAATTCTATTTTCATTATCACCACATCAAAATTAGATCATAAAAGAAGTGAAAATCATTCCTTATTCCTTCTTTAAAAACATAGATACATCTTAATGGAAATCTATTACATCTCGAATTTTTATTCTAAATATAACATGAAGGTCTATTACATCTTTGGATCTTCTTATTTGTTGGTACCAGTTCCTTGTCGTCTCGACCTGAAGCAACGAACCAGACAATGGAATCAACTCTGGTCTTCTCTTTCAGAAATATGAAAGGAGAACCACAGAGTACAGCAGCCCAAAGATGAGCTGCTGTCGATACAACTGGTGGAGAGAAGACGGCCCGCCATGGGAAATAGGAACGAGATCACCCTTGTGATACGATTCCTAATTCTGTCTCTCCACCATCCAACTCTCATGTGTATAGGCTCTTCCTACCATCTGAGGAAGACCCTTCTGGAATACGGAGAGTCCTGAGCTGTCTGATTTGAGTGTCAGAATCACATGAGCTGTGTGATGTGGGTGTCAGAAGATTGTTCTCCATAGCATCCAGGTCACCGATGCCAGTTTTGAAAAAGCTTGCCAACCGAACTTCTGCAAATATAAACAAAGAAAGAAAAGTCAGACCTATCAAAACTGTGCATGCATCAACAGTGTGTGCCGACTAACAGGCGTATATCAGCAATGCGCGCCTATTCTCAGAAGCTCAGAAGCACATCAACAATATGTGCCTATTCTCAGAAGCTTAGGCGCATATCAGCAATGTGTGCCTATTCTCAGAAGCTCAGACGTATCAACAGTGTGCGTCTATTCTCAAAAACACAGGCGCATCTCAACAATATGCACTGATAAATAGGCGCGTGTCAAAACAGCATATTGATCAACAGACACATATCAGTAGTGCGCACCTCTGATTAAAGCTAAGCACTGGACCATAGTGCGCGTCTATTATCAGAAATAGTTAGCGCATATTAACGAAGTCTACAACATACAGATCAGTATTTATCTTCAAAAGTGGCACAAAAGAGAATAATATATATACTGTTGATCCTTTGTTGAGACTTACCAATTTCTGAAGGCACAGTAGCATCAGGACGAAGTGGCGCAAGTAAACTTACAAATAGTAAAACCTTATGTGAAATCATTTGTTTTGAGAGAGTATGAATGGCTTTTTCGTTTCTGATGTCCTTTTAAAGGGTTTAAAGATGAAACAGGCGCGTCATTCTAGGAGCCTATTTTTGGAAAAAAAAACTAAACAATAGGTGATGGAAACCATGTGATGACTGCCATGTGTCCCTCAACGAAACAGTAAGCTTTTGAATCAGCTGAAGAAACGCATCTACATGCACTATTTGAAATCACAGCCACACAATGTATCAGAAATTTTAGATTTTATAAAAGTTGGGTGGATCCCTACAGACAAGGACACAAAAAAGAGAATAAAAGTTGTTATACAAAAACGTTATTCCTTTTTCTTGTCTTTATCGGCCTGACGAAGAGCGGCGTCCAGTTCTTGCATGCTGCGGATTCCTGAGCGACGCATTAGATTAAGGAATCCCTCCGAATCGCTGCACTCTTAAGAGGATGGCCCACCACTCGAGCGATTAAAGACAGTTGGGGTTAACCCGAAGCAGTCTAGAAAGTTCGTCGCCCTCAGTGCTGGGTCAGCCTCCAACAAATAAGTTGAAGACATGACATCGGGTTTCGCTTCAAGAGACTTGATGTTGGTGACAGTATTGGCCTCTGTCTCCTTCTTAGATGCCATCAGAATTACAGAAGTGAAGAATAAAGTATAAAAATCAGCCCCTATATATATATCACTAAATTGACTCTTCATATTCCTCATGGGAAACTAAAAATCGGGAAGACGAAGAGGAGATTGAATTTTTTCGAGAAAGAAATTTAATTGTGATGACCGGACATTGACTGGCGCAACTTGACTCCGTCAATACTTTTATAAAGTTCAAAGTATTTCAAAAACTTTGAAATATTTTTAAGTTTTAAAAACTTTGAAGGGGGACTTGTAGGGCCTAAAAATTAAGTTGCGCTATGAATCTGCTAACCAGTGATCAAGTTGCGCCCTAAAAATCAGGTTGTGCTACTGATATGATGTCCAGAGAATAAACTGCACCGCTGAACAGGTTGTGCCATATATCAGATTACGTCCAGTCCGATTGTGCCAAAATCTACGTGGCGTCTGACATTTAATAGCCATCATTACCTGACGACACTGACAACTGACACCATAGTGAACGAGGAAAATCTCTTCGAATCCTGTGAATTGTGCTGCTCGAGGGGAGTTGGTTGACAGCTGTGCTGTACATTTTATAAGTTGCGCCTAGGCACAATCCAGACAAAATCCTTAGTTGCGTCTAGGCGCAATCTGAATGACTTCCGCTCAAAAGCTGCCACGTGTCTAGGCGCAGCTCAATCAGGCGCAGTTTTACTCATTGACTGAAGTTCACACAACCTGATAAAGTTGAGATAATTTTTATTTCTAAAGCAGGATGACATGGCGCACGTGCCAGTAATCTCTCAAGACGTGTATACTATCCTGTACAAGACCACGCACATCTCAATCATATGATGCCACGCGTCAAAATACAGTTAGTACACGACTTATAACCGAATAAAAGTTGGCACAACAGGAGGTTGGCGCAACCCAGTATGGCACAATCCAGCTTTGTGCACATCAGAATAACTGCTAAAACAGTTATTTCCTGAACACTATAAATAGATTTTCCAATCATTGTGAAAGCATCAGATACATACGTACAGAGATTAAGAACTCTTGCAAAAATTGTTGCTGCATTCTCCAGAGGCTAGTCTTCAAGTTCATATAGTCCAAGGGATAGAGTGATCGTCTTCTGATCAGATTCCTATAGTTGTACTTCCCTAGAATTCATTATACTTTGTACTATTCTTTTACAAGTTTGGAATACACTTTTTTGTTTTTGTAAACAGCCGCTGTCTGTCCTGCGCCATACGAAGTCGATCTCTGATGAGCTTTACCTTCTCGACTGCGTCAACAACCATCTCAGGTCCCAATAAAGCTCGCTCTCTAACGTCATCCCAAGACAAGGGTATACGACATCTACGCCCGTACAGTGCCTCGAATGGTGATATCCCAATGCCGGCTTGGAAACTGTAGTTGTGTGCAAACTCCACTAAGTGCTCTTGATCCTCCCAATATCCTCCAAAATCCAGAACACAGGTCCGCAGCATGTCCTCGAGTGTCTGAAAAGTCCTCTCTGACTGTCCGTCCATTTGTGGGTGGTATGCAGTACTGAACTTGAGCAGAGTGCCCAAACTAGTCGACAGACTCCGCCAGAAATAGAAAGTAAAGTGACTATCTCGATCCGAGACAATGCTCACCAGAACTCCGTGTATCCTGAAAATCTGTCGCATATACATCTCTGCTAGCCTCTCAATAGATGTACCCACTTTAAATGGCAAAAAGTGGGCTAATTTGCTCAACCTGTCTACGATGACCCAAATCGCGTCTTTCCTTCCTGGTGTACACGGCAATCAAGAAATAAAGTCCATCATGATATGCTCCCACTTCCACTCCGGAATGGGCAATGGCTGTAACAGTCCTCCTGGCCTCTGCCTCTCTGCCTTAACCTGCTGACAGACTAAACATCTGGCTACGAAGCGTGCTATCTTCCGCTTCATTCCATACCACCAAACATGCTCCTTCAAATCCCTATACATCTTGTTGGCACCTGGATGCATAGAGTACTGAGAATGATGGCCTCCTGCATAACCTGCGCCTGAAGCTCTCCGTTAGGCACACACAGTCTGGAACCGTGCCCCATTGTGTAAAACTCCTAAATTTTTACTACAATTTAAATTTTTTATTATTATTTTGTATTAGTTTTATTTTGGTATTATACGACGAGTACGAATACATATATACGAAATATTTTATTTTCTTCTAAATTCGTTTTATTATAAACTCTTAAATATTTTGGTTCAAAATACTTATATTTAGTGTCATTGCAATTCCTCGCCAAAAACATAGGTTTTATTTTCTTATAAAAGTTATTTCATTTATTATACAAATATGGCTATTGATTTCAAAAAAAAATATTATATTAATATTTTTCGTATGCAAGGAACATGAAAATAGATTCATATAAATATTAGGTTTTGAAACTAATTAAATTTATTTATTTTAAAAAGGAATTTTAAATATTTAAATATTTATTTTTATTTTCAAAATTTAATTATTTTTATTATTTATAGAAAAGATAATTTTGAAATTATAGTAATAATTTAAACTCTGAATAAATTTTATTTAATTGATAGTACAATTTGTGCATTATCTACAGTCAAACGAGATTTAGATTTACTGGAATTTAAATTTGATTGGATTTGATTTTTGTTTAAATCAAAAATGATGATTATCTAAAAGGGGATTTAAACCTCCCAAATTCTTATCCAACTGGAAATTTCTACCTCCTATATAAGGAGAGGTACTCATCCATAAATTTCTACCATCCACAAACGTGCATCGTGTCCGTGCCCGTGCCTTTTCCCTCCACTATACTTCGGTGTTACATATACAAATTCACCACCATCGTGTCGGACACCCCCGACACCATCAAATCCCTAATCTAATCCCATCCTAATTACCGCCGTGGCCGTCGTCTCCACCACCCACTCGTCCACCAGCTCACCATAGCCTCACCGGATGGATTCCACCAGGCCACTCCCCGACCTTTCCACCGAAACACCACCACCACTCCAGCCCATCGCAGCCCCGACCATCCCGGCGTCCCTGTCATCGTGGCCGTCGTCCCCAATGATATTGTCCTAAAATAACCACCATCATCATCCTCATTACCCCTGAAACCAGCCTCCGCCAGCCTCCATCTCTGCCAGAAACCACCACCGCCATACTCTTCCTCCCCGACACCACCCGTCGCACCGCCACCCAAAAACCCCCAAAAACTATGAAGCAAACACCACAAATAAAATCCTTCGCCACCACCGTACTTAGCTCTAACCATCGCACCACCCGCCGGTGATGAGCAGCGTCGACCCACGCGCCCCTACATATCTGGACGACCCCGATCTCCATTAGCCGGTTGGCAGCCGTGCCTCCCCACGACCGCTCAACCCCAATCCGGTCAGGCCTCGCTCCCAGCAACCCGCCGCCGTTGCCATCCAGACGACATAAGCACCGCCCGTACGGTTCTCCATCACCGCACCCGGTCGCTCCCTCCGTCGAGCCTGCAGCATCTATTCCGTCGAGCCCGTAGCATCTCTTCTGTCGAGCTCCTCCGTGCGCCGAGCTAGCGCACTGGGCTGGCATCTCTCCCGACGAGTGCCACCTCCAGCCGCCGGTACCCTCGCCAGAAATCCTCTCTCAAGCTCTCTTTTTCTCTCATTTCTTCCAACTTTTCCACTTCTATTGAATTTCCTTGCTGTGTTCCTTTATTGGTTCCCTCTCGGGAAGAGAGAAGACTACAGATTGGTTGTTTGGGTTAAGGGATAATGGGTTTCATTTAGTTGTTGTTTGATTTGATTTATCTGATTTATATTTTTATCATTTTTTACATTAGTGTTTAACTGATTGATTTTATGTACTATGTACTATGTATTATTATTATTATTATTATTTTTGTAGCAATATATACTAGTTACATATACTGGTATATATATAAAGTATATATGATACCTTTATAATCCTATTCTTTTATTATTATTATTAAGATATATGCATGTATGTATAACCAGAACTTTTATTATTATTTACTGGTTTTATTTTATTATTATAATTATAACTATTCTTATTGTATTATTTGTTAAAATATATATAGATAATATTTTCAAAATTTTGGGTGATAAAAATAGGTTTGAGGTCCATAAAATTTTTCTTTCAAGGTTAGTTTTCCTACGATTACATGATCCTATGATATTGTTTGCCCTAAGTCAATTTTCGAGATGTTATATTCTTTCTAAAAATATTTTTTTTCTAAATGTATAAAATTTGTTACCAAATTATATTATAAATTTCAAGCCGCTTCAAAATATTTATATATAGCTTTCTACGTTAAAATTTTGTTTTGACAAACATAGCGTTTCTGTCTAAAAACACTTTTTAATTTTTTGCCGTATCTACAAAAATATATCCTAGTCAATAAAACATTTTTATATACATATAATATTCTTTTCAATATTGTAAAATATTTTCTAAAATAGATACATATTACTCACCTAATTTCCTTTGATTATCACCCTGTCCAATCCCATCATTCTCAATTCCTTGCCAATTTTGTACTTAATTTATGTCCATCCTAACTAATTTGACCCTTCTGGACCCAATGGAACTGTCCGTGCCACCATCAGAGGTCACCTTATGTAGTTGTTACCCGAAGTCATAGTTTATGCCACCTTGATTATTGCAGCACCACCTCAGGCGTCAATCAGGCAAGACACCTTGCCATTTATTGTTTATTTATTTTAGCTCATATTTCATACATTATTTATTATTTTCTTCATGCAAAATAAACTATGATACATGGCATAGCTTTTTACTGTTCAGTTATATTTCCTGCTATGTATTATTTTTCTTACACATTAAACCTAGATTTATGGGACCACCTTGTGTGTTGCATTCATTGGCCTTGACACATTGTACCACAAAGTTGTGTGTCGCATGTAGAACACGGACGTACGTGATTGGCTGGCCACCAGTACGTATAAGCTGTGCGATAGGATTAACCTCTAATAGACTTTGCATGCTAGTTTGACTTAGCGGTTATATAGATTTTATGTTGTGGATACAACATAGTAGGCATTGGGCGGGGAGGACAATTCCTTAGCATATGGGCTACTATGCACTTTCCCTTGCGACCCGGATGCTCCGCTGGAGATACGGGATTGATAACCCATTGATTACTGATGGCCATTGACGTTCTGCGGAACATTATGCTCTTATTGATTGGGCCTTTGGTGCCCCAAGGGGGGACCATGTCGATCCTATTTTAGCCAGGGCCCATGCGTAGGAAGGATTGTTCTTAACTACATTTCACTTAGAACGGTTAGGCACCTTTATCCGTTAGGTATGAGTACTTTTGGTTTGGGTACTTGTATCTGACCGTGGCTTGGAACAGTGACTTGTCGTGGACTAGTTTGCCACATCTTGTCCTTGTTTGGTTGTAGGCGTGGCTCACTATTTCGATGATAAGGTACCGAACCTTGTTGGGGTCCAGATACCATATTGGATTCATATCATGGAAAGATACGTCATCATGAATTAGTTTACCATCTCCTGTCCTTGTTTGGTTGGGGGGATGGTATGCTAGTTCAATGGTGTGTATTGGACCATGTTATAATTCAATTGACTTATTTATTTGAGCAATTTATATTCAGTTACATTGGCATGATATTATGTGTCTTGTTACGTCCCTTTGAGGACCTGGTTATCTCCCCAGGTGTGTGTTCATGTCTTCCGCAGGTATTCTGGCTGAGGTTGTGACCTTCTCCATTTATTCGAAGATGACGTGTCTTGGATCTATCCTGCTACCTTTGTCAATTCTTTTGTATATCATGTACTTCTTTTCTTTTATTTGTTAGGTAGTAGATGTGTCTCCATCCAACATATTGTATTAAGACCATTCATTATATGATATCCTTTATTCTTTTATTTTGTAGATGGGATTAGACATGGTTCTACTGCATTTTACAGCTTATATATATTTATTATACGGCTGACATGTCTACGTTCCTAGTCCTACGTATTTTGGGACTGGGGCGTTACACAATGCGCCATCCTCTGTAATGACAAACTTATTATCCACCAATTCTGTTCGAACCTGCTCTCGGATACACCGCAGAGTAACATCGTCGAACTGAGCTGACTTGATCCTCTTTATTAAGTCCGACAGAATCTGAAGGCCCCACATCTGCATCTGAACCCCTGGCACAATCACCTCGATCCCCAGGCTCTCCAAATCTGCTAACAAGTGACGATCCATCGTCAAACATATAGCTACCGGATACCTACTCAAGGCGTCGACAATCACGTTGGCCTTCCCTGGATGATACTGCAATGAAATATCGAAGTCCTTCATCAACTCTAACCATCTGTGCTGCCTCATGTTGAGCTCTTTCTGTGTAAACACATACTTCAAGCTCTTGTGGTCTGTGAAGATCTCCACACGCTCTCCGTATAGATAGTGCTTCCACAACTTAAGAGCAAAAAAAACTGCCGTAAACTCCAAATTATGGGTAGGATAGTTCTTCTCATACGGACGTAATTGCCTAGATGCATAGGCAATCACCTTCCCATGTTGCTACAAGACACAACCCAAACCCTTTCCTGAGGTGTCACTATAGATAGTGAACCTGCCTGATCCTGATGGCAATATCAAAATCGGGGCTGTCGTCAGTCGCTTCTTTAACTCATCAAAAGCAACCTGACACTCCTCTGACCAGATAAACTCTACGTCCTTCTGGGTCAGCCTAGTCAATGGCTCTGCAATCCGAGAGAAATCCTGAACAAACCTCTTGTAGTAGCCTGTCAATCCCAGAAAGCTCCTGATCTCTGCAACTGAACTCGATGCTGTCCATGCCTCAACTGCTCTGATCTTCTTCGGGTCGACTGAGATCCCATCTCCGGTCATAACATAACCTAGAAAATCAACTTGATCCAAAAAGAACTCACACTTCGAAAGCTTGCCGTAAAGCTGCTCCTTCCTGAGAGTCTCCAGAACCACTCTCAAATTCTCCTCATGCCCCTCTGGGGTATTCGAATACACCAAGATATCATCGATGAACACCACCACGAACTTGTCCAAGTAATGGTGTAACACCTTGTTCATCAAGTTTATGAACACTGTCGGGGCGTTAGTTAACCCAAACGATATCACCATGAACTTAAACTAGCCATACCGTGTCCTGAATGCTATCTTCAGAATATCCTCTTTCTTCACCTTCACTTGATGATAACCTGACCTCAGATCTATTTTGGAGAATACCTTCGCTCCGCTCAACTGATCGAACAGATCATCGATCTTCGGTAGCGGGTACTTGTTCTTAATCGTGAGGTTGTTGAGTGCCCTGTCGTCGATACACATCTGTACCGACCCATCCTTCTTCGGTACAAAGAGTACTGGTGCACCCTATGGTAAAGAACTCGATCGGATGAAGCCTTTGTCCTGCAACTCATCCACCTGCTTCTTCAACTCCACAAGCTCGCTGTTGTTCACTATATTGACATGCTGATATATCGGATCTGTGTCGGGCACCAAGTCTATAGATAACTCCACATCTCTATCCGGAGGTAACCCTGGCAACTCCTCCAAAAATACATCCATAAACTCAGCTATCAATGGATGTGGCACGCTCTGCTCCTCTGTTGAAACTTCGCAGAAAACTCTGCTGCTCTGCTTTGCCTTCCGACTGGTGAACTCGAACTCTGGCTCTTCTGGCACTCTAAAAAGAACTGTACCACCTCGATAATCTATACTGGAATGGTGCATGCTCAACCAATCCATATCGAGTACAATATCGTAGTTCGGTAATGGTACTACGAGCAGACTCACATCCAGTTCTCGACCTCCCAAAACTACTCTCCGATCCTTGCAAACATCACGGACGAGGATAATACCACCCCCAGTCATGATCTTGCAAGTCCTAGGCAATGGTTCAGAAGAAAGCTTGTGTCTAATAGCAAATGATACAGACACAAAGCTATAAGAAGCACCCGAATCAAATAATGCGAATGCGGGAAAAGAGTTGATAAGAACAGAACCTGCTATAAGATCTCCTACTGGCTCAGACTCCTCAGCTGCTATGGCAAAATCTCGTCC
>JANAVB010035616.1:7627582-7682582 GCA_029216955.1 Iris pallida | reverse complement strand
GTACATTTAGGAAGCCGACAAAAGCTCGTTCTCTCAAATCTCTTCTTTGTGTAAATTAAATCCAAGGAGGACACAATACCTAATTTTAGTTATTGCTTAGCAGAGTCTGCTTAGTTATTGTAAAATTATGGTGTTGCTTCTGTGACACTTTCATCTTTAATCTCATGTTTTCTATGAATATATGTTCTGTTTGATTTTGATTTAGTAATCTTTCCGTAATTAGTTTTTTGTTTCATCTAACAATTTAATATTTTTGTTATAAAGCTACAGGGTATGGTGGTGGTGGTGGAAGGAGAAACGGAGATGAAGAAGAAAAGAAGAAGAAGTTCCGGTTCACGGCGGACTTCGTCGAGTTTCTCAATCAAGCGAAATTAATCCTCGTATAGAGTTCCTTAATTGAAGTTGATCACGATAACCTTTTGTATTTTTCAAACGGATAGTAGAATCTTCCTCGAGCCCTCCTCAATCAAACGGCTAGTAGAATCTTTCTCGAGCCCTCCTCAATCAAACGGCTAGTAGATTATTTGCTAGTCTCAAAATTTATTTGTCTTTCCATCTTCCTCACTTTTTGTACTTCTCTCTTGCTTTATATACAATAATTTTCTTGTTTCATAGTACTATTATTCATTCTGAAATACATATAATAGTTTTCTGAAATACAATAGTTTTCTTGTTCTCAAGATGTCTACTCGTGTGGGGGAAATGTAGAAGACGTAGAAGATTGGTTGCCAACTCCAAATGAAACCTTCATTTCGCGTATGTGGCGCAGGATTGAACAACAACTGTCGAAGATTTCAGCTGATGTTGCATCGATCAATTCTTTGCTTGGTTTAATACAATTTGAACAAATGAATTTATCTCGGCGTTTGGTGAAGATTGAAGAATCTCCAGCTTTGAAGAAGGCATCTTCATCTGGAGTATTTAATAATGTGAAGGTGGTTTCCGTTGTATCTTCTTCTGATGAGGAGGACGTGGAGCTACAGCCTCGTAGTAAAGCATTGGACCTAATGCTCGCATTGTCCCCTACAGAAGAAACTGACTTTAGCAGTTCTTCTAAAAGAATGCGTGGAAATTTACATCCGGTCACACCATCGAAAAATTTAATAAGGGGTTCAACCTCGAAGCCTAGCAATTATACTAGTGGTTCTTCGAGATATTACAACTATATTTTTGCCGATGATAGACCTGACGAGTAAGTAATATGAGTTTTGATTTAATTCCAACAGTTTTTTTCTCCTAATTTATTCGTTTCTTTTCTTAGAGAAATAATATCATCTTGCAACAAAAACTATGTGTCTCGGTTTGAGATGAAGACCTTAGCTCCTTTAACAAAAATTAGCAATGGGGTATGTATAGATAGTATATTTCTTCTTAGATGCCATCTATGTTTACTTCGATTCCATCGCTGACATTTTTAATGATTTATTCAGATTGTAGGTATTATCTCTACTCTTCTCACCGCGGAGGAACGGAAAAGAACCTCCAATAAAGCTAATATATGGTTTTTACCAAAAAGGATATCGGTGAGTGAGCATTTTATTCTTCAATACATATGCATTAACAATTTTCTCGTTTGTTTGTCCTTCGTTATGTATTAATTGATATGTATGTAGAAAGCAACGTTACCTCCATCCAACAAAAAGCCTCATGAAATATGGAAGAAGTTTAAATATTTTCAGGATTACATGGGATCTTTAAGCACTTGTAACGAGGTATTAATGTATTTATGTTTAAATATTAATCCTAATTTTCTGAAAATTTACTAATTTGTTTTACCTAATTATCCTGATTCAGATATACATACCCATTCATTTGGGCGAACACTATACTCTTGCAAGAGTTCTGGTTAAAAAAGGACTGTTGAAATTTGGGACTCACTTGCATCTAAAGATGATCCGATTCAAAGCAAAACAGTCATAAAAGAAATAGTAAGCTCATATTTATCAATTTTTATGAATTGGGTACAAGATACGCGGTATACTAATACATATTGTATTCTGGTAATTGTAGCTTTCAAATTTGGATCTCTTTCTCCAAGAAGAGATTTTGAAGTTGAGAGATGCTAGGTTCAGCTTTTCTACTTTTGCAATAAAACGTCCTTATGTTCCCCGCCAAGGCAATTCTGTTGATTGTGGGATTTTTGTAATATCATTCATGAAAGACCGATGTATTCTAGACTATCGTTCTCTCGATGTAAGTCTGAAAATATGTCGTCAAAAACTTTTAACTTTTTAGAGGAATATTTTTGATGTTATGTTTGTTATATGCAGTTTGATGCAGGAAAGGAAAGACGCAAAGCTGCTGAATGGATTACAACTTCAGAGCACAATGAAGAGCTAAAAAAGTAGTCCAATCTGAAATGATTGAATATGGAAGACGATGATTTTTTTCTTCTTCTTTTATATCTAATGTATGAAAACCCCTAATGTATTATGTTTATTTGTTTTGTTGAGTTGTAATAATATTTTTGCCAAACGGCTTCGATTCTTTTTGATTAAGCAGAATCATTTTTGCCCTTCAAATTAATATAATTAAGCAGAAAGGAGTCTTTTGCCCTTCCATCAAATGACATTTTTGCCCTTCTAATTAATTCAAAACACCCCCGAACCCTCTTATTAAAAAAAAAAAAAAAAGAAAACTGTTTCGAAGCTTCTTCTTCTTCTTCCATACTCCACTCTATACTCAAACCTAGGTCATTCTCCTCCAAAATCTTCAAACCTTCCTCTCCATTCGCAATATTCACACCATGTCGGCATCAGCGGCAGAATCATCACCGGCAGCATCACCAATTAGAGAAGATGCACCAGTTACAGAAAATTCAAAAGCGATAGATGGAGAACAACCGAAACCCTATTCTAAGAAAGTTGCACAAAGGAAAAAGGAAAAAGTTGCTAAACAAAAAGAAGTGCAAGAAGAAGTGCAAACAGAAGGTATAACTTTGATTTTATGTTCGCAAATTCTGTATATATTACAAGGAAAATGACATTCTCCGTCATAAAACGCATTTGAATGTTAAATTCTATTCGCCGTTTAATTTGGAACGGAGAATGGCATTCTCCGTCTAACTTGAAACGGAGAATGTCGTTCCCAGTTTTAAAACCCATAAGAATGGCCATTCTCCGACCTAATTTTCTGTTTTTTTGTTTTATAGAAAAAAGATCTGTCAGGAATAAGGATTCAAGACTTTTTTGTTCTACTTTCAAGCCAATGCTAAATCTTATGGAGGAGGTCAATCGAGATGTTGGCCGTTTACCTGAGCCAGTTATTGGTTCCTTGAAGAATACCGGTTTCTGGAATTTTATCGAGATTTTCTACCAAAACAGAGTCCACATCTTCGAAGTGGCCAAGGTCTCCGAAGGGCTTGAGAATTTAATTGCAAGTTACACAGAAGAAGAAGATGGTATCGGGTGCTTTGAATTGAGCACCACTATTAAAATCGTGCTAAGCATCGAGGATATGGCAGTCATATTCGGTCTACCGCTGAATGAAGAAAGCGATGATGATGTTTCTTACAGAAGATTGATAAAGGAAAAACAATAGCAGCCCATACGACCAGCATCATTGAGCCTGTGTAGAGATCACTTCACAAGATTGCTGGCTAATACCAAGGGCAAACACTCAGAAGTCACGAATAAGGAAGTGAGAGACAAGTTCTCTGAATTGTTACGACGGCTTCGTGGCGGAGATAACGCTGTTAATCCAGATGATTTGGCCAAGCTAATAATCTTCCACTTGTGCCAAACAGTATTCTTCACAAAGTCTGGCGGTTCAAATTTGTCGTACAGATTCTTGGCCTTGGTAGATAGTGTGGACGTCATCAACAGTATATGCTAGCCAAGGTTAATCCTGGCATATGTAATGATAGCATAAAGAGGAGTAGAAGCAAAACTGAATAGGGGGATTACTCAATGGCCTTCCACAAATTGGAAGGTTGCATAATATACTTCCTCTATTGGTTTGCAGAACATAGTAAATTTGTGGAAAGGAAGTTCGCCCCAATTCCTGATTACCCATGATTTTTCACATGGAATGGGTATAAAATCTTAAACTTCCTCAAGGCCGAATATCACAACAAAATGAGATCGAAGATGATATTTGAAGATCTGCTCATACCTGTCGAGGAAAAAAAAGGGCATAAAGAAGATGAGCCACCTATAGAAGAAGTTAAAAAAGAGGGAGAGGAAGAACACCAAGAAGCAGGTGGAGATAATTTTGATGAACAACGGATACCACAACATCATGAAATGGGCGCTGTGATGGATGACTCAGCAAAGGAATTAGAGGATTTGAGAAGACATCATTCTGATATTCTTGCGCAGAATGAAGAACTCAAAGAAAAGTTAGAAGAGATGGAGGCACAAGGAGCGCAGTTACGTGCAGCCAACTTTGAGAATGCCATACTCAAAGAAAAGCTGAAAGAGCTCGAGGCAGAAGAAACGCAACAACGTGCAGTCAACGTTGTGATGGAGGGCTCTGTGCATGAAGTGGAGGATTTGAGAAGACATCATTCTGATATTCTTGCGCAGAATGAAGAACTCAAAGAAAAGTTAAAAGAGATGGAGGCACAAGGAGCGCAGTTACGTGCAGCCAACCTTGAGAACGAGAAACTCAAAGAAAAGCTGAAGGAGATCGAGGCACAAGAAGCACAACAACGTGCAGTCAACGTTGTGATGGAGGGCTCTGTGCATGAACTGGAGGATTTGAGAAAGCAGAATTCTGTTCTTAAATCAGAGCTACATGCACAAGGTAAAATCTTTTCTATTTCAAATTTCTAATTTGTAATCTTCCAGGAGAATGACTATTCTCCGTGTATTATAACACGGAGAATGGCATTATCCGTGTTATTTGAAACGGATAATTGCTATTCTCTATCATTTCGATACTGGAAAGGTTATTCTCCGTGTAATTCCAAACGGAGAATGCTATTCTTCGTATTATATTACATGGAGAATGTCATTCTCCGTGTTAGGTTCATATCATACATTTCATTGTTGTTTATTTTATTTCAGTGCGAACAACCGAGCAACTCAGAGAAACAAATGAAAGGCTCGTTGAGGAGAAAAGGGAGCTTCAAAATAAAGTTGAATCGTTTAATATTGAAGCCAATGAAAAGGATGGAAAAATTGTTGATCTCCAAGCCATGGTTGTAGCATTTCAGCGTGAGGAGATTCAAGCAGCTGCTGAACTTGCTGCTCCAAAAGAAGCCAAAAGAAGAGGAGGATCGGGAGGAAAGAGGTTAATAAAAAGCAATATAGTTGGAGAGGCTAATAAAAAGCGGAAGGTTAATGCCGCTCCGAAATCTGGAGGAGACGCCAAAATGGCTGAATTAAAGAAGAACCGTGTCATACTAAGGGAATGCGATGAACTCTTACTTTGGAAATATGCGGATGAAGAGCTGAAGAAGTAATACATCGACATCGTAATTCCCAGAAAGAATTGTCCAGAGTATGTATTTTGAACCCTTTTTATCTTTTGTTTTTTCTAGACTTTTTTCACAATTATGTAATGAGAATCTATCTTTATTAATTTAATCTAAACTAAATTTATGTGCAGTGATATTGTATACACATTTTATCCGGAAAAGGGTGAAAAAGGAGTTTCAGTCCAGCTGTCGGCAGTAGACATGCAAGACATACTCAACTATGACGACATGGAGGCTGGCATACTGGACATAATAATAAGGAAGCTGAGAGAAATTCAAGGCAGTAAAAGGTGTGCCCCGTCTAGTTCAAAGGACGTGCCATTGATCCAGAAGCAAAAGCCGGTGCCCCAATCACATAAGTGGTCAGCATTCATGATGGCCCACACATTGGTAAGAATTCAAACAGAAAAATCCATATTCATGTGTACACCGATGAAAAATGACAGAAAAAAATTACTCATGATATTGTGTTTTATTTTTGGGAAACAGACCATCGTTGAACGTGCCAATGCACGAGACGCAAAAGCCGGCGCCCTTGAAGACATCCAAACAGAGTTAGTAGACTTCGTCATGGGTTTGGAGGACGACATAGAGTTGCTATTCATCCCACTCTTTAATACATCCATCAAATACTATACTCTGCTCACATTCAACTTTATCTCCTACGACTGGACACACTACAACTCCTTGAGGCAAAACACGTACGATAAGTGCAAGGTGGATGCAGAATTAATAAAGAACACCTTAGAGCCTATCGTCAGGAGAAAAGTTGATAAGATGAGGGAGAGATGCCCGACAAAGATGGAGTATGAGAGCAAAGTGCTGAATTGTTCTCCAAATTGCCCACAACAACGGGATCCAACTGCCTCTTGTACACGGCGTATTATATGAATATGTTGACGACTGCTCCCTTCGAAATACCGAGAGGAAATGACAATAAAACTCACCAGAAGATGACAACGATGAGGTTGGCATGGGCAAAGGAGTTGCTTTCAAGCAAATATGTAACACGAACCAAGCAATGACATTGTAAAACAATAATATAATTATGATATAATTGGGCAAGGAACTTCTGTCTTTTATAAGCTCTGCTTTTATAATAAAATCATTTTTGAATTACATTTACATTGTCAAAACCACAAAAATTTTGACTTTTATTTACATATGAAACAACTCGAACTCATGCGCCAAGTTGCAGTCATTTTTATAATAAACTCTCCCAACTTCTGCCATTTATTGGCAAAATTTAACAACTCGAACTCATGCGCCAAGTGGCAGTCACTTTTATTGTCATTAATACCAATGAATCTGCCATTTATATGCCATTAATACCAATGAATTCTTCCATTTATATGCCATTTATTCCTAATAAATCTGCCCCTTCGGATTATATTCTCCATTTTATTTGGAACGGAGAATGGAATTCTCCGTTTACTTGAAACGGAGAATAACTTTTCCGTTTAAATTAAATCGTTTGAGGATTCTATTCACCGTTTATTTCGGAACGGATAATAACATTCTCCGTCTGTCTTGAAACGGAGAATAACATTCCCAGTGGTAAAACACATTAAAATGTTCATTCGCCATTTTTATTTAAACGGAGAATGACGTTCTCCATGTCTTTCGAAACGTAGAATGTTATTCTCCGTTTAGTTTGAAAAGGAGAATGAAGATGAGCTTGATGAGAATATGACGAGGTTGGTATGGGCTAAGAAGACTACAATGATGAGGTTGGTATAGGCTAAGAATTAGATTTTAAGAGAACTTCTGTCTTTTATAATGTCTGCGCTGCTGTCTTTTATAATAAAATCATTTTTGAGTTACATTTACATTGTGAAAACCACGAAAAGTTTGACTTTTTGAGTTACATTTACATTATGAAAGTCTGAAATACTACATAAAATCCTACTATCAAAAAAAAAGTTGAATGTGAGCTGCGTGCAGGCATCGCAGAGCAATGGAACTCCTTGAGGCAAAGGAATTCCTTGAGGCAAATCACTTCATCGTGCATCGTCAGAGCAATGGAACTCCCTGAACAAAGGAACTCCGTGCATAGTCAAAGCAATGAAACTCCATGAACAAAGGAACTCCGTACATAGTCAGAGCGAATCAAAATGCGAGCGCTTCGACAGAGTGTGGGTCGGCCTCAAGGAATTCCTTTGTAAGGTCCTTTGCTCTCAAGGAATTCCTTTGCTTCTGTTCCTGTACCTCAAGGAATTTATCTTGCTCTTGCTTGACGATGCACGATGAAGTGATTTGCCTCAAGGAGTCATCCAAAGGTTCCTATGCTCTGACGAAACATGATGAAGCGATTTTCCTCAAGGAATTCAATTGAAAGCTTCGACTGTGAAGGAGGAGTGTTGTTCTCCGTCGTCTTTCAGTTCGTGTCCACGTGGTAGATGTTCTTCATCGTGCATCGTCAGAGCATAGGAACCGTTGGATGACTCCTTGAGGCAAGTCACTTCATCGTGCATCGTTCGAGCAAAGGAACTCACTGAGGCAAAGGAATTCCTTGAGGCAGAGCACCGTGCAAAGGCATCCTTCTTCATCCTGGAACATGTCGAAGAAATGAACTCCTTGTGGCAAAGGAACACCGTGTATAGTTTGAGCCAATCAACGTATGGGTGCTTCGACAGAGCGTGGGTTGGCAATAAATCCAAACCCAGGCACATCTCAGTCTTCTGAAGGACTTCACCACCGTGCATCGTCGGACCAATGGAACACGTTGAAGAAATAAACTCCTTGCGGCAAAGGAACACCGTGCATAGTCCGAGCCAATCAACGTGCGGACGCTTCGACAGAGCGTGGGTTGGCAATAAATCTAAACCCAGGCACATCTCAGTCTTCTGAAGGACTTCACCACCAAAGCTTCTTCGAACGAGGAGATCGACAACCAAGAGGAAAACGTCTTGCCAAGGCGGGGGATCGGTAGAGTCCATCTCCGTAAGAAAAGCTAAGTGAGATGAGAACAAACTCTCCCTACACTACTGTCATTTATAGGCATAGAATAACTTGGACTCATGCGCCAAGTGGCAGCCACTTCGAATTCAATTCAATTAATTTCCATCAATACCAATGCATCTGCCCCTTCTTAAGTAAAGCTAAGTAAGACTAGAACAAACTCTCCCAAATACTGTCATTAATACCAATGAATCTGCCCCTTCGAATTCTGCCAACTTTGATACCTCCTACTGTATCAAAGTTTTTTTCTTGATACAGTAGGGGATGTCAACCCCTCGACCAATTTTATCCTCGTATATTTTTTTCCATACATTTTACCTTATTATTCTGTCACATACAATTGTTATGTTTATTTGGGTTTTTATTTGAAATGCTAAGGAAGGGTTCAAGGAGTAATAGTAGTATAACAGGGGCCTTGGTGCATATGTCACTTATTCAACCTTTCTTTAAATCCGAGTCCTTTCTCCTGCTGTTTGGAATTCAAATTGAATTCAAATTATAACAGATAGGATAGAAACCAGATTTCCTCTTATCTCCTCAAACCCTTGTTCGATCATAGTGTATATGTATGAGAGGGTTGTGGCCAACCTCTCGGAAAACCCTAGAAACCAGATTTTCTCCCCTGTCGCAAGATCAACAAGAGAGGAAGAAGAGCAGTCGATACTTGTACTCGACCAGAAGAATCAAAGAGGGAAGAACACTGAAAGGTTAAGGAAGGAAGCAGGTATCAACTCAAGTGGTACGGCCTGGAAATTCAATTCCTGCTATGTAGTTCAAGTATTCATAAGGTGTTGAATTCCTGTCACCAGTAAAAGAAATCCCTGTGTAAATTCTCCTTACAATCTAGAGAAGTTGCAACATTTAATGGTATGTAAGTTTTAGTGGATACTGGTAAAGGTATCCGAGTTGG
This sequence comes from Iris pallida, assembly GCA_029216955.1. Lineage (NCBI taxonomy): Eukaryota > Viridiplantae > Streptophyta > Magnoliopsida > Asparagales > Iridaceae > Iris > Iris pallida. The sequence continues at coordinate 7,673,289 of JANAVB010035616.1, read as the reverse complement.
GTTTTACTTTGTATCCAATGAATAAGTCCATGTGAACTTTCCCTTTGAAATCAAATCGACACCAACTGAAACTTTCCTTGTTGTCCCTTAGATAGGATATGTGACTTGTTCAATCTTTGAGGTTCAGTCCTAGTATGAGGCTTTGATAATCTTATACATACAACATTCGACTGATACGTTTGAGTATTAGTCGCGAACACCATGTGTTCTGTCCATTCCCCACTGAGTAATATTCTATATGCATTGGCTGTTGTCCACAGTTATAGGTATAAATAGGTGTTCTGTCATTGTAAACTGTGACTTGGGATATGTATTTGCGGATAGGGAATTGGTCTAAATTGTACTAGAGACTTAGGGACTGATTTCTGTGATGTTTGATATGCTAAAACCAAATTCCTGAAAACAGATGTGGAACCAACCCCTGCAAACAGATCAATCCATACCCTGTCAACTCTTATAAACCTTTATTCTCAAGCCATCGATTGTTGTATTTCATCAGTTTATTATTGCAACTTCATAAAGACATATATCATTAGTTGATGGTACTCGTCATGTACACACAGATAGTGTTTTCTTTTATGCCACAGATGAAGACTCGATTTGGCTGTATGCCTCGTGTTCTAGTTCTCTTTCCGGTTACATGTGCTGTCCTCCCACGAATGCAATTAGAAACGTGTACCTTCATTAAGGATTTTTGATGTGTTATATCTTGGTATACTTGAAATCAGCAGAGCAAAGGTCTCCTTGTGCTCACGTTTGGTAAGGTACTGGCCTGAGAAGGGGTATCCATGTGTATGGAGTAACACCGGACATGGCCGATATCTAGAAATGTTGTCAGACAATGTATACTGATTAATATATCTTGTGCAAATAACAGGGGATTCGTTTGCACATAAAGGGTAACCATGAGCATTGGTGTGTCATGCATCCTTTATGAATTAATAGGAAAAATAGGTGTGAGTGCAGACCTGTGCCTGCACTGGATAGGGTGCATAACAGCAGTCGCAGGACAGGAAAGGGAGGGGAAGGTCAGTTAGAATGGGTGATCTGGTGTTAGTTTAGAAGGAAGAATGAGAATTGTGTCAACTAAGGGTGTATCAGTTTAGTATAGGGTGAGTCGAGCCATATGGATATGTGTGTGCAGGTTTGCAGGTATACCTTGATGTAGCTACTGAAGTATCGAGGTGGGTTGGCACCATGAAGTCGGTATCAGATTGTGCAAGCATAGAACTGTACCTGGGTTGTGTACCAATGATTTCATGACTTGTGTTTCAGACTATTACATGATTTGGGTATTAGATCACATGTCAGTGAGATAACAGTCTAGAACTAGAATGGGTTGAACCAGTGTTCAATTCTCAGAGTACCACATACTGATATCCTAGGATAATGTACAGGCATCCATAGGAACACATACTGGGAAATATGGAACTAAGGGTTTCATTCCAGGTAGGGGCTCGAGCAGGGTTAAAACCATAGACATAACCAGCATCAGGATTGGTACTTGGTATCGGAGTGTATGCTTGATACCATCCTTAGTAATAATAGGAACACCTGAACTGTAGGTTTCTTACTGTCAAGAAATACATTATGAAGGCTGTCCCTTGTATAGATTGATATAAATGAGTAATAACACCTGATCCCAAACCTGAGACACTAAGTTAGTACCAGAACAAAACCAAGTTGCAGGTTGCAATAGATAGTGTTAACAGCCATTAGGTGCACATCTTCATAGATCAGACATACAATTTTATGTGAATTTTACATCAACAGGAAGGAAATAGCCTGGTAAATAAAATTGCACATGAGGACACAAGTATACTAGAGTAGATGTCCATATTCAAGGGTATGTAGTGGTAGCAGTCCCAGTTGTATAGGGAAAACAGTTAAGTAAGGCCTGTAGGTTGAGTATAGTAAAGGGAGTTATAAAGAACCTAGTTCAGCCCAAAATATAAGTAGAGTACCACAAAGAGATAGATACATGTAAATGTCAGTAATGAGTATGCAGATGCATAGGGGTTTGCATCCATTGTTTAAGTATCACTTTAAGGCAGGCCAATAAAGAACCCCTCTCTTAATAAACACTAAGGTTAGAGATTACGTGCCTAAAAAATAGACAACCTAGGCCACTCATCAAACTAGTTAGTAAAGTTGGCTTATTTTTCCCACAAATATCATGTATTGATCATTATGAATTTATAAACAGGATACTTGGACTTGATACGAATTTTGACCGTGACAGTAGCTCAGGACCAAAGGCAAGTATACCTTACCTTTCTACACAGATTTATTTACATGCACTGTCTTTTATTATTATCCAGTTTCATCATATTATTGCCATGAATCTTTCATACCCTATTTTTATGCTTGTATTATTGCTATATAGACAGTGTTCACTGTTAGCCTTGTATCTTATTGGACGATTCATTGAGCCTTGATCGAGTCGTGTCATAAGTCGTGAATCGAACTGCTGTTTCCTCCGTGTCTTGAATATTGAAGCTAACCTGCGAGTCCACGATAGGGACGAGGGTAAGTAGTTATTGGTCCACACCTGCGAGTCCACACTAGGGACGAGGGTGATGCTAATCTGCGAGTCCACACTAGGGACGAGGATTAGTAGTAGATGCTAGCCTGCGAGTCCACACTAGGGACGAGGGTTAGTGGTATAGGGTTACACCTGCGAGTCCACACTAGGGACGAGGGTGATACTAGCCTGCGAGTCTACACTAGACGAGGGTTAGTAGTAGAGGCTAGCCTGCGAGTCCACACTAGGGACGAGGGTTAGTAGTTCAAACCTGCGAGTCCACGCTAGAGACGAGGGTTTGAGTATTCGTTTCGGTTATCCGTTGACACCTTGACATGAGTTCTATCATCATCGTTCAGCAGTTCATTTATGTGTAGACAGTGTATAGATTCGTGCTTTATTCATTGCTCAGTTTTACTTGTTTATTCTATATTTTCTCCATGCATAATAAACTATTAGAAAGGCTCGTTTTTATGTATCTTGCTAGTCCTCTGAGGACCTGATGATCTCCTCAGGTTTAGCGATTGCATGGAGTTAGCTAGTAGTTCTGGATGGCAGAGGATTTGCGGTTCTTGCGGGATTCAGGTATCATATCATGTTTATTATTCGCTCATGCCTTATGTTCCTTATCATGATATACTTTTTCTTGTTAGTTACATTTATAGACTCATATCATTTCTTAGAGTCTAATCGGACATATATGCTAGTGGGCTGCAGACCACGACCCATAGTGTTCATTCATGTTTCATATTCTTATTGTGGATTGAGATATAGATTTGTTTGCCATGATTTGGTAGTATACCATAGCCTTGATAGCGTTTACGTATTCGAGTCGGGCTGGAGTCCGCTCGATACGTAGCTGGCTTGCTCACGTGCTCGCGTCCGAAAAGCGGGTGCGGGTCATGATAAGTTTTTTTGGTGGCCCATGCAGGTCTACGTTAATCACTTCGGTTATATCACTGTACCGTCGTGAACCTACGAATAGGATTAGACACTTAGAATCTCATCCACATGTTTTGACTCCTTATTAATCCTTAATACTCGATTTCATTAAATCCTTTATTAGCATCTTGCTTGAAAATCTCTTCAATGGCTAAAGTGTTTGCTCTTGTTACAGCTAAGATGAACTCTCAAGACAGGAATAATGCTGTACTGAATACCCCACTGGCTACGGGAGGCTCTTTCACGTACATGACTCCACCGACACAAGAAGGCCAGCTCACTTATACGAGTAATCAACCGCAATTCTCGAGATTCCGCAGAGGCGATATTCTACCACCTCCACAGTTTCCTCCGCAGACACCACCACCAGCACCCGGTCTTCCACCAGTATCTGTCCCACCGCGAGGGATTCGACGTCCAGTACCAGCCATGCACCCAGCACCAGCAATGCATCCAGCATTTGCCATGCACCCACTACCGATGATGTATCCAACCTTGATGATGTATCCAGCACCTGCTCTGCCCCCGCCACCGGCACTGGACAGCCTCACCCTCCTGGGAATTTTTTAGCAGCAGGCCAACATCTTTCGTGACACTTTGAGAGAGGTTCTTCAGACTAGAGACGCTCCGCGACAGCGTCCGGGGAATCCCAAGCACTTTATGGACTTTATGCCTATGCCGTTCCATGGGACAGAGGGGATTGTCTACGCTGATGAATGTCTAGAGAACGTGGAAAGGTATCTAAAGATGGCCCGAGTTCCCGAAGAATTGAAGATTGAGTCAGTCAGTGGACAGCTTTTCGACATCGCGCGAACGTGGTACCAAGGCGAACCCCGATTTTCTGCTCCAGACGTGACTTGGGAGGAGTTCAAGCGACTGTTCAAGAGGAAATTCTATCCACACGTAGCACGAGAAGCGTTGGTGAGTCAGTTCGAGCATTTAGAGCAGGGCAACCACACCGTCGATGAGTACACATCAGAATTTTCTTGCCTTAGTCGCTTCGCAGAGAACTTGGTCAGCACCCCTAAAGACAAGGCACGACGATTCAGGAAAGGACTATCTCACAAGATTCGCCTAGCCATCGCCACCAGTCGAGCCACCACTTACGAGGAGATTCTAGAAGTCGCCCAAGCTGTAGAAGAGGAGTTGAGTCACAAGCCGAAGAGGAATCGAGACGCACTCTGAGGAGGCAGCGACCAAGCAACACCAGCCAAACGTCCCAACATTTCAGGGAAGACACCAGCGCAGCAGCATCAGCAGCAACCACAAGCAGCCCCACGCCAAGTCCAAGACATTCCCATCTGCCAGCATTACTCGAAGAAAGGTCACACTCAAAAAAATTATCGCAGCAGATTAGGGTTGTGTTGGAATTGCGGATCCAACCAACACTTGTCTCGCAATTATCTGAAGAAGAACGCAAGTGACCCACCACTGCCAACCACAGGAGGAGGTCGAGCTTTTGCCACGATCACAGAGGGTGCGGCGACACCACAAGGAGCTATTAGTGGAAATTTTCAGTAGAGATTTGCAGTTATAGCATAGATAGATCTATATTTTAAATTGAATTATTTTAATTGAATTTCTGTCATAGCAATTTAGTCAAGACTTTTCATTCTAATGGATCATGGTTCATAAAATTTCGAGGACGAAATTAGTTTAAGGGGGGTAGAGTTGTCAACCCCTCGACCAATTTTATCCTCGTATATTTTTTTCCATACATTTTACCTTATTATTCTGTCACATACAATTGTTATGTTTATATGGGTTTTTATTTGAAATGCTAAGGAAGGGTTCAAGGAGTAATAATAGTATAACAGGGGCCTTGGTGTATATGTCACTTATTCAACCTTTCTTTAAATTCGAGTCCTTTCTCCTGCTGTTTGGAATTCAAATTGAATTCAAATTATAACAGATAGGATAAAAACCAGATTTTCTCTTATCTCCTCAAACCCTTGTTCGATCATAGTGTATATGTATGAGAGGGTTGTGGCCAACCTCTCGGAAAACCCTAGAAACCAGATTTTCTCCCCTGTCGCAAGATCAACAAAAGAGGAAGAAGAGCAGTCGATACTTGTACTCGACCAGAGGAATCGAAGAGGAAAGAACACTGAAAGGTTGAGGAAGGAAGCAGGTATCAACTCAAAAGGTACGGCCTGGAAATTCAATTCCTGCTATGTAGTTCAAGTTTTCATGAGGTGTTGAATTCCTGTCACCAGTAATAGAAATCCCTGTGTAAATTCTCCTTACAATCTAGAGAAGTTGCAACATTTAATGGTATGTAAGTTTTAGCGGATACTGGTAAAGGTATCCGAGTTGGGTTTTACTTTGTATCCAATGAATAAGTCCATGTGAACTTTCCCTTTGAAATCAAATCGGCACCAACTGAAACTTTCCTTGTTGTCCCTTAGATAGGATATGTGACTTGTTCAATCTTTGAGGTTCAGTCCTAGTGTGAGGCTTTGATAATCTTATACATACAACATTCGACTGATACGTTTGAGTATTAGTCTCGAACACCATGTGTTCTGTCCATTCCCCACTGAATAATATTCTATATGCATTGGCTGTTGTCCACAGTTATAGGTATAAATAGGTGTTCTGCCATTGTAAACTGTGACTAGGGATATGTATTTGCGGATAGGGAATTGGTCTAAATTGTACTAGAGACTTAGGGACTGATTTCTGTGATGTTTGATATGCTAAAACCAAATTCCTGAAAACAGATGTGGAACCAACCCCTGCAAACAGATCAATCCATACCCTGTCAACTCTTATAAACCTTTATTCTCAAGCCATCGATTGTTGTATTTCATCAGTTTATTATTGCAACTTCATAAAGACATATATTATTACTTGATGGTACTCGTCATGTACACACAGATAGTGTTTTCTTTTATGCCACAGATGAAGACTCGATTTGGCTGTATGCCTCGTGTTCTAGTTCTCTTTCCGGTTACCTGTGCTGTCCTCCTACGAATGCAATTAGAAACGTGTACCTTCATTAAGGATTTTTGATGTGTTATATCTTGGTATACTTGAAATCAGCAGAGCAAGGGTCTCCTTGTGCTCACGTTTGGTAAGGTACTGGCCTGAGAAGGGGTATCCATGTGTATGGAGTAATACCGGATATGGCCGATATCTAGGAATGTTGTCAGACAATGTATACTGATTAATGTATCTTGTGCAAATAACAGGGGATTCGTTTGCACACAAAGGGTAACCATGAGCATTGGTGTGTCACGCATCCTTTATGAATTAATAGGAAAAATAGGTGTGAGTGCAGACCTGTGCCTGCACTGGATAGGGTGCATAATAGCAGTCGTATGACAGGAAAGGGAGGGGAAGGTCAGTTAGAATGGGTCATCTGGTGTTAGTTTAGAAGGAAGAATGAGAATTGTGTCAACTAAGGGTGTATCAGTTTAGTATAGGGTGAGTCGAGCCATATGGATATGTGTATGCAGGTTTGCAGGTATACCTTGATGTAGCTACTGAAGTATCGAGGTGGGTTGGCACCATGAAGTTGGTATCAGATTGTGCAAGCATAGAACAGTACTTGGGTTGTGTACCAATGATTTCATGACTTGTGTTTCAGACTATTACATGATTTGGGTATCAGATCACAGGTCAGTGAGATAACAGTCTAGGACTAGAATGGGTTGAACCAGTGTTCAATTCTCAGAGTACCACATACTGATATCCTAGGATAATGTACAAGCATCCATAGGAACACATACTGGGAAATATGGAACTAAGGGTTTTATTCCAGGTAGGGGCTCGAGCAGGGTTAAAACCATAGACATAACCAGTATCAGGATTGGTACTTGGTATCGGAGTGTATGCTTGATACCATCCTTAGTAATAATAGGAACACCTGAACTGTAGGTTTCTTACTGTCAAGAAATACATTATGAAGGCTGTCCCTTGTATAGATTGATATAAATGAGTAATAACACCTGATCCCAAACCTGAGACACTAAGTTAGTACCAGAACAAAACCAAGTTGCAAGTTGCAATAGATAGTGTTAACAGCCATTAGGTACACATCTTCATAGATCAGACATACAATTTTATATGAATTTTACATCAACAGGAAGGAAATAGCCTGGTAAATAAAATTGCACATGAGGACACAAGTATACTAGAGTAGATGTCCATATTCAAGGGTATGTAGTGGTAGCAGTCCCAGTTGTATAGGAAAAACAGTTAAGTAAGGCCTGTAGGTTGAGTATAGTAAATGGAGTTATAAAGAACCCAGTTCAGCCCAAAATATAGGTAGAGTACCACAAAGAGATAGATACATGTAAATGTCAGTAATGAGTATGCAGATGCATAGGGGTTTGTATCCATTATTTAAGTATCACTTTAAGGCAGGCCAATAAAGAACCCCCCTCTTAATAAACACTAAGGTTAGAGATTACGTGCCTAAGAAATAGACAACCTAGGCCACTCATCAAACTAGTTAATAAAGTTGGCTTATTTTTCCCACAAATATCATGTATTGATCATTATGAATTTATAAATAGGATACTTGGACTTGATACAGATTTTGACCGTGACAGTAGCTCAAGACCAAAGGCAAGTATACCTTGCCTTTCTACACAGATTTATTTACATGCGCTGTCTTTTATTATTATCCAATTTCATCATATTATTGCCATGTATCTTTCATACCCTATTTTTATGCTTGTATCATTGCTATATAGACAGTGTTCACTGTTAGCCTTGTATCTTATTGGATGATTCATTGAGCCTTGATCGAGTCGTATCGTAAGTCGTGAATCGAACTGCTGTTTCCTCCGTGTCTTGAATATTGAAGCTAACCTGCAAGTCCATGATAGGGACGAGGGTTAGTAGTTATTGGTCCACACCTGCGAGTCCATACTAGGGACGAGGGTGATGCTAATCTGCGAGTCCACACTAGGGACGAGGATTAGTAGTAGATGCTAGCCTGCGAGTCCACACTAGGGACGAGGGTTAGTGGTATAGGGTTACGCCTGCGAGTCCACACTAGGGATGAGGGTGATGCTAGCCTGCGAGTCCACACTAGGGACGAGGGTTAGTAGTAGAGGCTAGCCTGCGAGTCCACACTAGGGACGAGGGTTAGTAGTTCAAACCTGCGTGTCCACGCTAGGGACGAGGGTTTGAGTATTCGTTTCGGTTATCCGTTGACACCTTGACATGAGTTCCATCGTCCTCGTTGAGCAGTTCATTTATGTGTAGACAGTGCATAGATTCATGCTTTATTCATTGCTCAGTTTTACTTGTTTATTCTATATTTTCTCCATGCATAATAAACTGTTAGAAAGGCTCATTTTTATGTATCTTGCTAGTCCTCAGAGGACCTGATGATCTCTTCAGGTTAGCCGAGTTTGAGTTAGGAGCAGACCAGAGGGTTGAGCCAGCATCAGATCCCATCGCTTGCACTTGAGGAGGTCTAGATTAGCAGTTTTTATTCAGTTAGTTACTCCATGTATTCTTTCATTTTTTTTCGTCTATTGGTAGTGTATTTGTGTCCACCGAACGTGACAGTGATTCTTGATATTCAGTTTATTCGTTATTATTCAGTTCATGTCTTTTTATTGATCTTGACTGTGACATGATTATTTATGTGGATGAGATATAGTTTTCCAGTGATTCTAGATTGCCGTGACTTGAGTATAGACAGCGTACTACCGCCGACACTGCGGCGTAGGCTGGACTTGGACACGTTTCGTATCCGAAAAGCGGATGCGGGTCATGACAGGGGGTATCAAAGTTTTGATGCCCCCTATGTATGACATGTGGGCCCTTCCTGCTTTACAAAATGTGTACATATATATATACACATAAATTTTGAGAGGGCCCACATGTCATACATAGGGGGTATCAAAACTTTGATACAGTAGGTGGTATCAAAGTCACATTCATGATCAACATGGTCCATTGTCATATATATATATACACATAAACTTGGCTGGAAGTCACATTCATGATCAACATGGTCATGAGCCATTAATTGACATCTGTATTGAATTATGACTCTTGGCTGGAAGTCACATTCAGCATGGTCCATTGTCACAGGATTACTCCTTCTCTTCTGTTGAAGATGTTCTCGTAAATCTGTTTGTGAAGATTGAGGAGTATATTTCCTGTTCTTGGGTCTTGATGGCTCTTGATTATATAAAGAGTGATTAATATGAGCCACATAGTTTCTTGTATACTCTGCATCTGGATCTCTTAACCTTGTTTCCGATTGATGTGGTTTCTTAACACCAGAAGTGTTTTCCAAACGGATTTGATTAAGTTTTGCTCTTAGATCAGTTGGAGGTGACACATTGGTTTTGAAAACTTGGAGTTTTCCTTCCATTGATCTGGATATTTGCAGAGAAGGAAGAATAATACCATCCCCTTGATTAGGAGTTGGTAACAGACCCTCTTTTATGGACAAATTCTGTGACCAATTGGAAGAAGTCGTAGAAGAAGACATTAAAGAATGTTTCTTCTTAGACTTATTCAAGTTTTGAGACATAGAATGTCCAGAAGGAAGAGTAGTCAAAAGACCATCTCCTTTTCTTTGACTAACAAAATTGTCAGTCAAAGCTGTTCCTGAAGTAAAAACTACAGGAACAGAAGAAACAACTAAAGAGTCATCTCTTTTCGAAGGGACTTTGTGTGGAAGACCATCCCCAGTTCTAGTAGAACTTGGCATAGAAGAAGAGATAGCTAAAGAGCTATTCTTCTTAGATGAAATACACGCTGAAACAGATTTGGTTAAAGAACCAGTACTATTAGCGTGGCTTTTGGATTTAGAATTACACGCTGGAACAGATTTGGCTAAGGAGCCAGTACTGTCAGCATGACTTTTAGGATTGAGATTACATGCTGGAACAGATTTGGCTAAGGAGCCAGTACTGTTAGCGTGATTTTTGATTTTAGAAATACACGCTGGAACAGATTTGGCTAAGGAGACAGTGCTGTCAGCATGATTTTTGAATGAGAGATTGCACGTTGGAATAGATTTGGCTAAAGAGCCAGTACTGTCAGCGTGACTTTTGATTGCCGTCATCTTCGAGCGCACAAGAGTGTGCGTGCTTGCAGTAGAGTCTTTGCCAGTGTTAGGAGTAGACACTGTGGCAGAGACCTCACCATTGACTGTCAACTGATTCTTAGGGACATAGACAGAGTGTCCCTTCGACTTGGCAGTGATGATGGAGGCTGAAGTGGGCTTGCCACTCTTAGCCCGCTGCATTTCTTCATAGGCGAGTTGATCGAATTGGATCGTCATCACCTTCTTCGTCGAGCCGACTGACGAAGTGTCGCATTGAGTTGTTGCCATCTCAGAAGAGGAGATGGTTTTCCCCAGCAGAGTCGCCAATTTGTTTTCCATAAATAAATTTACTTTATTTATTGTGTATCTGGGAAAATTACAACTGTAGGAATCTGATCTAGAAGACGATCAATTTATCCCTTGGACTATGCGAAGAAGAAAAGCTCTCAAAATTTTGACAGTAGATAACTATGTATCTGTACAATGAATGAGAAAAATAACTCTATTTATAGAGTCAAAAATAATAACTGAAAAGATAACTGTCTCCACAGCCTGTGCCTAGTTGAAAATCATGCAGGATTTAACATACGCAAGGTTGTGAACAGTTACTGGACGTGGCCTGTAACTGTTGGACACATGGCAATCATGCATGAGTCGTGTGCAAGTTACAGGACACGCAGGCGAGAGATCAGTGGCATGGCTGCCACGTACTCCAATTTAATAAAATCCATGCAGACTTATTGAAGACGAAATCCACACAGACTCGGGGTAGAAACCTTCAAAATCTATGCAAACTTGGGGCAGGAAGCTTCAGAATCTACGCAGATTTGGTGAAGAAAACTTCAGAATCCACGCAGACTTGAGGAAGACGAAATCTACGCAGACTTGGGGCAAAAAGCTTCACGATCCACGCAGACTTGGGGCAGAAAGCTTCACAATCCACGCAGATATGGAGCAAGAAACTTCAGAATCCACGCAAACTTGAGACATAAAGCTCAAAATATATGCGGACTTTGGGAAGGAACATAATCCATGCTCGATTGAGGCAGGACTGCCAGCTGTCTTGATTCGACGTGCCTCGACTGACACAAAATCTCTGACAGTGATTGCTTTTGTCAGTTGTATTAAATGACAAGAAGCTCTTTTGGTACGCCAACTTAGGTGAAGGCTGAGTCTTGCTGAAGAAAATTTTGAAAGTCACGCAATAGTCGGCTGTGATCTCTCGAGTTCTGTACATACGTGACATACGAAGAGACATTCTTCGATTGTCGTGCTGTTAGTCATAATTACACTCTGACAAATGATGAGCTGTCTCCTCAGCGTAATTTGTAAATATTGTCCTGATCAACTGAGCGTGACTTTTGACTCTGTCCTGATCAACTTGACGTGACTGTTGTTTTTGTTCTGATCAACTCAGCGTGACTGTCATTTTTGAGGCCTACACCTTGTACGCGTAGAAGAAATCTGGGTCACTGCCCTCCTTAGATTGAAGAAATATAAGTGTTGTCGTAGCATGAACATCGTCTAGTGCTCTACTTTCTTGAGCTAGAGCATTGTATAAATCCTTTCTCGTCCATCCAACCTTATCCCAGCCACCTTTCTTCTGGACAATTAAATTCTATATCTGTCCAGTCCCCATATCTGATTGCTTCATAAGCTTAATTTCTTCCAACTCTGCGGGTGATATCGTACGATGGGATCTCAAAAAATTGTTTCATAATCATTCTCCAGGTTATGGTTGTGGTGTACATAAAATTTTTTGACGGACCATATCTTTATTTTATGGGTGTACCCAATACGAAAAATTGCTTTACAACCACTTCTGCTTTCACTTCTTGGCTCATGAACCCTGTTTGGAGCTTCCTTGTATTTCTTGTGTCTGGATCCCGTATTTGAATAACACCAACTACGGATCATCACCATCCCAGATTTGTTTTTCTTTACCTCGTTCTTTCTAATACTGAAACCATATGCTTTTGAATATATCCGGTAGAATGTCTCTGCTTCTTCAATAGAGTTGAACTGCAGACTGACAATATCTTCTTCTAAGAGATGTTTTGGATCTTTGTTAATGTTGGCAGACTACAATATTTTTTTCATCGTCACTGCATCGAAATCCAATGGAGATTCACCGTCGTCCCTAAGAACAGAATAAAACAAAATAAATATGAGAAATAGATGTAAAAATATAATGCATTTCTTAAATCCATTAGAAAGGGTGATGCGAAATAACATTTTGTTGTTTGCGTTGATGTCGTCGTCGTCGTTATGATGCATTCTTTCATTGTTTTCTTCATCTTGTTCTTTACTGTCTCCTAAGTTAATATCTTCCAAACTTTGCTCATCATCCAAATCATCTGACAGTCCTCTTGAAAGGAAGCTTTCTTCATCGACTAAATCTTCCACACGACGATCACTTTCTCTATGTGACGTCGACATTGAAGAAAATAGAGTGTGTTAGAAACCAGCAAAAGAAACGAAGGACAAGAAACAATACAAGAAGAAAGAGTAATGTTATATTCGTACCTCCAAATTGTCCTTCTAATATATAGCCCTCCCATCTGATGTGGCATGTTAAATAATATTGTGTGTCATCTGACATGACTGATGACATGGCAAATTTTAATCCAAAAAGTTAACTACCCAATTTTCTCCATAATAATTTAACGTTAATATCATTGTTAATTTAATGTTAATATTAATTTATGTTAATATTAATGTTAAGGTTAATGTTAATATTAATATTATTGTTAATGTTAACGATAATATTTATATTAATGTTAATGTTAATATTAACTTTAATGTTAATTTTTATTTTTAGTTTTATTTAAAAAAATGCCACGTCAGCTGCCAGATCAACATATCACGTCAACTGCCACGTAAGGATGGACAGTTTGAAATAGGTACAAAAAGCATTATTCAGGAAGAAACAACTTCCAGCAAGGCAACAACACAACCTTTTCGTCTTCCTTGTAACTCTGCCACGTGGCCCTCTTTTGATGGCTCATGAAAAATCTTGAGTGATTTTAGGAGCAAGCATAATTTTAAGGAAACAACTTCCAACAAAACAACTTTTTTGTCTTCTGGGTACATGTATTATTAAATTGTGTAGCTAATAACGCATGAGAAAGCATGCAACAACAATCTCCACGTGGCCCTCTTCTGTAGGATAACGCATGCAGCAGCATTTAATGCTACGAAATCCTATTGTCTTGTTATGTATTGTGTATCCTATGTGGCATGAGGCAGAAGACAATAACTTGCATAGGCGGCTATATTCACAAATGACAATAAGTTTAAAAAGTCATCTCCAATGTAATATTGAGAAGACAATACATAGTAATTTTTTACGACTTCCAAGACAACTTTTACTCTTCTAATGATATGGTATCAGTGTTTATTATTAAATTATGTAGGATAACGCATGCAGAGCATTTAATGCTACGGGATCTGTTGTGTAAGTAACACAACCTGTGAGAGAGAACCCAAGAGAGAGAGAGAGAGAGAGAGAAAGAGAGAGTGTGGGAGATGGGATAAAGAGGAAGGATCGAGCTCGACTAGATTTTAAACTTAAAATTCAATTTTTGGTTATCATTACTAATAACTAGTTCGCACGTACGAGTTTATATGAACACTAACCGAGCCCCGAGCAACGTGACATCAGCTAGCTAGGTTTCTAATACCGTGGCATTCCTGTTAATTTAAAATTTACAATATTATTGAAACTAATATTAATACTAAAATTTAAAATAGTTTTTGATTTAACATTTACTTAAAACTAGTTAAAGTTAAAATTGTATTCTTTTTTATTTAAAATGTAATTGGAACTACAATTAATATTAACATTCGCTTGTCCCGTAGTTTAAGTCGTATTTTACTGCTTCTTGCTTAAGTCTATGCACCCAAAGAACTTGATTGTTCAAGTCGAACGCGTGCACAGCACGTTCCCTCGATGCAAGGCTTGACGTAGCCCTTGCTTGTCAAGTCGTTGCACGAACACATTAGAAAAGAGTTTTGTTGGGCTATCGAAGTATAGCAAGCACCGTCCCGTGTCACGTGCATTTGTTAAGCAGTGAAAAGGTGTGAAGGCCACAGGCAATGTCAAGCCATCACGGACTATAGCTGGGTTAGACGACGACCCTTTTGCTGCGGGCCGAATCGGTCCCTTGGCCTAGGAATGGATTGGTTGAAGGAGCAATACACAAGAATAGACTGCCATATTGGCAGGATTATTTTTGGTATTCCCGGTGAGGCAGAGTTTTTATTTTCCGGTGAGGCAGAGTTTTCACCATCGACTTGAATCCAGGGACGACACTAGGATCAGAGAGAGTCTACAGGATGGCATCTTCAAAGTTGGAAATCTTGTACAAGATGATTGAAGAACTCAGAACCAAAGGATTCATTCGTGCTAGTGGATCGCCTTGGGGAGCACCGATGCTTCTTGTGAAGAAGAAAGATGGTACGTCAAGATTATGTGTTGATTATCGTACATTGATGACTTATTTGATCAGCTCAAGGAAGCGGCTGTATTCTAGAATATTGACTTGCGGTCATGAGGGTACCATCAGATCAGAGTCAGAGAGAAAGTCATCCAAAAGACATCATTCAGATCGAGGTATGTACATTAGGATTTCCTTGTCATGCCATTTGGAGCGACCAGTGTGCCAGCCGTATTCATGGACCCCATGAATCGTATCTTCATGCACTATTTGGATCAGTTCATGATAGTGTTCATAGACGACATCTTAGTCTATAGCTGTAGTGCCCCGTCCCTACATCGTGCCCCGTACTCCGTCCATGGGGTGCGCGAGAAAGGAACACTGTCGCTATCGATTCGGTCGGGACCGATAGGTCGGGATCGATTGACTCGATCGAACGAAAACGGTTGAATTAAGATCCATTCTCTCGCCTGAAGTAAACTCAAGGTGAGTGGCTGACCCTCCTCTTCTCGACCCCCTTCCTAGGTAAATCGATAATGTTATTACGAATGGAAGGATAAATGCAAGGGCACAAACACGAAAAAGGGATTAAGTTTTCAAAGATAATGTAGGCTACGTCTTAATAACTAAAAGGAAAATATGTCTTCGTACGGTTATGGACAACTTGTCGACAAAGCGGTATTTTCCTCGATCAGCAACCCGGGGCCACGGGACCGTTTTGACCTAGGAGGAAACAGGGTATATTCGTGCATAAGGTTTCAGCACAAGTTAAGCGGGGACTTGCATCGGAGCTAGCTACTTGCGTTGAAAGGACCCCGATTAACAAAGCTATACGTCCAGGATGGCTTGTGATGCCAGTGACGTCGAAGAGGGACGAGGCGAAGGAGGTCAGCCACTCGCCTTAGACTTGCATTAAGCGAGCGACTGGTTGGCTGCGCTGACGTTGCCTACGCGATCACCTGCAACCCGCTGAATATGGGACTTGGTTCCAGAGAAGCCATTCCATAACGTGGAATGGATCTTAATTCAACCGTTCCTATTCGATCGACCCGACCGATTCCGACCTATCGGTCCCAACCGAATCGGTAGCAATATTGTTCCTTTCTCGCGCACCCTATCACGACCCGCACCCGGAGTAAGGGCATAAGTGCGTGACAGCGTCCCAGCCTACACCGCAGAAACGACGTAGAACGCTGTCTAGTTCTACTATCTGACAACAGTTATAATATCAAAACCTGTCGAGAACGGTCAACTCCGAATGAAGGACAAGCAATGTCAATATAATATACTCAATAAGCTATTATATTGTTGCGACCGTCTAGTGTTGGTAGTTATGTATGGTATTTATGGTGCACATCATTAGGACGGGTTACGACTGTCCAGTGTAGTGATAAGCTATGATATCAGTAAGTTTGGGATCCTTCGGATATTGGGCTAGCATCCCGTATCGAAGCGATCATAGTCTTACACATAAGGATGCCAAAGATGCATTACGGTACGAAACACCATGACCCTCATATAGATAGGGCCGGTGGGCTGAGATTAGTGTTGGGTGCAGGCACAGGGCCTGCCACCCTTTATGCATATGTTTAAGTTTACGGTTGGTTGGTTGAGTGAAATGATATGATTTCTTATGTAAAGTTCTAACCTTGTAGGCTAGACGAAATAGGACATAGATGAGCACGATCACTATGTTTATGTTAAGATTATGTCTAACTGTATCTGCCATAGGGACACGGTAGTGGACAAGTTCAGGATATGTTCGGCTCAAGGCGGGGCTCGGCTTGGACGTGCCGAGGCATGGTGTCCTTAGCGTTCAAGAGGAGCTACTGCATTGGCGTTCGGACTTGCGACATGGAGATGTTCAGCCGAAGACTACTTGTTGGCTATAAAGAGGCATAATGTATGGAACAATGTACTCCTTTGTGAGCTAGAGAGATCATGAGCGTTGTAGCCAATTGGCATGTTAAGTTGGGCTATTCATAGCCATTGTAACCTTCAGTTCATTATCAATAAAAGAGATTCTTGTTGTATACTACATTTTCCTTCCGCTGCTTATGTTATCAATTTGAGCTATAAACACTATTGTGAATCTGTTATCTTGCCTTGCACGAGCGTAACTCCAAATTAAATGCGGCATCACGCCCCAGCGAGGACGATAATTCGGGTGAAAACTTGATAATGATGAAGACGGTAACTCGGTCGACAAACGTAAGTATCGAGGTATGATCGAAATTTTTTTACAGTAGCATTAATATTAAATCTACATTGGCTTTTCTGTTAATTTAAAATTTACAATATAATTAAAACTAATATTACGAAAATGCTATTTGTTCCCAAAAAATTTGGGTGATACCATCTTCCATTATGTGGCATATGACATGGTTGCTAACATGACAGCTGACATGGCAAAATTTAACAATAAAATTAATATTAAAATTAACATTAATAGTAAATAAATAATTTAATATTAAATTAATATTAATTAATATTAACATTAATATTAACACTAATATTAATATTAATATTAACATTAACGTTAACATTAGCATTAGCATTAACATTAACATTAATATTAATATTGACATTAACATTAACATTAAAAAAATTTGGGTAATTAATTTTTGGTGTTAAAATTTGCCATGTCAGCTGTTATGTCATCTGCCATGTCAGATGCCACATAATAGGAGATGGCATCACCAAAATATGTTGGAAGCCCAAACGACTAATTGCTAATATTAATACAGTGGTATTACCGTTATTTCCCAATAGATTCGTACCTTGTTCGGTCATACCCCTCCACGAGCGGGTTACACCCCCCTAAACGAGGGGTTAAATAGCCTTTTCTAAAGAAGAGAACCCATCCGACTAGAGAGAAACAAAGGAAAGAAGAAGAAGAACAGTCGCAATGGAGAGGAGCAAGATCAACTGCAGCGGATGGGCCGTCATCCCTACCGAGATTCTCTCGATGATACTGGTAATGTCGGAGATGCCGGCGGACGAGGTAATGTGCAATGTGGCCCAGTTTGCCGTTCGTGGTGGAAGGCGCTCAACGGTCCCTTAGACTATTGGTCTAACGTCGACTTGGTACAGTGGTGCCGGAGGACCCAGCAAACCGCTGAGATTAGTTTGACCGTAATGAAGCTCGTGGCTCGCAGTGAGGGATATCTAGGGTCCTTCTCTGCGTACAAGCTCGACGAAGCAGCCTTCTCTTTTGCATGTTTAAGGCCAGTGCAAAATTTTATTTGGTCTTATTCTAATACTTTATTTTTTTCTATTACAAAATTTTACGTATACTTTTGTTAATTTCTATTGATGTTTTCCTATTTTTATAATACAGTGGGAAATTTCTAAGGGTGCTGCACATTTCGAAGTGCGACGTGAGTGATGAAACTTTCGTGAGACACTTGGAGTTTCTCCCTGTGCTGAAAGAACTCGACATTAGCTACTGCCTCTATATCACGTCGACTAGAATATTTTCTGCCGGAAAGTATTGCCGCCGTCTGATCAAGCTGAGTAGGAACATGCCCCCTCCAGATTTCATGCTCAGGAACATGTTCGTGCTGGACACGAAAAACGAGGCGGAAGGAAAGGCCGTGGCTGATTCGATGCCGTGTCTCGAGCACCTACATATGGGATTCGGCATGTTCAATGGAGACACGCTGCGATCTATCATATGCAACTGCAAGGGTCTTCGCGTGCTCGACATACGTGGGTGCTTCAACGTGATCTTCGATGACGAACTCTGGAAAATTTGTTATTCAATACAGACGTTTAAAAAACCCTTTGATAATGTAATCCCAGTACCAGGGGTACCTGTATACGAGATGTATAATGATTTAGATATCATCTATCATTCCTGGGGTGAATGGTGAAAACATTAGCATGCATGCATGCATGCATTTCTTTATATTTTTCACTAGTCTACATACAAGATATTTTTTATGAGTTCGATTCTCCATTTTGACAAAATTTTACTTTTGTCAATACTAATTTTTTACATGATTAATTTTTTTATAAATAAAATGGACTGTGATATAATGACGCCTAAGACGGCTCACTTCTGAGATTTCGACATTTTCTAACACATATTTTACCATTAATACAACATCTCAGTGTAATCATATCCAAGAGATTTCACCATTTCCCAACACAGATTTTACCTTATTCAAAATAAATTCTGACGGTGCAAATTCCACTCATATTAGTGGTATCAGTGCCATTCACCATAATTAATGGTGATCGATACGAAAACATTGGTTTTTTTTCATAACCCTTTAAAATCTATTTACACAGCCAAACAGCCAAACTAATTCATCTTCACGAGCCTTCAAAATCAATTTATATAGATTCAAAACAAAACTAAACAGCCAAACTATTTAAAATTCACAACCCTACAGAACTGTCCTAAATGTACCATTCTCCGTCTTATATGTACCATTCTCCGTCCTACATGTATCATTTTCCGTCCTATCTCCGTCCTAAATGTACCTTTCTTCGTCCTATATGGACCATTCTTCGTCCTACATGTATCATTCTCCGTCCTATATTTACCATTCTCCGTCCTAAATGTACCATTCGTCGTCCTAAATGTACAATTCTCCGTCCTAAATGTACCATTCTCCGTGTTAGAGGAACGGAGAATGGCCATTAACAGCCAAACAGCCAAACTAATTCATCTTCACGAGCCTTCAAAACCAATTTATATAGATTCAAAACAAAACTAAACAACCAAACTATTTAAAATTCACAACCCTACAGAACAGTCCTAAATGTACCATTCTTCGTCTTATATGTACCATTCTCCGTCCTACATGTATCATTCTCCGTCCTACCTCCGTCCTAAATGTACCATTCTCCGTCCTATATGGATCATTCTCCGTCCTACATGTATCATTCTCCGTCCTACATTTACCATTCTCCGTCCTAAATGTACCATTCGCCGTCCTAAATGTACAATTCTTCGTCCTAAATGTACCATTCTCCGTGTTAGAGGAACGGAGAATGGCCATTAACAGTCCCAAAAATTGTTCCATACTAAGTTAAAAGCATATAATAGCACCCAAAAAATGTTAATAATAAAAAAATTCTACAGACCACAAACACCAGACTCAAACCTAGGCCTTCCATGTAAAAGCCAAACAGCACAACCAACTAAGCCTGGAATAAGACATCAATAATGCTAAGTCTACTACCAAATGCTTACAACACTCTTACAACCTTCACCCATTGCTGACATGTAGGCCATGGCCCACATGTCAGCAATGGATGAAGGTTGTAAGAGTGTTGTAAGCATTTGGTTGTAATTGTAGCATTATATCCCCAACTTCCAATAAGGAATAAGAAGAGTCGGTTAGGAACGTGTATATATATACATAGGGGTCCCCATTCATCTGAGTAGGTTGCACATTTAACATGGCTCCAAAAAGATCATCTGGTTGGGAACCATTGCCAGAGTCTTCTTCCAGTCGTCGCCGAGCCTCTCCGCATGGAGCACCCTCTACGCCGCCTCCGGCCCATGACTGGCTGGCAGCGGCTGCGGACTTCCTGACCTTATGCGGGTTGTCACTGGAGGTCATCGCTCGACCTCTTCATCCGGTGCCCAACTTTGACCTGTTGCCGATCACTCCGGAGGAACGGAATTCTCTGGAGAAGAGGAAAGCGTTTCGCCGCCTGTGCCATAGGACGGGTGTGCGCCCCCTGCAGGACTTTACGGAGATCCTCCGTGAGGCCAGTGAGGGCTAGACCTCTTTTTTTTCATTTTTTACAGTTTTTTGTCCTCCTCTTGTATACTTCTCCGGAGAATGTTTCGGCGACGAAGCTGGGATTTAATGAAATATAATATTTTGTTAACTCAATTTGGTTTCGGCTACAATCAAACTTTTACAACCTTCTTACAACTTACACCCATTTGCTAACTATAGCATTGTTCTTTATAATTAACAAATCTTGTTACGTCAAATCCATATATCAGCGACGATATCCCATCAATGACTTGTTACGTCATAGAATTGATTATGCTGCCAGCGTCAATCTTGCCGTCAAATCCATCTTAAATATGATTATAAAGTAAAATAGTGGACAACTTTGAGTGTTTCAATTTTACTCTTTTTAAGTACATAGTCGTCTTATTTTCAAAAATTTAATCAAATATTCGAAAAATGGAAATATTGAGATTAAACTTCACATTCTTAAATATGTTGTCAAATTTTTTTAAATAAACATATTTCCACCACGTTTTTTCTGCCAAATTTTTCAATAATTTATACGGAAAACGTGGATATATACTAGTAATAATAGTAATAAATTTAATTTTGGAAAGTAGTTTTTAAAGTTAGGGTCTCAAAATCCCAAAGGTTTATGTAGTGATTTCACATGGATATATACTAGTAATAATAGTAATAAATTAATTTTGGAAAGTAGTTTTTTAAATTTAATAGTAATAAATTCGACCGTCTTATACTAGTAATAATAGTAATAAATTTAATTTAAGACTCAAAACTATTCTAATTTTTTCCACTTCCCAAGGTCATATAAGACGGTCGAATTTTTCTCTTCTTCTCTCAAACCCTCTTCCTTCTCCCAAACTCTCTCCCAAACCCTCTTCTAATCAAAATGCTGCCGAAGAAACAGCGACCGTCGCCGAAGGGAAAGAATCCACAAAGGGATGCGATACAGGCCCGAAGGGCAGAACTTGCAAGGGCGGTAAAAACCAAGATTATAGTCGCTAGGGCGGAGGCCGAAAGGGCAGCGGCGGCGGCAGCGACGATGAAAGCGGAGGCGGCAGCCAATCCACGTGCAAAAAAGGCTAAAAACACTCATTGTTCGACAAAGACCAGAAAATCTATCTTCGATACAGAGTCGTCGGAAGACTCAACTTATGAAGATCGAAGGCGTACTCAAGCGAAGGCTAATGTGGCAACGGATATAGAGTCATCAGCGTACTCTGTGGATTTTGAATCCTCATCAGAAGAGGAAAATGAAGAGGGAGAGCAATCATCAAATAAGTCCCAGGCTGGAGAGGAGGTAAAAAAATTTAAAGACTCTAAAACTAAGAATATTTACATTAAATATTTCAAGAAAAAGGCTGTTATGCCTGAAAGATCAATTAAGATGGATGATATCGAAGACGAAGCTTTCCTGGATATATTGAAATTCTATCAATTGGAGAAACTGAACAAATCCTGTCTTGAGAAAATCTTCCAAACAATAGTAAGAGAATTTTACTCAAATCTTCCGGTTGAAATTAAAGAAAAAGAAGAGGATCAACCACTGGTGTTTCTGAGAGGAAAACTGATTAGGGTAAATGTTGCTGTCATCAACGAATTTTATGGATTTGATCCAGTTCCTGACACTACTAAAATATGCTAGAATATCGACGTATATTAGCGACAGCGGAAAAAGCCGTCGCTGATAATTGCCTATAGCGACTCCTTGTGCTACACGTCGCTGAACGTCGCTACATAGTGACGTTCAGCGACGTAGTATATTTTACGTCGCTGATGGGCGACGTTTTACGACAGACGTCCCTTTTACGTCGCTGTATTGCGATGTTTAGCGACGTATAATTTATACGTCGCTGTCTTATTTCATATAGGGCTCCTGGCCCGATCGAAATCACAAAGATTTCACCCAAAATTTTTCTTCCCGCGCGCTCGATCCCCTTCTACTCTCTCCCACCGGCGAACCCTCCCCTCCGGCGACCCCTCCCTCCGGCGACACCCTCCCCTTCTCCCCCCGGTGACCCCGCTTGCCCGCTGACCCCTCCCTCCGGCGACCAGCCTCCCTCCTCCGACGAAGGTGCCTTCCTCGCCGCCTTCCTCCTCCGACGAAGCCACCCTCCTCGCCGCCTCCATCCTCCTACGAAGCCACCCTCCTCAGGTAAACCCTAACCCTAGCCTTAGCTATCTAGACACCGACACGGACATGAGAACCCTAACCCTAGCTGGGGTGGTCTTTCTGTCGAGGGGGGAGAGAGGGGTGGGGTGGGTGCAGGGGGTAGGGGTGGGGGGTCTTACTGTCGAGGGGTGGAGGGAGGGGTGGGGGTACCCGGGGGTGGGGGGGTCTTGCTGTCGATGGGGGCAGGGTTGGGGTAGGTGCAGGGGTAGGGGGAGGGGGGTCTTGCTGTCTAGGGAGGCAGGGGAGGGGGGTCTTGCTGTCGAGTGGGGTAGGGAGGAGGGGCAGGGGTGGGTGGGTGCAGGGGTAGGGGGGAGGGGGGCAGGGGTGGGTCGGTGCAGGGGTAGGGGGGAGGGGGGCAGGGGTAGGGGGGAGGGGGACAGGGGACAGGACACAGAACACAGGACACAGACACACACAATACATACATATATACCTATATATATAAATACACATATCTACATATATACATGTATATATATTCTCACACACTTACATACACACACAAATACATATATAAATATATATGTATACAATGTATATACACCAAGGTTCACAATATCGGTATCGGAATCGGTAACGGACTATTCCTATGAGTATTGGTATCGGCGATATCGGTAGTATCGACGGTATCGTATCGGAGTATCGTACTTTGGTATCGGAAAACAAATAATTATTAATAAATTATTTATTTTTAAAAACATATATTTCATACATTATTTCAGCGTTATTTCTTAGTAGTTTTGAAATTATATGAAATAGTAGTCACCCTTACCGATTGGTTTTGCCGAATTGACCGGAACAAAGACCCCCAATGTCGGTATCGGTCAATATTTGGTATCGGTCGGTATCGGATCGGAACATGCCAATCCGTATTGATATCGGCCATATCAGATTGGTATCGGCCGATACTTTAAACCATCTATATACCATGGTTTTGCCTTTTAGTTGCAGGAATATGAGAGTTATTAGATGTTAAAGTAGGATATTAATTAATTAGTTATGATAGCGAGTTTGAGATAGATAGTTCATGTGAATGTTAGGTAGTAGTGTACAGTTCATGATTAGCATTGTTTAGATATTAGTTTTAGTTAAAGGATTAGTTTAGATTAGGATATTAGTTTATGTTAGAAGGAACTGCCTGCAACTGCATCGTAGCTGCAGGAATATGAGAGTTATTAGATGTTAAAGTAGGATATTAATTTATTAGTTAGGATAGAGATTTATTAGTTATTTTTATAAATCGTGATATGTTAAATGCCTGCAGCTGCATCGTAGCTCAGGGATATGACTGAGAGGGTGACATGGTTGTCATATTAAGGGTCTTTGAGGAGGTGACATGTTGTGAACAGATATATCCTTATAGTTCTCCTACGTAATGTTAAAGAAAATCCGTAGGAGAACTATATATAAGGATATATATATCTTTTCGCAATATGTCATCTTATCAAAGACCCTTAATGTACCAACCATGTTACCGCGGTATTGGTATTGGGATACCAATAGCGATAAGGTAAAGGGTACCAATAGCGATAAGGTAAAGGGTACCAACTTAAGGTATTGGTATTGGAATACCAATAGCGATAAGGTAAAGGGTACCTTGGTAGGTAATGACTTGAAATAGGATATTTGACTTAGATTTGACCTTGTTTGACCAAGGTTGACTATTTTGACTGAAAGTCAAAGTAAAGTCAACATCTGACCTAGATTGGACTAAGAGTTGACAAAGTCAACTGTAGGTCAACCCTTGACCTTATTTGACTTTGTTTGACTTAGCTTGACCTTGTTTGACTTTGTTTGACTTAGTACAACCTAGTTTGACCTAGATTGCATATCATTGTTATTAGTAACTGTCCGCTACTAATGTGTATCCCATAATAAGACATAATATACGAATTTGTGCCTGTTGGATAATGTGTGTCCATCTTTGCATAATTATTTCCAAATGGATATAAATTACTACTTGCAGAATCGTTCATGGATGTACAATCGTCGTCCTAATGATATGTGTGGTGTGCGGGATGAATACATGACGGGAGTAGAGTAGTTCCTGCAGTTTGCTAAGGCGTTCCCTCAGTACATGGATGGCACCAAAATTAAGTGTCCATGTGTGAAATGTCATAACGTGAAATATCATCCAGAAGTGGAAGTGACATATCATTTGTACTCGAGGGGTTCACGCCTAATTACTATCAGTGGACTGCACACAGAGAACTTGTGTCTTTAGCATCAGAACCGGAGCCTTATGTTGAGCCGTATATGCATGCGGGACCTAATTTTGTTTCAGATAATCATGCATACGACGACGGGTGCGTGAACATGGTTTTCGACGCTGCGGGGCCTAGTTTCGTTCATGATGCACCTGAGGAGGCATCGAACGCCGATGCTGCACAGTTCATGGAGTTGCTGGAGAATGCAAGGAATCCATTGTATCCTGGTTGTGAGGATCATTCACCGTTGGAGGTGGTTACAAGACTGTTGAGCATTAAGTCAGATTTTAACATGTCGCAAGAATGCTACAACTGAGTGTTGGAGTTGATTATAGAGATCTTGCCGGCGGGTGCTAAGTTGCCTAAAGACTTCTACCGGTCTAAGAGGATGGTGAGATCGCTCTGGATGGGATACGAGAAAATCGATTCTTGTCGCAATGGGTGCATGCTGTACAACAAAGACGACAAGGACGCAGATGTGTGCAGATTTTGTGGTGCTGATCGCTATGAGACAACTAGTACAGGAAGGTCTACCGGTGCAAGAAGACCAACCGATTCAATGCACTACTTTCCTTTAATGCCGCGGTTGCAAAGATTATTTATGGTGAAAGAGACGGCCAAAAATATGAGTTAGCACATGCGAGAACAGATTGAAGGAGTGTTGGATCACCCATCCGATGGAGAAGCGTGGAAGCACTTTGATCGAGTGTATCCTGATTTTGCTTCAGATCCGCGTAATGTCAGGTTGGGGCTATCTTCTGACGGTTTTACTCCTTTTGGTCTTTCGGGATCCCAGTATTCGTGTTGGCCTGTGATTGTCACTCCGTATAACCTACCGCCTTGGATGTGCATGAAAACTCAGTACATGTTTCTAATCGTTATAATTCCTGGTCCGAACAATCCCAAGAGGAACATTGATGTGTACTTACAGCCTTTGATAGATGAGTTGAATCAGTTATGGGAAGTAGGCGCTAACACGTACGATGTTTCCAGGAAGCAGAATTTTTAGATGAAGGCAACCCTTATGTGGACCATCAACGACTTTCCGGCCTATAGAATGTTATCTGGATGGAGCACTCATGGCCGTCTCTCATGTCCGTATTGCATGGACCGTAGTAAGGCTTTCCGCTTGAAACACGGAGGAAAACCGTGCTTCTTTGATTGTCATCGGCAATTTCTGCCAAAAGATCATCCGTTCAGAAGGAAAAAGAATATATTCCGTGCCGGCGTTGTAGAGAAGGGT
Organism: Iris pallida; assembly: GCA_029216955.1. Lineage (NCBI taxonomy): Eukaryota > Viridiplantae > Streptophyta > Magnoliopsida > Asparagales > Iridaceae > Iris > Iris pallida. The sequence goes on along the minus strand of JANAVB010035616.1, from coordinate 7,647,008 downwards.
GATCCACCACCAAGGTGGTGCGGAGCCATGATATAGAAGGAGGTTAGAGATTTTCCAAGTGCTATCGAAGATCCTACAGCTGGGTACAAGTACGATGGATTTGGTAGAGATCATAACTGGACAAAGAGGAGCATATTCTGGGATCTGCCATACTGGAGTACCAATCTGATCAGACATAATCTTGATGTCATGCATATTGAGAAGAATGTGTTTGATAACATAATTAATACTGTGATGGATGTAAAGGAAAAAACGAAAGACAATCCCAAGGCCAGGTTGGACTTAGAAGAAATATGCAAACGCCCTGCGTTGCATTTGATAAAGCAGAATAGAAAACAATTCCTGCCGAAGTCAATTTTCTCGCTGGACAAGAAGGATAAAGTGAGACTTTGTCGGTAGATCCAGGGCCTAAAATTTCCAGACGGATATATGTCAAATCTGAGAAGATGTGTCGATCCGAAGGAAAACAAATTGACGGGTATGAAGAGCCACGACTGTCACGTATTCATGGAGAGGTTAATTCCGATTGCATTTCGGGAATTCTTACCGCAGACAGTTTGGGATCCATTGACGGAGCTTAGCATATTCTTCAGGGATCTTTGTTCTAAAAAATTGCTCGTTGATCGTCTAGAAAAACAAGAGAAGGACATTGCGGTAACACTATGCAAGCTAGAGAGGGTGTTTCCTCCTGGATTCTTCGACTCTATGGAGCATTTGCCGATTCATCTATCCTATGAGGCACGTGTTGGTGGACCCGTCGAATATCGATGGATGTACCCGTTCGAGCGACATTTGAATCACCTAAAAAGAAAGGTGAAAAATAAGGCAGGGTCGAGGGTTCTATTTGTGAAGCCTATGTTCTCGAGGAGATTACAAACTTTTGTTCGATGTATTTCAAGCCTCATATTGCAACTAATAGAACGAGAGCTTCCAAAAACGACGACGGAGATCATGAAAGTAATGATACAATACTGAAGGTATTCAATGCTCCAGGAAAGCCATCGGGTAAAATGAAGAAGAGATATCTGAACGATGATGAGCTAAGGGCTGCTCAGGTGTATGTATTACTCAACTGCGACGAGGAGGAAGTAGAAAAACTGGAGGGGTAAGTAATTAATACGTCTACATTATTTTAATAGTGTTGATTATTATACTATTACATTAATTGCACGATGTTGTTTTCAGCATATTTAATGATAATGTGAGGTCAGGTAGGCCATACATAATAGAAGAAGAACTAGAACAAGAAATGAGGCATTATTTTCCATCATGGTTGAGTGCATATGTAAGACTTGAGAACTCTGTAATTACCTTTCTGTATATGCACTTGATTGAGAATGAGCTTAATTGCTTCTTTCGTGGTATTTAGGTCGATCGTCCATACGCAAGACTTGAGAATGAGTCTATTAGAACGTTAGCCAAGGGACCAATTTATGCTGCAAAAATACGGCCAAGCTATCGTGTTAATGGGTTTAGGGTCAAGTCAACAACTTGCCCGATCAGAGACAACTTTGTGGATCTCGACTCCACCAAAAATAGCTGTTTGTGTATCATATCTTCGAACTACAAAGATGTTGATGCGGGTAGCGATTTCTATGGCGTGCTACGGGAGATTGTGGAGCTGACATATAGTTATGAAATAGAGCATGCTAAGATTGTGTTATTTAGGTATGATTGGTTCGATCCGATTGAAGGTCAAGGTTGGAAAGTAGATAAGCACGGTCTTATTGATATAAACTATCGGCGTCGATATCAAGCCTATGAACCATTTGTCCTATCAAGTCACGCTCAGCTCGTGTACTTCATAAGTTATCCTAAACGGAGAACAACAAGGTCGGACTGGTGGGCAGTATCCAAGACAAAAGCTAGAAATACCTTTGAGGTTGACGATATAGCTTATCAAGAGGATGAACTACCTCTTGTAACAAATATTATAGAAGTGGACACGACGAAAGTTCCTCATTACACATCTAATTGTGCAGAAGAAGTAGAATTATCTGAAGAGGAAGATACAGATGATAGTGAAGATGTAGAGGAGAAAGAAGAAGAAGAAGTAGATAAGCTAAACGAACTAGATGAATTTTTAGAAGAGGATTAAATCTGTACATTTATTTTATCATCATATTTGACACTTTAGTGACACTTCTATCATATAAATATGTGACACTTCAGTGACACTTTATTGACACTTTTATCTGTGACTATGATATTTTTTAAAAATCTGTGCCGTCTATCATATAAATATGTTTTTTTGTTTTTTTGTCATATGTTATTATCTGGTATGACTAGAACAAGAGGACGACGCGGAGGATTTTATATTAGGCAGTCCCGTCAGCCTCGGGCTGGGGATGGAGATTCTGTACCCTCATACTCATCTCCGAGTACGCCATTGTACCATTCTGTTCCCGGTCCATTACCGGGACAGGGCAGTTCCAGCAGGTTGGCGACTCCTCCCTCGTCGTCTAGCCTTCCTGATCCCCCGTCCAGCATTCCTCCCGCATCCAGCATCCCTGATCCCCCGTCCAACATTCCTCCTGTCGACGGCTCTATGGGGGGAGCCGACGCCGAGCATATGGAGGACGGCGATCACATTGATCCTGTCCAGGCAGGAGGTAAGAGCGACCCTCCATGCGCTCCCCCGGACGAGACGCGTATGGAGATTTGGACGGACGGGCCTATGAAGTAAGTTAATTAGTTAATATATATTTCTCAAATGATTATATATACATATATATTCATGAGAATTTTTATTATATAGGTATCGGCCTTCTGCAGTACAGAGACAGCTGGGGGTATTTCTGAGGCAGAGCTATGGTGGGCCTTGGATTAATTACTTAGATGCTCCCGCAGATAGGATGGCCTTTTGGTTCGCCCACTTCAAGGTAAAAAATTTGTTTATTTTTAAATTTTAATAATCATTTGTGTATATTATACAACTTTTGTATTTTACTTCTTGTAGAGGACCTATTTCTATCCACCATACTGGGCAGCGAGGATCGAGGGCCAATTTTCTGTCGTCGCAGCCAAGCTTATCCGTGATGCGATCTACGACCAGAAGTGTCGTGATCGCTCCGGACAGCCGATCCATGGTTGGATCACGCCAGAGCAGTAGGCTGCGATGAAGGCTAGATTCAGCGAGCCCAAGTACCAGGAGCGGTCTGACAAGGCCAAGGTGGCGCGGTCGAGCGCCGGTAAGTGGTGTGTTGGCTCCATTCCGATGACGGAGCATTTTCGTCGTCTGGTACGTTTCCTATGACGGACATTAATTTATATATAGTTCGATTGAATGTTTAATACTAATAGTAGATAATATATTTTAATAGGTAAAAAAAGGTGAGGACCCGAACATGGTGACCTTCTTCCTGGTCACCCATCGGAGGGCTGGGGAGTTCATTGACGAGAGGGCGACGCAGGCATATGTACGTTCTATTCTTTATATTAATTTACTAGAATTTAGAAAATAGGAAAATAGATATCAATATAGACTTTAGCAAACACTTACACGTTAGCAAACATTGTTCTAGGCCGAGTTTGTTCGGCTACAGGAGGAGGCGGCTGCTGCTGGTAGTACGCCAGCAGAGGGAGGGGCTGGTAGTTCCTCCCAGCCGCCTACTGCTCCATCGCCGGACGAGCTCTGGATGACCGCCGTTGGCAGTCTTCAGAAGGGTACGTACTACGGTACGGGATCCTATGGCACGTGTTTGTCTTCGGAGTCATCCCGGGCCCCCTCTGTCAGTGCGCAGTCTCCGGCTTCGCAGGCGTCGTCACGAGCTGAGGATATTCGTCGCCAGATCAAAGAGCTGCGTCGCGAGTTACAGCAGCAGATTTCTGATACGGTCGAGCGACGATCCGACCCTCCGATCGTCACCGAATGATTTGATACGGTCGAGCGCAGTATACAGGAGCTGATGAGTCTGCATCAGGCTACAACTACCAGCTTGCACATGCTCACCGAGTCTACGCAGCGTACAGAGCGTAGATAGATCGAGCTGGAGGGATTGCAGAGGAGCATGTCTGCCTCACTCACTCAGGTTTTGGCTTCGCTTGAGGCGAATACTGAGAGGGTGGTGAGTACCCTTGCTGTTTATGGTGAGCGACTGCGAGAGCTGGAGCAGATACGTCCTTCCGGTCCATCGACGGTGCCGACTCCAGACATTACACTGCCTCCTATTGCCCCTACGGTGCAGCTCACCCAGGAGCAGTATGACTACATTCTATCCCAGATGCGCGGCAGGGGTCCGCAGTAATTTTATTGATTTTTTTATGACTTGTATGTATTAGCCCTATGGGCAAATTGTTTATTGGTACACTTTTGTTTGTACACTTGGTGGGAGACTTTTTATCATCTCCCATTTTTATTTGACTCTATTGGATGTTTGTGAGGATGTGTGTCTGTGATATTTACTTTGTACTGCCTTCTATTTTTATTGTGATATTTACTTTGTGATATCTGCGACGGGGATGACAAATATACCTACGCTGGGTTATAAGCGATGATCTGATATACAAAGGAGGTGCTGCCGAAATTTTAAAAAAATATAATGTGTATTTTTGTAATGATGTGTGTCTGTGTTTACAGTGAATATGAAATGCAGTATTCGAAACCATCGACAGTTTCGATTACTGTTATATGTTTTATCTTGGATAGAAAGAGCAACAGTTCAGGTTGTACTTCTGATAGCTTCATTTTCACGTCCTTCACTTTCTTCGGACGTCGTAAAGGTTCCCGAGAAGGTGAAGGACGTGAAGAGGAAGCTCTGAGAAGTGCACCCTACACTGTTGCTCTTTCTATCCAAGATAAAACATAGAACAGTAAGCGAAACTGTCGATGGTTCGAACACTGCACTTCACACACACTGTAAACACAGACACACAGCATAACAAAAATACCAATTATATTTTTTTAAATTTTTTTTTATAATTTCTGCGACGTATAGCGACGTTCTGCGATGTACAGCGACGGTATGTACACGTCGCTATACGTCGCTAAATAGTGACGTAACATCGCTAGAAGTCGCTAAACTGCTGACGTGGGACATGACAACCTGAGAGCGAACGTCGCTAAATTTGTCGCTAGGCATCGCTAAAGTGCCTACGTGGCTGCCATGCCATGTCATCATGTATAAAGTTTACCGCGTCGCAAAGTGGTCGCTCTACGTCGCTATTTTGTCGACGTAAGATTACGTCGCTATCTGTCGCACATTTTGCGACGTCTAGCGACACTAAACGTGACGTCGCAAAAAGCGACGTTCTGCGACGAAATTGTCATCTGCGACATGCCTATACGGGACATCTAAATTTCGTCCCTAAATACGTCGCAAATAGCTTTTAGCGACGGATTTACCTTATTTAGCGACGTCTTTTGACGTCGCTAAAAGGGGTTATTTTAGTAGTGACGTAACATCGCTAGAAGTCGCTAAACTGCTGACGTGGGACATGACAACCTGAGAGCGAACGTTGCTAAATTTGTCGCTAGGCGTCGCTAAAGTGCCCACGTGGCTGCCATGCCATGTCATCATATATAAAGTTTACCGCGTCACAATGTAGTCGCTCTACGTCGCTATTTTGTCGACGTAAGATTACGTCGCTATCTGTCGCGCATTTTTGCGATGTCTAGCGACACTAAACGTGACGTCGCAAAAAGCGACGTTCTGCGACGAAATTGTCATCTGCGACATGCCTATACGCGACATCCAAATTTCGTCGCTAAATACGTCGCAAATAGATTTTAGCGACGGATTTACCTTATTTAGCGACGTCTTCTGACGTCGCTAAAAGGGGTTATTTTAGTAGTATGAGTTTGATATGAAAGATATTGATAATGTTTCCATGACGGATGCAATTCATGAGATTACAGGTGTTTCAATGGGTGCCGAGACCCCTCAAAATGTATACAAAGATCAATTAAAAACTTTGTATAAATTGTTGCATGCCTACGTATCTCAAACACTCAACCCTACTGGACATGAGTTTTCCATCCATTCCGAGAGAGAAAAATTTCTTTATTATATGGGGAAGAAAAAAAAGGATGGATATAGGTTCCTATATGTTCAGTAGAATGATACATCTCGTGGGAAAACCAACTACAAGGACAGCTCTCCCTTTCGGAGGATTTGTATGCTCGATGGCTAATGAACATTCTGTCCCAAGCTTAGCAGGGGATGTTTATATTAAAAACAAAGGCCCCATGTGAAAACTAACATTCACTCGAATGTTTGGAAAACGGAAAGCAGCTGCAAGCAAACCATCAACATCTGGAAAACCATCAACTTATGGAATCAAAAACACTAAGGACAGGGTTGATGATCTATACAATTTTGTTGCTGCAAACTTTGAGAATGTCTTCAAAGAGATGAAGACTATATCCGACAACCAGAAATTGATTCTGGATAAGATTAACCAGATAGAGGTTGAATTTGCTGACCAAGAATAATATTTTCCTTCCCTCATGAAGAAGGTAAATGGGGCTAGCCCAAACTCTTATGTAAAAATACACACTGTGCACATTGACACTTTAATGCTAGCCATCACTTTGATACTTCTATTTATGTTTCTGGATGTCATTTCTACATATACAGTGAGTCCATACTGACTGTAATTTTTCTTAATTCGTCCCTCAAGGTGTAGGTGAAGGATATTTTGAGAAAGAAGAAGAAGTAGGAAAAAAAAGAAACAAGAAGAAGAAGATGGAGATGGCTATGAAGATTCATCTTTTGAGTTTTGAATGTCTCTTATTTCAATTTGGAAGTAATATTTGACTTGTAATATGGTTCTGAATATTTGTTGGTCATGGCGGTCAAACTAAATTTTGTGTTTGAAATATTGTAAGACTAAACTTTTCGCTTGTACTAAGTGCATAGTTCGTAATTTATTTTGAAAATGTAATATGGACTTGAATTTAGAGTAGGTCTGATATTTATTTGGATTATTGTATTGTGAATTATGCAGGTTCTATGTTGAATTACTAACATGGATTGGGGAGATTACTGTAACGTGAATTATGCAGTTTATTGGACTTGGAATGAAGTATACTTAATTTGATTATGATTTTTTGGTTGAAGCGTTTATTTGGTTGGCAGTTGGCCTTCATAGATGATATTGATATTTTGGTGTATTCCTTTGATTTGCAGATGCCCATCACAGATTTCATGAGTCCTGGGTGCATTCCTAGGGTTTACAGGTGGCCTCATTACGGATGCATTCTTGGGATCACTAAAACTTTATTTGATTGTAATGTGTTTTGCTTTCTGTAAAAAATTATTACATCGATGCCATCAGTATGAATTCGATGCCAGTGCCTGTTCATCCCTTGTTATTGCTGAAGCAAAATTGTAATCCTGCCTGTTCATCCCTTGTTATTGTTGAAAAATAATTATAATCCTGCCTGTTCATCCTTTGTTATTGCCATCAGTACATCGATGCCATCAGTATGAAGTTGATGCCAGTGTAATACATAATGTAATGTAAGAAAAATTTTCTTTGATAGTAGGTTAATTATATTCAAACATTCGCAAGAAATTTTGTTCAGCCATACAGTGGAAGCCTGATAAAATGATATTCGGATTTTCTTGAAAATAATTTAATATTAAATGAATGTACTATGGTAAATAATATTAAAAATACTGTAAATATTTGGTGAAAAAAATATGAGATACTTGAACATTTCTAGTCCTAAATGTACCATACTTTGTTAAAAGCACAGAGAGTGTCCGTTCTCCGTTTTCAAAGAACGGAGAATGGCCATTCTCCATGTTAAAGGAACGGAGAATGGCCATTCTCCATGTTAAAGGAACGGAGAATGGCCATTCTCCTTGAGAATGGCCATTCTCCGTGTTAAAAGCAAAGAGAACGGCCATTCTCCGTCCATTCGCCGTGTTAAAAGCAAAGAGAATGGCCATTCTTCGTCCATTCGCCGTGTTAAAAGCAAAGAAAATGGACATTCTCCGTGTTAAAAGGAAATAGAATGGCCATTCACCGTCCAAAAAAATATTCTCTTCGAAAATATTATCATTAGAAAAGTAAAAAATATTTCGTCCGATCAATACAGATTTATTTTAAATATGTGAGCAGATGATTCGCCCGACCTCAGAAGCAGGTTTCCTCAGTTCACCACCACCACCATGACATATAGCTTTATTAACAAAATATTAAATTATTAGATGAAAAATAAGATTTCTGACAATGGCATGGATAATAAAATTAGAGCGGCGTCTGTGAAACCCGTATTAGACTGCATTTTAATTTTTAATTTAATTATGTTGCTAAATAATTTTGTGCTAGAATAATATTATTGATTAATTGTAAAATTATGAAAATTATTTTTCAAAATAATTGAAACTGGATTTTTGTATGTCAGACCCGAACCCGAATTAAACCCAATTTGAACTTAAAAATATTTTATTTAAATTTTAGGAGTTACAAATTTTATTTATAAAAATTTCCTTGGAAAAAAAAAATGATTTTTTGATTTAATCCTTTTAGCCCAAACCACAAGGCCCATTCTTCTAATCCTTTTCTTTAAAGCCTTAAAGCCATTTTCTTAGCCATTAACTAAAGCCCATTTTGGCCAAAATACCTTAGAAGTAAACCCATTAGACTACTTTAGAACCCATTAAAGACTTAGTAGTCCTACAGCACCATTAGTAAGTCCTTTTCATTTATTTGTAATGGAATGATCCATTCTTTAGTTATTGTGAGCTTTAAAGGCTCTGAGCCTTTTTTTTTCTCTTTGCTCAACCAAAGACTCTTTGGTTCCAAACCGACGCCGATCCCCGGCCTTCCACCGTCGCCGGCCATTGATGGCATGGAGACCTTTCCCCTTCTTTAATGGGTAACCCCTATTTCCTTTACCTATATATAACCCCATTTCCCCTCTTCTCCCCAATCATCTTCTTTCCCAAAGTAAATCCCTAGATCTAATCCCGGAGCCCCGAGCCGACCCTACCCGGCGCACTTCCCCGGCGCACCAGACCACCGGCGCCGCTCCCCGAGCCCGCTCCGGCCGTGCCCTAGGCACCGCGCGGCGCACCCCCGCCGGACCCCCTGACCCGCGCGGCCCTCCCTGGCCGTTCGATCGCGACGTTCGACTCCGCGCGCCCCTCTCGGCCCTGCCGACCGCGCCTCCAGCACTGACCGTGCGCCCCGGCCCCTTTGCTCGGCCAGCCCCGCTCAGCCGTGATCCTGTGGAACCTCGGTTTTCTGTGGTTTTCTGCATCCCGAGTCCGAGGCAACTCTTCGGATTTCGTCAATTTCGGTAATTTCTGTTATTCACAGTAGTTCGTCCCCCGTGTCGATGATGATTTTGGTCCTAGAAATTCTTCGGGATTTCGTTTGGATTTCGTCGATTTTTTTATCTTCCGAGAAATCTTTCGGAGATGTTTCTGTTGGATTTTGTTTAGTCTTTCCGAGGAATTTTTCCCTCGGCAAAGTTTCTGTTGGTTAGTTTTCCGAATTTAATACGGAAAGTTTTCTGTGTTTGTTATTTTGATCTTTTCCGAGTACTTCGGAAAGATTTCTGTTGGATGTTGATTCCAGAAAGTCTCGGAATTGTTTCTGTGGGTTTTCGGATTTTTTTCGATAGCATGCTATGATGTTGTTTTGCTTCGGCGTTCCGAATTCATTTCGGGTTCGTCCCGAAATTAATCTGGTGATGTTGTAGATTTGTTATGAAATTGGGTTTTCCCCGGTTTGGGATTTGCAGGAAATACGGCGCCATTCCCAGTTTTTGGGTTATCCCGAAAACAGAGGGAATGCTGCCGAAATTTTCAGAAAATTTATTAAAAGATTTTAAAATGATTTTTCTGATAAATATTATTTTAATAATATTTTTGGGCGATGACCATATTGGTCAATGGGCCCCAGCGAAATGCAAACGCACCGGTTCGTCCGGACGTTGAGGCAGAGTAGCTGAACATGACAACTGGACCAGAGTCTGAGACTCATATATTTTATATAATTTAAATTGGCAATTGTTAGTTTTATTATTTAATTATAGGTAATTTTCAAGACTAACAAGTTTCTTCTTATTTCAATTTGTGTAATATTAAGATGTAAGGGCATAAGCCCAGTTATTTATCATGCTGTGAAAATGTAATAATTAGGATTTATTTTATTTCTTTTCTGGATGTTGTAGTGTAATATAAATAGTAGACTATATATTTATATTCACATAAATGTTAGGAATTAGTTGATAATTCATTATTTTCTCACTTATTAAATAGATAATAACTTTATGTATAAATACAAAGTTTTTCGAATGAAAATTGGTAAAAACGAAGTTTTCCAAATAAATGGTTAAATTGGATTTTTATTTATAATATAGAAACTCACCTAGGTTCATATGTGATTGTGTTGTTATGAACAAGTAAAAAAAATTAATTAGGACAAAAGTTAAAGATTGCAACTAGTGTAGTTAGTATGGTAACTTGGAGTCTGAGACAATTTCTCGAAATGTAGGATTTTGAGGAAGAACCTGAGTTTACATCTTGACGAATCATCTTTCAATCCAGTCGAGATTCAAGGCAAGTACATTTATGTAGATTTTACAATTATTTTCACAATTGTTTCATTGCAAGTTTAAACCACTGTTACACACGAACTCCTTCGGGAGCATTGATCGTACTGTTGGGGACTGGGGGAGTAGAGTAGTGGATATGACCAAATCCAAACTTAGGATAATGAATGTGTTAGCTTTCCCCTCTTCACACGGGGACAAGCCATACCGTATCGTTAGGATACTATTGTAACCCAAACCGGTCATATTCATTACCTATTCACATCACTGTACTGTACTATTTCAAAAACTGCTCATCTTTAAATTGTTTAAAAATGCATGATTTTAATTGTCATTTTAATTGTTAAAAGTTTGCATAAATTGTACTTTGCTCCCTCCTGACTGGAGATAACATTTTAGGTATTACTGAGGATCTGGAGATGATGATCAATAGCTATTATGATCCTGACTTGTACCCGGCGGTACTCCCAGCTGATGATGATGTTGTGGCGTCTCCATAGATGCTACATTAGTTGAGAGTTTAGTTGTTTCTTTATTTCCAGTTTATGAACTTTGTATTGAAAGACAAGTTTTTATTATCGTAAATTAAATGTTGTGGCAACTTTTAAATTCAAGCTTGTTGTTGAAATGACCTGCAATATGGATTACAGCTTACTGCCGCCGTCTCATCAACGGCGCAGGCTGGACATGATCCGATTCGACCCAAGTATTTGGGGACCGGGTCGTGACATGTTTTTAGTGGTGGCCCATGCAGGTCTTTGTTCAACAACTTAGGAAAACTTAGAAACAATTAGGAACACTAGAACATCATATTGCCACAACTTAGGACCGATATATCTTATTAAATATTTTTGCTTGATTATAGATGGGTAGGATACCTTGCTTATGTTTATGTCCTAAAACCTTTCTAGACCATGGCCATTAATGAGAATGACAATGTTGGAGATGAGTTGTCACCTCAACATACCACACCACCACCTTCCCTGTTCAGTCCAGATCCTACTCTGCGACTTTCTGATCGCCATCATAATGCTGGAGACACTCAAGTTCATCAGACGATGGTTCCTTCAGGCTCGAGGACTGGACTGCGGACAGAGATGCCTGTCCCATCTGCCCCGCCGCTTCCAGTGAACCCCTCCGAACTCATAAGTTTGCTGCGGGAAGTGCTAGCAACTCAGAGGGCTGAAGCTGAATCTCATCGCGAGCAGAACGCGATTATGAAGGAAGGAATGGAGAACTCCCACAATGTAGCTATGGCTGCACTTGGAAGGAGAGAAGTGAACCCAGAAGAGCCTAGACCAGCTAAGGTAAGTGCCATTCTAGAGGATAAATTTTAGTAATTTTTAAGACCATTAATAGTGATTAGAGATCATATTATGGTAAGGTGGGGGATATTGAGAGCTTCAAAAAGCAGAACCCTCGACCTTTCAAGGGAACCGAGGGAATTGTCTATGCTGACGAATGGCTCGACAGTATGGAACGTCTCCTGAGCGTCGCACGACTTCCAGAAGACCTTAAGGCAGAAGCAGTGGGACTCCAACTGCAGAATATAGCTAGCACCTGGTATCGGAATGAACCCCGACTCCAGGATAGGCAGGTCGATTGGGACACCTTCAAGAGGTTATTCCAGAGGAAATTTTTCCCAACTTCTGAGATGCGGGAGATGGAGCGACAATTCCAGAACCTGAAGCAAGGCAATATGACTGTGGGAGAGTATGCGGCAGAATTCGGCCAGCTTAGCCGATTTGCCAAGAACATGGTGGCTGATCCTGCTGATCGTGCTGAACGATTCAAGTATGGACTTCGAGAGGAGATTCGCACTTATGTGATCTCTGGCGGAGCTAAGACTTATGAGAAGATTCTGGAGAGAGCCCAAGACATAGAGAAGAGTCAACCTGCCCGCTCGAAGAGAGATTATCCTGGAACTAGCAACTTCCAGGGTAATCAGAAGAAGCCCAACAACAACAACAACAGCAGCAACAATAACAACAACCGTTCTCAGTACCAGCAAGCGAGGAACAATGAAAGAGCGCCCCAGAGGCAGATTCCTATCTGCGACTTTTGCAAGAGGCCGGGACATCTGGCAAACATCTGCAGGAAAAGGCTAGGGCAATGTCTGATCTGTAGGTCTTCCACCCATCAAGTGAGGGACTGTCCCTTGTCAAACAACAAGGCTGGAGGAAATCAGCAGAAAGGACCTCTGCCCACTCAGCAGCAACAATTTGGGCAGCATCAGAAGACGGGGCGAGCTTTTGCCCTAACTGCAGAGGAACCAGAGCTGGAGCAGGAACCTAATGCGGATGTCATATCAGGTTACATCTATGTACATTCTCATCCTGTATTAGCTTTATTCGACTCTGGTGCAACACACAGTTTCATAGCAACCAAATTTATCTCTGCACATCACATAGTTACGGGCTTTAGCAAGAGAATATGTAGGGTTATGACTGGAGGTGGACCCCTACCTATAACGGAGACTTGTAATTGCCCCATTACAATTTCTGACCACAAGTTTGTAGCACCTTTGTTGGTGATGCCCTTGCCCAACTATGATATAGTCCTTGGAATGGACTGGTTGAGCAAGCAGCATGCGCTGATAGATTGCCATAGAGGATGTGTAATCTTCAGCCCACCTGGAGGGCCAGAGTTTGAAGTCTCTAGAGCTCCGGAGGTTATGGAGAGTATTGTCTACTCTATTTCTGAAGAACCTGAACCACCTCACCCTATCATAGCGGAATTCATGGATGTTTTCCCTGATAGTCTGCCTGGGCTACCCCCAGATCGGGACATAGAATTCACTATTGATTTAGTCCCTGGCTCTCCCCCGATCTCTAAGGGATGTTATAGAGTCAACCCGAAGGAGGCCAAAGAGATGAAGGAGCAGATCAACGAACTGAAGGCCCTTGGATTCATTCGAGACGGAGCTTCACCCTGGGGAGCACCTGTTTTGTTTGTGCCCAAGAAGGACGGAACAGTGAGGATGTGCATCGACTACCGGGCGCTGAACAATGTCACAATCAAGAACAAGTACCCTCTGCCCCGGATCGATGACTTATTTGACCAGTTGAGTGGAGCCAAGGTATTTTCCAAAATTGATCTCAGGTCTGGCTATCATCAGATCAAGGTCAGGAAGGAAGACATTCCCAAGACGGCATTCAACACCAAGTATGGGCAGTTCGAATTCTTGGTCATGCCGTTTGGTCTGACGAATGCTCCTGCGGTGTTCATGAACCTTATGAACAAGGTTTTTCATGAATACTTAGACCAGTTTGTCGTCGTCTTCATTGATGATATACTGATCTATTCGAAGACGAAGGAGGAGCACGAAGAGCACCTCAGGAAAGTTCTGGAAACTTTGAGGAAGGAGAAGCTGTATGGTAAGCTTTCCAAGTGTGAATTCTTTCTAGACAAGGTGGATTTTCTTGGCCATGTTGTCACAGGAGAAGGAATTTCTGTGGATCCTAAGAAGATAGCTGCTGTGGAGAAGTGGCCTACCCCAAGCTCAGTTGCTGACATCAGAAGTTTCTTGGGCTTGGCGGGCTACTACCGGAAGTTTGTGAAGGATTTTGCTAGAATTGCTGAACCAATGACGAAGCTGACTCGGAAGAATGAAGAATTCATCTGGACGGAGGACTGCCAAGCAGCGTTCGAGGAGTTGAAGAAGAGGCTTACCACTGCACCAATCCTTGCGCTACCCGCAGGATCCGGTGGTTTCACAATCTACAGTGACGCCTCAGGCAAAGGACTGGGTTGCGTTCTTCAACAACATGGGAAAGTGATTGCTTATGCATCTAGGCAATTACGGACTCATGAGAAGAACTATCCCACTCATGATCTGGAGCTTGCTGCAGTGATCTTTGCGTTGAAGCTTTGGAAGCACTATCTATATGGAGAGAGGGTGGAAATATACACAGATCACAAAAGTCTGAAGTATGTTTTCACTCAGAAGGAGTTAAACATGAGGCAAAGGCGATGGCTGGAGTTAATGAAGGATTTCGACATCGATTTGCAATACCACCCGGGTAAGGCTAATGTGGTCGCTGATGCACTTAGTCGATACCCAGTGGCGATGTTCTTAACCAAGGAGAGGCACCTGCTGGAGGACATCGAGAAGCTTAGACTGGAGATTGTACTGCCTGGACGGAAGGAACTGGATGCTGATTCGGTGATGATGAAGTTGCAAGTGAGCTCGTACCTGATGGACAGAGTCAAGGAGACGCAGTTTCAAGACGAGGCACTTTGCAATCTGAGAGATCAAGTGTTAGCAGGAACACTGGAGGGTTTCTCAATCGCCAGTGATGGAGCTTTGAAGAATGGTACAAGGCTTTGTGTACCGTCTGGCGAACTGAGGAACGAGTTGATGAAGGAAGCGCATCAGTCTCAATATTCCATACATCCTGGAGCCAATAAGATGTATCGGGATATGCGCACTATTGTCTGGTGGAGTGGAATGAAGAAAGATGTCACCAGGTATGTTGCTAGATGCTTGATTTGTCAACAAGTGAAGGCTAGTAGATAGAGGCCTGCAGGACTTCTACAACCGCTGGACATCCCAGAATGGAAGTGGGAGCACATCACGATGGATTTCGTGTCAGGACTGCCTCGTTCCCAAGGAGGGAAGGATGCCATCTGGGTAATTGTGGACCGACTAACCAAGTCAGCTCACTTTATCCCTTTCAAAGTTGGTTTATCCACTGAGAAGTTGGCAGCATTGTACATGCGGCATATCTACCGGATTCATGGCGTACCGGTAAGCATTGTATCTGACCGAGACACTCGTTTTACCTCACATTTTTGGAAAAGTTTGCATGACAGCTTGGGGACACAGTTGAAGTTCAGCACAGCTTATCATCCTCAGACTGACGGACAATCTGAAAGGACAATTCAGACACTTGAAGATATGCTGCGAGCTTGTGTTTTGGAGTTTGGAGGATCATGGGAAGACCATTTACACTTGGTAGAGTTTTCTTACAACAACAGCTACCAAGCCAGCATTGGGATGACCCCATTTGAAGCTCTTTATGGACGTCGTTGCCGTACACCACTTGCATGGGACGACGTAGGAGAAAGAGTACTGCTGGGTCCAGAGATGGTGACTGACGCAGCAGAGAAAGTGAAGATTATCAGAGACAAGCTCAGGATCGCTCAAGACAGACAGAAGCACTGGGCAGACAGCGGTCGACGACCATTGGCATTTGAAGAAGGAGATAAGGTCTTTGTGAAGATTTCTCCTACCAGAGGTACTATCAGATTTGGCAGAGCCGGGAAGCTGAGTCCCAGGTACATTGGTCCGTTCGAAGTCCTGAGCCGGATTGGAGAAGTGGCGTATAGGTTAGCTCTACCAGCTAATCTAGAAGGCGTGCACAACGTCTTCCACGTTTCGCAGCTCAGAGAGTATGTACCTGATGAAAACCATATCTTGGACCATTCCGAATTGGAGATCGGACCAAGTCTCACTATACCAGAGAAGCCTGTAGCAATTTTGGACAGAGGCGAGAAGAAGACCAGAACCTCGGTGACTCCTATAGTCAGAGTTATGTGGAAGCATGATTCCCCAGGCGAGTCTACCTGGGAGCGAGAAGACGAGATGCGGGAGAGATACCCGTATTTATTCGAGACCTGAGGTAATTCCTAACCCAACTCTTTAAATTTCGAGGATGAAATTTTCTAAGGAGGGAAGGTTGTGAAACCCGTATTAGACTGCATTTTAATTTTTAATTTAATTATGTTGCTAAATAATTTTGTGCTAGAATAATATTATTGATTAATTGTAAAATTATGAAAATTATTTTTCAAAATAATTGAAACTGGATTTTTGTATGTCAGACCCGAACCCGAATTAAACCCAATTTGAACTTAAAAATATTTTATTTAAATTTTAGGAGTTACAAATTTTATTTATAAAAATTTCCTTGGAAAAAAAAAAATGATTTTTTGATTTAATCCTTTTAGCCCAAACCACAAGGCCCATTCTTCTAATCCTTTTCTTTAAAGCCTTAAAGCCATTTTCTTAGCCATTAACTAAAGCCCATTTTGGCCAAAATACCTTAGAAGTAAACCCATTAGACTACTTTAGAACCCATTAAAGACTTAGTAGTCCTACAGCACCATTAGTAAGTCCTTTTCATTTATTTGTAATGGAATGATCCATTCTTTAGTTATTGTGAGCTTTAAAGGCTCTGAGCCTTTTTTTTTCTCTTTGCTCAACCAAAGACTCTTTGGTTCCAACCGACGCCGATCCCCGGCCTTCCACCGTCGCCGGCCATTGATGGCATGGAGACCTTTCCCCTTCTTTAATGGGTAACCCCTATTTCCTTTACCTATATATAACCCCATTTCCCCTCTTCTCCCCAATCATCTTCTTTCCCAAAGTAAATCCCTAGATCTAATCCCGGAGCCCCGAGCCGACCCTACCCGGCGCACTTCCCCGGCGCACCAGACCACCGGCGCCGCTCCCCGAGCCCGCTCCGGCCGTGCCCTAGGCACCGCGCGGCGCACCCCCGCCGGACCCCCTGACCCGCGCGGCCCTCCCTGGCCGTTCGATCGCGACGTTCGACTCCGCGCGCCCCTCTCGGCCCTGCCGACCGCGCCTCCAGCACTGACCGTGCGCCCCGGCCCCTTTGCTCGGCCAGCCCCGCTCAGCCGTGATCCTGTGGAACCTCGGTTTTCTGTGGTTTCTGCATCCCGAGTCCGAGGCAACTCTTCGGATTTCGTCAATTTCGGTAATTTCTGTTATTCACAGTAGTTCGTCCCCCGTGTCGATGATGATTTTGGTCCTAGAAATTCTTCGGGATTTCGTTTGGATTTCGTCGATTTTTTATCTTCCGAGAAATCTTTCGGAGATGTTTCTGTTGGATTTTGTTTAGTCTTTCCGAGGAATTTTCCCTCGGCAAAGTTTCTGTTGGTTAGTTTTCCGAATTTAATACGGAAAGTTTTCTGTGTTTGTTATTTTGATCTTTTCCGAGTACTTCGGAAAGATTTCTGTTGGATGTTGATTCCAGAAAGTCTCGGAATTGTTTCTGTGGGTTTTCGGATTTTTTTCGATAGCATGCTATGATGTTGTTTTGCTTCGGCGTTCCGAATTCATTTCGGGTTCGTCCCGAAATTAATCTGGTGATGTTGTGGATTTGTTATGAAATTGGGTTTTCCCCGGTTTGGGATTTGCAGGAAATACGGCGCCATTCCCAGTTTTTGGGTTATCCCGAAAACAGAGGGAATGCTGCCGAAATTTTCGGAAAATTTATTAAAAGATTTTAAAATGATTTTTCTGATAAATATTATTTAATAATATTTTTGGGCGATGACCATATTGGTCAATGGGCCCCAGCGAAATGCAAACGCACCGGTTCGTCCGGACGTTGAGGCAGAGTAGCTGAACATGACGACTGGACCAGAGTCTGAGACTCATATATTTTATATAATTTAAATTGGCAATTGTTAGTTTTATTATTTAATTATAGGTAATTTTCAAGACTAACAAGTTTCTTCTTATTTCAATTTGTGTAATATTAAGATGTAAGGGCATAAGCCCAGTTATTTATCATGCTGTGAAAATGTAATAATTAGGATTTATTTTATTTCTTTTCTGGATGTTGTAGTGTAATATAAATAGTAGACTATATATTTATATTCACATAAATGTTAGGAATTAGTTGATAATTCATTATTTTCTCACTTATTAAATAGATAATAACTTTATGTATAAATACAAAGTTTTTCGAATGAAAATTGGTAAAAACGAAGTTTTCCAAATAAATGGTTAAATTGGATTTTTATTTATAATATAGAAACTCACCTAGGTTCATATGTGATTGTGTTGTTATGAACAAGTAAAAAAAATTAATTAGGACAAAAGTTAAAGATTGCAACTAGTGTAGTTAGTATGGTAACTTGGAGTCTGAGACAATTTCTCGAAATGTAGGATTTTGAGGAAGAACCTGAGTTTACATCTTGACGAATCATCTTTCAATCCAGTCGAGATTCAAGGCAAGTACATTTATGTAGATTTTACAATTATTTTCACAATTGTTTCATTGCAAGTTTAAACCACTGTTACACACGAACTCCTTCGGGAGCATTGATCGTACTGTTGGGGACTGGGGGAGTAGAGTAGTGGATATGACCAAATCCAAACTTAGGATAATGA
Organism: Iris pallida; assembly: GCA_029216955.1. Taxonomy (NCBI): domain Eukaryota; kingdom Viridiplantae; phylum Streptophyta; class Magnoliopsida; order Asparagales; family Iridaceae; genus Iris; species Iris pallida. Next base: position 7,628,349 of record JANAVB010035616.1, on the reverse strand, counting down.
ATGTGTTAGCTTTCCCCTCTTCACACGGGGACAAGCCATACCGTATCGTTAGGATACTATTGTAACCCAAACCGGTCATATTCATTACCTATTCACATCACTGTACTGTACTATTTCAAAAACTGCTCATCTTTAAATTGTTTAAAAATGCATGATTTTAATTGTCATTTTAATTGTTAAAAGTTTGCATGAATTGTACTTTGCTCCCTCCTGACTGGAGATAACATTTTAGGTATTACTGAGGATCTGGAGATGATGATCAATAGCTATTATGATCCTGACTTGTACCCGGCGGTACTCCCAGCTGATGATGATGTTGTGGCGTCTCCATAGATGCTACATTAGTTGAGAGTTTAGTTGTTTCTTTATTTCCAGTTTATGAACTTTGTATTGAAAGACAAGTTTTTATTATCGTAAATTAAATGTTGTGGCAACTTTTAAATTCAAGCTTGTTGTTGATGACCTGCAATATGGATTACAGCTTACTGCCGCCGTCTCATCAACGGCGCAGGCTGGGCATGATCCGATTCGACCCAAGTATTTGGGGACCGGGTCCGTGACACGTCGCTAGTACTTCTTCTTGTTCGAGGAGGTTTCGACGACGTCCGACGCGAATCGGACCGATTCTTCTCGCACAGCTGTCTACCTCATTGTTCTATGAGGGCTCGACGACGTTCGACGCGATCCGGACCGATTCTATTTCCTTCTTCATCTCCGTTTCTCTTTCCACCACAACCACCAACACCACCACCACGACGGCCTGTAAC
>JANAVB010035616.1:7473384-7585696 GCA_029216955.1 Iris pallida | reverse complement strand
TTCGAAGAGATTTTCTTCGTTTATTGTGCTGTTAGTTGTCAGTGTTGTCCGATAATGATGGACATTAAATGTCAGACGCCACGTTGACTTTGGTGCAACTTAACTGGGCGCAGTCTGATATTTGGCGCAACCTGATCAGCGGCGCAATTTGATCTTTGATCTTCATAATCAGTGGCGAAACTTGATTTTTAGGCACAACTTGATTGCTGAGTAGTAAATACGTGGCACAACTTGATTTTTAGGCCCTACCAGCACGACAAATGATCGACTATGCTCCAGCACGTTTGATACCCCCTCTTCAGGATGGTGTAAAAGATCTCAATGCTGAGATGTACATAGTTATCTGCCTCGGCCAAAGACATAGGTGTCATTGGAGGCGCTACTAAGGGAGGTCTTACTGGAAATAGAGGTGTGGCAGGAACCGAGGCAACCACGCCCCGAACATGGCGTAATATAGCTTCTCCATGTGATATGACCATTCCAAATGGATTAACACCAGCTATCTTTGAGGTACCAAGGCCGAGGATACCCCAAAACCTTCTAAAGCAGATGTTTTGACTAAATCACCCTTGGAGAACCACAATGGTGATTATTTTAGTGCAAGGGGGAATGGGAACGAGAACCTCTGATACCTCAACATGGTCAGGCCTAGAATCTATGCCTGGCACCTCAGGGGAAGGGGCAGTTCTATTTGCAGTAGTTTTCACCTCCACCTTATCCGTCATGGCCTTGTCCGCTGCAATTCTAACTGATGCAGCCTCGTCTCTTGTGGGAGGCTCGTCAGCAGCACTAGAGACATCATGATTCAGGGGCTCAAACTCAACAACAAGCTCATGTTCTTCAGCGGTGAACGTAGTCAAGGCCTCTATGGCTGCACTTTGGTCTCCTTTCCCCTACTTTAGAAGTGAGCTCAATAAGGGTCTCTTGCCCTTCCCCCTCAGCTTTAATAGGGGCCTCTAGTGCTACCACCTCATCAACCATCTTTTTCGTTATCCCGGTTCGGGAAATCGATTTATCAATGGCCTCTGACTAGGTGGTAACAGGTTATCTGATCTCCTTCGACCTGCTCGGCCTCGAGCACCTTAGCCTCCGCCACAATCGTAAATATACCACCAAAAGATCGACTAGGTTTATTAAAATGGGCATAAGAAAACTTCCTATCATATATAAAGGGGTATACCAGAAGAACGCACTTTATCTTGGTGCCGCTTTTTAGCAAGACTAGCCATAATAATCATAAAATCCTCCCCGACATTTTCGGAGACCTGGCATCCGCAAAGGGTTCTTCATCCTCCAGGATTTTGAATGCAAAAACCTCAGCAGCCTCCCTCGACAAATCCACTTCTGGAGTGGTGACGGCCACCACTCTAAATTATGGGAAGGAGGGCTAGGCACCTTCATCTAACGCCTCGATTTACTTGTGACTACCTGCGAGAGCACATGAAGAAGTCAATCATAAAAACCCTTTTTACTAAAAAAAATGGCGAAGGGTTGCAAATCACAAGAAAGTATCTTCGGAGAGGTGGTCGTGGTTGGAGGCTCCTACAGTCGAAAGGTGGTCTTTCGCTTGGAAACAATCGTCTTCCTCCTTGGCTTCTTTAAGGTGTCGAACCTACTTCGGCTAGCGCAGGTTGCTTCGCCCGAACCTTGGCCGGTTCGTCCAATGGAGCACCAGACCCCATGTCTACTATTATTTGGCATTCCGAGGAAGGTATCGTCGTTCCTCCTGAATAGTCTCCTCTGATGGTTAAATTAACCTCGTCCCCAAAATGAAAGTTTGCTCTTGATGGTAATCCAGACCAAGGTATTCGCAAAGCAGTAAAACTTGACGGCAACGTAAAGTATATGCGGCTTCAAAATCCTTTAGGAGCCATGAAATGTACCTTTGTGCATCCGATATTGTAATAATGCCAAGCCCATCTGCCATCAATGAGCCCTCTTTTATACCCAAGGCAGCTGCTTGGGTTGCCTAGCAACGATTAGATGTAGCCAAATTGCGTGTAAACCGGCTCGACAGATATGACTCCAAGAAGACCTCATTGCGGTTCTGGTAAACCAAATGAGAGGGCTGGATTGACTGTAGCCAGTGGAAAGCTTCTTATGGCAGGCTCGTGACTTGAGTTCCTCCGTCCATGAGCTCTTGCCCCTCGCGGTATGCTAAGACCTTCCGGCAGATAGGGACGTTCATGTGTAGCCACTCCTTCTTGCAGAAATAACGGAGGAAATCGTTTTCGGCTGAACGCTCTCTTCGAAACCTGGGTTCATCAATAATAGGTAATACAAAATCAGCCAACCCATCAAATAACGAAAGGGTAGCTCCACTATAAGGAATTGCCCTTTATAATATAGTATCCGGTCCACGCAATCTGTTGACCTCGATGGATGTTGCAGACCATCACAGGCAGCCGCGCCAACTTAGCCGAACATGAGCTGAACGGCAGGAAAGATGAGATTCCTACTCACTCACTCAAGTGGCCCCGATCCACCATGAACCATGCAGTTCCGCAGCCATTTCATCAAGTACGTGGCAAATATTGCCTTTGAGGATAACCCATACACATCATAATAAAAGTATAGAAAATCTTGGAGCTCATATTCCCTAGTTCATTAACATGTGGGTTTGCCCCTTTTTTGATGCCATAAGAGCAAATATACTCTCCATGGTTGAAGCGGCACAAATGTCGAACTGAATCTTCGACGGATCCATTTTCACCCGTGTAAAGATATGCCTTCTTCAAGCATGGACGTGGGAGGAAGAGTTCTGAGGATCGAGGCGCTGACACCTAATATAGCATAGTATCTCTTTATAGACATCCATCATATCCGAATTCTTTAGTTCCAGAGCTCGAATCTTGTCATTGCAAGGGGTGCACTCCTCGTACGGATCAACCCCCCATGGCAATTTTGAAATCGCATGCATCTCATGGAGGGCCAATCCTCTCTCCCCTTCGTATAAAGAAGGTGCAGTATCACAATGATACATCTTGAGTAGCACAAGGAACATGGGTTGGTTGACCTCCAGTCCATATTAGGTAGCCTTTATGGCATAATATAATCCAATTTGTTTGAGCAACGCTTCATACCTGGTGAGGATCCATGCGTTCAAATTATACCACTCTTGAATGGTATGGGTCAACTCGTAGTCAAAATTAGCCCCGTGGGTATAACATCCCTGCCTCTAGCATCTGATTCGCAAAAGTGGTAGACCCGAAAGCTAGGGAATTTTTGTCCATGTCAGTAAACATTTGGCAGGTGTAAGACTCGCATCGTGTACAAAGGTCTATATCTCATGCATTTGAACTCATCATTTCGATAAAAATATGACTTAATCATGAAATAGTCGGCCATCGCCCTGCCTTGGCTACGAGTCAACTCCCACTCCATCCTCCTCTTCGAGGTGAAACAATTGAAGGCCGACAGAGGTAGTTGACGCTCGATCTTTAGGATATACAAATGAAGATCCCTCTCTCAAAAAACCATTCCTCCCTTACCTTTATAATCGTGGGGTCATTACAGACCTTCTTATCCTCGAACAGATATTGGGGTCGCTTGTAGTAGGTCTCAGTACCGTCTTCCAATAGGATTTTTCCTGAACCTAACATCTTCTGAAGGAAGATATGATGCTGCATCGTGATGCGAGCCATCCTCCCAGCAGGCTAACCTTCGATGATATTCGCCTTCACTGGGTTCACCACTTCGTCTTCAAAGTTTACACCCAAGAAAAGAGAGGACCCGAATAATATATCATCCAACGAGGGTTTTTTCCATAGACACTGCACAAAATGAAGGGCCGAAAGTTAGAACAAAAGAAAATGACAAGTCATAACACAAACATGATTTAAAAAGCCTCACGCCATTACCTAGCGACGCGTAAAATCAGCCATGGGCCATCCCCTAGCAGCGCATGAACTAAGCCAAGGCAAGCCTTAGCATGACATAACCTCATAACAAATTCATGTGCTAGGCTGCACATCCACGCATCATCTAGACATAGCTTCACAGCAAAATCATGCGCATATGAGTTATGGCATCAGCATATCATCTGGATAGAGCTTCACAGCAAAGTCATGGGCATCTGTGAATGGTGGGCGGCAACACATTTCCCAGATCTAGCCTTTCGGCTAGGTCCATGCGCTTCAACGGAAGTTTGGTCGGCGCATGATACTCGATGGTTACCCATCCACGCAGCTGATTGCGCACTGGTGTCGATGTGTTCGAGATATGCCTTGGCTGTCAATGGCAGCGTCTTACCTACGACCGCCTTACGGATGTCAGGTGTGTCGTATCGACAACGAGCGACTCCTCAGCGGCAATTTCAACCACGGTCTTCTTCCCCTTGCATTTGTTAGTAGCCGCAACTTTTACTTTGGGAGCATGCCATGAAGGAGTTAGGGTTTCATTGGAGAAGAAGAAGGAGATGGAGAGTTTTTGAGAGTTTGAAAAAATGGCAAAATAGAACTCTCTCTCCAGTCTCATGCCTATTTATACTACGGCTACAAGAAAACCAATAAAAGTCAAAGCGAACAACCGCCAAAATCAGGATCAAGCCAAATCAATATGCTCTCATCCCGGATTGATTGGACATACTGTCCAAAATAGGTCCTACGCCGAACAGACATATGCTGAAAGCATCCATACGCCATGCCTCTTATTCAAAGTATTTTAAAACTTGTTCAAATTTTAAAACTTTGAAGGGAGTCCTGTAGAAGCATAGAAAATATAGAAAAAATGCGCCCAACAAAGTCCATATATTCCAGCCCATGTGCTCCATGAACCATGCACCAAAAGACCATGCGCCTAAATCCAAAGGTGCCAAAAGTAACAGCTACGCTTATGAAGTCATATGCCAAGGCACCCCTTCAACAGGATGAGCATTTAATGCTCCACTGACAAGTTGTCAGATGTCAGCTGCCAATTCGAGTGTGGCGCATGCGCACCTCGAATCATGTGCATACAGCGACAACATGGGAACCAAGCAAACGGTGCAAACCACCCAAAATCTCAACAATAGATGAATCTAAACAACTGCCACATATCAGCTACCCCGTAGCCCAACAGATCAGTTGCAACAGAGTTCGGTTTCAGAACCATGTGTGAAACGTTCCTGCACACTAAAAACCCATGCACGCATCGCATATATGCACATGGGTTGCTCATTCCATAAATCTATAAATAGAAGGGGCCTTCCTTCATTTCAGACCCCCAGATTATCCACAGAGAGACATTGAGAGAGTTAGAGGTAACTTTCGAGAGCCGAATTGCTGTCCACCTAGCCGTAGAGTAGAAGACTTGCAATTTTTTTAGCGTCGTCAGATCGTCAACAGAGTAAAGGAACCAGTAAATTGTTCAATCTCGATCTCCACCGTCACACTTCTCCAGAATCAATAACTTTGTACTTAGAGTTCCTGCTTAGGATTTTTTTGTACTGTTTTACTTTTGTAATACAAAAGTTCGTATAACTTTTTGTTCATGGCAAACAATCTCATGCTAAAAATAAACTTCAAAGAAGAAACAAAAATATTATGCCCTCATAACTCAAGTATTTCCCTTGTATTTAAATTCCTATGATAAAAATAACGATGATTCTGGATTATATTTTTAAATTTCAGAGTGCTAGAAAAGCAACAAAAACTTATCATATACTTTTTTCTTCGACACATTATCTTCTAATGACCCTGGTGTCCATGGTAGCATCAAAATTTTATTTTAGTATCGGTTCAAGAATGTTAAACAAGAAGAAAAGCATGATGGCATCATATTTTGGAAGTCTGTATTTACGTTAAATATTGGCTTATAGAAAAATAGACTCAACACTTAGAGATGAAAATGCCGATTTTAATGAACTGGATTTTCGATCACTTACTGTAGCACACTACGCAAGCTGAAGAATGAAACGACGAATTTTTACAAAGTTAGATCCATTGCTATGAAAATTTAAGGGCGAAGATCGATGATCAAAGATCAAACAGAAGTGAAATTTTACTTTTACTTTTTTGAGATTTTCTAAAACAAATAAAAATGTCATTGAATTTCACAAATAAACAAAATCAATATATATATTTTTCCATTAATTATTTATGTTCTTTGGTACTATTTTTTAATTAGTTAAAGACCAAAAATTCAAGCCCATTTTTTTAAAATTCAGGCTAGATCGTACCTGACCACACCCAAATCAGACCTAACCCGGTCTAACCTGGATTGGCTTAGACCGGCTCTGGACTGTTTGGGTTTCGACTTTGAGGCCGGTATGACCAGACCGCATCGTCAAAGTAGACTGGATCGGCTCAGCCCATAATCGTTAAATTGGTCAATTTCGGTCCGGTCGGGCCCGTATCTGACATCTACCTTTGTATAGAGTTTATCTTAGGGGTGCGGCTATCCGCACCCCACCAACTGCTAAGCACACCCCACTTTTTAAAAAAAAATTGTCGTATTCCTATTCTACCCTCCCATCTGCTGAACACACCTCACTGCTCCCGTCCCCCCCCCCCCCCTCGCTCCTTCCGCTGCTTCCTTCCCCTCCCCCGCCCGCGCCGCCCCCCCTCCGCCGCCCCCGAGCCCCCGCCCCCGTCCCTGTCCCCACCACCTCCACCTTCACCATCACCCTCGCCCCCGCGCGCCGCCCGGTCCCCTACGGCATGGCCCCCCTCCCCACCACCTTCACGCAGCAGCAGCCAGCGGCAGCACGGGCGGCGAGGTCGGATGGCGAGGTCGGGGGGAGCAACGACAAGGTTGAGGGGGCAGCGACGAGGTGGGGAGGAGATCGATTTTTTTTGAGAATTTTACGGTTATGTTCGACCCTGGTCGGTCGGACACATAGCAAAGCGTTCGATCCATCTCAGTCGAACACCTTTGTTTTGATTGACCTGCTCTTGTCGTACACCAATCTCAGTCGGACACACTACTGTACAGTTCGGCTGTTGTTGGTCGAACAGTATGGATATGTTCGACTGATGTATGTCGAACAGTTGGGCTGTGTCCGACAGTCACAGGTCGACATGTGGTTATCTGGGGTGTGCTCAGCAATTGGAGGGTAGAATAGGAATTTTTTTTAAAATTTTTATAATATTGGGGTGTGCTTAGCAGTTGGTGGGGTGCGGATAGCAGCACCCTTATCTTAGGATGTTCTCTACCCATGTTACAAGAAGAGTTCCAGGGAGCCATACAAAAACAAAATTACATGGAAAAAGAAAAACATATAAACATTATTGATAATATGAAATCCAAATAAACATTAACAATATCCTCTCCCTTGTGCAACAGCCATGGCAACAGCCATCGTCCACAGTTTCTGCACCAATTCCATCCCACAAACCCAATGGACCAACAGCATCACAAGGCCGACCCACCACATGGACCAAGCCAGCACCACCTCCACCTCCTGCTCTTCCCATTACAAACCGAGACCACAACTAGCCTCATCCAAACTCCACAACTCCGTCCTCGCCCGGAGGCTCTCCTCCTGCGCGGAGTCCGGACAGATGGCGGAAGCGCTTGCTCTGTTCCGGTCGGCGGAGAAGCCCGACACTTTCCTCTGGAACATCATCATCAGGGGCTACGCCAACCACGAGCTCTTCGACGCAGCCGTCGACTTCTACTACCAGATGCTGACCGCAGGTGTTCGACCGGACCACTTCACCTTTCCCTTCGTCCTCAAATCGCTCGCCGCCTTGTCGGACCGCAACCAAGGGCTCAAGACCCACGGTGCGCTGCTCAAGCTCGGTCTGGACGGCGATCTCTTCGTATGCAATTCTCTCATCTCCTTCTATTCGAAGCTCTCGCTGGTCGCTTCAGCGGAAAGAGTGTTCGACGAAATGCCGGTGAGAGATGCAGTTTCTTGGAACTCGATGATCGAAGGCTACGTTTCTAATGGAGAAGTTGGAATCGTTGCGCTGCTTCAGGACAATGCAACAGGTGGCCCAACTAAAACCCGACAGATTTTCGGTTATGAGCGTCCTCGAAGCTTGTTGCTTGTTGGTTCTGCCGTCGGGATCGGAAAGCAGATCCACTGCCATGCGGTCAGGCACGGGCTATCAATGGATACCAAAGTTTGTAACTCGCTCCTGGATATGTACTGCAAATGTGGCAACATGGCGTATGCTGAGAGGTTGTTCGACACTGCTCTGCACAAGAATTTGGTCGCTTGGAATGTAATGCTAGGTGGGTACTCTCTGAACAACCAGCCAGACTGTGCGCTTGCTTGCTTGATCGATATGCAAGTCGATTCCGTAGATCCTGATACAGTCACATTGGTAAACTTTCTTCCAGCCTGCACGCAATTAGAAAACTTATCTCACATCAAAACAGTCCACGGAGCATCGACCAGAAGAGGGCTAGTCCCTCACTTAGCTCTTGAAACAGCAGTGATCGATTCCTATGCCAAATGTGGGGAACTGAGATTGGCAGAGTTGCTATTCACTAGGATGACCGAGAGAAGCTTGGTGTCCTGGAACGCCATGATTACTGCTTATGCTCAGAATGGCAAGTGTTTGAAGGCCTTGAGACTTTTCTACAACCTACTACATGAATGGCCTCTCAAGCCGGATGACTTCACTGTGTCATGCATCATACCCGCATATGCTCAGTTAGAATCGCTCCGACACGGGAAGCAGATACATGCTTATGCCATCAAATTAGGCTACATCACAAACACTTCCATTGTAAACTCGATGATCAATATGTATGCGAGATGCGGCGATCTGCAGGCTTCTAAAGTATTGTTCAAGGAAATGTCTTGTAAGGACATTACTTCATGGAACACGATGCTCATGGCCTATGGAATTCATGGGTTTGGTAAGGATGCATTAGAGACGTTTTCTCGTTTGAAGGAACATGGGTTGCAACCAAACGAAAGTACATTTGTGTCCGTGTTGTCCGCTTGTGGTATATCAGGCCTGGCCGATGAAGGTTGGACCCATTTCAATTCCATGGAAGTGGAGTATGGTATTGTTCCGCAGGTGGAGCACTATGGGTGCATGGTCGATCTCCTAGGCCGCGCAGGGGATCTTGGACAAGCGAAAGAATTCATAGAGACGATGCCTTTGGCACCCACTGCAAGGATATGGGGAGCTTTATTAACAGCAAGCAGAAACAGGAACAACACAGAAATTGCAGAGTTTGCAGCAGAAAATATTTTTTCTTTAGAACATGACAATACTGGATGTTATGTTCTGCTTTCTAATATGTACGCCGATGCTGGGAGATGGGAAGATGCAGAGAGGATGCGAGTTCTAATGAAGGAACAAGGATTAAAGCAGACAATAGGAAGGAGTATGGTGGAGCTCAATAGCAAGACGACCAGTTTTACTAGTGGAGACAGATCCCACGACGAAAGCTATACTATCCATCAAGTTTTAGACTTTATATCAAAGCAGATAGGAGAGTGTGCAGGTGATCCTGCTATTGTGTTCAAGCAGGGTAACAGGGAAGTAGCAAGTGACAGTTCGCCGAGAAGGCACAGCGTACGGCTGGCAGTTGCTTTCGGGTTGATCTCCTCCACGATAGGGAGCCCAATCCTAGTCAAGAAGAATGTAAGAATATGTGCGTCTTGTCACAATGCTATGAAGTTCATATCAAGATTTACAGGGAGGGAGATTGTTGTTGGAGATTCGAGGATCTATCACCATTTCTCTGGCGGCTTCTGCTCTTGTGGTGATTACTGGTGATGTTTGTTCTTCCAACAAAACATACCACATTGTTGATAGAAGTATATATCTTGAAAGTGAACATAATTGAACAGTGAATATTATTAGGTTTTCAGGATGATCTCTTCGTAAGGCAAGGACTGTGCTGTTAAACTGAGTGCAGCTAAGGCTGCTTTTGGTATGGATGTTTTTTTTCCTTTTTTTTTTTTTCCTTTTATTCCCGGGTAACCAAGAATGGGATGATGATTGACATGTTCGTTTCATGTTTAAAAGTAATACCTGGAGATTTAATTTATGAAAACATGGAATACTTGCTCCCTCATGTATAAACAGGTAGGTAATTTTATTTCCAACAGAAACGGAACTATTAGGCCAGTCGGGTTCGATTGGGTTATGATCATTCGGTTTCATGTTCAGGTTAGTCGAGTTTCAGTCAGTGGGTTCATGCAGCAGGTCGAGTAAAATTGATAAATTAACTAATATGAAAATAATCTTGATAATTGAAACTAGTATATCCTTGGTGGAACCCAAACCCATGTCTCCTAGGTACGAGACTATTATCCTAATCAACTAGACTACAACAAACTTTGGATGCAAAAACTGTACAGGTAAAATTGAGGTGGTGATAGAGGATAAACATAAAGATCAAAATCATGTACAAATGAAAACCTACATACTTTTGTTTATATCCAACTGCTTTCAGAATTAAAAAACTAAAAAATTAATAAAAGACATACTAAAGAATAGGGATAGGACCGGCAAGGTTCGAGTCCCCCAATTGTGTGTGTGAGTGGGATTTCAAAAAAAAGAAAAAGAAAAAAAGAATAGGGATGGAACCATGATTGAGTGGTGAGGGCCAAGAACATTCTATTAAAAGTTTAGAGGGAGGATACACTATATATTTTTCAGAATTTGAATTTTTATAGTACAATTTTTTAAAAATTTGATAAGTTAGAGGGGGTCGGGTCATAATGACGAGAATTGATATTCCTAAAATAATGAAACTAATATGGGTGAATTGCATTTCATTACCTCCATTTATCATCGATTTCCTACTTGATATCGCGTACCTCTAAGATTGAGTGGTGAGGGCCGAGAACATAAACACATTCTATTAAAAGTTTAGAGGGAGGATATACTACATATTTTTCAGAAATTTGAAATTTTATAGTACAATTTATTGAAAAATTTAGAAGTTATGAATGATATTCCTAAAATAATGAAACTAATATGGGTGAATTGCATTTCAGTACCTCCATTTATCATCGATTTCCTATTTGATACCTTGTACCTCCAAGATTGAGTAGGGAGGGCCAAGAACGTAAACGCATTCTATTAAAAGTTTAGAGGGCAGATACACAATATATTTATCAGAAATTTGAAATTTTATAGTAAATTTTTTAAAAAAAATTAGAAGTTAGAGGGGTCCGGTCATAACGAATGATATTCCTAAAATAATGAAACTAATATGGGTGAATTGCATTTCAGTACCTCCATTTATCATCGATTTCCTACTTGATACCTCGTACTATCTTAATTATGATCAAGTTGTATAAACCATGAACTTTTACACTTTTTGCAACTTAAGCACTCTATTAGTCTCCACATCCCACTTTGTCAAGTGCAAAAAATGGGACCACTTTTGACATTTTTTTCTCCTATAAAAAATTGTCTTCTTTTCCTTGTTTCTCATACATGAAGAAAAGAGGAGGAGTGTCTATAAGTGGTAAATATATAGTACCGCCATTGAGGGGGTGCCAACTATGTTGCTAATGCATTAGCCAAGTAATCTCATCCAGACACACAACTCACACACAACTCAGTTCTTCCACCTAGCTACCAACTTCTTGTTGGCACATGAATTATTTTGATAAATTGACCATAATTAACCTTCGTACTGTTTTAGTAATATTGCTTCACAGATGCATGGACACAAAAAAAAAAAAAAAAAAAAAAAAAAAGCCACACAAAATTTCAAGACATCGCCCAAGATCAAAAGAACATAGAATGCATGCTACTATATATTAAAGACATACTAAAGATTCAAAATCAGAATCACGCTCACTACCAGTTCTTAATGTTTGTAAGTGTATAGAAAATCTTGTAAACACCATAGTGGATGTCAAAACAAAAAAAGCTAAACCTTCTAAAAACAATGACATAGTATTTTTGAAGAAGCAGAATATCCACCGGATTTCTGCGAAAAACTGCCAGAAGATCCAAACCGCCAGAAGATCTAAATGAAAACTACAAGTTTTTGTGGTCCATCCGGATCATCCGTCGAACTTCAGAAGAATGCCGCCTAAAGATCCGAATGGAAACAGAAAGTTTGTTGTGGTCCATTCGGATCAACCTTCAGATTTTTGCGGAATACTTTCGGAAGATCCGAATGGAAACAAAAAGTTTTATGTGGTCCATTCGGGTCATCCTTCGGATTTCTGTGGAGTACTTTCGAAAGATCCGAATGGAAACAACAAGTATATTATGGTCCATTCGGATAATCCGTCGAATTTCCTCGGATGATCGACGGATGATCCGAATTGCACAACTAACTATTTTAAATTCAAATCCAACGGCTCCCGATTAATGAACATTTAATCCATCCAATAATACATATATATTCATTACTGTCGGCTTCGGAAGAACCGACGAATTTTCGCAAAAATCCCACGGATCTTACAATCGTCTTCTAAAACTACTTTATGTCTTTGGATTTGTATAAATAGTCTTCCCCCTTCTTCATAAATGACCAACCACTTGAGCCTTAAATTTTCTCAACTACCAAAGAGCTTCTCCATTAATCTACAAAGCTTTAATTTGTCATCCATCAAAGTGCTAGAGTTATTCAAAAGTTGTAACATCGATTTGTTGGAATTTTCTTATCTTTTTCTCGGTTTGAAATCTACAACAAAATAAAAAATAAAGTTACCTGCCTCTGAAAAAGTCGCGCACGTAGCACTGTCCTAAGATTTAATCTGGGTCTATGTACAGACTTTGTCCGAATGCTCCTAGTGATAAAATCTCCACTGCACCAGAATCTCATTGCCACACACGACGCATAGAGAATGACCCTCGACTTAGCTCTTCCCAGAGCAACAACGAAGAAGAACATAGTTTGGAGGAAACGAGATTTTTAGAGGGCTTTCGCAACGAAGTTTTCAGTATAGAAGAGATGTGCAATGGACCTCAATATATATAGGATGTTATACCAACTGATGGAAATAATGGAGGGATTTAATTAGTCTACAAAAATCTGTAGAAGCATGGAATTTCAGGACCAGAAATCCTATGCGCCAAACATTACATGCGCCAGGGAGCTCAGAGGAAGTAATTGGCACAGCAAAGCAAAAGTATAGACATTAAAAGAGGATTTTTTTTTCACATAAAAGTCTATTACATGTCTAAAAAAGAGCTGTACAAAGGAGAATTTCTACAAAGAAAAGACCCTAAGTCTACAGCTAGGCGCAGCAACCACCATGCGCTCTCAAACAGGCGCATCTCGCCATGCGCTCTCAGCCAGGCGCATCCCTTCAGCAGCTCAGTTATGTGCATCCTCAGTTATGTGCATCCTTTCAGCGGCTCAGTTATGTGTATCCCTTCAGCAGCTCAGTTATGTGCCGCCCTTCAGCGTCCCAGTCAAGCGCATCATGAAGTGTCAGCATATGCGCCATCAAATGCTTCCACTAATGAAGCATTTATTGAGCAGAATGAGGGTGGCAATCAACCCTCTAGCTGGAGGAAGAGCTCTCCAAACTAAGGAAGAGAAGAGCACTGCAAATCAACCCGCGACTAAAGAAGCAGCTTTCAACCCAACTAGAATGGGCAACACCTACTCTAGCAGGAGGAGGAGCTCTCCCAAAGCCCAAAAAAGATGATCGGGGCACCGCAATTCCGATCTGCGGCTCTTCCGGTATTACGGAGACGAGGCTCGAGCATCCCGATCTTTGGATGCAGCAGGCACCTTCCGCCTGCCTCAGAAGCCCTCGACCCCGACATTTGGATGTAACAGTCACCTTCAAGTGCATCAATGAAGACAATGCGTCGCATCTTCACCCTCGGGAGTATCTCGTCAACAGAATGTGCTCGGGCAAACAAGTTCATTTCGGAAGGACGTGAGAGAACGAGAAGCAAACCCTCTCTATGCCACAATTTATAGGCCGGACAAATCAAACCCATGCGCCAAGTGGCTGGCTCTCCGAATCCCGTGCAATGAATTTGCATTAATGGTGATGAACCTGACGCTTCGAATTCAGCCAAGTCAAAAACGGCTATTTAAAGCACTCGAAGAACGTAACAGTCGGGCCCATAAAGACGTATCATGCAAACGGATGCGTCGGCCAGACCGCGCATCATACTGATGCGCCCATCAACACCAAGCGCCTCATAAGGAAATGCCCCCATACGTCTCCATGTGCCTAGTGGAACGCCGATCGATGCGCCCACTCAATAGCCCATCACCTGTCAAAGAACATTAAATGATAAAGTCTGACAGAGTTGGCAGCACGTCCCCCGAGGACTGAACGATTGACAGCTTTTTCAGAAGACGAAGCGTCACCGACGTCAGCATCATCATTGCTTTCCTCCGGCGGTTACAAGCCACGTGGCCGCCCAACCATCTCTCATGCGCCTCCGCAGCCATGCGCCTAAATCTCTGCATGTGCCTCAAAAGCCGTGCGCCTCAGACTTTTCTCTGATCCCTAAAGATAGAAGTAAAGTCACTACTGAAGCCCCGCATGCGCCTCAAAAACCATGCACCCCGACTAGTTTGTGACTCCTAAAGGTTACGAGCCAAAGTCTTCTCATGCACCCAATCCCAGGCGCATCCTATCAGATCACTCCCCACCAAATCTGAGATCTTCGAGCTATGGACCTATGACACGCATCCTTTAACTTGATTCAGCCTATGAAGGGGTGCTAATCACCCAAGATCTCAGCAACTGAAAGACTCTCTCCATTGCTACGTGTCATCTCGGCCACAGCCTACAAAGGCAACAGAAAGGGTTCAAATCCTCAATCAGAGCGCATCGCCCATGCGCCTCCATCAGCAACCGCGATGTGGCATCTCCGCGTACAGACACATCCTACATATGCGCGCATAAGCAGCCAGCCTGCAAGATATAAATAGAGGGATCATTTCTTTCTTCCAGACCGATATACACACACATCACACAACCATCGACATACATATACAGAGAGGCGGATACAGACACTCAACGTCTTCTTTCTCTCCGCAAGCTCCGGCACCCAGAGCAACCTAGACCTTCAGAGAATCGAGAACTGTCGTCAGATCGTCAACGGAGTCAACGTATTACCACTCGCTCCATCGGCACAAGGGGCCCAGATAAACAAAAGTGTACTCCTAGGACTACATCTAAGTCCTACATTGTAACACTGTTCTGTTTGTAATTGAAATTTACAATCAAAAGATTTTAATGGCAAACAAGCTGGCGACTCTGCTGGAGACCTCTTTTTCCTCCACCGAGAAAGCTGTGTCGTAATCCGACGACGTGAAGGTGGGCTTCTCCCACAAGATGCTGGTCGTACGCCTCAATCAACAGACGTATGAGGAGTTCATCTCTGAAGGCAGTGCGAGTCCTTCGAAGCGGCTGCCGAAGCCGAAAAAGACTTGCCAAGTCTGGGTGCGCAAGGTCGACGCCTCTGGCACCACCACCGTAGGAGATGCGCCAATATATCTTTCCCTTTCTGCCGACGTCCTCAGCAACCAAGATGTGCCCACCGGTGCAGCACATCTTTCGGGAAAATGTGCGGCTGACCACATTCCCCAGCCGTCTCCCTCTCAGGCGAGGAAGATGCGTCGACGGAGCAGGGGCGCAGCTAATGCCCCGCACATTACCTCTGATGCGCCATAGAAGGTCTCTGTCTTTGACAGAGTCATTCGCTGTAGTGGCAAGGAGAATTTGGACTCTGAGTACTATACGCCCTACCTGGCTGGTGCAAAAAAATCCAAGACAGCACGGGCCATACGCCTCAAACGTGCTATACCGACAGCAAATCAGAAGCATGCGCTCACAATCATGCGCGCTGCTGATGGTAAGCTGTATAAGGTTGACTCGGGTGCTTCTGCGTCGAAAATGAATCGACCTTCAAAGTCCTTATCTCATTTGGGTGCATCTGTTGCGTTCGCAACCAAGTTGAGCAAGGCAAACTCTGTGGTCTTGAACTCCCGCGCCTCCACTGGTTGTGCGTCTGAGGTTCGTTCAAGTCACTGTAAATGTTGTCCCCCTACTACTAATCTGAGCACCTGTTTGGTGTGGATCCGGAGGCACAACATTCCTTGACCACCCCGGCGCTTGGCCTTGCCATACGCCTGATGGGGGTACGAAGGTGGCACTCTCCTCCAACGATCTGCATAACGTGATCACTCATAAACGCCGGTCAAGAGAGTCGACTGACGAGCACAATGCGCCCTTTACAGGGCACACCTGTACTGTAGTCACCATCAACTGTTGTTGTAAAACAGCAGTCCCACCACCAAGGCAGTCAGTGTTCCAGCGGCTGCAATCATCAATACCTCTCCGACGTCGCCTCGGAAAGAAGGTGTCAACAAAAGAGGAGCCAGAACTAAAGGTTGCTTCATGCAACGTAATCTCTAACTCCTCGTCAATCCGAAAGGCGACTGGCAATTCCTCGTCCTCGTCCAAGAGCCAGCCGAGGAGAACCAAGACAACTGTTCCATCCTCTGGAGTGTTTGAAGGCACTCGGGGGAGAAAGAAGATCTTGGAGGAAGCTGGGGGTAGTCAAGCCCTTGTTGATCCTCTTTCTGAAGACGAAGATGTCCTCCAGAGCACAGCTGGGGTGGATCTTCATCCTGGAGATGAAGTCAGCCTCCCGGACGTAGTTGGGGGTAGTCTGGCCCCTGTGGACCTGCGTCTCGAAGACGAAGAAGTCCTCCAAGACAGAACTGGGGGTAGTCAGGCCCTGGTGAATGCTCCTGAAGACGAGGATGTCCTCCAGAATATAGATGGAGGTAGCCAAGACGAGGCTCCGGGGGAAATTTCTCTTCTACAAGAGAGCGAGGCCGAAAGCGAAGCCTCAACTGATCCATCCGATTCCAGCCGTGTCATGACAGTATACATGACTGGGGGTGATACCGAGCCTGATGCGCCGCCAGCGGACCTCGTCTAGCGCATGGATACCTTGGAGGGAGGACTCAAAACCCTCTCTGCCTCCATGCAAACACTGACTCAATTAGTGTTTGAGATTCGGTCAGCTTTGGCCAGGGCACCGTCTACTGGTCCTGACCCCGGGGCCAATGGAGAATCAAGCGTACCCCTTCAACGGGTATCCTTAGATACAGATCGTCGCGAAGCACCACGGACGTCGAAGCCCTCAAATGCTCAACTCCAGGCGGTACCACCTTCCCCGACTCTCAGCTCCACGGAAGACGTGGTCGAGATGATCAGGGAATTGCGCGAGCGCTTTGAGTCCAAGAATAGACAAGAGAAGCGCCAAAAGATGGGCATCCCCCAACCTTATCCCCTTGAATGGAACAAAGTGGTTTATCCTCCTAAGTATAAACCACAAACATTGATGCCATACGACGGGAAGGACTCTCCGCGTCGCTATCTGACGTACTTCCAGTCTCAAATGGGACATCTCCCGAAGGAAGACGCCCTACTCACCAGCATATTTGTCGGAGCACTGAAAGGAGTGGCGTACGAATGGTACTGCAGTCTCTCCGATAACTCTATATCTTCCTTCGACGATCTGATGCGTCTCTTCCTCGACCGTTTCTACGACGGCGGAAAGGACATGACAATGGCGTCCCTCATAGAGATACGCTAGAAGGAGAAGGAAACAGTTCGAGTATTCATCAAATGCTTCCAACATGCCTGCTTCAGACTGCCCCCGGGAATGCCAGAACATGCACTCCTCTCCTCCTGCAGCATGAACATGCTGCCTGCAGTCAAACTCTGACTCAACTCTACTCCTCCTCCCGACTGGAGTTCTTTAATCATCGAAGCCGAAGCAGCAGAAAGGAAGGCATCCAATGCTCGCCTTCGGGGAGTTAGTTTCCCTGCCTTTGAGGACAAGGGGAAACGGCCTACAGCCAACAACCCCGGACGAGAGACGAAGGGGAAATAGGCGTTGACTGTCAATGCCTCCAAAGGTGCATCATCACCTACTCAGAAGCCTCCACTTGCACCAAGGCCAAAGGAGGTTTATTCTTTCAACGATGAAGACACCCTACAACTCTTTGAGATACTGAAGCAGGGTGACAAGATCAAATTGTCGGACCCGTAGCGTCCCGACGAGGTTGGGAAAGTGGACAATCCGAGGTACTGTCACTACCATCGGTTTGTCGGACATCCAACTAAGGACTGCTACGTCCTCAAAAACTACATCCAGCATATGATCAATGCGGATGTAATCTTCGTCGACTACGAGGGAAAAACGGTCTCGACCAACTTGGTGTCACTTCAATTTAGCACCTTACCGCCAACCACAACACAAGATGGCGTCGTCCCCATCCCTAAGGCGATAATGGAGGTGGTCAATCTACCACCTACTCGTGACAATGTGAGTGGACTCATCCCACTCACCACATCTCGGGGAGAGGTCTTATGGGTTCACCCTGATCTCGTCTCCGAGGTTACTCAACCGGAGGTACGCTCTGCCTCCAAAAGTAAGGGCAGGAAGATCAAGTCTTGCCGCATGGTCTCTTCCTCTGTGGAAGAGGCACTTCCTGTACAGACGCGTTCACATTAGAATGCCCAACCTGACGAAGCTACCGTCGAGGTGGTGCCTCCTTGCACCGTCCCTGCTGTCCAGGAAGAGGGCCCATCCAAGCCTCCAGCAGCCAATAAGCAGAAGTATGTAGAGGCCGGTATCGATAAGCCTCTACGAAAGAAGAATGCTTCAGGGCTAGCCAAGCCCCACAACTTCGACATACTGGCACAACTTGCCAGTACTCCTGCCCGCCTATCTCTGTTTGAGCTCCTTCGTCTTTTCAAGGACACTCGTGAAGCTCTCTGTAAAGCCCTAAAGGATGCTGAGACCTTCATCAGACAGGTCAAGCAGCATGAGGATACTCCGACTACATGTGCGTACTGTCATTGTGCGTATAAAGTTATCCCCAACATAACCTTCACCCAATAAGACATGCTGCTCAAGCACAACCGACACAATAGGCCGCTGTATTATACAGGGTATATCGGTTCCGTCAAGGTGAAGCGGATTCAGATCGATCCGGGATCTTCCCTCAGCATCATTCCGAAGACGCTGCTCTCAACACTGGGGATCCCAATGTACCGACTGGCGCCTTCCAACACAACAATCAGTGGCTTCAATGCTAGCAAAAGTGAGCCGCTGGGCAAAATACGGCTAAAGTGTTATATCGATAACCTCAGAACCGAGGTGACTTGCTATGTCGTGGACGCCAAAGTCAACTACAACCTCCTACTAGGTCGTCCGTGGCTGCATGAGTACATGGTGGTACCATCCACACTCCACCAATGTATGAAATACGTATCCACCAATGACATCATCCGGACGAAGTTCGCGGACATTGACCCTTTCAAGGGGGTCGAAGCCTACTTCACTGATTCTACCTTGTACAAATCACCCGACGAGGAGGAAGCCAATGATGCTGACGATGAAGCAGAAACGGCAGCAGAGCCCGACATGGAGCCATAGATGATTCCCGACGCTCCTTTAAAAATTTGACTCAAAGGGAAGCCGCCTCAGACGTTGCCTCCCATGAACATCAAGCTACCTGGAAAAGCACCAACTGCTCCAGGTAGAACACCTACTGAAGCTCCCTTGAAGATACGGCTCAAGGAAAAGCCGTCTCAAACATCGCCTCTCCTTGTGGCAAAACTACAGGGGAAGGCACCAATCACCGAAGGCGCAGTTGAGGCACCTCTGGAGGTGCGTCTTAAGGGCAAGCCGCCGCGATCATCTGTCTCATCCAAGCTGCCGGAGAAGGCCCGCATAGCCCTCTCGGACCCCAAGATCAAAGCTGTGGTGGACTCTTCCGATCCAATCCCAGTACTCACAGATGAAGAGTTAGGGGAATATATCTCTGCTGATGTAGATGCACCCTCTCTGGACAATGTAATCCCGCGGGACAAAATCTCGTGTTTCATCAATAATAGAGTGTCTTTTAATTATTCTAGTCTTCCACATTGGAATGCCATGTATACATTAGATAACGCTCTACGGTCGTTGCAAACACAAATAACGACCGTCCATCATGTAAATAGAGTTGTCCCGTCCGAAGGGGTCTGTTTTGTAGTCCCACCGCGGAATCGAGACGAAGAATCTATCATCTTCGGCAAAGTCGAGCGTCATCAAGACCTCCCACCACTCGAGCAAAAACCAGATACCGGCAGAGTACAAGTCTATCGGTACACGAACAAGGCAAAGTACCCCATCCAAAAGATGGGTTACGACCTAAAAAACAACAAAGGCCTGAACTACGGCAAGGGTCAATGTCTTCCTCTCCGGCTTCCAACACCTAAAGGAAAGCTGCAGGACTACTATCATCGAACTCGACGGGGGGTGGGCTATGTCACGCCGTCGACAACTCTAGAGAGTTCGAAGGCAGAAGAGGTAGAACATTCTTATTCATACGAAGCATCAACTTGGGATTCCGATACCAGTATCGGCTCAGTCTTCAAGAAAGTGCTATCAGCCAACATGGCATCTGCACAACCTCAAAAAGATGAAGGCGAAGACCAAACGCCAGAATTCTTTGAAGAAGAACCCTGGGCTCAACGCCTAGAAGAACAGTGGGAGTCTCGTTTTGAATTACGCGAACCCCATACCGAAGACGAAGTCGAGCAGATCGACCTTGGGGATGGATCTTCTTCCAAACCCATCTTCATCAGCAAAAGCTTAAAAGGATAAGACCGGGAATCTTTAATCCAGCTGGCTAAAGAATATATCGATGTCTTCGCCTGGAGCTACGAAGACATGCCGGGACTTGATCCCCAGATCGCGATGCATAGGCTTAACATCTTACCTGATGCCAAGCCTATAAAGCAACAACGACGACGTTTTCGTCCGGACATCATGAACGCTATCGATCAAAAAGTAGACAAACTCCTGACCAGCGGATTTATTCGTGAAGAACAACATCCGGATTGGGTGGCCAACGTCGTCCCTGTCACCAAGAAGAATAGAAAGATACGAGTCTGTATCGACTTCAGGGATCTCAATACTGCTTGCCCGAAGGACGAATTCCCGCTTCCAATCACCGACGTGGTGATCGACAACACATGTGGCTTCGAATGTATGTCTTTCATGGACGGGTATTCAGGCTACAATCAGATCAAGATGTTCCCCGATGACGCAAAGCACATGTCATTCAGGACTCCGAAAGGGATTTTCTGCTACACAGTGATGCCCTTCGGCTTGAAGAACACCGGTGCTACATACCAACAAGCTATAAGTACCATCTTCCGTCAACATCTTCGCAAAACAGTCGAATGCTATGTTGATAATATCGCTGTCAAGAGCCGTCTCAAAGGTGATCACCTACAAGACCTAAAGACAGTCTTCGATCTCATGCGAGCGCATCAACCCAAGATGAACACCGCTAAATCCTTCCTTGGGGTTTCTAGCAGAAAGTTCTTGGGCTTCATTATCACGGCAAAAGTCATTCATGTCGATCCCGAGAAGACCAAAGCCATCCTTGACAAGGACCCTCCGAAGAACCTCCGAGAATTTCGAGGCCTGCAAGGACGTCTGGCATATATCCGGAGGTTTATAGCAAACCTTTCCAGAAAATGTCAACCCTTCACCCAGCTCATAAAGAAGCGGGTCTCTTATGTCTGGACAGAGGAATGCCAAAAAGCTTTTGACGATATCAAGGCTTACTTGACGAGCCCGCCAGTCTTGGTGGCACCTATCGCCGGCAAACCATTTCTCTTCTACGTCCGTGCCATGGATCATTCTCTCGGCGCTCTGCTGGCTCAGAACAGCGATACAGGCTATGAGCAAGCTATCTACTACCTCAGTAGAACACTGATCGGGGCCGAACACCGATACAACCCTGTTAAAAAAGAGTATTTGGCTTTGGTATTTGCCATCCAGAAGACTCTCCATTATGTCTCGGGCCAGACAATTTATGTCATCTCCCGAGTCAATCCACTCAGGATTCTCATGACGAAGCCAGGATCATTGAACTCCCGGCTAGCTATATGGGCGATCATGTTGATGCCGTACAACATGGTGTTCGTTCCACAAAAAGCCGTCAAGGGTCAAGCTCTAGCCGACTTTTTAGCCGCGCACCCCATCCCAGAGTCCTCTAAACTCTATGAAGATATCCCGGATGAGGTCCAAGAATCAAACGTCACCGAAGAAAGCTCCGTCTTGCGGATGTTTTTCGATGGCGCTTCAAGAACAGGCCCCAAAGGCCAAATCATTGCCAGAGTGGGGGTAGTCCTAGTCTCGCCCGATCAGTTGGTCATCCAGCGTGCCTACTCCCTTTCGAAGCCGTCCTCCAACAATGTTGCCGAGTATAACGCTCTCATCATGGGACTCCAGTTGGCACAACAGCCGGGGGTGGATCATCTTGAAGCCTACGGCGACTCAAAACTCGTCGTTAACCAGATCAGAGGGTAATACAAAGTTCGCCATGAAGATCTGACTCCTTACCATGAAGTTGTATTGAATATTATTTTAACCTTCACCAAGTTCTTCATCGAATATGTACCTCGTTTACAAAATCTGGAGGCTGACGCTCTGGCTGGCCTCGTAGCCTCATTGGCAGCACCCCTCGGAACTCAACCCTACGTCACGGTAGTTGGTCGAGACTTGGTCTGTCCTAAAAACAACCTATGCTCCCAAATGGCCCATGCCATGTCAACAAGTACTGGTGTTAATGTCCGAGACTGGAGGTTCCCGTTCATCGACTTTGCTGTCTACGGAATTCTTCTAGAGGACCCGAAAGAAGCCGTCTCAGTCAGGAGGTGCTCCCTTCAATTCTATTACGATACAGCTACTAAAATGTTGTACCGACGCTCCTACGATGACTTCTCCTTCGATGTTTATCCAACGAAGAAGCAGCCGAAGCCCTTCGAGAAGCTCACGATGGAACCTGCGGGGCCCATCGACCTGGCCCTAAGTTACAGGACCGACTGCGACGCATGGGCTACTACTGGCTAACCATGGCAGCCGACGCTGTCGACTATGCTAAAAAGTGCCATGCGTGCCAGCTTCACGCTGACTTCATCTATACACCGTCAGAACCACTACATCCTACAGTCGCCTCCTGGCCCTTTGAAGCCTGGGGCATAGATATTGTAGGACCAATCACCCCTCCTTCATCAAGGGGACACCGCTTCATCCTAGCCATCACCGACTACTTCTCCAAATGGGCAGAAGCAGTTCCACTGGCGGAAGTGAAGAGCTCTAGGGTGGTCAGCTTCATGAAGCACCATGTTATCTACCGTTTCGGGGTACCTCGAAAGATTATCCACGATAACGGTCCTCAGTTCATCAGCCATGTTTTCAGCAGATTCTGTGACAAGAATCGTAATAAAAACGTGGCATCAACTGCCTACAATCCGACAGCAAACGGATTGGCCGAGGAATTCAATAAAACTATCATCAGGCTACTCAAAAAGATCGTATCATCCAACAAACGCGACTGGGACAAAAAGCTCGGCGAATGCCTTTGGGCCTACCGCACAACGGTACCGACCCCGACAGACAACACACCATTCTTCCTGGTCTACGAAAGCGAAGCGGTACTGCCTCTCGAGATCCAGATACCCTCACTCCGTGTAGCGATCATAAATCAACTAATAAAGGAAGACAATCAACGTCGCCGTCTGCAAAAATTGGAGGCACTTGACGAAAAACGTCTCCCAGCTCAACCGCACATCGAACTCTATCAAGCCCGTATATCACAGGCTTTCAACAAGAAGGTCCAGCAGAGAACTTTCCAAGTAGGTGACCTGGTTCTGGCAGTCAGGAGGTCGATGGTGTTGACTCACAAGACACCAGAAAAGTTCGAGCCCAAGTGGGAGGGACCTTTTATCATAGAGACGGTATACTCAAACGGTGCTTACCGTCTCGCCAAACCTAATGGGGACTTGTTTATGATGTCCATCAACGGCAAGTTCCTAAAGAAGTACTACTCTTGACATCCTTCAGACATGTACTTCTATCTTCAACCAACAAGGGAGTTTGTGGACCCAATCATCGGGGTCACGTACAATTCCCTTCCACAAAATCTTACGCTTCCGAAACCCAGTTGTTCCGTGGCATTCTATTCTCCAGTAGAAGGACAACCACGTCCATATTACCTATGAGTTGTTCCCCAACACCCTACAAAGTGGAATCTTACACTCCGTAAGACTACGCTACCCATCATGTTTACCACATCCATATTACCTCTGAGTAAACATCCTGTACAGACAACTCCTGTGTTGTCGTACATTGATCGCAGAACTTCTACGCCCACATTACCTCTGAGTAGTTCCGCGTATCCCCCAGAGTCATTCCTACCACGTCCATAACACCTCTGAGTAGGAAGATTCCATTATTTGAATCTCATATTTGCCACGTCCACATCACCTCTGAGCAAACATGTCGGTTCTCTCGAACTTATTATCTGTACCTAAAAACCAAGGTGCATAAAAGATAATAGGCCCACACAAATCATCAGTTCATGACAGCAAAAATGAACACACCACAAAAACTCTGTATTCTATTCAAAAGTAAAGGATTACACCTCCAGCAAGAGTTGCAAATTACACAAAAAAAAGAGATTATAATCCCTAAACATCCCCGAGGTTGGCCGAAAGCTCTTCAATCCGACGCTTCAAGTCTGTCGCCCGAGTCTCTACGGTCGCCAGGACCCGGCGTTCGGCTTCTTGACGCATCGTTTCTATGGCCTCAGGAGAAGTGTCATTCTCATGCTTCTCGTCTAACTGTTGTCGTTGCTGGGCCAGGGTAAGAGCCCGGCGGGTGAAAGCTGCTTCCTCCTCCTTAGATGCTACATTTTCAGCCTGGACTCGTTTAGCATCTTAAAAAAGTTGGGCCCGCTGGTCTTCAAGGAGGCAAATCTTGGCATCAACCTCCGCTATACTAGCGCCCAACGCAGCTCGTAACTCCATCTTCTCCTTCATGGAATGAGATAACCTCTCTACCGCAGCCTTAGTTTCAGCTACCTCGCGTTCCCAGACACCCATGATGGCCTGATAAGAGGACTCAGTTTCAGCGATCAACTTCTTCTTTTCTGCATTTATTAGGGCAGAGAGATCATTTCGCTGGATACACTGAAACTCGAAAAGCAACTGGTCCAGCTCGGCCATCGAGGCCTTCAGAATCTTGGCCATATGATCATGGCCCTGGTAGGAACGTATCAGACCGATGTGAGGGAGTGCCAGGGTTTTTGCCGTCGTAAAACTCCCATTGGCATGTATCACTGCCGATACGCCCCTCTGCAGCATCTTATACACCGCCTCAATAATAAACTTCACATACTCATCTGCATCCTCCAGCACCTGCGGTATCATAGCAGGAGTTGGAGGAGCTGCTCTAGACAGCGGACCGGAAGAAGGCCTGCCGGCTTCAGTCTGCGAGGTTGAAACCTCGGCATCAACGGACTCTTCCTCAACAGGGGCTTGACCACTAGCCCGAGGAGCCAAAAGAACAGAAGGAGTCGAGAGAGGCGTCGATATCGTACCCCAAGTAGAAGGAGCAACAGAGGGTTCCAGCAAATCCTTACCCTTCTCAAGCTCAGAGGGACCACCGACGTCAGGGGCTACCGCATTCGTCCCCAGCACTCTATCAGCAGGCCATACGGGATATTCCCCCTGCGACAGAGCAGCAAGATCAGCACTTGTTTCCTGACTCGGCTCTCTTGGAGTCAGGATCGGCGGACGAGTCTCATTTTTACCATCAAGTCCCTCCGCAGGGATAGAATCTGTCACTACCTCCTGGTCGGCAGCCACCTCAACCTCCGCTGTTGAGTCTGGGGTAGGGCTCGGCAATGCTGCAGCTGACCTCCCCTCATCATGACAAGGAGGGGAATCAACACTCTCCTCTGTTTCAATCACGTCTGTTACCCCCGTAACAAGCCCATGCATCTCTGGAGGAACGTCATCTGAAGACAACGAACTCCACTCCACTTCCTCATCTGGAATCCCCGTGTCTGCTGGACCCATAACCTCCAAGGACCCCACGACGGCTTGCACCCTCTCGGGAACTGCTTCAACCTCAGCTTCCCTTTCAACATAGTCTGGAGATTCTAAAATCTTCGCAGGAACGACATCGTCCGGATTCTCCTCCATGGGAGACATCACGATTGGTGGAATGCGCTCTTCAGATGAGCCCGCCACCTCCTTTGTTCTGCTGGCACCCGATTTTGGAGTTCGGGGTCTCCTTTTCAGCGGCTCCTACAAAAAAAAGTAAATGTCACAAAAATGGTGGAACTAACCAGACTATGTGGGACTCCTTACCTCCACAGGAGCTGAGTCTGTTAGCACTGTCGGTGACAATGCCTTCTTCTGTCATTTCGGCGCAGAAGAGCCAGCCTCTGTATCAGCACGTCTCTTCGGCTGATCGGCCGAGGGCTCTGCCCGACCCTCCGTGGATACGGCAGGGGTACCTCGATAACACACCTCTGGCAGACGGTAAGATCGAGCCTTCGCCAATATATTCCCAGTCGTCCCTAACTGGGTGCCGACAATGAAACTGGTCTCCCGATCATATCCGGGGGGCACGGCGTTCATGGCACAGTAAAATTTGGCGGCCGAAAAAAGAATCGACGGGCGCAGATTCTGAACAGGCAGCGTAAAACAAGCTCCGGTACATCCGGTATTGTAGTAATGCCAAGCTCGTACACCATCCAGCAAACTTCCAGTATACCCCAGGTTGATACTGGGGTTATCCAACATCAACTGAGCATAGCCGAATTGTCGTGCAAAACGGCTCGGTAAATACGGTTCCAAGTAACACTGGTTTCTATTCCGGTACACCAAATGGTACGGTCGGATACTTTGCAACCCGCGGAATCCCCACGGAGGCAGAGTGGTGGCATCTTCACCCGAATTCGTTAAGTCTTCATTGGCCTCAAAACCTAAAAAGACGAGACCAACTTTGGTGATCTTCCACCCCTGAAGGTGGGATAAAACTTTCCTGCAAACAGGAACACCAGTATGCGACCAGCTCCTCTGGTGGAAACGGCGGAGGAATGCATCTCCGGCCCTGTGGTCTTTTTCTGAGCCCGGACTCATCACATTGGGATGGTGTAAAATTAACCAACCCATCAAATAATGAAACGGCAGTTCGGCACGGGGGAAGTTGTCATTCCTACCTCGTTCATGAACCACATTTCCTACAAATTCTCGTAAACCTCGCAGCAGGTTACACACCATTGCGGGAAGTAGAGCCATACGACGGCCAAAAACCAACTTCACAGCTGGCATGATTAGTTTCCGGGTCACCCTCTCCACAGAGCCTGACCCGCCCGAGAAGACATAATCCCGGAGCCAAATCATCAGATAAGCAGCCAACACTGCTTTGGACGACATCCGACGAGTAAGGTACCAAAAACAGCTATATGAGCGTTCGTCCGACTGCCGGTCCTCGTTTTCCCGGGGATTCTTCTCACTTAACATGCTCATTTCGGAGAGCACCACGCTACTGGAAAGCGCTGGCGGAGTGATAAACTGAGAGGGATACTCCTTGTCTTGCTTAAAGACGTAATCTCTCCAAGCGGTCACATGAGGCTGTGACCCGCCTTTATCCCTCTTCTGCATATAATAATGATGACTCGCCACTTCCTTGAAGACGACCATCATCTCCTCGGCTTTGCCCCCCAGGACTTGGAACTCCTCATTGGTCGGGAAGTTTTCCTCATAAGGTTCTGATCCCCAAGGGAGCTTTGACACCTCGTACATTTCATGAAGTGCGAGTCCCAGCTTCCCCACTGGAGTGAAGAAAGTCCCGGTCTGGGTGTTAAACATCTCCAGAAGCACGAGGAACATATGTTTGTTGATGTCGACACCTGCCTGAGTAGCACGGATGGCGGCAGTCAGCCCAATCTCTCGGTGTTCGGTTCGAAACTGCGACAGAATCCAGAGTGTCAGCTTGTCCCATTTGGAAACATAGTGACACCAACCCTCTACCCGAAATTCACCTTTCGAGTACAACCGCTCCAACAACAGCATACGATTTACAAAAGTCGAAGCGCTAAAAGCAAATGTGTTGATGGGAACGTCACTGTAAATGCTCCTAGGACGGAGAGTCCGCCAGGTGAAAGAAGGCCCAGCCCACACGGCGGTCAAAGTATCCCTCTGATCGGAGGTAGAGTCGATCTTGATGATGCCTGCCATCGCTCCCCCCTGAGATGGGGTTAGCTTCCAAGACATCCTCCTCTTGGAAGCAAGACGACAGAAAGCCGTCAAAGGCCATTGACGCTTAAGTTGCTTAACAGTCATATGCACCCCCTTTACTGTAAAGAACCAATCTTCCTTGACCTTTAACACCTTTCCTTCAATAGAAGTAAGACGGTCCCCAAACAGGAACTCAAGCTTCAAGAAAGTCACATTATTAGAAGTGGCAGATTTTAAAACGCTACGCTCCATCATCCGTTGAGGAACCCATGCTATTGTTCCTGGATTTGAGTCATTCTTTTGGGAGGCTGATCAAGCATAATGGTAGCTTAAGCAGGGTTTATCACCTCCTCATTATAATACACTCCCATCTGATAGAGGGGGATATCCAGTAGTACTTCATTCAAGAGCGGGACAGTCATCGATACTGGTGGTCAACAAAAGAAGGCAAAGATTCAGATATGTTAGAAACAATAAAAGAATCTGAGCCATGTTTCCATCAGAAGCGCATACCCTGAACCAAGGCTCAGGCGTATCTGAAAAGAAGCTTCAGTGCATCATTAGGGTCTAAACCCATACGCGTCAGCAGGGGAGCCTCGGCGCATCATCAGGGTCTAAACCCATGCGTGTCAGCAGTGGAGCCTCGGTACATCATCAGGGTCTAAACCCATGCGCGTCAGCAGTTGAGCCTCGGTGCATCATCAGGGTCTAAACCCATGCGCGTCAGCAGTGGAGCTTCGGCGCATCATCAGGGTTTAAACCCATACGCGTTGGCAAAAAAACTTCAGCACATCATCAAGACTCAAGGTCCATGCGCGTCGGCGTATGTGTGTTCTAAAAATGGTACAGAAAGATATGGTAAAGAATAATGAAACCCACCAATCACCGTCGGTCGAACATCGTCGAGCGGCCAGGGGATATCATCCGCGGCAGCCTCTACAAGCTATTTTTCTTTGCCTCGTCCTCGGCCAGCACCGCCGCGAGGAGTCTTGGGAGCTATTTCTCGCAAGAAGAAAGTTAGGATTTTTTTCTTTTCAAAAGAAGAACTCTAAAAAAAGAAGAAAGCAAAGAGAGGAAGAACTCTCTCTCTCTCCATCTCACACCTATTTATAGGCTCAGTCGCACGCGTGAACCGATGAAGTGTGACCTCAGCCGCCGCCTCGGGTTCTATGCGGTGATAACTGCAAATAAATCCAAAAAGATCATCATTAATCTTCTTGGTTATCGAAGCATTATCATTTGTATTTACTGAGAGGAGCATGCGCCCCATCACTGATGCACGAAGCAATCATGCGCTCGAACAGTCATACGCCCCGTTGAAAATACCACCATGCTTCTTATTCAAAGTATTCCAAAACTTGGCAAAAAGTTTTAAAAACTTTGAAGGGGGTCTTGTAGAAGCATGGAATTTCAGGACCAGAAATCCTATGCGCCAAATATTACATGCGCCAGGGAGCCCAGAGGAAGTACTTGGCACAGCAAAGAAAAAGTATAGACATTAAAAGAGGATTTTTTTTTTTACATAAAAGTCTATTACATGTCTAAAAAAGAGCTGTACAAAAGAGAATTTCTACAAAGAAAAGACCCTAAGTCTACAGCTAGGCGCAGCAACCACCATGCGCTCTCAAACAGGCGCATCTCGCCATGCGCTCTCAGCCAGGTGCATCCCTTCAGCAGCTCAGTTATGTGCATCCCTTCAGCTGCTCAGTTATGAGCATCCCTTCAGTAGCTCAGTTATGTGCCGTCCTTCAGCATCCGAGTCAGGCGCATCATAAAGTGTCAGCATATGTGCCATCAAATGCTTCGACTAATGAAGCATTTATTGAGGAGAATGAGGGTGGCAATCAACCCTCTAACTGGAGGAAGAGCTCTCCAAACCAATGAAGAGAAGAGCACCGCAAATCAACCCGCGGCTAAAGGAGCAGCTTTCAACCCAACCAGAATGGGCAACACCCACTCTAGCAGGAGGAGGAGCTCTCCCAAAGCCCAAGGAAGATGATCGGGGCACCACAATTCTGATCTGCGGCTCTTCCGACATAACGGAGATGAGGCTCGAGCATCTCGATCTTTGGATGCAACAGGCACCTTCCGCCTGCCTCAGAAGCCCTCGACCCCGACTTTTGGATGTAACAGTCACCTTCAAGTGCATCAATGAAGATAATGCGTCGCAACTTCACCCTCGGGAGCATCTCGTCAGCAGAATGTGCTCGGGCAAACAAGTTTATTTCGGGAGGACGTGAGAGAACGAGAAGCAAACCCTCTCCATGCCACTATTTATAGGCCGAGCAAATCAAACCCATGTGCCAAGTGGCTGGCTCTCCGAATCCCGTGCAATGAATTTGCATTAATGGTGATGAACCTGACGCTTCGAATTCAGCCAAGTCAAAAATGGCTATTTAAAGCACTCGAAGAACGTAACAGTCGGGCCCATAAAGACGTATTATGTAAACGGATGCGCCGGCCGGACCGTGCATCATACTGATGTGCCCATCAACACCAAGCGCCTCATAAGGATGCACCCCCATACGTCCCCATGCGCCTAGTATAATACCGATCGATGTGCCTACTCAATAGCCTATCACCTGTCAAAGAACATTAAATACTGAAGTCTGACAGAGTTGGCAGCACGTCCCCCGAGGACTGAACGATTGACAGCTTTTTCAGAAGACGAAGTGTCACCGACGTCAGCATCATCATTGCTTTCCTTCGACGGTTACAAGCCACGTGGCCGCCCAACCATCTCGCATGCTCCTCCGCAGTCATACGCCTAACTGTATGCACCTCAAAAGCCGTGTGCCTCAGACTTTTCTCTGATCCCTAAAGACAGAAGTAAAGTCACTACTGAAGCCCCGCGTGCGCCTCAAAAGCCATGCACCCCGACTGGTTCGTGACTCCTAAAGGTTATGAGGCAAAGTCTCCTCATGCGTCCAATCCCAAGTGCATCCTATCAGATCACTCCCCACCAAATCAGATCTTCGAGCCATGGACCTACGACACGCGTCCTTTGACTTGATTCAGCCTATGAAGGGGTGCTAATCACCCAAGATCTCAGCAACTGAAAGATCTTCTCTATTGCTACGTGTCAGCTTGGCCGTAGCCCATAAAGGCAACAGAAAGGGTTCAACTCCTCAATCAGAACGCATCGCCCATGTGCCTCCATCAGCAACCACCACGTGGCGTCCCCGCGTACAGGCGCATCCTACATATGCGCTTATAAGCAGCCAGCCTACAAGATATAAATAGAGGGATCATTTCCTTCTTCCAGACTGATATACACACACATCACACAACCACCGACATACATATACAGAGAGGCGGATACAGACACTCAACGTTTTCTTCCTCTCCGCAAGCTCCGGCACCCAGAGCAACCCAGACCTTCAAATAACCGAGAACCATCGTCAGATCGTCAACGAAGTCAACGCATTACCACTCGCTCCATCGACACAAGGGACCCAGATAAACAAAAGTATACTCCTAGGACTACGTCTAAGTCCTCCATTGTAACACTGTTCTGTTTGTAATTGAAATTTGTAATCAAAAGATTTTAATGGCAAACAAAATCGAATGTTACAAACGTTACAACACACAAGAAAAATATGATTCATTGAATCGGGACATGAATTCAAGTATCCAAATGTTACAAAATTTAATGGATTGTAATGGTCAAAAAAATTAAAAAGGAGCAAAAGATTTTTACGGTCTCAGTCCGAACCCATAGAGGAAATCGATTCAGCATTCGGCGCTCGCAGATGTGGGCACGTACCCGCACCCATTATGCATGCCGAACCGAACCAAACCATGCCGAGCCGGGCCAGGTGGCGGCAGCGGCGCATGTGTATGGCCCATGGGGCTCCCACACAATAATTCAATGAAGCAAAGAGAAACAAAGTAATATATGTGCAATCAAACCACCTAGTCCAGCCGATGTGGGACTATTAGATGATGGGAATTTGAGCTTTTGCTTGTTTGTGTGTAAGCAAGAGCACACACACAGCTAACAATGCCCCCCCAAAAGGTCAAGTTTCAAAGTAATGAAGGAAAATAAAATAAGAGAATTTTTGGGCAGTTGTATACTATACATAAATGAGATTAATACAGCCTTGAATCTCACGTAGTGACTATTGTTTTTGTCTAAGGAAGAGCTTGATAGACTACGCCTTGAATCAGTCTTCTTGAACCAGATTCATAAAGTAGCACACATAGTATGCTAGAGGTACTTGGGTCTATCGGGTGGCGCGTTTGGTTGGCCATGTGCACATTTTCATATTCATAAGAGTTGTTTAGGATCGTCCTGTCCTATAGTCGTGTCCTTCATGACCTCTCCTATAGG
Source organism: Iris pallida (assembly GCA_029216955.1). Taxonomy (NCBI): domain Eukaryota; kingdom Viridiplantae; phylum Streptophyta; class Magnoliopsida; order Asparagales; family Iridaceae; genus Iris; species Iris pallida. The sequence goes on along the minus strand of JANAVB010035616.1, from coordinate 7,553,402 downwards.
TAAGTCCTCAAGGGTTGGTGATAAGAATCAAGTATGTATATTATACTTGGACTTATTAAGAGTTAAAACTCACCCTAACCATATCACACAGGAACATTGTCACCATAGGGATGGGGTATCCATGTACACATATATAACCTCTTGGGCATTTATTTTAAGAGAATTTAATCTCAAGGTCAGTGTTCCATAATAGTCACCTAGTCCAGCTTGTTCCTACCCATTAAACCTGCTTCTTGGGATCTCCAGTCAGACTCGGTTGGGTTGCCATTACTGGTGACTAAATTATGGGCTTAACTCTATTCCCCTCGATGATTCTAGGATCAATGTCCTAGACAGACCCTTCGTCAAGTGGTCTCCATGGTTCTTTTCTGACTTTATATAGTCAAGAACCACATATTTGTCTAATAGGCTCTTTATCGATTTGAAACGTAGCTGCAGGTGCCTGTTCATCTTAGCATTCACAGAATCATGCTTTAGTAGTTCTATAACAGATTTATTATCATAATTTGTAAAAATTACAGGAATAGGATGAACAGAAATATGTATATGCATAATAAGATTTCTAAGCCATTCAACTTCTGTACAAGTAGTATCCAAAGCTATCATCTCAGAGTCCATTGTACTTCTGGTAATGATAGTCTTTTTACATGATCCCCTGGAGATTGCAGCTCCTACTAGGGTAAAAACATATCCAGTAGTAGATTTTATATCATGTGAATCTGTTACCCAATTTGCATCTGAGTAAACTTCGATGATATCAAGGTGTCTAGTATAATAAAGTTTATAATCTAGAGTTCCCTTAAGATATCTAAATACTTTCTCCAATACAGTCCAATGTGACTGGTTTGGGTTGCTAGTATATCTACTTAGTCTCCCAATAACAAATACAATATCAGGTATGGTCATATTTATTATGTACATAAGGGACCCTATTATTTGTGAATATCTATGTTGTTCTATAGGTGATCCTTCATTCGTCTTAAGAACAACATTACTGTCATAAGGAGTAAGGGCAGGTTTCTTGTCAAAATACTCAAACTTCTTTAGCATTTTCTCAATTGAATGTGCTAAGGATAAGTATAGCCCTCTTTACTTTTGGACACTTGCATTCCTAGGATCAAGTTTGCTTCACCTAGGTCTTTTATATCAAACTGGTTAGATAAATAATTCTTAGTAATATTTATCAATTCCAGTGAAGAACCTAGAATAAGGATATCATCAATACACAAGCATAAGATGACACAACTTCTATTTGTATTTTTAGAATACAAACATTTATCATATTGATTTGGCACAAAACCAAATTCTATAATAACTTTGTCAAATTTGGTGTGCCATTACTTGGGAGCTTGCTTTAGACCATAAAGAGATTTTACTAATCTGCAAACCTTTTTTCGTACCCTTTAGTAATGAATCCTTCAGGTTGTTCTATATATATTTCATCTTCTAAATCTCTATTTAGAAATGCTGTCTTTATATCTATTTGATGGATCAGTATATCATGAATAGAGGCTAAGGCTAGAAGGGTTCTAATAGAAGTGATCCTAGCTATAAGATAGTAGGTATCAAAGTAATCTAATCTTTTTTTTCTGGGTGAAATATTTGGCTACTAATTTAGCCTTGTATTTCTCTATGGTACCATCAGCTCCAAGTTTCTTTTTAAAAATCTACTTACAATATATGGGTTTACTACCTAAAGGTAGGTCAGCTAAAAACTAAGTACTATTCTCTATAGTAGAGTTGTACTCATTGTTAATAGCTTCTTTCCAGAAAGGAGCGTCAGGAGAAGATATAGCTTTTTCATAAGTTGAGGGATCACCCTCTATCAAAAAAGTGAAGAATCCTTCTTTAAATTCTTTTTTAATCTTTTCTCTTTTACTCCTTCTAGGCTCTATATTTTGTTCTGGTTGAGAACTTGACATTTGAACATTAGAACTAGTAGATGAAGTAAGAGAAGGGTTAGAGGAAGATGATGAGATTCTATCCTTAAAGGAAAATATATTCTCAAAGTAAACTGTATCTCTAGCTTCTATAATTGTATTATTAGAGATTTAATTTACTTCAGAATGAGTTACTCGAAATCTATTGGCATTACAATTTAGAGCATATCCTATGAACATAACATCTACAGTCTTAGGTCCTATTTTTCTCTTTTTGGGTTCAGGAATTCCTACCATAGCTAGACATCCCCAAACTTTGAGGTAAATAATTCTAGGAGTTCGGCCTTTCCATAACTCATATGGTGTCTTATCATTAGTCTTACTAGGTATCCTATTAAGGATATAACAGCTTGACAATAAGGCTTCTTTCCAAAGATTATCAGGGGCAACTGAGCTGAGAAGCATGGCATTAACCATGTCTAGCAAAGTACGATTCTTTCTTTCAGCAACTCCATTAGACTGTGGTAAATAAGAAGCAGTAACCTCATGAACAATTTTATTTTCTTCACATAAGTTAGTCAATTTATTTGAGGTATAGTCTCCACCACGATCGGATCTAAGAATCTTGATCTTTCTATCTAACTGGTTCTCAGCTTTAGACTTATAGACCTTAAATCTGTCTAGAACTTTATCTTTAATTTTAAGAAGATAGGTGTAACAATACTTTGAATGATTATCTATAAAGGTGATAAAGTATTTCCTACTTTCTCATGTCAAAAACCTATTAGAATCACAAATGTCACTATGAATAAGTTCTAGAGGTTCAGAATCCCTTTGGACAGATTTAAATGGTAATCTAGTGTGTTTGCCTTGAACACAAATCTCACATTTGTGTTTATCATCAATAGGAATCTTAGGAATAAGATCTAAGTTCATCATTCTTTTAAGAGATCCTAAATTCACATGACTTAATCTGCCAAGCCAAACATTAGAGAATTCAACATTTACAACAAAAAAAGAAGGATTTGAAATTTTATTTATAGTACTTAAAATAAAAGACCATCATTTATAAATCATTTTCCTATAAATAAGTCGTTCTTAGAAAAAACTACTTTATTAGCCGCCATCACAATCTTATATCCTGAGGCTACAAGTAGAGATCTACTAACAAGGTTCCTTCTAACCGATGGCACATGAAGCACATCATAGAGAGGTAGAATTTTCTCTGATGTCATCTTCAGATCTATTCTTCCTCTTCCTACGATCTGTGTCGTTGAGCTATCTCCTAGAGTCATACCTCCTCTACCTGATTCCTGATAGTTTGAAAAACATGAGCGATCAAATAAAACATGAATATTAGCGCCAAAATCCAACCACCAATCATCAAAATGGTAAGAAATATTTACTACAGGTTGATAGCTTACAGACTTGAAGGAGCTAGAAGACTCATTCAGAATCATATTAGCCTCTGGCTTGCCTTTTCCTTTGAAGGAAGTCTTGGCAGCTTCTTTCTTCCTATGGAAGCAGTTGATGGCCGTATGGTTTATTTTACCACACACAAAACAAAATCTTCTTTGATCCTGAGTCTGACCAAAGTTTTTAGGTTTATGAGGTTGCTAGTAATGAGGGTTTTGGTAGTAAGGGTGTTGGTGATGTGGTTGAAAACTCTACTTCTTTTTTAAGGAGTTTTTCTTAGGTTTGAGATGGTGGTTTGACTTAGGTTTGCCATGACTTTCTACAAGGTTTACCCTAGCTTTAGAATCAGACCTAGCTTTGGACTTTAACCTAAATACTTTTTCTGTTCTAAGTCTCTTTAGAGCTTGAGGGTATGTAAGTGTTCCTTGTAGATGGGTAAGATCCTTTGCCACATTAGACCAAAAATGAGGGAGCTTGTCTATCAAACATCCTATTTTATGCTCAATAGAAAGAATGTTCCTTTGGCTTGAACATGACTAAGGTGTTCTTAGAAGTCATGAATTTGGTCATTGATAGGTTTATTGTCTACCATGACATATCTGTTGAATGTAGAGGAATTGAATCTTTCAATTCCAACATCATCACAACCATATTCATCTTCCAAAGCATCCCAGAGTTCTTTTACGTTTTTATATTCAAAAAATATGTCATAGAGAAACTCAGACATAGCGCTTAAGTTTCTGTGAAAACATTGGTAGTCTATTTTTTTAGGGGTCTTAGGTTTGGAGGAAGAGGAGGACTTGGTTACTCTTATGTCATACTCAGTATCGTCAAAATCATTTGTGATGGGTATGGACCCATCAATAGCAGAAATCAATCCTAAAGTGTAAGCCAAAACTTCATCTGGCTCTGCCGCCTCTTGAAATAGGTACCATTAAACTTTGAAGGTTTTGCAGTGAAGGTCTCTTCCTTGGAAGACATGTTTTCTAAAAGTATGTAAAATAATATTTATATTTACTCAATAAGATGGCTTAAGCTAAAATTAACAATTCAAATAATTTTAGTAATAGACCTTTAAAATTTTAGTTTTTAAGTTTTGATTAGGTGGGTTAGCTATAGGGGCCGGATCCCAGCAAGCGAAGGTTCACTAGGAACGCTTAAGAACCGGTCGCTTAGGAGATTTATATCTTGTTGACAGAAGGGCCTTTTTGGCTTGTACCCAAACAAATCTCTACTTTAGAACTATAAAATTTAATTAATTTACTAAATCAATAAACTGTTTACTTTAGCCTAAATTAAAATATTGAGTAAGGAAAAACTAGTATTGACAAAATGTAGTAACACAATAATGTTGGTTTAAGGTGTCAATAGCAGTCTTATTAACAGAGACACCCACAATGTATGAAGACAATTCTTCAAATGTTAATAGTAGTACAAATAATCTTTGGTAAAGCAACTATTTAAACAAAGAAAATAAATATATTTGTAAGGCTTGTAAGCATAGGCTTGTGTAAGCGAGGCAAATATTTAAACAAGCAAATAAGTTTGGTAAAGCAACAATAGTAATTTAGTAATTCGTGAAGAACTAAGGAGGCTTGTTAACAAGCAACAATAGTAATGTAGTAATTTAAACAAGCAAATATTTAAAGGAGGCTTGTTAACAGAAGTTTGCAAATATGTGAAGAACTAAATGTTAACAGTAGTAATTTGGTAATTCGTTAACATTAGAAAATTGTTAATGTATTAGATAGTAGCAAATTGTTAAAGTATTTAACAGTAACAATTAATGTATTTCTAAGACTGTGACAATATCAATATCGTCTAATAGTAGCAATATGTTTAGATGGTGGCAATATACAGTTTAAGTTGAAACAAAATAAAAGAATTAACTCTTAGATTGTTGGAACTTTTCTTGTCTTTTTCTCATTTTTGTAATTTGCAACAAAATAAAAAATAAAGGTTATCGACCTCCGGGAAAGTTGTACATGTAGTACTGCCCTAAGAGTTAATCCGGATCTATGTGCAGACTTTTTTCGAATGCTCCTAGTGGTAAAATTCCTACTCCACCAGAATCTCCTTGCCACACATGACGAAGAGAGAATAACCCTCGACTTAGCTCTTCCCAGAGCAACAACGAAGAAGAACAAAATTTGGAGGAAACAAAATTTTTAGAGAGCTTTCACAACAAAGTTTTCAGTGTAGAAGAGATGTGCAATGGACCTCAATATATATAGGCTATTTGCCAATGGATAGGAATAATAGAGGGATTTAATTAGCCTATTAAAACCGAACGTTACAAATGTTTCAACACATGAGAAAAATGTGATTCATTGAATCTGGACAGGAATTAATATCCAAACATTACAGAATTTAATGGATTGTAACGGTCAGAAAAATTAAAAAGAAGCAAAGAACCCGAATAGAAAATCGATTCGGCATTCGTCGCCCGCAGATATACGCACGTACCCGCACCCATTATACACGCCAAACCGAACTGAGCCAAGCCGGGCCGGGCGGTGGCGGTGGTGCGCATGTGGCCCATGGGGCTCTCACACAATACTTCAATAAAGCAAAGAGAAACAAAGTAATATATGTGCAATCAAACCACCTAGTACAGCCGATGTGGGACTATTAGGTGATGGGAATTTGAGCTTTTGCTTGTTTGTGTGTAAGCATAAGCACACATAGGTAACACGATCTTCTAAGTTCTCTCGACGATCAAAACACCTTTCCTTGTAAAAGAAGTTGATGAGTCTTCGGATCAAAGTTCATATATAAGAAGTTGACGAGCCTTCTGATAAAAACTTGTGTAAGAAGTTGACGAGTCTTCGGATCAAAGCTCATGTTGCATTCATTTAATAGTGGATTAAAACCGGAGAGAGGTCTAGGACTGGAGTGCCCCAAGGAAGGATACAATGATACATCGAGTGTTCTTGCTTTCTCTTTTAAATTGTTATTTGCTTTGCAAATTTGTGTTGGTATATTACCCTATTCACCTTCCCTATGGTTATACAATTGGTATAAGAGCTTGGTCTCTTGATTTGGATTAACTTCGTTAGAGTGATCATTGGCCACCAACCCTAGTTTTAGCTTATATCACAATGAGGGACACTCCATAAATAGGCCTCTATTTGTTGGAACCAATTACAATTATTGGAAGATTAGAATGAACATCTACTTAAAATCCCTAGATTTTGATCTATGGGATTGTGTTAAAAATGGCCTCACTAAATCTTCCATTGTGATTGAGGAAGATGTTTCGGATATACTTACTGAAAGTTTTTTCAAAAATGATAAAAACATTCTTAGCCGTGATGCTAAGGCAATTAATGCTCTTTATTGTGCACTTGATAGCAATGAATTCAATAGAATCTCTACTTGTAAAACTTGTAATAAAATATGGAAACTTTTGGAGGTTACACACAAAGGCACATCACAAGTAAAGGAGTCTAAGATTAGTAGACTCACTCAAGAGTTTGAGGCTTTCACGATAAAACCAATTGGGTCAATTATTTGTATGTCTACTAGATTGTTTGATGTGATTAACCCTCTTACTTCTCTTGGTAAGGAATATCCTACTCATGAAAAAATTCGAAAGATTCTTAGAGGACTCACAAAAGGATGGAATCCCAAGGCCACCGCTATCATCAAAGAAAATGACCTTACAACCATGAACCTTCAAACTCTCATGTTAAAGCTGATGACTCATGAGCTAGAAATGAAGGACCAAGAAGAAGCATCTATACGAGAGAAAAAAAAAAGAAAAGGTGAAAGAAAAATCTCTCAACTTGAAGGCCATCAAGCTCTCCTCAAAGGACGGCTCTGATGACGATGACACTGTTGACGAAAAAATCGCTCTTACTTCTAGACACTTCAAAAAATTTCTCAAGTTCAACAAAGCAAATCGCCAAAGAAGGGGTAACGATAAAGAACCTGCTTGCTACAACTGCAAAAAGATCAGGCACATCAAGAGGGACTGTCCAATGGCAAGGAAGGAACCAAGCAAGTACGAAAAGCCTAGCAAAAGAAGCTCATTTTTATGAAAGTATGCTAATACTAGCGTTTGGTGCGAGAGTGATGCAAGTGACTCGGATAACCAGGAGTGCAGACACATCGCAAACGTTTGTCTTATGACACAAGAGTCAAATAAGGTACTTGATAACTTTTCCATGAATGCTCTTTCATACACTGAATTAGAAAATGTCATTCTTGAACTACACGATGAACACAAAGTCTTGAGTAGTAAGTATAGAAAATCTCAAAAAGAGATTGTTGTTTTTAAACAAGAAATAGACTAGCATTATCAATGACATAAAAGGGAAGATTCCAGTTTCTGACACGGATGAGATTGCACCTAGACTAAAGCTTCAAGAAGCTCTAGAGGATATTAAAGAAAATGATGTTGAATGTCAAACTCTCAAAGAGGGACATGACATTGCTAAAAAAAAGACTTTTGCTGTCGCTCAAAGAGAAGAAGTATTTACTGCCAAGTATAATGATTTTCTTATCCTGTACAAAAAAATAAGGCAATAGAAACACTAGTTCACATCATGACACCAAAAGCAAGAATCGCATGCACATTAATGCACGATATAGGCCCTACGACAAACATATACAAATACGAAGAAAATGTGCTCTAAATAAAACACAAACTAATACGAACACATCTCACCATGCCTTCTATTATAGTCATAATATAAACCATGCTAGGAGGTCTCATGCTAAAAATACTCACTCACTTCCCACTAGAACTACAACAGCCACTATGTGCAACTATTATGGATTGTTTGATCACAGATCTCATTATTGTAAAATGAGAAGGCGTGTTGATATGCAAATGCTAAAATGGATTTCTAAAACTAACATTCGAGGACCCAAACTAGATACCAAAGTCTTCATCTTCAACTTGTGTTGTAGGTGAACCCTTCATCAAATGCTAGAAGCAAGTGTATTCTTGATATATGTTCCTCACGGTACATGACCGGAGATGCTTCACCATTTGCAACGCTATCGATGAAGAATGAATGATACGTATCCTTCGGTAATAACTTGAGGGGATACATCGTTGGACATGGTAATATTGGATCCCCTCCCTATCCTTTTATTAAGAATGTTTGTCTTGTCACTAATTTCAAACATAATTTATTTAGTATTAGTCATCTCATGGATAATGGTTATGGTGTTAACTTCGCCAAACACAAATGTTTTATTTATGACAGTAAAAATGCCTCCATAGTTTATGAAGGTATTAGAGAAGATAATATCTATGTATTTTATCTCATTGAATGTACTAACCATGACAGGTGTTTAGTGGTTGGACGAGATAATGCCAGCTAATATATATGATCTGGAATATGTTATCCAATTTAATGGACATACCCAAATGTACTATGCTGTAAAAGTATACTAAGAATATGCTACCTCAACTAGTCTCAATCCACATATAAGTAAATAGAGCAATAATAGACATCATGTACTATAGTCGGCTGCCTTATGATACACATGTCCGAGCAAACTCGAAGAAGAGTGAGCTAAGTGGACTAAAACAGCAGGTAACACGCAATAGAAGGATAATAGATGAACAATGAAAGATAAACATCTAGCTACAATTTACTTGAATATTCGACGTTGCCCATCATCATCTCCAGCAAGTCATTATATCAACCAACTCTACAATCTGGCAGGAACCAGGTCCTTAGAGGGACGTAACAAGATACAAAATACATGTCATAAAATAAATACTGTATAAATATAAATATGAACTAACTATTTATGTGAATGCGCTTGAGGATAACCTTGGCACGTATAGGTAGGACAAGCTCAATAGTAATCTCCGGCATAGTCTCTGGCTAGATGCTACCTATATAAACTGATATATATCATCAATCGAAATAGCTCATGGCTAGCGACCATCGCCTGATATACCTACAACATATATAATCCCACAATAATGCATACCACGTTATCGAGCCACTAGAAACAGATAATCAAGACTCTGTAGTTTTATCCGAAAACTACGGCAGACCAATTTGGTTGTCCCATACGCCTACTAATATTCTCACTGCCCAAATGCCAATTCACAGGTTGTGACTACAACCTGAACATCTCGTAACTATATATCAGTCCAATATAAATTGGAACTATCTAAAACTAATTATTACACCATCACATGTGTTCCTTGCATCGATAGCTAGTCGACTGCATAAGCCCAATTCCAACATCCTCGCTCTCATTGTCGTGAAATGATTCGTCTCAAGATCTGAGAACTATAACAATAGCTCCACAACTTTAGGTATGTCTACTAGTACTAAGTCAACACAATCTATATCGACTACTAAGTCGACTGCACCCGAGGCATTCTCAGACGCAACTTTACACTAGTACTTAGTCCTAAAAGGTTTCCTTGCATTGGTGCGACTTAGGATTTATTCGTAAAGGTCTTCTAGTGTTAATTTCTTATCTTGCCTCTTAATCATAGAGACTACCCTTAAAATTATATCTTAAAATTTTTAGTACAATCTTCTAACCCATGAGTTGTAAGTGGTATTTTTTATAAAACTTTGGTTGTACAATTAGACATTTTTCTATACATGACCCAACTAAAATAAATAACAAAACCTACAGTCTAGACTTTAAAAATTATAAAATCTAATAATGACAAACAAGAATCAGAACCTAAATTATTTTAAAATAATTATTTAATTCATATTGTCCAAAAATAAATACCACAACTTTACTATGTCCAAATATGGGTTTTCTAGGTCGTATCGGACATGTTCCTAAGTCAATACTTGTATCAACCTAACATATAAAAGAACAAAATATTATATATATTTTAAATATCACTTTAAGGGTATTTACAAGGTTAGTATGATGGTAATATTCTGCATAACTTCCGGGTCAATTCCTACAACGAACCTAGTTTTTTCCTAGGTTCAACTTGCCATTTCGGTGTCCCGAACATGAGCCTAGGATCATCCTATTTTACAAACAGAATTATATATAGAAAAATATGTTTTACTCAAATAAACAAAGATTAAATATATCTCATTTATTTGGCATACTTCTATGATTATTCTACACATGAAAATGAGTCAAACTAGACTAGTTTCCACCTTAACATGTCAATATTAAAGTTTTGGATTCAGATTTTTGTTGGCTGTTTCTATAGCCTAAAAACCAAGTTTAGCATGTCAAAATTCATGTTTTCTATACTTAGGCTAATGGGTTCCTAGGTTACATAAAAAATTTGGTAAGGTAAAGTTGCATATTTTGGTCACAAGGCACATGTATGTGTCCTATAACATTTAAATTCCAGATTTGAGTATGCTCATAGAAACACATAATAATATGGGTTTTAATTGGATTATTAAGATTTCTACCTATGTCACGACATGCCAAGAGAGTCCTAGATCTACTTTACAATTTTCGGAATCAAAAAGGGGGCGTGTACTTGTACTTGGAAAGCGATGGAAATACAATCAATCCAATTGGAACTCGAATCAGTCTGCTTGGATTGTGAAGGGGATTCGGAGAAGAAATCAGCAAATTCTTGGCTCAAAACTCCCCTCCTAGAAAGCTCACAACTTATACTACCTCCAGGACATGCTTCTCGGTTTCTTCTACCACCCAGAAGGTCGTTGGGAAGCCTCCGAAGTCAAAGAACTCACCGAAAAGGGCTGCTGAATTTTTATCCTCTATTGGTATATTTTGGGACAATTTGTGATGGAAAATCTAAAGAAAATGAGTAGAAAATAAGGGGGGAAAGGTGTATAGGCTGTGGGAGGAGTTGTGGGTGAATGGTCTTAATTTTAGAGAGGTGGAAGGGTGGTTTATTAACTCCCAAGGAGTGGACAGCCCACCCCATGAAACCCACCAGGTTTAGCTTGTCCAAGCTGTTGTTTGCAGTAGCTTATGGCCTTAATTAAGGCCCTAAGACCCTCATTTAGATGTTGGCTAAACCCGACTTAAGTTTGGTTAGATTTGGAGGTCATTTGGTTAGCTTATGTGGGCTTGAACTCTATATAGACCACTTAAACCATGTGGAATGATATAAAATATATGCTACTATCCACACCTATTAGGAACCCCAATAGTTGGTCTAGACCCTCTAGGATTAACCTAATTAAGTTCGATATATTTATGGTTCGAGTCCGTGTACCATTTGGCTCTTGTTTTGGTCGATTACGACCCGCTGATAAACTATTATAGCCCGTTGAACCCAATTTCTATATAAATGTCCTAATGGATTTTAGGTGTTTATAAAGTGTGTAGGGGTCTATTTGTGTGGGACACAAGCTACATGAATGCTCTAGGCTTAGTATGGATCATAATGATCCAATGGTTCGAAGGGTTCAGGTCGCAATTATGTCTCTATAGATAATTGGTCTAATTTTACTACGGTTTTCGTATACGAATGTTGTTCTATAAAAATAAAGCACAAGGAGACGTGTTTGAGTAGGACATAAATAGTACAAGTCTAGAGGAGCTCGACTACGTCACGAATACTAATTTTGTTAGGAGAAACTAGCTAGTGTTGTGCTAGTAAACTCAATGCTACGAGAATGGGTATAAAATACCTATATACAAATATATATTCAAAATAATTATTTATTAATTAAATTTAATAATAAAACCCTAATAAATTTTAATGGGGTTTACAATCTACCCACCTTGGACAATTTCGTCCTCGAAATTAAGATGTCCTAATCTCCCATGGCAAGAATACATAAATAATAAATAACAATCTATTGGCAATCCCAATGACAATCACATCTAATCCATACAAATATAAATAAAACTTTCGCAAATGACAACCTCACGTTTCCAAATCGACTCGACTGTGTATAATGCTTCTATGCGACACGAACTAAAAAAATAGTGTATCCTTTCTAAACTTTCTTTTTCTAGTCCAGAATCATCTATTTCTCCATATATGTTAGGCTTGGCCCGATAGGGAAATCAAAGTTCTCTAAGCCTCATAACACTAGCAACTATAGATAACGACAGTCTAGTCCTCTCTTCCATAGATAACTACACCCACGAATTAGCTATCATGCCTTCCTTTCTAGTCAATTAAAATCTTAATACTTAATCCTTGCATTTATTTAGTATTCCCTTTTGAGCTATCAAGAAATAGGCCATAGGGTTACAGCTTGAGGTATCAGTTACTACCTCTACCTTGGCAACTACTTCCTACTTATGCTAACTTATACTCAATGGCATTTCCCTTAATTTACCTTAAATCAATGCTCCTCCTTATACACCATGCTTAGTTTCTTTTCTCAATTTACACAATTATTCCATGGTTTGGTAGGACTTTAAAAAAAAATTGTGCAATTATTCATACTAATATCCCTCGAGCAGTTTCCTTCAAACATTTCTTCATCAAAGGTTTCTACAATTTCTTACTTATTCGTCTTGTCAATAAAATATTTTCCAACCAACGATCCTCAATAATCTTGTATAATAAGACTATCCTAATAAATCATGCCTTACGTTCCTCAATAATTTGCTTTGTCCAAATTCTTTTGTCATTCCAATAATAACTACTCATTCATATCCAGTTTAAAAATTCAGATTACTTAATGTTATTCTCTAAAAATTTGAACTTGTCATCCCTTAAATACTTATTTTTCGTAGTCATATGTATTTTTTTTACCAATTCCTCAACCTTCTTGGATGTCTTAAGTCTAGGGTACCAGTGAATTCTCTTACTTAGTCTTTATCTAAGGATTAGTCTTTACATTTTTCCACCAATCACTTATTGTCTTCATATTTTGTATATAACTTCTGATCCTCAAATTCCAAAGTTATGAACCAACTCCCGTCACGCATAAATACTTTTACTATTCCATATTCATTATTGTTTCTTTAAACACCTAATACTTAAGAAAAAACCTCAAGTTACTCCTCGGAAGACGGGTATATCACATGTACTGAAAAATCAATTTTTTAACCTGTCTTTAGATTGTGAAACCTTTATTCTATATCCTTGAAAAGTTCTATCTTTTTACATTATTCTTCATTCCATGTAATTCCATTATTTCTTTACCTTGAGAATTTCTTATATCTATCATAAAATCAATCCTTAAGCTATAATAATCACCTATGCATAACCTTAAACTTATCCCAAGACAACCATTTATTGCTAACTACCCAATACCACTAATATACCAACAATTTTACTAGAAACTTATCATTACTACTTGGCCTACCTTTCCTAATAACTACTTGCAATAATATACAACAATGCCTAGAGTTAACTACAACCTCATGTCATAAGCAAACAAGAAGCCTAATCTTGTTTGTACTCTAAGGAAAACCACACCTTTACTCAGATATGTTCTAAAGAATATTGACAACTCAAATACCTCAACCATAACCCCAACTAGCGATCTTTCTATCACGAACTATCATGAACTAAAATGCCTCCTTAGATTAATATTAATTCTCTCTCTGGTGTCTAATTGCGTATGCCCTAAAAGTTGAATCATTTAATCATCTTAGTCATATTTCAATCAATACAAAGGAAAATACACTCTCCAAATTCTAAACCAATAGCATTAAGCATTCTTCGTATGGCATCAAGTTCATCCTTCTGTCCACAAGTATTCTAGTTATTATTTTCTCCTCAAAGTTATTCTCCTTCCTATGTAGCTACTTGTTGGATGTCTAAGTCGATCTATCCTTTAGCATGAATCCTGAATATCTACTACTACAAGATCTCTCTCCTTTAAACAACCACTCATCTAAATTCCTTGATCCTTTCAACTTATTCTTCCATGTACTGTATCATATTACATTCCATAAAACATTATTCCACGATTTGTTTCTTCTTGCTGTTATTACTCCAAGTCATCACAATATGAAAAAGGATATCCTCCATGTATTCACTCAAAATCTTATTATCATATATCCTTCCGTGAAAGTGTTAGTCTCATATTCCATACCATAAGTCGTAATCATTCCATAGTATTTAAAATGCTAACAACAAATGATTCTTTCTAACTTCTAAAATAACTTATAACCTCTAGTTATAGGCTCATGTTGCTATGATCAACCCCTACACTAGGCCTTATTCCACCAATCCTTTCCAACCCTATATCTATATGAACATCTAATCTAACCCTCCTCACTATCAAAAACCATTTTTTTCTAGATGATTAAATAAAGTATGCATTCTTCATCTTGTTGAGGATATGCCTCTTAAGAAAGCACCTCACACGTGGGTTCGTCTCTCCAAAATAGGGAAGGACGAGAAACAACGATAATAAGTTTAAGATGGGTATGATTTGAAATACAAATTTGAGTTTCAAGGACGTTATTAGAAATAAAAATGATTCAATAGCAGTTGTGGATTGAATTTCTAACAAAATTTTCTTATCGCAGGCTCACTCGGAACGGTAACGTAACCGAAACAATAAATCGGACCTGCATAGGCCACCACTAAAACATGTTACGTCCTAGTTCCAAAATGCTTAGAAACATGGACGAGATGATGCCAGCTAATACGATCTAGAATATGTTCTCCAATTTAATGAACATACCCAGATGTACTACACTGTAAAAGTATACTAAACATATGCTATCTCAACTAGTCTCAATCCACATATAAGTAAATAGAGCAAGACTATACATCATATACTATAGTCGGTCGCCCTATGATACACATGTTCGAGCAAACTCGAAGAAAAGTGAGCTTGCAAAATTGGACTACAACAGCAGGTAATACGCAATAGAAGGATAATAGATGAACAATGAAATATAAACATCTAGCTACAATATACTTGAATATTCGACGTTGTCCATCATCATCTCCAGCAAGTTACCATATCAACCAACTCTGCAATCTGGCAGGAACTAGGTCCTCAGAGGGATGTAACAAGATACAAAATACATGTCATAAAGTAAATACTGTATAAACATAAAGGTGAACAAACCATCTATATGAATGCATTTGAGGATAACCTTGGCACGTATGGGTAGGACAAGCTCAATAGTAATCTCTGTCACAGCCTCTGGCTAGATGCCACCTATATAAACTAACATATATCATCAATCGACATAGCTCATGGCTAGCGACCATCGCCTGATATACCGACAACATATATAATACCATGATAATGCATACCATATTATCAAGCTAATAGAAATATGTAACCATGACTCCGTGGTTTCATCCGAAGACTACGACAGACCAATTTTGGCTGTCCCATACGCCTACTAATGATCCTCTCCGCCTAAATGCCAATGCACATATAGTGACTATAACCTGAACATCTCGTAACTATATATATGCCAGTCTAATATAAATTAGAATTATCTAAAACTAATCATTATACCGTCACACGTGCTCCATACATCGATAGCTAGTCGACTGCATAAGCCCATTTCTAATGTATTCTCATCCTCACTCTAAGTTTCATGACGTAATTCGTGTCAAGGTCTGGGAACTATAATAATAGCTCCATAACTTTAGGTAGTTCCACTAGTACTAAGTCAACACAATCCATATCGACGCCTTTGTCGACTGCACCCGAGGCATTCTCAAATGCGTTTTTACACTATTTCTAACATAGAGATACATGATAATATTCATGAAATCTTAATACAGTAAAAACAAGGCAATGTATACTTACCTGGGTCCCCGAGAAGATAGTAATATGATCCAGATCCTTGGCTAGTAGTCAAAGTATCCCGACAGCCTAAATTAAATATAAAAACTTAAATTAATAATCTAAGGTTATCATTAATACATAACATATAATTATTCAATAAATAAATAACGTCACATTATACTATCGTACAACAAGGAAAATTAATCGCTAACTTTGGGTTCTGACTAATTAAAATAGACCAAAGGAGTGTCACCTATCCTTATAGTCTTCAAATTATATATAATCAAAATATTCACATGAACTATGTCCCAAGCATCTCCTAGGATTTATTCTTTATACTTAAATTCTATAAGTTAGTTCTAATAGGTTTCCTTGCATTGGTGCGATTTAGAATTTATTCCTAATGGTCTTCTAGTGTTAATTCCTTATCTTGCCTCTCAACCATAGAGACTGCCCTTAAAATTATATCATAAATTTTTTAGTATAATCTTCTAACCCATGAGTCCTAAGTGAACTTTTTTTTTATAAAACTTTGATTGTACAATTAGACATTTTCCTATACATGACCCAACTAAAATAAATAACAAAACCTATAGTCTATACTTTAAAAATTATAAAATCTAATAATGACAAACAAAAATCAGAATCTAAATTATTTTAAAATAATTATTTAATTCATATTTATCCAAAAATAAATACCATAACTTTACTATGTCCAAATATGGGTTTTTTAGGTCGTATCGGACACGTTCCTAAGTCAATACTTGTATCAACCTAACATATAAAAAATTAAATATTATATATATATTAAATATCATTTTAAGGGTATTTATAAGGTTAGTATGATGGTAATATTCTACATAGCTTCTGGATCAATTCCTACAATGAAACTGGACTTTTCCTAGGTTTAACTTGCCATTTCGGTGTCCCGAACATGAGCCTATGATCATACTATTTTACAAACAGAATTATATATATATATATATATATATATATATATATATATATATATATATATATATATATATATATATATATATATATATATATAATATTTTTTTAATCAAATAAACAAAGCTTAAATATATCTCATTTATTTGGCATACTTCTATGACTTTACTACACATGAAAATGAGTCAAACTAGACTAGTTTCCACCTTAACATGTCAATATTAAAGTTTTGGTTTCGGATTTTTGTTGGTTGTTTCTATGGCCTAAAAACCAAGTTTACCATGTCAAAATTCATGTTTTACAAGGTTCAATACTTAGTCTAATGGGTCGTTACACAAAAAATTTGGTAAGGTAAAGTTGCATATTTTGGTCACAAAGCACATGTAAGTGTCCTACAACATTTAAATTCCAGATTTGAGTATGCTCATAGAAACACATAATAATATGGGTTTTAATTGGATTATTATGGATTCTACCTATGTCATGACATGTCAAGAGAGTCTTAGATCTAGTTTAAAATTTTAGGAATCGAAAAGGGGCATGTACTTACTTGGAAAGCGATGGGAATACAATCAATCCAATTGGAACTCGAATCAGTCCGCTTGGTTTATGAAGGGGATTCGAAGAAGTTAAATCAGCAACTTCCTAGCTCAAAACTTCCCTCCCGGACTTGCTCCTCGGTATCTTCTACCACCCAAAAGGTCGTTGGGGAGCCTCTGAATTCGAAAAACTTACCGAAAAGGGCTGCTAAATTTTTATCTTCTATTGGTTTATTTTGGG
This sequence comes from Iris pallida, assembly GCA_029216955.1. Taxonomy (NCBI): domain Eukaryota; kingdom Viridiplantae; phylum Streptophyta; class Magnoliopsida; order Asparagales; family Iridaceae; genus Iris; species Iris pallida. The sequence goes on along the minus strand of JANAVB010035616.1, from coordinate 7,535,755 downwards.
ACAATTTTTGATGGAAAATCTGAAAGAAATGAGTGGAAAATAAGGAGGAAAAGGTGTAGACTGTGGTAGGAGTTGTGGTGAGTGGTCTTAATTTTAGGGAGGTAGAAGGGTGGTTTATAACCTTCCAATGAGTGGACAGCCCACCCCATGAAACCCGCCAGGTTCAGCTTGTACAAGCTGCTGTTCATAGAAGCTTATAGCCTTAATTAAGGCCATAAGACCTTCATTTAGATGTTGGCTAAACCCTACTTAAGTTTGGTTAGGTATGGAGGTCATTTGGTTAGCTTATGTGGGCTATAACTTAACTTATAGACCACTTAAACCATGTGGACAAATATAAAATATATGTTGCTGTGCACACCTATTAGGAATCGAAATGTTGTTCTAGACCCTCTATATTAACCTAATTAAGTTCTATATATTTATGGACCGAGACAATGCACCATTTGGCTCTTATTTCGGTCGATATCGAGGTACCGATAAACTATTATAGCCCGTTGAACCCAATTTCTATAAAAATATCCTAATGATTTGTAGGTGTTTAGAGAGTACGTAGAGGTCCATTTGTGTCATGACCCGCAACCGATAAAAGGGTACGAGATCGTAGGTACGTCCAGCCTATATCACAGTGTCGGCGGTTGAACAATGTCCTAGGTCTCAACAATAACCAAACACAATATTAAGTACCTGTCCAGTATTGTCACGACCCGCACCCTAGAATAAGGGCACGATAAGTAGGTACGTCCAGCCTACGCCGCAGTGTCGGTGGTAGAACGCTGTCCTAGGTCTCATGCATCTAACAGTATAAGGCTAAACAGTTTATACTCCCCGAATGGGGGTGACATAACAGAATGTAAACTCAATCACATCTAAGGTAGAGCATAATAGAAAATAGACAAAAATGAAATCCAAAAGAGATACAGCAGATAGAAGTCTAAGTGTCTAAGATACACAAACCCAGAAATACATCTCAAAGCTCAAATACAGTAATCCATAATACAACTCAAGACAACTGAAAATACAGGAGAAACTCTAGCTATCTACTCCGACCTCTACTGTGTATCCTCTAGGCTAGCAATAACCTCCAAGCTATCTATAAAATTTATCAACAGGTCCAGTCAGGACGAGAACGAGTACATATCTCTCGAACAGTTCATAGCAGGTTAGGAGTATAAATCATGCAATAGAGTAAAATACAGGAAGTGCTGAATGGAAGTACAAGTAAACAGGAGATATTTTGTAACTGAAAGTAAATACATGATAGTAGAGACTGTAAGTGGCTAAGTGATTTAGAGTACAATATGGTTATGTAAACGGCTTAGGGGTACATGAATACAAATAAGGAGGCACATTTATACAGCTACTGGGGATAATGATCACATAACCAATTCTACTCACCCCGCCCCAATCAATACACAAGGATCTATTCAAGTTACGTTATAAGCACATGAATACAGCTAAGGATACGTGAACTCATGTAATGAGTAGTACATGAGGCACGTGATAAAGCACATAAGAACATGTAAAAACATGAACTAGTACGAGTACAAGGAGTACCTGATGTACATGATAAAGTACATGAACATAAATACCCGATGCACCCATAGAGAGATAACATCTCAGGATGGGATCCATATAGTACTAATCCGTGAAAATACGTGTCAGCATCATGTAGAGTAATCTAGAGCAAGAATATAGTGCAGACAGGTATAAAAAGATCAGAGAATGTACTCGCCTGCTAACTGAATGTCCAAGATGAAAGTACTATCCGAGGAGTGGTGTCTGGCTCCTATTTAGAACAGCACAAGTCACAATAAGTCCAAAATGGTAAAATAAAGCTCTACTATGCATTCTATATGATTCTAGGTCATTCTAGGTCAAAGTCAACTCTTGGTCAACTCTGATCAACCGTACTGGTCAAATTAGGTTAACTAGGCAGTACTAGGTCTAAACCTAGACTAACAAGTCTTATTAGGCCTAACCAAGCCTACACTAACACTCACACAAAATCACAAAGCTACACAAGTTATCAAACACAAATTACATATATATTCATATATATTTTTATTACAAGCAAGGTGCATAAAGACAAGGAGTGAGTGATACATGAATGTGGATATGGCAATGTGTACATAGCAGTACAATGTGTTCAAGTGTGAGGGTATTATGTTAGAAGAATAACATTTAGCAAGGGTTCATTGTGTCACATAGAAGAAATAACATATAAAGCATAGGTTTAGCATGTGTGTGTGTGGGTGTTAATCATAACAAAAGGGTTTATTTATACATCAAAGGGTTTACTCATAACAGTAAGTAAGTTTTATGTGTATTCATGCTTGGGGTTACTGTCAACATGTAGAAGGGGGTTTTAACATATGAACATGGTGCTAAGTGCTAATATGGCATCATACATTCCTATCATGTTGGCATTCATATATAGCATACATTCATACTTGATTACGTTACTTACTTACATATGGATACTTGCATACATGTTTCAATACCTTGCATTACCCACATGCTTGCATTTCATCCATTCATTCATGCACCTATACATACATATTTGAATACATTATATACTTTCATACATTATATCATTTATGCATACTCTATATTATATTACATTCTCTTAACACACACACATATATATATATACATATGCATACATACATATTTGTACATACAAGGATACACAAAATGTATATGTCGTATAGTAATCTTCTACTTAAAATCAATACTGTACAAATTAAGCATTCATTAAATTCTAGGATTAAAGTATGTTATATATATTTGTGTTAGCTTTCCGAAACTTTAAACGGATCGCATTTTCGTGTCCGGAAGCTCCCGGAATCGCAAAAACACCGAAACGCGTTCGTCTTTCATACAGCTGACACTCAAATAATTTTATAAAAAGTTTCAGAACGAATTTGGCTATTAAAATATATATTTGGAAAGCTAACTTCGATACGGTTCTTTTTAAAAAATAGGAGACAAATCGGAGTTTTAAGCTAAAAGTTATGACATTTCTAAGTTGCTATTGCTACTAAAAACGTGGATAAATATTATGACGAATTTAGGTAGTTTGAGACAAAAGAAACACAAGTATATAACATAATATATCAAGAACTCACTCTCTACACTAATATATATATGAGACACTATAGAACACATCTCCAATACAAAAATATGAGATTAAACATGTAATAATTCATTCATACATAACAATAACACATAGTGTGTCCAAATTTGGGGTTTTTCCACATGGATACAACCACAACACAAAGGACACTCCTATGACCTCCAAATGGACACGAAAAGGATACAAATGGAGATACAACCATGGGGGTCATTTCTATGTGTTCAAAATATTTCTATATGCATGTAGGGATGGATTAGAGGAGAGATTATACCTTCCGGAAGAGAAATTCAAAGGAAAATCCTTCCGACACGACACCGACACGTAGATATTCTAAAAGGACACGAACGGGCTCCGAATCCTCCCAAACTTGGCTAGCACCATCTAACCATGGAGTAGAGGAGAAATGAAGAAGATTTGGTGGAAGAAAGGGTTGATTTGGAGATGAAATCAATGGAGGTTCATCTCTAAATTAATTTGGGGAAGAACAAGAGAGAGAAAGTGGATGAAAACAAATGAATGAAGGAGTGACTCACTCCTTATCCCCCCCATAGGTGGCTGCCCAAAAAGGGTGAGGTGTCCCCTATTTGAATGTCCAAAATGCCCTCCACTAATCTATTTGATTTAAATTAGGAATGGGTTAAAGGTTGAGGTCAATTTAGTCTAGTTTTAAGTCTCTAATTAAACTAAACCTATCCATAAATAATTAGTCTAACTACTAACTAAAATTAATATCATGTGGACTAAAATTAATATCATGTGGGCCATACCTAACTAGTGTGTAGGTCCCACTAGAGTCAAACTTTCCCCCGGGTCCCCGTTTCAAGTCGGATTGAGTTGAAATTCGAACCCGACTCAAATAACCCCAAAACAATATCATAAATAATAAAATAAATTTCAACCCCAAAATAATATCATAAATAATAAAATAAATTTTTAAAATATTCAAAAATGTAAAATAACAAAAATATCCCTGTTTCTGAAAACTGGGGGTGACAAATCTATCCACCTTAAAAAAATTTCGTCCTCGAAATTAAAACAAAGCAATCACAGAAAACACATGCAGAAAACAATCTCATTCAACTACTTTTCAAAAAAAAATCAGCAATAAAAAAATCTCTTTGAGGCACATCAAACATTTGTAAATAAAAACTGATACGTGTCCGCTACGGACACAAAACCATTACAAAATCACACCTATCAAAGGTCAAAATCAACAATCACCAGCGCAATAAATATAAAAATAATTCAAAGAGGTCAAATGCAAAATATCCTTAGGCCAGAAATGACATTAAAATATCCTAATCACATGGTTAGGCTCTAGGTCAAACAGTCTCTAGGGTTTCACTAGCAAAATATCAAAATCACAAGTCAGGATTTTAAATAGTTTTAGAATGATTTAAAATTTACCAAAAATCATATCATGATTTAAATGTCAAATCAATAAATGATTAAAATTACAAAATTTCAAAATTACCCTTATTTTAGAAAACTGGTGTTACAAGTCTACCCACCTTAGAAAAATTTCGTCCTCGAAATTAAAATGTTCATACTCCTTCTAGGTCAAACCACCCCACAATCAAAGTCTCAGAACTTAAACAATCATACGATTAAAAAGGATGACATACAGGGTCATGGCATACGGTGGTAGTGAAAGTCTCATTTAGGTATACTAGTCATGCTAAACCAAAACGGTCATAGGGTATCAAAACACACAAGCAATCTAGGGTGCTAAACTAGAAAAGATACATAAATAACAATCATCAAGACTGTAAGGCAGTCTACCATCCTATATGAAAACTGGTACTTATCAAAATAAAATAAAGTTAACTACCATTTATCTAATAAGGGGTACTATTCAAGAAAATCGAAATCAAAAGTTAAAGAATGAAAGCCAATTGCATGGAAATCCAATCATAATATATTTATATATATAGCGTTAGAGAGGGAAAAGCTAGCATTATGTACAAGTTATGTAGTTCGTGTGTGTATGGGTGCATGTGGACATGTTCATATGGTTAGATAATAGGCGTGTGTGTATGTGAAATATACATGAAAGTGCATAGGAGGATTTGGGTTTCAAACAATAACTTTCAAGTTACACTAATCATGGCATATTGGTTAAACAATCTACAATACACAACTCATTTGCTCATAACATGCATGGCTAACCATGTATATATGTATATATAAAGAGGTAGAGATTTAGTTATGTATCTATATATATTATAACATATATGCATAAACTCTATATATCCTTATAGATATATGAACATAATATAGAGAGGAAGGGTTAGGTTTACATGGCAGTGTATACTAAGTTAGGGTGTGTGTGTCCTTATACAGGGTTATAGCTTAGTATTTTAAGGTTAAATTCAGTTTTAGTTCAGCATTTACATACAAAACCTAAAAATAATCTAACATTTAAACAAGTGTAATATTAACATAATGCAGTTTCGGATTTTAGGGGTTTGAAACATCACAACCAACTCAATGCTCCCAATACATCCTAACATGATGGAGACATGTAGCTATGCATACAGTTCAATATTACATATTAAATCTGAAATTGAACTAAACATTTGAAATCAATGTGAAAATGTTAACATGTATTCAGTTTTAGGATTTGGAGAAATTCGAACATCAACCAACCCAATGTTTATCACAACCTAACATGTAAGAATATGAAACCTAAATTTATATCCCTACATACCACAATGTATATAGCTCAAAATATTACATTTAAAACAACAAATTGAACTAACATTTAAAATTCAGTATTAAGGGTTAATATGCACACAGTCTTAGATTTGACAAATTCAAACACAAAACTCAACCAATTTTTTTTGAATTGAAACCCTATGTATAACATACATGTGCAGTGATGTAAACATAACTAATAACATAAAATTTATATTTGAATTACAAATTTTAACTGGAAATGCAGAGAACCAGTCTCTGTTACTGTACTGTATCAGAAATATTGGGGTTTTGAAAATTTAAACATCAACAACATATTAATATGTATTTAGATAGGTTGGAAATCAAAGTAGCATGCATACGTGTCAGGCAAAGAGTTCGTGTCCACTATATATATTCTCATGTCCTAATATAAAAATCAAATTCTACATCAAGACCAACATTTAGATTCCTACCAAGATTGCAAAGTAGGTGATTGACGTAATCAAGACAGTTTTATTATTATTATTATTTAATACAAGAATAATAGCAAGAAAGTAATAACGATAAAATCTGTTTTACTTATCTGTTTAAAGAAGAAACCATTTTGAAACCCAGAACTATAATATCAATTACAAGATAAGGTCTAGCAAAATCATCGGTTCATTGTATTAGGAAGAAACTCATAGCAAGAAGTTACACAAGAGTTTATAAAAACAACTAAACCTACTCCTAAGTTAAATAATGAGAAGCAAAACAAAACAAACAAATAATAATTTTTTTGAAGGACTGGAACAAAAGTAGAGAAAACATGTTCAAAAATATTTAAGGTATAATCTGATAATCATATGCGTCTATCCAAAATTATGGTACTCTAAATCCTCATCATACTAGTAAGCAAGGCTACGATAATCACAGAGTCCTCGACTTAGGCACATACCTCTAGAATCATGGTATTTAAAAATTTTGCGATGCCGCTAGCTTGGCTGCGAAAACCTTAAATTTCTACACCCGAGAAATATATCCAAAATCAGACTATATGTCCTCACCATACTGGCTAATGTGACTGTAGAAGACTAGATTCTATAACTTAGATGACCTAGCCCATATGATTTCATCTTGAAAAAAATTAAATTAAATCAACAATGGATACCTAAAAATCAAATTTATCAACGAACATCAAGATTCAAAACTGAATAATAATCCATCAAATCATATAAATACAAACTCGGATGCAACAGCTAACATCAAGATTCAAAACTCCACAATCATCATCAAAATCAAGTTCAACAACAGAAAGTAAAGATAAATTAAGTCAAGGGAAGAAGAGTTTTTCAAATCGAAGTTAAAATAAGATTCTCAAGGGTCGTCCCAGGAATCTCTCAAGAAATCCTAACTGTGATTGAGTACCTTCAAAAATATATCCTAATTCTACTGCAGGCTGTAGTGGTACTCTAGTTCGAATACCACTACACAAACTCGACCTGCATGGGCTACCACTAAAAACGTGTCACGACCCGCACCCTAGAATAAGGGCACGACAAGTGGGTACGTCCAGCCTACGCCGCAGTGTCGGCGGTAGAACGCTGTCCTACGTCTCATGCATCTAACAGTATAAGGCTAAACAGTTTATACTCCCCGAATGGGGGTGACATAACAGAATGTAAACTCAATCACATCTAAGGTAGAGCATAATGGAAAATAGACAAAATATGAAATCCAAAAGAGATATAGCAGATAGAAGTCTAAGTGTCTAAGATACACAAACCCAGAAATACATCTTAAAGCTCAAATACAGTAATCCATAATACAACTCAAGACAACTGAAAATACAGGAGAAACTCTAGCTATCTACTCTGACCTCTACTGTGTATCCTCTAGGCTAGCAATAACCTCCAAACTATCTGTAAAATTTATCAACAGGTCCAGTCAGGACGGGAACGAGCACATATCTCTCAAACAGTTCATAGCAGGTTAGGAGTATAAATTATACAATAGAGTAAAATACAGGAAGTGCTGAATGAAAGTACAAGTAAACGGGAGATATTTTGTAACTGAAAGTAAATACATAATAGTAGAGACTGTAAGTGGCTAAGTGATTTAGAGTACAATATAGTTATGTAAACGACTTAGGGGTACATGAATACAAATAAGGAGGCACATTTATACAGCTACTGGGGATAATGATCACATAACCAATTCTACTCACCCCGCCCCAATCAATACACAAGGATCCATTCAAGTTACGTTATAAGCACATGAATACAGCTAAGGATACATGAACTCATGTAATGAGTAGTACATGAGGCACGTGATAAAGCACATGAGAACATGTAAAAATATGAACTAGTATGAGTACAAGGAGTACCTGATGCACATAATAAAGTACATGAACATAAATACCCGATGCACCCATAGAGGGATAACATCTCAGGAAGGGATCCATATAGTACTAATCCGTGAAAATACGTGTCAGCATCATGTAGAGTAATCTAGAGCAAGAATATAGTCCAGACAGGTATGAAAAGATCAGAGAATGTACTCGCCTGCTAACTGAATGTCCAAGATGAAAGTACTGTCCGAGGAGTGGTATCTGGCTCCTATTTAGAACAGCACAAGTCACAACAAGTCCAAAATGGTAAAATAAAGCTCTACTATGCATTCTACATGATTCTAGGTCATTCTAGGTCAAAGTCAACTCTTGGTCAACTCTGATCAACCGTACTAGTCAAATTAGGTTAACTAGGCAGTACTAGGTCTAAACCTAGACTAACAAGTCTCATTAGGCCTAACCAAGCCTATACTAACACTCACACAAAATCACAAAGCTACACAAGTTATCAAACACACATTACATATATATTCATATATATTTTTATTACAAGCAAGGTGCATAAAGACAAGGAGTGAGTGATACATGAATGTGGATATGGCAATGTGTACATAGCAGTACAATGTGTTCAAGTGTGAGGGTATTATGTTAGAAGGATAACATTTAGCAAGGGTTTATTGTGTCACATAGAAGAAATAACATGTAAAGTATAGGTTTAGCATGTGTGTGTGGGTGTTAATCATAACAAAAGGGTTTATTTATACATCAAAGGGTTTACTCATAACAGTAAGTAGGTTTTATGTGTATTCATGCTTGGGGTTACTGTCAACATGTAGAAGGGGGTTTTAACATATGAACATGGTGCTAAGTGCTAATATGGCATCATACATTCCTATCATGTTGGCATTCATATATAGCATACATTCATACTTGATTACGTTACTTACTTACATATGGATACTTGCATACATGTTTCAATACCTTGCATTACCCACATGCTTGCATTTCATCCATTCATTCATGCACCTATACATACATATTTGAATACATTATATACTTTCATACATTATATCATTTATGCATACTCTATATTATATTACATTCTCTTAACACACACATATATATATATATACACATGCATACATACATATTTGTACATACAAGGATACACAAAATGCATATGTCGTATAGTAATCTTCTACTTAAAATCAATACTGTACAAATTAAGCATTCATTAAATTCTAGGATTAAAGTATGTTATATATATTTGTGTTAGCTTTCCGAAACTTTAAACGGATCGCATTTTCGTGTCTGGAAGCTCCCGGAATCGCAAAAATACCGAAACGCGTTCGTCTTTCATACAGCTGACACTCAAATAATTTTATAAAAAGTTTTAGAACGAATTTGGCTATTAAAATATATATTTGGAAAGCTAACTTCGATACGGTTCTTTAAAAAAACCGGGAGATAAATCGGAGTTTTAAGCTAAAAGTTATGACATTTCTAAGTTGCTATTGCTACTAAAAACGTGGATAAATATTATGACGAATTTAGGTAGTTTGAGACAAAAGAAACACAAGTATATAACATAATATATCAAGAACTCACTCTCTACACTAATATATATATATGAGACACTATTGAACACATCTCCAATACAAAAATATGAGATTAAACATGTAATAATTCATTCATACATAACAACAACACATAGTGTGTCCAAATTTGGGGTTTTCCCACATGGACACAACCATAACACAAAGGACACTCCTATGACCTCCAAATGGACACAAAAAGGATACAAATAGAGATACAACCATGGGGGTCATTTCTATGTGTTAAAAATATTTCTATATGCATGTAGGGATGGATTAGAGGAGAGATTATACCTTCCGGAAGAGAGATTCAAAGGAAAATTCTTCCAACACGACACCGACACGTAGAGATTCTAAAAGGACACGAACGAGCTCCGAATCCTCCCAAACTTGGCTAGCACCCTCTAACCATGGAGTAGAGGAGAAATGAAGAAGATTTGGTGAAAGAAAGGGTTGATTTGGAGATGAAATCAATGGAGGTTCATCTCTAAATTAATTTGGGGAAGAACAAGAGAGAGAAAGTGGATGAAAACAAATGAATGAAGGAGTGACTCACTCCTTATTCCCCCCATAGGTGGCTGCCCAAAAAGGGTGAGGTGTCCCCTATTTGAATGTCCAAAATGCCCTCCACTAATCTATTTGATTTAAATTAGGAATGGGTTAAAGGTTGAGGTCAATTTAGTCTAGTTTTAAGTCTCTAATTAAACTAAACCTATCCATAAATAATTAGTCTAACTACTAACTAAAATTAATATCATGTGGACTAAAACTAATATCATGTGGGCCATACCTAACTAGTGTGTGGGTCCCACTAGAGTCAAACTTCCTCCCGGGTCCCCGTTTCAAGTCGGATTGAGTTGAAATTCGAACCCGACTCAAATAACCCCAAAACAATATCATAAATAATAAAATAAATTTCAAAAATATTCAAAAATATAAAATGACAAAAATTCCCCTATTTCTGAAAACTGGGGTGACAAGTATATACTCTCCATACGGAGGACAATCTCAGAAGGATACAACTCAATCACAAATAGCTCAGGAATAAGAACAGCACGATATAGAATAGATAGAATGTCAAAGTGCGATACACGCTAAAATAGAAATAACTCTAAGTGTTATCAACACATCACGCAGAGTATATGAAATAATATATCAGAAGATAGCTGGAGACAAATCCAGATAAATATCCTAAAAGTCTAATCTAGGCACTACTGGCGTATCCTCTAGGCTAGCTGGATCGTCATGATGATCCAGGTTGCAAGTGTCATCTAAGTCTACGCCATAGTAAGTAGTGCAGAAATCCTCCAAGTTCTCTGTAAAATTTGTCAACATATCCAGTCATGATTGGAACAAAATACATAACTCTGAAAGCAGTTTCATTGCATAGTAGAAAATATAGAACTAGCAATAGAATAAGATATATGAAATACTGTAATGAAAGTACAGGAATATATAAAATATAGATAAGGAAACTGAGTACATGAATAGAATAGATAATATGTAAACTATAATAAATATAAGTGATTTGGAGCACAAGACAGTTATGTGATTGGTTTAGTTTGTACATGAGTAATCTATGGTAACTCCGTTATACATGAATTTATAATTGACATATACATGAGTACACTAGGAGATTTAATCATATAACTACTTCTACTCTCCCGCCCCAATCAATACACAAGGATCCGATCAAGATACGTTACGCACACGATTATTGTTTTCACATGGAGCACATGATAGTACATGAGAGCACATAAATGACATGATAAGGAGTACACAATGCACACGATAAAGTACATGAACATGGAATATCCGATGTACCTTGTAAGGGGATAACATCTTGTGACAAGATCCATATAGTACCAATCCGTGTTAACAATGTGTTAACATCAAGTAAAGTAGTCGAGAGCAAGTAATATAGATACTATCATAATAAAAAAATCAGAGAATGTACTCGCCTGATATCCCAGGGAACAACTGTGTATCGGTATCTGAACAGGAGTCACAAAGACCTATTATGAAATTGTAGGGTTACAAAGTGTTATAGAGTAAACATTTGATTTAAAAGTGTTATTTATATGCTACTAGGCTACTTCTAGGTTAGAGAAGTCAAACTAGGTCAGATTTGGTCAAACTTAATTCATTTAGCCTAAATCTAGGGTTTTGACTATACTCTATGTTCCTATGTCAGAATAGTTTGTTAGGGTATCATGGTATCAATACCATATCTCAACTCTTATTAACAAGCTATTTGGATATCCTCTCTCTCTCTCTCTCTCTCTCTCTCTCTCTATATATATATATATATATATATATATATATATATATATATACAAGCTATTTGGATATCCTCTATATATATGACTTATACACACACACACACACACACACACACACACACACACACACACACATATATATATTGCTATATGCCATTATAGCTTATAGCCTACAATATATCCCTCCCCCTAATACAAATCATAGACAGATACTTATATAACTTATCAAAATTGAACAAGAGTATATGGGGACTGAACTGATGATCCCAGTTGAACATTATACCCAAACTCAGACACCACAAAAAGACTGGTACACTAAAGATTAAATGGAGAATGATAAATAGGAATGGAAGCTAGACAATACATAAAATGGGGGTGAGCATATAGGTTAGTGAATGACTAATACTTAAGGTAATTCCAACTGATACATGATAAATAATGGACTGCTATATGATAAAGTGAGTGACTGCTACTAACAAAATTGGGTGAACAGTAAAGAAGACTGAACATTTGAATACCATGGACTAAAAGACAGAACAATATATGGGGTGAAACTCCAAAATGAGACTGATCATATAGAGGCAAATGGGACTGATCAAATAACTAAGAAGGGGACTGAACAAACATATCAAATACATGATAATCCTATACTTGACCCCCCTTAACTCCTTAACAGATACTAAAAGCATAAAGGAAAGTAGCATGATTGGAACAAATATAAGCTATTTGGCAACTAAGTAACTAATGGACTGAAACTAAGATAAAGGACTAATGCACTAAGGACTAAAATATATATTTCAAAGACTGAACTTCAAAGGTAAATGCATGACTGAAACATGAGTGAAGAGGATTGATTAAATATATAATAGTCAACAGTACACTGTGATCATGAGAACAGTGCTTTATATATGACCCAACCCCCATTCAGTATACCACATTCAAATCCACTCTAAATCACTATATAACCCTACATGTGATAACTCATAGTAATGCAAACTTAACACAAAGTCTAAAACTGAAATTTAGAGCATTGGTGCTCTTTTGGCCATTTTGTCAAACACTTGGCGTGTGTATCCAATACACTCTTGATACGCACTCCAAATGAATCCAAACTTGACCCAAACCACACCCACATGTTCTAAATCATTAGTATGACCTAATTAATCAATTTTACAAACCCTAGAATCCTATTCTCAGACTTCCTCTAATGTGAATAAAAAACTAAAGGGAAAATCCCTCAAATAGGAAGTGAAGAGCCTAAACTCCTCTCTAATGGCACCCTAATGCAGTGAGGTCCCTAATGAATGTATCTACACTAATTAAAAGGAAATTAGAGATTTAGAGAGCTCATACCAATTTGGAGATATATTCCCAATAAAAAATCCCTAGATGTAGATCCCCTTCAAGCTCCAAGTGCTCCAAATGCTCCAAATCCTTCCAAGCTAGCCAATAGAGCCTTCTCCTCTCTAAGAGGAAAAAATGGAATTAATTTGAGGGGATTTGGAGACAATTTGAGTGTAGGAGAAAATTTGGGGAAGAACTCCTAAATTAGGGTTAGAAATGAAATGAATGGAGGAAGAAGAACAAGTGGTCCTACTAATAGCAAAGGGGGACTTAGTGGCTGGCCACAATAGGGTTTTGGTTAAGGTATTATTTAGGGGGAAAGTCCAACAAGCCATTTCTAAGTGGTTATGCCAAGTTTTAAGGAAAAGGCCCATTCTAACTTAGTGTTTTAGCCTACAAGTTCTAATGACTTTCTAGTTAGAATAGAGACTAACCAAATAAAAAAATAGGTTTAAAGGTTGTCTAAAGTCACAAATTTAGTCTACCATGGTCATGTCTAACATCTAGTTAAAGTGGCTCTAAGGTTAACCTAATCATGACACTAACACAATTCAATTAATTAAAAGATATCTAAAATAATTAAAAATTCACAAATGTCCAAATTACCCCTATTCTAGAATGTGGTAGTGAAAATTTTAGTGGGACACAAGCTACATGAATGATCTAGGCTTAGTATAGATCGTAATGATCCTATGGTTCGGGTCGCAATTATATCTCTACTTAGATAATTGGTCTAATTTAACTATGGTTTTCGTATACGAATGTTGTGCTATAAAAATAAAGCACAATGAGATGTATTTGAGTGGGACATAAATAGTACAAGTCTAGAGGAGCTCGTCTATGTCATGAATACTAATTTTGTTGGGAGAAACTAGCTAGTGTTGTGCTAGTAAATTCAAAGCTACGAGAAAGAGTATAAAATACATATACAAATACATATTCCAAATAATTATTTACTAATTAAATTTAATAATAAGACCCTAATAAATTTTAGTGGAGTTTACATGACATGAGGTTCGGACACGTAAACATGGATACCATTTTCCGATTTGCTACCAAGAAACTTGTTCAAGGACTTCCAAACATTTCATTCAAGAAAGACATGGTTTGTAAGGAATGCAAAAAGAGTAAGCTGACAAAATCCTCCTTCAAGTCAATCAACTCGGTGAGCACTACTAGACCCCTTTAGCTCATATATATGGATTTATTTGGTCCTAGTATGGTAGCTAGTCTTAGTGGTAAACTTTATGCATTTTTTTTAGCTGATAATTTCTGGAGATTTACTTGGGTTATCTTTCTTGCAAACAAAAGTGATACTTTTCATGAATTTGTAAATTTTTGTAAATGTGTTCAAAACAAAAAAAAGGCATTATGATCAAGAAAATTTATAGTGATCATGGAGGTGAATTTTATAATACCGATTTTAAGTTTTTTGTCAAAAGTGATTTTGGTCCTGATTTTGCTTGTCCTAGAACTCTACAACAAAATCGTGTGGTGGAAAGAAAGAATAGAACTCTTGGAAATATGGCTAGAGTCATGTTAAACCAATATAAGCTCCATCAATACTTTTGGACATAAGCCGTTAAAACATCTTGTTATGTTATAAATTGGGTCTTAATCAGACCTATTTCTAAGAAAACTACTTATAAGCTTTGGTTTGACAAAATTCCATCCATTTAGTATTTAAAGTTTTTGTATGCAAATGCTTTATCTTGAACCTCAAGGATAACCTAGGCAAATTTGAAGAAATTGCCTATGAAGGTATATTCCTTGGATATTCAATACATAGTAAAGGTTTTCGTGTTTTCAACAAAAGAAGTCTTGTAGTTGAAGAGTCTACTAATGTCTCTTTTGATGAACTTAACACTTATACATCCAGTTCTTTAACCGATGTTAATCTTATGGTTTGGAAAGTTCTTCTCTTGGAGACACAAATGCTCCTTTACCAAATCGTGAAGTTGAGATTTCTCCACCTGAAAACTCTCCAACCATAGAACCTTCTCCAAATGGTCTTCCCAAGGAATGGAAGTTTGTCACTCATCATCCCAAAGAACTTATCATCGATGATCTCTCTTCATGGGTGAGTCCTCGATCCTCTATCCAAGATCATTGTACAAATATGGCTTTTATTTCTCAAGTAAAACCTAAAACATTCACGATGCTTTTAATCGTGAATTTTAGATGCTTGCAATGTAGGAAGATCTCAATCAATTTGAAAGAAACAACCCTTGGAAACTTATTCCTAGGCCCAATAACTATCCTATTATTGGGACTAAATGGGTATTTCGAAATAAGCTTAATAAGGATGGGGTTGTAACTCGTAACAAAGCCCGATTGGTTGTTCAAGGCCATAACCAAGAGGAAGTCATTGATTATGAAGAAATCTATGCACCGGTTGCACGCTTATGTAGAAGCATAGAAAAATTATAAGTGCATTATGAGCAGAGATAAGAGCACAGCTCCTACAGAAGTGTGGACTACAAACTGTTGTGCATAATGAACTAGCTCAGTCATATCATGTGCTTAAGAGGAATTATACGCAATATTTAAAAAAAATGCATAAATAGATTTTTTTCGTTGATATTCATGATTATAATACAGTGGAAGTCTATTACAGATTTTTATTGATATTCATGACTACATACAAAAAGAACCTCTCTCTCTACCGAATTGGGCCTATATTAACTTTCTTAAAGAAAAGCACAGCATTCAAGGCCTTAACTTTGTCTTCTACTATATGGATGGGCCGCTGGTAGAATGCGCGACCTTAACCTTGTCTTCGACCATGTGGATTAGCCGTAGACAGCCGGTGCAGCTCTCCTGACAAACGTGCTGGTCGAAAAATGGTTTAGAATGGTAATCAATCCAGATCCTATATTCAACATCTTGGCACTCGATGTCGTCTTGGGGTAGAACACAACTAGCACACTGCATGAATGAGGAAAACTCTGCCCATAGTCAGTTTTGTTTATCTCAGAGACTCCTTCATCAAGCTCGCCACTTCCTTGAACAAAGAAATCTACAATCCTAGCTCACGACTGGCACAATTGTTGCCAGACTCGCCAAGGAGAAAGCTCATACTTATTGGGGTACAATATCGTCTCTGGTATGAAGTAGGGGAGAGAGATGAACGAATGAGTTCTTCCACAAAAATACTCCTATTTATAGGCCATGCGCGATCGAAACCACGTGCCAAGTGGCGGCCGGTCAAATGATCCGAATTAATGGGATGAACTTCGTTTTTATGACAATGAATTTCATTTAATGATTTTGACTAAATCTCAGCCAAAAAGTCTCGAGCCCCATGTAGAGGCGGACTTTCAAAAAATTTTGACCCGAATGCCCCAAAGAAGCGCAGCTTCCAAAAAAGTACAGATACTCAAGAGACTCAGAAGCATAAGCCCCTAAAAAGAAAAGTCTCCTGGAATACGGAGCCCCAAAAGCACGGCCTCCATAAAAGCGCAGCCCCTTGGAACATTTCCTAAAAAAGCATAAAATTCAAAAGAGCAGCCTTACGATCACCCTAAGCTGTCACTTCAGCATTTATGGCACGCTGACACAGATGTCAGATATCAGCTATCAGTTGTTAGTTCTCAGTGACCAGATGTCAGCTGACAAATACCTACTGTTGATACAGCCAGGAGCACAGTCTTCAAAGTGCTCAAAAGTGCAGCTTTTGCAACAGTGTTCAAACAAGGGCAGCTCTCATAGTATTTACGACGCACAGTGCTTTCCAAAGGATGCCACATGGCCAGCAATAGCGCAACGTCTCTCAAACATAATCAAATCTATTTCGTTTTAATAGAATGAGATCTTTTGATCAAAGAGCACGCGCCACGTGTCATTGACTAAGTCATGCTTGTGAACGGGTTCCAACCACCCAAGATCTCAACAATAGATGAATCTCAACAACTGTCACGTGTCAGCTCATCCGTAGCCCAACAATGTAGTTACAACAGATTTGGTTCAATCTTAAAATGTGCAGCGCTCCTGCGTGCCAAAATCCCATGTGCGTATCACATATGCACGCATGGGTGGTTCGTTCCATCAGCCTATAAGTAGAAGGACTTTTCCTTCATTTTAGATAGATTGGAAACCCTGGATTATCCATATACAAGCATCTAGAGAGTAAGAGTAATTTTTTCTCGCCGTCACATCAGTAATGGAGTAAAGGAACCACTACAGTATTTGATCTCTATCGTCATACTTCTCCAGAATTAACTTGTATTTAGATCTGCTGGTTAGGAGTTCTTTTGTACTTTTTTTCATTTATAATACAAAAATTTCTTCAACTTTTACTACCAAAATAAGTTATATTAGCGATGCCAAAGGACGTCGCTAAATGGCAAAAATATGTTACTGATTTCGTTTAGTGATAAAATTAGCGATGTAACATCCATGTTGCATAATACATGGTCGCTAACAAAGAATTCGTCGATGTTCGTCGCCATGGCGATATTGCTTTGTGACGCCTAAATGTCGCTAGCATTTTAGTGGCTAGCGACGTTTGCCGACAAGGCATTGCTAATTAACGACGTAATCGTTCGTTGCTAATTATCGCAAGTAGTTCAACGTTTAGCGACATAATCGGCAACGTTTAGTGACGTTAAATCTGACAATATGGTTTTGCCACATCACGATTTTAGTGACGTCTAGCGACACTTAGCGATGTCTCTGACACAGGCTAGCGACGTTCAGATACGTAAATAGCGACGAAATTAGCGATATTAGTTGACTATTTTGCTGACATGTCAAATTTGCCACGTCAACAAGGTAGCGATGTTCTGCGACGTTTGCTTCTCATTTAGCGACGTATGGATACACCTTAGCAGCGTGGTTTAGCGTCGCTATACGTCGATAAATGTCGCTAAGCATCGCTAAATTCTAAAAAAAGGATTCGGTTTGCTTTTTCCATCAAGAATCTACCTGTATTTTAAATAACAGTTGGCAAATAATAGACCCGGAGCAACCCTCCGTAGAATTCCCTGGATTTGCTGACCCCTTCGGTAGAACACTCAACACCGGTAAACCAATATAGAGACAAATGATAAAAATGCACTACCAATAATCAAATAAATAGAATCCAACGATCAAAAAGACATGAAATAGCCGGGTGGATACAAATGCACTACCAAATGGCTATAAAAAGAGTTTGTCCGATAATCTTTCAACAATAACTCAACATAACACAAACTGTCACTAAATGTATAAAATGAATACATAAAGATCCACCAATGGGTCAACAACACAACAAATAAAAATAAGTCCAATAAAGGACTGCGCTTGGTCAGGAGAAGAAAGAGGAGGCGGCAGTCCCCGCATCTGGGATGACATGAACCTATATAGCGCCTCAGTAAAAGGAGGAGGAGGCAGTGGAATCGACCACTATAAAAAAAATTGGCTTTTGGGACGACACTATTAGGAATGCTCGTCTGAAACGTCCTAAAAAATTTAGTTTTGGGGACCGCTATATTTTTTGTAACAAAAAATAGTATTATTTGGGACAAATTAAAAAATATCTCTTATATTTGGGACTATTAAATTTTTTTTGTCCCAAATAATTTCTAGGACCGCCCCAAATAATCTCGACGGGAATGCCAAATATTTGGGAGCTCATTACCATTTTTTTGGGAAAATTGTTTCCCTCTCTCCTATTCTCTCTTACCCGTTGGATATCTCAGCAAAAATCATCACCCTTGGATCTCATAACTTTCCTAACCCTAATCAAACCTTTTCATTTTCCCCTTAGCTTTTTTTTCATTCCCTGTATAAGTTTTCTCTTAATTTTTTTTTGCTTTCCCTCTTATTTTGGAAGCCCCTTGCATGTCGGTGCCATCCTGAGCCAGAGACTCTCCTCACTCCCATGCAATGCCACCCCCTCGTAGCCATCTTGAGAAAGTCTTCCGCCATCACCACCTCACCCGCGTCATCACTACGACGACACCACCATCACCATCCTTGCCTCTCGTAGTCTCCTTCCATCAAGCCTCCTCCATCGACGCAAACCCTAGCTAGAGGAGGGACACGAGCACAGGTGAGCTATATGCTAGCTAGTTAGGGTTTTACTTCTTTTCTTCTTTTGATTTCAAAAAATTATTGGTAGGGTTATGATTTGTGTGTGTGCTTGTTTGTGAAAATTTTTAGGGACGTACATGTGTTAGAGCTATTAAGAAAGAAGCAATCGAACGTGATTATGTACAAAATTTCTCTCAAATCCTCTAAAATTCCTATTTTCTTCTCAATTTCATTAGGGTTCCTTGGTCAATTCAATCGATTTTTAGGGTTTCGATGAGCAAAAGGTTGGCATGTATTTTTAATATTTTTAGGTTTGTGATCGATGGCTCCGAAGTGGGAGCAGCTGCTATTCTCCATCCTAAGCCATATTCACATTTTTTTTGTTCTGTTTGGTTCCTACCACAAAGGTATCACACTCCTCCCCAATTTCTCGGGTTAGCGTTTCATTTTGTTTCTCTGATTGTGTGGTATAAAGATCTAATTCTAGGGAGATTGATTCATATTCTCATGCTTTCATAATCTTTGTTGAAAATTGATTTTGGCATATATTGAAGTATTGATGCAACAAGTAAGCAAGAGTAGTAATAGTTGCCACATACTTCAGGATTTCGTTTATCAAGGAAAAAAATAAATATTTATTTTTCAAAGGTTTTGATATTTTTTGAACGGAAATTGTAACCTACTGTTGAGCTCACAAGCTGCTTTCAGGCTGCAACCCTATACTTTAGCAATATCGTTGGCTGATGAAGGCTAACCAAGATGCGGGTGAGAAATATTTTAATATAGATTAGGAGCCGCAAGAATCCATCTAGATTTCACCTTTGTGGTCCTTCTTTCCTGTGTATACTAGCTTATTTCAGGATGTAGGTACTAGTTATGTTGACATCTTGGTTTCACTATAATGTAACCGTCAGTTTGCTCATATTGTGTATAAAAATCCTTGTAGCCCTCTAGGAAGCCGATTCTTGCTTGGGTACTATGAAACTTCATTGATTTTTTTTTCTTCTGCAAGGTGCAGTCAATAACATACCTAAATTTAATGTTATATAAAATGCTATGTTAACCGGTTGAAATAATAATTTTAGGTAATCAATATTTCTCAAAATATTTTAGGTAAATCAACTGGACATTTTTATGACCGAGTGTCATTACTTCTTCATATAAGGTTAGAACCAGAAAGGATATCAAGGAGTATTGTAAAGTTTAACAATAACATAATACATATTTCCTCTTCTTGAGTTTATTGTTACTATTACAACTTACAAGTTACTAGGTTGTTCCAGACAGAAAACCAATGCTCAAATATTGGTAACTTATTTTTAGTACCTGAATTATAATTCACAATGAGTTGTGCCTCTATTGAACCCAGTTCACCAAGATAAGGAAAGGAAAATAATAATAACATAAAATAAAATCAGCTACTTAGTTTAGGATATCAAATACTACAACCTGTTGATCTTATGGCCGACAGTGGCGAGGGTGATTTCTAATAAGCAAGTTTTAAACAACGTTTCTTAATGGTTTCTTTTTGTGCTTTGGTCCAGCTATTTAGTATAATTGCCAGTTAATGCTTTGATTATTATGTTTGTGTGAAATATTGAATGTCACCAGATGAAATCTGTTATCAGGCATTGCTATGTTATAGGGGAGATGATGTATTTTATTGTGAATATGAGTATTGATGTTCGATGGCACAGTTTGAGGAGAACTGCAATATAATCGATAATGGTGATGTATGGAGTTTCTGAAATAGGCCAGCTGAATTTATCTTTTAAAAAGATAAGAGTTTTGGTTCCTTACTTTTTTTACTTCAATCTATAATACAAGGGAGCTGAGAACGAGGAGGATTGGAAATTTTCTAAAGATTCTTGTTGTACAGACGAAGATTCAGAATGATAAGAAGATACAGTGATTGATTCAACAGCCCACAAGTATTCAAATCATAAGTTGGTTGTGGTATGTCTTTCTATCTTGTATAGTTGCTTGCAATGTTTATTAATGTTTAAGTTGTTTGGGTAAATATCTTTCTTTCAATGTCTTCTTGACATTGGAAAGGGCAAAAGCAAACCAAAATGCAACTTGAGGCTTATGTCATGCCGTCCTGGTTTTTGAAGACTTTTCGGATGTAAAAAATAAGGCCTCATTTAGAAAGATGTAGCAAACCATTGATGTACAAATAGATGCCTGACTTACAGAAGATCTCCCCTACACGTTTGAAAGTTATCTGGATTATTTCTCATTCGGGTGTTGTACAACATTCTTGATTAAAATGGTATATAATATTTCTTAAAAGATCTCTATATCTATAAAATTTATATGACAAGCTGCAAACTTTTAATAGTATTCTTGGACTATGATACTTGATATTATCTTAAAGATTTATGTATCTAGGAAAATAACAAGATATGATGCAAAGTTTTAGTAGTAGTTGGGGATTATATAGCTAAGTGGCTTCCCTACTTTATGCTTGCTTTTTTTAGTTGTAGTTGGGGAATATATAGCTAAGAGGATTCCCTACTTTTATGCTTGCTTCTTTGGAAAGTATCTTATTGTATGACCGACAATGAAGCTGCGATACAGGTAATATTTTCAGTCTCCACATATACAAGTGAGTTCTTCAATGTCTCTTTTTCTAGAGCAGAGATTGTAATTCCAGGATCCATAGCAAACTATGGAAACTAAAGTTGGAGTAGTATGACTTAAAATCTTGATCATTCTTTCTATTACCATGTATCTAGCTAGAGAAATCTTTGTGTGTTTTCTTACTACAAATAATGAGAACATGTTCAAGGCTGGGAAATATTTTGTTAGTGGCTATGGTGCATGGACTCTACATAAGTGGGTTGGGAGAAATAACCTTCGAGATGGTTGTATCGAAAACTTCTGAATTTCTTCGAATGAATCCTCTAGGAAAGGTATGTGGCTATTATGATGTAGTATTTTTCAAGTGGAGAGAAGATTTGCGCAACTCACAAATTAAAGGATCTATATGATCATGCAAAGGCATGTGCTAGAGACTTCTGAATTTTCCTTTTAGTTTTCTGATTTGAGGATTAAAATTGCTGATGTTATAGGGATGACACCTGACATGCATGGAAGAGTATATGTAGTTGCACCTCAAAATTTTAAGTTTATAGTTTTTCTATTGTTGTTTTGACGAGTTAAACTTGTTCCCTTTGCCCTTTTTAGTTACTTGATTCAAGGTTGACAATCCACTCTACGGCTCATCGTTGATTGAATGTGTAAGATTCTCTAGCACCATTTTAGAAAAAAATTCTCTTTAATTGTTGTCATGGGTTTGGAATTATCTAATATGAAGTTTATAGTTTTGGTCTCACATTTTTTTCTTTTCTGATAAAGTACATAGGTCTCCAAAACTTGGTACACCACGATGAGCAGTTGTAGTGATCAGGAAATGCTCCTCTCTGGCGGAGTTTCTCTACCTTTTATCCTGGTCCAGGTATGCTCACTTTTCTCTTCAAATTTGGCATCACTTTACTCCTGCAGATGCATACTTTTTCTATTTCGAACCCTTATTAGAATTGACAGTAGAATTGCTCTCATGTAGTTACCGATTGTAAGTTTATATTGTAGCGATCCATTTGAAACTTCCTAAGTGATTTATTTTTGTTTTTTTGGGTTGAAGAGCTCTTGCTCGCAAGAGTCTCAAGGAAATTTAAGGCCCATTTTCCTTCAGTTTTGTTTGATTGAGAGAATAGATTTGTTTGCCATTTGTAATCCACTATCACTTATTTTCCTTGTTTCTAATTGAGGTCTAAGCTGTATATTGTAGTAGTGAAGTTGATTACATTGGATGCAATAATTGAAGTCGATTACTAAGAAAGATAAAAAGCATTTTGGATGCCATCTCCGGCTTTGCTCATTTCTTCCAATGGCCCAACATTTGAAGGAGATAAAATATAACAGTAAAATTGGAAAATAAATAGTCTCTGCATTAGTTTATACTGCAGGTCGTCATATTTTTAGTCCATTTACTAATATGGATATGGAACTTGATCTCCATTTTGGTTATTTTGGCTAAGGTTGCAGGCTTGTAGTTTTAATGCCAATAGTTTATCTGTTTGTAATTATTCTTTCATTTCTCTAATTTTTTTTGCTATAGTTTATCATTCTTATAATGATTTTGGATTTTATTTTTTTTACAATGTGCAAATGTTAATCTGTTTGCAAATATTAATCTGTTTGCAAATGTTAATCTGTGCAAATGTTTATCTGTTTGCAAATGTTTATTTTTTGGCTTTTATTTTTTTTGGCCATAAGTGCAAATGTTAAAGTATTGGTTGGACTAAGTGAACTAACCTCCATCAAACTATTTTTGGATTCCATGTGAGCCTCAACACTAGTGAGTTGGATGGCTAGCAACTTAGGCCCTAAAGCTCGAGAAGGAGCATATCAGCAGACAAAGCAATTGTTTTATGAAGTTACGAATGCGAAATCTGTGTGATGTTCACTCTTTCTTAACCCAACACATCGCATTTCAAGAGAGATGGAAATAGTAAAAATAATGCATATTGCATATCTTCTGATTTCCCAATAATGTTATCTTAATGAACATATTTCTGTAAGTTTAATAACTACATATTGCTGGAAATTATTGTTGTAAATTTAATAACTGCATTCTTAGAACAGATTCTTAGAACAAAAAGCTATATTCTCCTAGATATATGACGATAAGTGAACTTGTTTTTTTAATAATTTCCTAATTTGTCAGCTTCTTTGTGGACATGCAGATATGCTCCATAAGGTTTGGCTGATCAATACTATGTGATCCTTTTGGTTCAAGAACCTTTATTATAGCCATTTATTTTGGTTTTTAGCTTTCATGTGATGTCAATATTGAGTGGACTTGGAATTTGCTTGAATTGTTGTTTCATGGCATTTCATATAGGATGTAAAATGCAAGCAGAATATTGGAGGAAAGAGAGTAGCAACTGGACTAAACTTTTTTGGACATTCTAGTTTGACAACCCTCAAAAGACCTTGTGACATCCAAAATTAGCATGCCCAGGTTGGCCTTCTTTTACTTTCTACTTGTTATGCACATACTAAGTGCAAGTGCTTCGAATGCACACACACACACTGATCTCAGATCACATTCATAGTATCAAATATTTTAGTCCTTTTTAAAGTTTAAGAATGGAACATATAAGTTATAATGGCGAGTTCCATCTTTTTGCTGTAATTTGTCTGATTTACAAATATGTCGTGCATCTCTGTGCAGAAACTACGAAAAAAGTTTATTTTAAGTAAAAACCAACGCAAGTGGCTGAGAGATGATAAAACTGATGAAGAAAGCGAGCAAGAAGGAGAGTTCGGCCAAACATCCAAAGGTCATTGATGATTCTGCTATGTCTGGCTTCAAAAGTATTTTGGGTTTACTTTGCGAATGATGGAAGATGACACTAAATGATGTAAAGCATTTTAGATTTATTTTGTAAATGTTGAGAGAGATGATTAACAATGTAAATCCTTTTTGTATACGTTTAATGATGCAAAGAGTTTTGAGTAAATTTTTTAGAAGCTCAATGATGTATCTTGGGTTTATTTTATAAACGATTAGATATACGTTTAATGATGTTGTATAAATACTATATTTTTTGCTAATGCAATACTACAATATGCAATTGAACTTATATATTTATAAATGGATTTTGTTATTTAAGTATTTTAATTGTATGTTTTATAGGTGAAAAACATGAAAATAATAATTTCATAATAATTAGCACAATTGTTATTACTTTTTTGGGATGGATATGTAATTGTCCTAAAAATAAATTACATCCTTTTGTGACTACGTCCATAATTTTTAGGATGGTTTTTATTTGTCACAAATACTTATATTTTGGGACGGTTTAATAATCCGTCATAAAAATATAATAATTCAGATACTTTTGGGACAGTTAGTTTTTTCGACCCTAAAACTTAATTAGGACGGTTTTTTCCGTCCTAAAACTTTTCGCCACGCCACCCTAATAGCACCGTCCATTTCCGTCCCAAAGGCCGTCCCAAATATTTATTGGGACGGTAATTGCAGTTTTTAAGACAGTTTTTTTTGTCCCCAAAGGTCACTTTTTTTGTAGTGGATATAGTCGGTGTGGATGCCGACGCACGACCAGGAATTGTCTGCTCCATGTCTAGCAGTCTAGAGTTGGTGGAATCCATAACATGCGACAGCCTCGAAAACTGATCGCCCATGGCCACCTGCGACCCCTGCATTGCGTGAATGGCAAGATCCGTCCTCTCCTGTACCGCCTGAATGATACGATCTGTCCTCTCGCCAGTCTCTCTATTGGTGCGCTCGAGCATATCAAATCATGTGGTGAGCGCCGCATCGTCCATCTGCGGCTGAGACTGGGGCTGCTCCGTAATCCTCCGTAATAGTTCGTCACGTAGCTCAGTAAGCTGGCGACGGAGTTCCTCCACTCGGACCGACTCCTGTTAGGGCTGTGGGGAATGCACACTAGCAGAGGGTGCCCTAGATGACTGTGTTGCCACAAAGGTACCGTAGTATCCCGTACCGTAGTACATACCCCTCTGAAGACTACCAATGACGGTCATCCAGAGCTCGTCCATCGTTCGAGCCGCAGGGGGCTGCGAGAAAGTACCAGCCCCTCCCTTCTCATGTGCACTCTTACGCTCTAGCTTAAGATACTCATCCTAGAAAAGTACGCATCTCGATAAGCATAATATTTACTACCAACCTAGTTGTTCCCTATCTATGGACATATATTACATATTTCTTAAGTTATACCAAAGTTAGTGACACGTAAAGTAATACTTACATAGATCTGTGTGGCCCTATCATCGATGAGCTTTCCGTCCTTTCGATGGGTGGCCAGAAAGACGCTCACCATAATGGGGTTCTTACCCCTCATTATCCGTTATAATAATATGTTTGTTATTGAAATTGAACATTTTATTCCTACTTTCATTAAAATAATATATTACGGTAAAATATATACCAGGCGACGGAAATGTTCCATCATAAAAATCGAGCCACCATACCACTTTCCTGCCCTTGTCTTAGCTGACTTCACCTTCTCCGACCGTTCCTTGTACCTAGTATCGTTGAATCTAGCCATCATCGTGGTCCACTGCTCGGGCGTGATCCAACCTTGGATCGGTTTTTCGGAGCGCTCTTGAGCCTTCTGGTCATCGATCGCATCCCGGATCAACTTGGCGGCAATGGCAAAAAATTTCTTCTCGATCATCTCAGCCCGGTGTCTGGATAAAAATATTTTCTACAAGAATTAAATTAGTTAGTTATATAATATGCATAAAAGATGATTTATACTAAAAGTAATATACTTTAGTTACCTTGAAGTGTGTAAACCAGAATACCTTTCTCTCGTCCGAGGCATTCGAGTAGTTGATCCAAGGGCCCCCGTAGTTGGATGTCACGACCCACACCCGCTTTTGAGATACGAGTACGTGTCCAAGCCCAGCATACGCCACAGCATCGACGTTAGTACGCCGTCTATGATAAGAATTATCCATACATGTATACAGTGTAGATATATCATCGACAACTAAGTCAAGACAAAGAGTTTAAACTTAAAGTCCTAATAAATAATTTAAAGAAAGATCCCCTACAAATAAGATAGTCTCGGGAACAAACCCACTAAAAATAAATACTAAAGCAACTAGAACTAAAGTCCTCTAAGCTCACTATCTAAGAATAACACGAAAGAGCATAAGAAGAAATATGCTACTCCGTATCAGAAGAAGCAACCGGCACATTGGTAACGTCAGTGTCACCAAGATACGTACCATAAACCTCGGGACAAACCACATCGTCTAAAGCTGAAAAATAGTTATCCAGTCAGGATTGGAGCAAGATCACCATAAACTACATTACACAATCTAATATACAAGCACGCAGAACAACAATAAAGAAGGAATGAATATAACATGATACAAAAGAGACTACTATATCTTAGAAAAATAGTTTGAGAGTACAATTATGACACAGAACAGTTGAAGGTATAATTAAGGCACGAAGACACACTACACCAAATCAGAGCATTTACGGCCTCTCATTTATGGCGTGCATTGAATATTAGCCGTAAATGATATAAAATTATGGCATTCCTGTAATGCGAGCCGTAAATTTACTTTTTTTACTCTTTATTATGGCGTGCATTTATAGAGCCGTTAAATGTTATCAGTTACAGCGTGCATTCGTGCAAGCCGTAAATTATAGGCTTCTCACGACCTGCGTTGATAGGCCTTAAGATAAATTGGTTTTATAGCTTACCTTTTGCACGCTGTAAACCAAAGCCCGCCAAATTAATCCCAAAAGAATTTTGCACCAATTTTTCTTAACCCGCAAAAAGAAGAAAACTCCCCTTCACTCACCAAATTTGGCACAATATATTCTCTCACCAAACAAAAAAACTTAGGGTACGAGTTACCTCACCAAACCCAAAAACCCCATATCCTCATCTCCTCCGGTCTCTATTCTCTCCAAAACTTGGAAGGGAGAAGGCTAGCGTTCTAGCAAATAAAGAGAAACAACGGCTTTGGAGAGAAAGGGGCGGCGTAGAGGAAACCCTATTCTCTACTCGTCTATTTCGTACAGGCATGTCATTCGATTGCTTCTTTTTTTTCGTAATCATGTGTTGTCTATGTTTCAATTGCTTGAGGTGTATCGTAAATTTTCCAGTTGCCCTCTTTTTTTTTTCCATCCGTGTAGGGTTTGATTAGGTAGCTATTTCTCTTATTTGCTAAATTTCCATGAAATTTCTAGATTATCCGGAGTTATTCATCTGAAGTTCGTTCGTTCATTAATGGGAAAAATAGAATCTTCAACAATTTCATTAGGTTTTATTTAGTAGTGATTTCCTTCACTCTGTTGCATCTTAGTTGCACATGTTAAAAAGTTTTAGATTATTCAGGATTTTAGATTTGGGTTTCACTAGTTGTATTTTTGGAAAATGGATTTCGTCATCTGGGTAGGTGTTGAATTTCTTACAATAAGCAGGTAGTCGGAAACTATGCCAAAAAAATATGGGCCCATGTCAAACACCTTAGACAAAAATCTCCAATAGGAACATTAACATGTAGAAAAGAAAGCGCTAAACTACATACATCTTATTACTTCCCTACATATGAACCCTAGTTCTGCTGTAGTTTATCCACTAGAGATCCAACATGCGCCAAGTTCCAACCAATTCTGGATCCATCATCCTTTTTGACGAGGGCAGACAAAATGTGGAATAAAATTACTGAAGGTCTTAGGATTTAGGGTTATATTAACAAGAATTCATGCTTCAGGAGAATTTGACTCTCGAGGTTATATAACATGAATTTGTTACTTCATAATAAGACTCCCATAATTGTATGTTTCATATCTGAGTGTTTGGTTGGAGAAGTATTAGCATGCTTTGAATCTATTTACTTCCTTAACAAATGAAACCTTGGGCTTGGAGAACATAGGAGGACAAGTGTCTGTTCACTTTCCTAGTAGGTCTTCCTTTGAAGATAGAAGATATTGAGAGAAAAAGAAAGACTTTTCTTGTATAAAAATAATAATTAATAGTGGAAACAAAATATTCAAAATTTTAGTTGTGTCCCCCTGTGTCTAACTCTCATGTAAAATATATACGGACTGTTTTAACTACTTTTGATGGAGTAATGCCCAAATATTACCTGATGATAACATGGGTTCAATGTAATACATCTGAACCCTAAGCTCAAATTGTTTGGATGTAATGTCAAATCTGGACCTGATTAATTATTAACAAAACTATGATCTACAATCAACACCATAGTCGCTCTAATCCAGACCAGAAAATGACAACACCAACAACATACCTGTTGTTCTTTGATTTTCATGGACCGTTTGCCCATCTCCTAATACAGGGCTTTTGGCACTTAATTAGAATTCATTTTACGGTATTTGTAGCACACATTCAGATGGAAATATATGAAACTTGTTGTAGATATTTTTATTGCGTTTGCTTTCTTGTATATGCTATTCACTAGTCCTTGAGTTGAAATTTGTTGACATTAGAGAATGGCTTTAATTATTATTTGTGTGTGTTTATGTTGGATTCTGGTTTATGGTTTTCTTTGGAACTATGAGTTGATAATAGAGCTTTGTATTAAAGGTTTTTCCTGTGTTGTTCTTTGATTTACATGGACCGTTTGCCTATCTCCTAGTATAGGGCTTTTGGTGTTTAATTAGAATTCATTTTACAGTATTTGTAGCACACATTTAGATGGGAATTTAGGAAGTTCTTCTCCTCTTTCTTAACCTTTACTTCCAAAATAGATTTTGTTGTTCAGGACTCTTCCACATTTGTTTATTTTACCTCCATCTATATTTGTAGTCCATCTGTGACTTGGTCAATCCATACAATAATTCGAAGAGCTTAATTTTCTCTAGTATTTAACTACACTTTTTGTTTGGCATGGTAGCATGTTTAATTTTTTATGGTAGAATAGATACAAGCTTTTTTTATTGTATATTTCCTTATCTAACTTCCTATACTTATATTTGCTTGTACTAATCTTTGCAATTAAAGATGCCTGTAAGTTATCTATTAAGTTATCCTTCATCCAGTTGCTTATAGCTGACCATTTCACTTAATTATGACCATAATTATTTGTCTGGACATCTTTCAAAAACTCTTCAATTTTTCAAGCTGCTACCTCTTCGTAAAATTTCCCTAGAGCTTATATAGGTCACAAATGTGCTGTTTGTGTACAAGAATTAAGAGTACATTCAAGAAAAATAAATTCCATCAAACTTTTATTATTTGGTAACATTATTATGTTTACAGATAAATTCTTATCATTCTTTAACCTTAATCTCCTGCTAGGGCCTCCAGCGTTGTTCAAGCATGCCAAGAACAAGGAGTACTGATTCGTCGAAAGAGAAGCCAGTGTTGTTCCATGTTAATCTTAAGGTTCCAAAACTAAAGAACTCCCTTTCTGTAATTGTCAAAAATATAATTATGGTCTCTAATTTATATCTATCGATTTACTGTAATTTTGCATATGCCATCATGTAATTTGTTGTATATCTAACTAGTACATGTTATATCCAAAATTATCCACTCCCTAACTTTTTATATCCTAATATTTTTGCATATGCCTTCCTCTGTTTTAGTGAGTCTGTGTTCATGAAGGAACACAGTCTGAAATTGCTGATTGGGACTTGGGTGCTGGAATTTATGTTGATTTTTATGACATAAAAAGTTCATTTCAAGAAGTGGACATCATGGATGATAAGGTAAGGAATCCAATAGCTTATACAATTGAATGAATGTTGCAAAAGCTTGCTAAAAATATAATTATATGTATGTGTGTGTGTATCTGTTATGGTACTAGGTCGTTTTATGTGATAGTATAATATGTATGTGCCCGTTAAGGGGCTTGAGAAAAAAAATTGGTCTTCTTTAAGCTTTACTTGCCAGTTTACAATGTTATTTTTCCTATTGCATTCTATACACTTTTAAAAGTAACGAGATTTAACACCACCTACTGAGTCAAACACGAGTTGTTGTGGACATCAAAAATTGCAGATGCATTTAATCTTCTTCTACCAAGAGTGACAATAAGTGTATTCTTCATATGTATGAAATTAGTTTGTCTGAGTTATTGTTCATATATTCATACAAAATATCTGTGCCTGGAATAATGATTCAACTTGTCAACCCATTTAAAGTTTTATGCATGTCCCAGTGATGACCATATTCTTCATCTGCTGATTGTGGCTCATTGCCTACTCTTATTTTTATAAAAGTACATTTCACCCCTTTTGAAGTGTTCTTGGTTTGGAACGGACAATCTTATTTGCACTATGTAATGGTGATCCTAACCAAAATTTTAGTAGCTATAATCATGGGAAATGGGACAAAATTTGCAATGCATTTCTTGTATAGCAGTGCTTTTGAGTGCTAACTTTTAAGAATATACCGAGAAGTACACCTAAGCGACACCGAGGGGGGATACTCTCTTTCAGGCTGTATAACTGTGCGATATGGAAACTGAATTTGGAAACATGTTAGTTAACTTTTAGGATAATTCTAGGTCCAAGTTACTGAAGATCCTAAAAGTGAACAAGAATGCTTCCTTGGAAAATTAAAATGCAATTGAAATCATCATCACCATCATAGTATCAAGTCTAGAAAATTAGTTGCCTAGGACATAAATATGATGAACTATTTATCTTACAACCAACAGCTCATCAGACTAGAATTTTTGGTTTTAGTTGAATCATATATAGGGTCACTTGGGCGACCTGAGCTGCTGTACTTGGTTGTTCTTCCTACATCTGAAGATGCAACAATAATAGATGTTGAAGATCTGAGACCAGTTAAAGAGGAAAATTATCTACAGTGAGGTATGTTGCCCTTTACATGTTAGGGATGTAATCACCTTCCTGCTTCATTTTATTGTTTTGTTATGTTATTATTTGTTATGCTTCCATAAACTTGGATATATTTGATAATGCAGCACAAGCCTATGTCAGAGATTACCTCAGGTCTGCTACATTAGATACATCATCAAGGAAAACTTCGAGTCAACCATTACAATCTATTTGAAGCTTATGTTAGAAGTGAGAGTGTAGGCGATGAAATAGTTATCCATGGACACAGTAACCTGGTTATGGCTACCATTTTTTTGGTTTGTTGTCATCTTGCTTAAGTATCATGATTATATTTCCTTCACTTCTAAAAATTTTAGCAGAAGATTTAGGGGAAGAATTATCCTTGTCTTACATCTCCAAGTTACTTTAACCTTTCGTTGTGTACTGTAATAGTTTTCTTTTGCTACATTTCTATAGAACACCATTTAAGTATTATGTTAGATTGAGTCCTTCAACCCTATGAAATGTATTTGATGACTAGTTGACAACAGCCATGGAACAATTTATGGTGCGCTATTTCATCAAAGGTCCTACAAAGTTTGACTCTGTATAGACCCCAAACTTATTGTGTCAATAGACTCAGTATACGTAAATAATCTGACTTCATGTATGAGAATTTAGAGTTACCACAATTTTCTCAGTATTATAATACTTATTAGCTTTAGTATAAAATGAGCCTCTGTATCTTGTATCACTTAATCCCTTTGTAAATGCTTAGGTAGTTCTATGTAGGAATCATGTAATAATGACATCATTATTTTGTTGGAGCTCTTATATGGACTTGCTTTATGTGTAGCTACTATTGGTCTCTGGAGACAATGCCTATGCCTGCAGGTCATGGTGGAACCGCCCATGCTTTATTTGTCTCCAAAGATCGCATAATTCCTAAGATCTGGATTCAAAACTCGACAGCTTGATAATCTTTTTGGCAAGAGAATTATTGTTATTGTTGATTCTTGGGACTGTTCATCTCGATATCCGTATGGACACTATGTACGAACCATAGGAAAGATTAGTGACAAGGATAATGAGATCGAGGCAAGTGCATACAAGCTTTTTTCATGGCATAATTAGAGTTGCTTCACTAACTTCTGCAACATGTTTTTTCTATTATAGTTGCCAGTGAGGACTTACTCGTCGTCGTCCACTTGGACTTTCTTAAGCTTCTGATAATGTGGTTTGGGGAGAGCGAGGCCAACGTCCATGAACTCTTTGACAAGGCCTGTCAATCTATTCCATGCGTTATGTTCTTTGGTGAACTAGCCTCAAATGCAATCAAGGTAAATACCTGACATAGCAGATAAATCGAATTTTACTCAATTCATAAGAACTTGTACACAACTCCCTCTTCTCAGGACTACAACAACTACATCCTATGAACCAATCAGTTTTGTGTCTAATTCTGCATAACATCAGCTAAAGCACATTGTTAGTTGCTATTTATGCTGCATAAATATGGACATGGAGACATGACATAGGACACGAATACGGGTACATTGACAATATAGATATCAGATAGGTACAAAAACATTCCTTATGATGATGTTGGATATGAAATTTTATATAACCATTCCTTATGATAGGTACAAAACCATTCCT
Organism: Iris pallida; assembly: GCA_029216955.1. Taxonomy (NCBI): domain Eukaryota; kingdom Viridiplantae; phylum Streptophyta; class Magnoliopsida; order Asparagales; family Iridaceae; genus Iris; species Iris pallida. Next base: position 7,502,373 of record JANAVB010035616.1, on the reverse strand, counting down.
TATTATGATGTAGTTCTAATTAATTATCACATTGTCTCGTGTGCTTCGAGTTTTCATATAACCATTCCTTATGATGATGTTGGATATGAAATTTTAGTTGCAGGTAAACTTTTAAGTGTCTTCTTTTTCCTCTATCTTATTTAATATTTTGAAAATCCAGTGCTGCCATATTGGCTTCATTTTATTCTTATAGGACTATCTTTTCTTCCATACTTAATATTTACTAGAAATATCCTTCTGATTTCTCTTGAGCTGGTCGATCGATTGTTGAGGATTATGTTATATTGAGCATCATGTATATCTTGATGATTATTGTTATGCTTTCGTACAAGATGAAAATTGTAATCAAGTCATCAGATTCTTTATTAGATATTATAACGTCTCCCAATCTTTATTGTGTTAATATTGTTTTTATTTTTCTTCAGGTAAAGCTTAAAGAAGAGGGGAGGCATGCTTCTAGAAAATGAGTTATTCTAAGCTTAAAGGTTTGAAAATCGTTAAAGGTCTTGAAGTGTCCAGCTACGGTGACAAAAGTGACTTTTGCTTTTGTAGTAAAACAAAGTGACTTGCTTTTGTAGTAACACAAAGTGACTTTTGCTCTTGTAGTAGGACAATAATTTTTTATTTGAGCCTAAAGACTTTTGTTTTGAGATCTTGTAGTAAGAAAATGACTTTGCTATTGGAAATCCAATTTAAACACTTTTGCTTTGTGTTAAGATTCTATTATGTTGTGTCATCTTATTAATGTTTGTCGATTTAGTCCAACTCGTTGGAAATAAATACTCTCAATGGATGTACAATTAGTTTGATTTTTGTTAAAAATACTCTGAGAACCATATTGTAGACATATTTGATTTTGGTTGATTAATTTACATTTGTAGCTATTTAAATGTGGATATTAAAAAAACCATAATCACGGCATGCCTTGTGAGCCACAAAATAAAACTCATCAACACTTTAACAGCCCTCGTTTTGAGTCATAAACACATCATCTACGACCTGCGGTTTTGGGCCGTTAATGTTAGATTTGTGTTTTCGTTTTAAGTATTCACGACTTGCTATATATGCCATAAATTGAAGAAATTGAATACTTTAACGGCCATCACTTTGAGTCGTAAAAGATTAGTATTTACGGCCTGCATTATGGGCCATAATTAACATCTAAACTTTTCCAGCAACTTCATTTACGGCGTGCATTTACCTAAGTTACGGCCTATTTTCGCACGCCGTAAATACTCGTACCCTTTTACGGCTGGAGCTTTTACGGCACGACCCTGTGAGTCGTAAAATTAGTTTTACGGCACAAATTGTGGGCCGTAAAAGACCTTATTTGGTGTAGTGACAATATAAGATAACGACGATTATAAGACAAACCACTGGACAATATGTCAACACAAATCAAGTCACATGTACTGTGTATTTTAGAATACAAGTGTTCCGCATGTGGATAGGTTAGGACATTTGGCAGTCGTTACGTGAGGTACAACGACTGCTACTAACATTGATTTTGAGAAAACTTTTACATTGAGTAGACCACATGCATACTAGTTGTATTCCCCCTCTCGACTCTCTCACAAGTAAACATGATCACTTTAACATTAACTTAAACTTTAAACATTGAACATTGAACATTAAATATTGAACGAAAGCAATAAGTGAACATGTATGACCATGATAATAAGTATAACTCTCGTGTACAGTAATATGAAAGATAAGATCAATAGTTAAAATAGAAGAATAACATGCAACATAGAATAAAGGCAACATAGGTTATAGTGATACTTGCCTTGCTCCGCTAGATGATGAACTCTAAATACAAGATGCCGTAGACCGATCTATCCCATCACATAAATAATCATTAGTTAGTTTATAAAAATCCTACTCTAAAAACACTAGAAAGTGGCTAATTGTTTATCATAATTAATTCTATTTAATTTTAAAATAAATTATCTAAAAACCTAATTTAATCTAATATAATTTTGAAATAAAAGTTAAACACAAGTTTTGGCCCGGAAAAGTCACAGTTTCTAATTTGGGAACCGTGGCACGCAAATCGAGGTGCACTGGAATCGATGTGCCATAAAATCATACTTTGGTCAAAAGATATCGTCATTATGGCTAACCGTGCCCAAATCGATAATTTGTCGACAAAACTAAGTAACACGAATTAATTAAAATACTAAATGAATGTATTAATTTCTGAAAATATATATGTCGTAGATCTCTATGTCTGCTTTCCGTAACTTCAAACGGTTCATGATTCTGATTCTTGGTTCTCCCGAAATCTCGAAAACATCAAAACGTGTTAAATTTTGGACAACTGACACTCCACGAATTTTCCAGAAATTTAGATTCAGAAATTATAAAAACTAATTAGATATTTAGAAACCTAACCTCGATACGCTTCCAATAAAAGAAACAATGCACGAAAAGCTCTTTTGGTTTGACGGCAATCACTCTGCGAAGTTCGAGGATCTCCAAGATCAAACCGCAAAGGAGGTTGGAATAATAAACTTGGGTTTTCAGATTTAATAATATATATAGGAGAGAGAGGTGGTTTAGCATCGACAGGTGGGCCAGAGGTAGCTGATTGGGCTGCTGACTGTGTAAATGCTTATTTTAATTGCAAAAAATTATTAAAAATTCATTTAACCCTAAATAAATCCAAATAAATCACAGAAAATCCAAAAAAAATCCCCAAAAGTTTTTAGAACTACATCTAGGTGTCTACAACCTATATAAAAAGTTTGGCCTCTAAACCTCTTCGTGTGACTCCCCAGTAAATCCCAAAAGCCTATAGAAAAATAAACTCTATAGGTTTTAATTATTCGAAAATTCTCAAAAATTCCAAAAAAAAATATTATAAAGAAAATATTTCTAACTATCTAGAACTTAAATAAAAATATTTGATCAAAAATACACCCGTCAGAAATTCTCGAAAGGTTATTAAATAATAATTCTATAGATTAAAATTATCTAAAAATTACCAAAAATTACAAAAAATTACAAAAAATCCTAAAATAATAAAATAACATATTTGGGACTATCTAGGGACTCATGTGGCCATATGTAACCTAATATTGGCATTCTCACTTATAGACTTAGGTATGCACCATTGTGATCTCAAAATAAAATTTCTACAAAAATTCCTAGTATTTTCTATTTATTCAATCATTAATCAAAAATAGAAATTTTGGTAGCGGATGTTATATTGGACCTCAGAAATAGCCCGAATGCCCTCTAAACTGACGGAAGACGATATCTACACAGGCGATATCTCTCACAAATTCATGTATTTAGTATTGCTTTACATTAATTTTCTATTGGCTCTCGACACGATGGTCACACGATGTAGTATGGATCCCTTGTATGCTTTATTCGTGATTATTATTTTTGTGACTCATGTATGATTCTGTGTTGATGGCCTGCTTAGATCCATTGGTACTAGTCGGGCGAGAAAATACTCTAGACATGTAAACAAACTCCAAAACTATTCGTGTCTGATAGCAGTCGCACACTTCACGTATGGGATACCGGATCTATTATTCTTGTCTGATAACAGTCGCATATTTCATGTGCAGGGTGTCGGATTTACCCTTAGCCGTTTACATGTCGAAATAGTATTTTAACTAACTATATAGGTGCAGTTTATGGGTCTACTTTATATGTTGCTAGTTACATGTATTATCAGTTTTCAGTACTCACTTGTCATTATTACCATGGTTGTTCAGTTCCATGATTCCATGTTTTTATTCATTGTGTATTTCATTATTATTTACAGTTTAATAGACTTTGTCAATTATTGAAACTGCTATTAGAATGTACGAGTTCCATACCAGATTGGAAACCTATTTTTCAGGTTAGCCGTGACTACTCTTAGCTTTGGGGAGATACGGGTGTACTTGCAGGTGAAAACCTAGAGATTAGATAGATGTGTTGTAGTCATTTCAATATGTTTTACTTTCTTTAAATATAAATATTGTAAATCTTGTAATTTGATTTAGTAAGGTGAATGAGCAGTAAAGTTTTATTATATGATTTTGAGCATCACGGCCTTGACAGCATTCTACTATCGACTCTACGGTGTAGGCTGGCTTGAACTCGTATCCCGAAAAGCGGGTACGGATCGTAACAAGTTTTTGTGGTAGCCATGTAGGTTAGTCTTCACAATAATTATGCGAACTCGTGGTAGTACCATATTAGTCATACTACTGCGAGCCTGCAGCTAGGAACTAGAATGCTCATTCATAATTAGGCTTAATTTAATTTTTAGGAGAATAACTAGGATTCAGACTCCCTTATCCAATTCGATTGTCGGGTAGTTAAGGTTGCTATATAGACCATTTGATTTAGGTAGGAGTGATTGAACTCCTATTAGATACTTCAGGAATTCTCCTAGAAGGATATTGTTGCATTTAATACGACAATAGGTACCTACATAGGACCTATGGTTTAGGTAGGGATTTATTCAATCCGAATACTACCAAAATATGTCAAATTAGCGACAAAATTAGTGACTCCAGTTAAAAATGTCGCTACGTTTTGTGTATTTAGAGACGTATGAAAATGATGTCGCTGAACGTCACAATCAGCAACGTTTAGCGACTAATAGTGACTAAAATTATAGTTTGGAAAGAACAAGTCGTTATTTAGTCACAAAACGTCGCTAATTTATTTTATTCAGCGATATTTTGCGACATTTAATCAAGTTCGTCGCTATCCTATTATTGAACAGTAACGTCTAACGACGTCTCTCTCAGACGTCGCTAAAAACTTTCATATAGGGTTCTGGGAACCCGATTGATTTTATTTTATTGATTCTAAATTTTTGATCTCCCGTCTCAAGCCCCAAATCTCTCTCCCTCTCCCGCTCCCCCTCTCGTCTCCGGTGACCGCTCCCCCCGACGAGCTCCTCCCCTCCGGTGAGGCCTCCCCCCGACGACCCCTTCCTCCGGCCCCTTCCCCCTCGTCCCCTGCCCCGGCGACCCCCTTCGCCCCCTGATGACCTCATCGTCGCTCCTCCACCGCCGACCTCCCTCGTCCCCTGCTCCGATCCGGCGACCCCAACCGGACCCCGCCTAGGTATACCTAACCCTAACCCTATCTTCCGCTGACACGACACCGACACACTCACTGACACGACACTGACACACTCACTGATAGGATACTGGGTTGGTGAACATATATACAAATGTATACTCATTAAAGAAAGCTCTTATACATATGTATACATGTATACATAAAACTCTTATACATATGTATACAATATATGCATATGTATACTCATTGATGGTTCCTTTATATACATATATACATATGTATACAATCTCAGGAAAAACTCTTATATAACTATAACTATAGCTATATCTATCAATCTACATATATACATATGTATACAATCTCAGAAAAAACTGAACTAAACACACATAGGTATACTCATTGAAGAAAACTAAGATTTCACGATGGAACTTGGGTTTTGATACATGAAACGAGATGATGGCTCCTTTAGTTAGCTTGCTTATGTTACAATTATAATCTCTGTAAATATCGATCTTACTAGATGGAACCATGACCAGAGCAGCGGCACGTAGTTTGAGGGAAACATAGATTACTGAGGTGGCTCCTCCTACTGTTAAGGAGAAAGTGGCACTGGTAGCTAGTGAGACCGGGAATTCCATTCATCCAGCACCTACAGTAGAATGGCGCTTTCTCGCCATCGATCCTACTTTTTTGAAGATGTTGCGTGATGGTATCATTGAGCGTATGCGTGAGCTGCGTGGTCGTCATTCGTATAGTTTTATGGATATATTTTGTGTTGGACTATTAGTACTTATTACCAGCTGTACTTATTTTATGGAGATGAGTTTATGGACTTAATTTTGGACTTATTACCAGCTGTACTTGTTTTATGGAGATTAATTATGGAGATTAATTAGGAGATTAATTATGGACTTATTACCACTTGTTTTATGGAGATTAATTAGGCTAAGTCTTATGTGTGGTCAATTCTGATACACTATGGTTATATGGTTATGTCATGTGATACACTATTACCACTTATTGTATCATGATTACTTGGGATTCTATTTCAATATTTAGGATATGTCATGATTAATTCACCTATTACTTTTACAAGTGTTTCAACGATGTCATGTATCTATCTTACAGAATTATTCTCAAATAGATATGGATCTGAATTACTATCTGCGGAATCATTCTTGGATGTACAACCATCATCCTTATGACATGTGCGGTATGTGGGATGAATGTACAGCAGTTTCTGCAGTTTGCCAAGGCGTTCCCTCAGTACATGGACGGTACCAAAATTAAGTGTCCGTGTGTGAGATGTCGCAACTTGACATATCATCCAGAAGTGGAAGTCACGTATCATTTATACTCGAAAGGTTTTACGCTGAATTACTATCAGTGGAGCGCGCACGGAGAACTTGTGTCTTTAGCATCGGAGTATGAGCCTTATGTGGATGTCCACAACCATACTGCTTACGATGATGGGTTGGTGAACATAGTTTTTGACGCGGTGGGGCCTAGTTTCGATTCGGACAATTATGATGCACCTGAGGAGGCACCGAACGCCGATGCTGCAAAGTTCATAGAGTTGCTGGAGAATGCAAGGACTCCATTATATCCTGGTTATGAGGATCATTCACCGTTGGAGGTGGTTACAAGATTGTTAAGCATCAAGTTCGATTTTAATATGTCGGAAGATTGCTACAACCGAGTTATAGAGTTGATTATAGAAATATTGCCTGAGGGTGCTAAGTTGCCAAAAGACTTTTACCGGTCTAAGAGGATGGTGAGATCGTTCTGGATAGGATATAAAAAAATTGATGCATGTCACAACGGGTGCATGTTGTACTACAAAGACGACAAGGATGAAGACGCCTGCAGATTTTGTGGTGCTGATCACTACAAGGGCAGGGATCAAAGTGGTACGGTGGGTCGATTCCAATGACAAAACATTTTCGTCGTTTGGTATGTCTTTTTATTTCAGAAATATTATTTTAATACAAGTCCAATAAATTAGTAAAAGGTGATATATTTAATTACAGGTAAGGATGTGTGATGACGCCAATATGGTGACTGTCTTTCTGGCCACACATCGGAAGGGCGGGAAGCTTATTGACGAGAGGGCAGAGCAAGCCTATGTAAGTATTACAATTTTATTTATTAATTTTAATACTTCGAGTTAGTTTTGATATAACTTAGTAAATATGCATGCAAACAGAAATTTATGTAGTTAGTAATAATAAGTACATTAGACATTAGAAGTTATAGAGTATCCATCCTTTCTAGGCCGAGTTTGAACGGCTTAAGGAGCGGGCGACTGCTAGTACACCTGCTGCAAGAGAGGCAGGTACTTCCTCATAGCCCGTTCCAGCTCCGTTGGAGGACCAGCTATGGATGATCGCCGCTGGTGGTCTCCAAAGGGGTACATACTACGGTACAGGATCCTATGGCGCCCTAGTTGTGACACAGTCCTCTAGGACCTCCCCTGCTCGTGTGCATGGCCCATAGCCCTCCCAGGAGTCTACCTGAGTCTAGCAGATGGTGGAGTTCGTCCGTGATGAGCTGCTACGATGGATCCAGGAGCAGCACCAGACGGACGATGCTGTGCTAGATAGCATGATTGGATACGCTCGACCGCAGCATTATGAAGCTCAGAGATATGACTGAGAGGATAGAGCGGGACATTACTGATCTTAGAGCGTCGACAGAGCGCAGCGTGATGGATCTGCAGGCATTACAGCTGTCCATGGGCGATAGGCTCACGTTGATGCAGGATTCGATGGTTGATAGCAGTACGAGGCTGTTATCTACCATAGATTTCTACCACCAGCAACTAGCAACGTTGGAGCATTATTGTCCTCCGGGTGCGCCTTCATCGTCGTCGACTCTGCTGGCGTCACTACCTCTGACTCCACCGACGTCACTAACTTCTTCATCGGTGACGATTTCACGGGAGGAGTACGAGATATTCCTATCCTTTAGGCGCGACGGTGCCCCTCCTCCTCCAGATCCGCAGTAGTCCGAGTTAGGACTATTTTATGAGATTGTAGTATTTTTAGTGTTTGTTTACGTTGATTCAGTATTGGTTGTGGATTATTTGTTTGTGTAGACTTTCAGTGTTGGTTGTGGATTCATGTGGATATTAGTTGTATACTTTGGATATTCGTTTATCGACTTTCGATATTTTAGTGTTCGTTGTGTTGGTATCTCGTCATATGTTGGTTGTAGACTTTTGCTTTTGTTTGCGTTGATTGTTATAATATTGTGATGTACCGGTGTTGAGTGTTCTACCGAAGGGGTCGGCGAACCCAGGAAGAAAGTGTACTTGTGGTTTTTTTGTTATTTATTGAACTGCAGGTAGAAAATATGATTCTGTGGACATTCTGTAATTTATTTTTTTATTTTTTTATAATTTAGCGACGTTTACCGACGTTTAGAGACGTAGCTAAACATCGGTAAATCACCAGGTATACCGACGCTTACCGACATAAGGTGGCATCGGTAAACGTCGGTGAACGTCGGTAAAAACTAAACATACGTCGCTAACTGTTGCAGGTTTTACCTACGTTGGCCGACGTTTGGGACGTCGCCATATTTCCAACGGGGCATCGGTGAACGTCGGTAAATGTACCAGGATTACCTACGTTTAATTACGTCGGTAAGCATCAGTAAGAGCGACGATTACCGATGTTTTGCCTGTTAGCGACATGACTTTCTGCGACCACAAGAAAATATCGCTAAATACGTCGGTAAACACCTTTAGCGACATTTTTGGTCATTTTAGAGACGTTTTCTGGCGTCGCTAATATGACTTATTCTGGTAGTGAAACTCTATTAGATGATGTGAAAAATTTTCGTAGTAGAATACACTATTGTGTAGGAAGGTAGGACCCAAGGTGGGTAGACTATTTACTAAGTAACTTAGGCCCTCCTAGAATTCAATTCATAATCTTGATAATTTGTCCAAATTATCTTGCCGCCCTCTCTAATACTACCACCTTTAGCTATATCACTTAGTTATTTCCATCGGCCATAAGTAATTGTTTCCCTAAAAGTATATTCTACTTTCATATACTGAGTTTGGACCTAACTCAATTATCCATACATTTATCCATTCTGAGTTTTTTTTTGATATATATATATATATATATATATATATATATATATATATATATATATATATATATATATATATATGTGTGTGTGTGTGTGTATGTGAAAAAAAAAAATATATATATATATATATATATATATATATATATAAGAAAAAAAAAAAAAAAAATATATATATATATATATATATATATATATATATATATATATATATATATATATATATATATATATATATATATATATATATATATATATATATATATTTGTGTGTGTGTGTATTTGCTCCTTCAATCTTGAATGTTAGAGAGATATAAATTAAAGGTCATATTTTATATTTCTATTTTCTTCGATCATTTTCTTCCTAATCCTGATCATTTGTGCTTTCCTAAACATCATCATATCGTAACTTTGTATCACTTATATTTTCCTTGGACCTAAGGAATTATTATTTTTTTAAAATAATTTCTCACTTAATTATCTATATATCCCGAGTTAGCTTTGACTCCACATTTTTCTCTCAATCATTGAATATTGAATATCCATACAATAGGGATAAAAATAATTATCCTTAATTTTGACTTTAATCATTATCCTTCCAGTCGCTTATTTTATTTTTCAAGAATTGATAATTGAAAAACAAATACTTATACTTCTCATATCTTCAATCACCTTGGACTCTGTTCGAAATTTATTTCCTGCCTAGGCCCTATTACTTATTTATTTCCATAAGAAATTATTTTCTCAAAATCTCTCTATTTCATTTAGTGGCTTTTGAGCTTAGCATGATCTAATTATCCATGTATTTATTCCGACTCAGTTTTGTTGAAATTCAAGATGTATATAAGTTTTTCTCGAATCTTCGAATATTGGAGAAATGAAAATTAAATTTATATTTATTTTGTCTTCGATCCTTTTTTTCCTAATCAATCGTATGATTTTCAAAAAAAATGAATACTTTACTTCAGGTACAGATACTTAGACATTCCTATCATGATCGAGTTATTTGAACTTTTAAAAACTTCAATGAAAAAATAATAATAAATTCTTATAGACAGAGTTTGAAAGAATATTCGATGACCAATAATGGCAAGGCAGTTGCACGCTATCGGCACTTACTTGAATTATCGAGACTGCGGGTTCACTGCAGCCAGCAGCGCACTGGCGAGGCATGACCCCTTAGTCAAAATAATTTCTGGTAAGCATAGGTTATCGAATACTATTAAAACTAGACCTTAATTGTTCTAATTGACCCTTGAGTTAATATGTCAATAACTGGTTAAGTTATAGAGTATTCAATATCATACCATTATTTGAGTTGTGATACTACGGATTTACTGCAGCCAGATGTACACTGGCGAGGCATGGATTCTCGGTCAATGATTTCGAGTGTGTTTACGGTTTTTGAATACTACAAAGACTATATCTTTTATTGACATGTGACTATTGATTTTTCATGATCCGGAAAAACATGCACTCTCACTCCAAACTGAATTGATATCATATTTCTCATTATTGTATTATAAATAAAGCCCGTAGTTCTTCCTTTCTTATCCTTCCTTCTTATCTTCGATTCGTCGAGTCATCATTTGGTTCGCCCTCATTTAAAACCTATTACTAAATTTTAATCCTATATCCCATTAGATTCATAATTACACCTAGATTATATGATTCTATGATCGTGCCTACATAATTGAATCGTGCTACAAAACAATTTTGATTTAGATCATCCTTACAACTTTTGATCGCAACTTGACTATTTTTGATTATATTTCGATCATGTTAATTCGCATATTTACTAGGTTTGATTCTGTGATCGTGCCTAAACAATTTCGCTTAAATAGTTAATCGTGTTAATCATGCCAAACAAAAATTGATTTTTGATCGTTCCTAAACGACCTTGAGCGTGACTAAACTATTCGACTATAACCATGATCGTACATATACTTCAACTCAATTATTGCTAATGTTCATATTTCTATTCCATTGTGATTATAGCAATTTTGATCTTCTTCATACTCGTGCCAGCTTCCAATTTTGATCATGCTTGGACGACTTACATAAGTAGTCTTGATCGCGACTGTATCTTAAATTTTATCTAAGTGACTATAACCCTGTTTAGATTTCATCTAAATTTTTTGATCATTCATTAGCAATTTTTGTCGTGACTAGACCATGTTGACTACAATTTGGTCGTGCCAAACCATTTCAACTTTGATCATTCTTAAACATTTTTCTATCGTCGACTAGACCATTTTGACCAAAGGTTGATCGTGCCAAATCACATTCTCTTTTGTCTATTATTTTATTATTTTTGATCATTTTTGGCCCTATTCGTGATTATGCATGACTAATTTGATCATGAATCGTATCATCCTCTTGATTATGTCATTTGTCGTTTTATTCGTATCAATTGAAATTTTGCTTCTTGATTACATTTCGTAGTCGGGCCTAATCGTGACCTTTAAAATCACTAGGATAAAATATTTCTAAGGTGGGTAGATTTGTAAGCCCACTTCCCGAGTTTTAAAACTTTTATTTATTTATTTTAGTTGTTGTTTTAAATATATTTTTAGTTAGGAGATAATGTTATTTCCTATTATCGATAGTTTGAAAAGATTTGGTTTTAATTAAATTAAAAAAATATAAGTATTTTGACCGTAAAATTATTTAATATAAAGTTTCTAATTTATCTATTTATACTTAAATGTGATTTGATTAATATATTCCAAAATTTTCTAAATGATAATCAATTGTTTCGAGGATATGAAATAATGTTTTCAATTATCATCGTGATTAATTGTTTGACTAAAATTTGAAATGCTTGATTAGAAATAATTTTATTACCTTTGATTTGGTAATGTTAGTTATAAAGAATATTCGAATTTATGTGATTTTAAAATATTATTCAAATTATTATGATAAATAATATATATATATATATATATATATATATATATATATATATATATATATATATTCAATTATCCTAACGACCCATTTTATTAAACTCGAATTACTCACTTGAAAATATTTGCTATTATCTTTGACCAACAAGGATAGTTGAGTAATATTTAAATTTACTCGATTAAAATTTTTGATAATATTGTAAGATTGCTTTTAAATTATTATTGTTATCATAAATGGAATTTCGATTAGATCAAAATTTTATTTTATAATTTAATTAAATTTATAGGAGAATTACCTACCAACAGCTTTACTTCTTATCTAATTAGGAATCCAATGCCTATTTAAGGAGGCTTCTCCTTGTTCTTTCCCCACAAACCCTAATTCCCAGATGCAATTCCTAAATTTTAACCTAACCATAAATTCCTCTTCCTGGATTTTTAAGAATTTTTAGTATTCATTTACTTTATTTTATTTATCGTGGTTGAAGGTAATTTTCGTCGATACTTTATTTTATGATTAATTCCTTTTATCAAAACTTGTTTTAAATTAAATATTTGAGAGCATTTTTGGGCCTTTAGAGTTTCGAGACATTTCTTTCTCATTTTATTTATTTGATCAATATTTCCTTATCATAAATTCATACTACCTTTCACCTATCTACCAAGTTCGCTTATCCTAGTAGTCCTTAAATTCGAGATGAATTTATTTCTAAGGTGGGTAGATTTGTAATCCATCTCCCCAAAATTTTGAAAAAAATATTTTTATTTATTTATTTAACTTAAATAGTGATTTTTGGTATTTTATAAATATTTAATTAATTAGTTATTATTATAGAAGGCCTTAGTCATGGTTAAGTTTTGGAGTGAAAGACGACTAGAAATTATGGCACGAATAGTGTAGTGGCGTACTTTGACTAGTGTATTAGCCATGGTCGGAAAGACCGAGCCATACGTGTCTTCTTGCTAGGAAAACAAGTCAAAGTTGTGACTTGAACCATATAAATGATTTATTTATTTATTTATTTATTTATTGAGATTATTGACCTTTAGGAAATCTGGTTGTACCAAACTAGTTCGGACTGGACCCGAACCGGGCCCAAGCCTATGTAGAGGTGTTATGTGCGGAAAGACGCCATGTAGACATATTAGGTATGTGCATAAACTTTGTATTTAATTTAAGGGATTAACAAATATTTTCTAAATATTCGTTATATGTGTGAATTATTTGTTCTTGATGTTTATATGTGGCATTCTAGAATACTGTTAGATTTATGGGGACCAAATACAGTGGGAGTACCGTGTCCACCCAAAACTATCATACCTCTATTATACGATTATTTTTATTCTCGTTATCATTATTATTATTATTGTTATTATTATTATTATTATTATTATTATTATTATTATTATTATTATTATTATTATTATTATTATTATTAGGAATAGCTTTATTATAGGCTATTTTGTGTTTTATGAAATAAATATGTATGTACACATTTTATATATAAACCATGTACTTGAAAAAGTATTATTAAGATTTTTTCCTAGATTTTAGGAAGTAACTATATATATATATATATATATATATATATATATATATATATATATAAGAAAAGAAAACACCCCACGGTTACTGTTCAAAGAACAGTAACCGCAAGGCCAACCCAAACCCGAGCCAACAAAACCCCCTCACAGTCGTCCATTATATAGATGAAAAGAAGAGAGAGATTCTTTCGCAAACTCAAACAAACCCAAACCCTAAACTAAAATCATCACCACCCTAACACCCCCGACCGACCCCCTCTGCTATCGCACGACGCCGCGGACCGCCGCCGGCAGCAAACGCACGGCCAGAGCAGCCACAGGCCGGCAATCAACAGCAACAGTAGCAGGAATCGCAAGTAGCAAGCGTAGGGATTTGTGGCATGATTTTTCGATCACTATGTGATCTTTTCGTGCGCTTTCATCACATGTACGTAGCCAACCTTACCGATTTTGACTCCCTTCATTTAGGTTAAATTAATTCGCGATGTACAGGATGGAAATCGCATTCCAAAATCGAGAAAAACTCGATTTCCTGGAAGTTAGAAACTGTCCCGAAATCCCAACTTTGAATTCTGATTCCTGTTGAACGCTTGATCAATTTCGAAAACCACTTTAACAAACGCGTATGGATGTTGTCAACGTATGGGATTCGACGAAACTCGATTTTGCTGTGTGTGCGTGACGAAATCGAGGCATATCCGTCGAGATATCCCGTATCGGCCATTTTGCAAACTAGCCCGTAACATTGTGCACGTTCATCATCTCGAGATGAAACTTGTCATTTTTCTGGTCCTGTGTGCCATGTTTGGTCCGATTCTGAGAAGGTCGACTGGAACGCTATTTTGGCGGGCCTAAGACCTGACCCAATAGACGAATTTGTGCACAGCCCGTCAGAATCTAATCTTGGACGTACGATTGGGTTCGTGTCGTCAAACCGGACTCATAGATATATAGTTGGATGAATTTAGAGACCATAGGCTCTAGCACGCTTTTCGGTACAAAATGGGTATAACGACAGATATGATTTTGGCCCGAAATTATGATTTTGCCCCGGTGTCCAGAATTGGACTTTTGGATAGCATTTTTAGACATTTCTTTTATACCAAACACGCTTGTGATATCTGTTTCAGCTTTCAGAGACCACGGCAGGAGTTAGACTTTTGTAGCACTGGGTGGTTGAGTATCGTTGGTTTGCGTGCTTTACTAGCCAACTGGGCCATTCTGAACGCCATTGAACTATTGGTTTCACCAGCTAAGGATCCCAGGCGAGTACATTTCTGATAGTTTTTTATTTGATAAATTCTAGGATTCATGTATTTAGTATTGCTTTACATTAATTTTCTATTGGCTCTCGATACGATGGTCACATATTGTAGTATGGATCCCTTGCATGCTTTATTCGTGATTATTATTTTCGTGACTCATGTATGATTCCGTGTTCATGACCTGCTTGGATCCATTAGTACTAGTCGGGCGGGAAAATACTCTAGACATGTAAACAAATCCCAAAACTATTCATGTATGATAGCAGTCACACACTTCACGTGTGGGGTGCCGGATCTATTACTCGTGTGTGATAGAAGTCGTACATTTCATGTGTGGGGTACCAGATTTACCCTTAGCCGTTTATATGTCGAAGTAGTATTTCAACTCACTAGATAGGTGCAGTTTATGGGTCTACTTTATACGTTGCTAGTTACATGTCTTATCAGTTTTCAGTACTCACTTGTCATTATTACCATGCTTGTTCAGTTCCATGATTCCATGTTTTTATTCATCGTGTATTTCATTATTATTTATAGTTTTATAGACTTTGTCAATTATTGAAACTGCTGTTAGAATGTACTTGTTCCATTACTAACTGAAAACCTATTTTTTAGGTTAGCCGCGATTACTCTTAGCTTTGGGGAGATACGGGTGTACTTGCAGGACAAAACCTAGATATTAGATAGATGTGTTGTAGTCATTTCAATATGTTATATTTTTTTAAATATAAATCTTGTAATTTGATTTAGTAAGGTGAATGAGCAGTAAAGTTTTATTATTTGATTTTGAGCATCACAGCCTTGACAGCATTCTACCGTCGACTCTGCGGCGTAGGCTGACTTCACTACTAAAATACAACATTTTAGCGACCCGCCCTATCCGTCGCTAATCCGTCACTAATTGTCATTACCGACGGATTACCGACGAATACTGGCTGAAAAAATCTGTCGGGAATAACCTCGTCGCTAAAACAAATCCGTCGCTAATCCGTCGCTTAGCGACTACTTAGCGAAGGATTACCGTTGGCTACATCAAAACAATTAGCGACGGCTTGCCGACGGTTTTTCGTCAACTCCGACAGTTTAAAATTTTAATATAGCAACGTTTAGCGATGGAAAGATCCGTCGCTAATCTGTCGTAAATATGTCGATAAAAGAGTATCGAAGAGTTTCTGATACGTAATATCCGTCGCTAATCCGTCGCCATTCCTTCGCTATGTGTTTTTCCAGAACCAGGCCGATGGATAATCCGTAGGTAATCCGTCGCTACCCTCGTCGGATTAGTGGCGTTATAGCGATGGATAATCCGTCGCCATGCTTCTGGATATCTTCCATATTTCCAGAACCTAAGCGACGGGAACTCCGTCGCCATTCCGTCGCTCAGTGTTTTTCCTGAACCAGGCCGATGGTAATCCGTTGACAATCCATCGCTATCTTGTAATTCATACAGTTAGTGACGGATTATCTGTCGCTAACCTGTCGCAAGTCCGTCGCTAACTGCAATATTTTTGAATTTTTTTACAGGAAATAGACTATTCCTTGTACGTACAACATATCAAACATATCTCAACATACACAAAAAATATCCCAACATACACAATATCTCCAAACATCCAATATATCCCAACACAATATATCCCAACATACACAATATCTCCCACAATATCTCCAAACACAATATCCAACACAATATCTCCAAACATCCAATATATCCCAACATACACAAAAAATATCCAACACAATAACCAACAAAATATCCAACACAATATCCCAACATACATACAACAAAATATCCAAACATAAACAAAATATCCAAAATATACACATATCCAAATGTCCAAATGTCCAAAAACATAAGCAAAATCACTGAGAATGAGGAGGTGGATCGTCTCATGCTCTCTCTGCCGCTTCCGTTATGCGTATATAATGCTCCACCATGTTTACCCGGCACTTGGGACAAGACATGGTCTGGAAGCGAGCGTAGCTGCTCTGACGACATCATGTCAAGAAGCGCCACAATAGCAGCATCCGGTACCAAGCGGGCCTCGGAAGAGCGGTCAAAAGAAAGCCGTACGGTGGAAGAAGGACCGGGTCAATTCGAAGCACCGACAGCAGTAGACGGAGCAGCAGCAGACGGACCAGGAGCAGACGGATCGGGAGCAGAAGAAGGATGCGGATAGTGCCCCAGCACTATCACCCGCAAATCCGACACCGCCGTAGAGAGAGTCGTAAGCTGCGTCCTCACATCGTCTGCGGGGGGCGCGAGAGGAGACGGAGGTGGTAGATATCTCGGAGTCGACGCCTGCAACGACTCTGCCATGGAACCTAAGCCGTACAGGCGCCCTTTCCTAAAATTGTCGGTGGATTCTATGAACACGTCGTCGTAACGAGCGGCCATAGAAGAGGGCGTCTGGGTGGGCGTCGTTTCACCGACATCCTCGGCAGGGGGCTCAATCCGACGGAGTGCCTTACGATACGCAGCCTATCCAATGAATGTGTTTATACTATAAGTTTTCCTAAGTTATAATCTAAATCCTATGTTTCCCTAAGTTATAGTCTGAATCCTAAGTTTACCTAATTAAGTTAACAATAATTATATTTCTAACATAAATATCATAAACGTAAGTACTTACATCAGTCTCCTGGGCCCTCGCGTCAACGAAGCTCCCATCTTTTCGCCTCTTATGCGTATGCACGAATACTTCGTGAGCGGTGACCGCCTCTGCCTCTCTCCCCTCCTTCACTGCCCATTGGGCATGCATACGTAAAATTTAATTAACTTCGTATATTAATAGTACCGAATTAAATAGTGAAATGAATTTGCGGTATCTCACCAACTTTGTACGCGTCCGTGCGTGGGGCCTTGATCCCCTCGTATGCAAACCCGCGGCCTATCTATTCGCCTTAGCTTTCTCTGATTTCTCCTTGTATTGAAGAGTATCCATCTTCTCCAACATCTCCTCATCGTACTCCGCCCGGATCCAGTCCTTCATCGTATGCGCCGTACGAAGGTCGTACACCGCATACCGTATCTTCTTTTCGGCGGCGGCTTTGTAGGTCCTGCGGATCGCCTCCTCGCGATGGGGGGGCCACCAGAACGTCCTCTAACATACAAATTCAAATATCACGTAATTAAAAAAATAATGAATTAAAGAATAATTAATAATTAACCAAAATATTTATACCCTCATCTCGTCGAACAAGACGTATTGCCTGTCCTGAGGCACCTTAGAAAAATTGAGGTAGGGGCCATGGTAGTTATCCCGGATAATGCGCCCTAGAATCCGGACAACATCCCACGAAAAAAATCTGTAAAGAAGCAACGACTGGATTATTGGCTTGAATAAATGAAATAAATTTAATAAACTAACTTAAATTTACTTACGATTCACCCGCGGGCCATATCTCTTGTCGCAATTCGCCCATCGGCCTCTCTGGTGGCGTCGGAGGATCCGAGGGTCCGCATATGTACTTCTCGATAACAGGATGAAACTAAATTCGGGGGTACTCCGGGGCCCATCGTGCAGTAACTGTTGGGTCCGCTACTGCATCTGCTGATGCATCCGCTGGTGCGTCCGATGGCGGAACGGATCCGCTAGCGGATGGAGTCGCAGGCCTCAACGAAGATAACGGTGGCACCGAGGTCAATTGACGGCGAAAAGAGTTTGTGCCCGGGCTCTCCAGGTCGGGATCGGAGGTCACATTCGGAGAATACGTACGGCGACCACGACCACTACCACCATGCCCACGCCCACGACGAACACCACCACCACCACCACCACTACCACCACGACCACGGCCAGCACCACCAGCACGAGTGCTCGCAACCATGCCATGTAAATAGAACACATAAACATAATTAATAATATAGAAGTATAAATGAATATAAAACTAAACTAAAATAGATATACCAGCAGCAGGACAACGAGTGCCGGCCAGACGAGTAGGACTAGGAGTGCCATCTGTAAAAACAAAATCATACAATAAGTAAATGATCGAATGACAAAAACATGAAATGAAATAAGAATACAGAAGTTTAATTTAAACTGAATCGTCCTCGTCCTCAGCCTCGGCCTCGACAAAAACATGAATTGAAATATTCTGATATTTAATCATCGTCATCATCCTCGTCCTCGTCTCCATTCTCATCATCATCCTCATCATCATCCTCATCCTCATCGTCGACTTCATCTGTATCCTCATCCTCATCAAGTTTTTCTTCTTTTTTTCTTCTTCTTCTTCTTCAGTCTCAATACTTGGGACAAGACGCCTCTTTCTCCCCTGGTTGACATCTAAGTCTTGTATATCAACCTCTTTCTCCCCTCTATTTTCTTCAGCAGAAGGTATATCAACCTCTAATTCAACATCCATGGTATCCGACTGTTGTCCCAAGTATTAGGGCTTTTCGATCTCGTCCTCTTGGTATACTGGGTCTCCAACATTGAATATATTTCTAGATTTAATCTTGCATACTGCCCACCAGTCAAATCGATCTCTACGATGCCTTGGGTAGCTTGTATAGTAGACTTGAACAGCCTGACTTGCTATCGCAAACGTGTTGGACCCTCTATACCTCCTACGATAATTTATATCGACAAATCCAAATTGTTTATCGATTCTCCAACCAATATTTGGTGTCGTATCGAACCACTCACATTTGAACATCACAATATGCATATCATATGGGGCACTATATTGTAAATCTATAATATTTCGAAGAACTCCATAATAGTCAAAGTCCGGCTCGTCGTCATAGATGGTGCCTCTTATGCAAACACCAGAATCCTTAGTACTGAAGTTGCCATTGACAAATTCAGTATTTATAGCATGCTGAGTTACCTTAAACTTGAAGCCATTAACGACATAGCCTGGCTAAGTCTTCGCATGCTTCTTCGGTCCCAATGCCAAATAACGAATGCTCTCATTTGTGAGTGTTGTTTCAGGCAATAAAACCTGTAAACAAATAATGATAATTTAAATGTTTTACTTGTATATATTTTAATTGTAGCCGTATAACATATTATCTCAGTTACTTACGTATTTTTGAAACCAGGTCGAAAACGTACAATCAACCTCTCTTTGAAGTCCCTTATCGGTAATATCGGGTGTCCTTATTTTGACTTCATCTCTAAATACACTGTTAGAGAGAATAAAATAAGTGTAGTCACTTACTTCACCAAATTAGAGATTATAACGAGCTGTAGTCACTTACTTCTCCAAATCTCTCACTTCTTGTATGTCATAATTTAACAAGACATATCGGTGCGCGGCATCATACTCATCGTCAGTCAACCACCGTTTCTTACTAGCCCCAATAGGCTTGCCCCTTAAATTGAATATACCACCATCCTCAACGTCTTCGTTATTTCTTTAAGGTCTATTTTGATTTGTCTCAACATGAGTATCAAAATAAATGGAGCAGAAGTTTGACACCCCCTCAATAAGATATGCTTCGCATATCGAAGCCTCTATATGAGCCTTGTTGCCAACTTTCTTCTTTAGATAGTGTAGGTACCTAGAAAGACAAATTATCTTGAGAATTAACAATAAATTATAAAATTATACTTAAATTATATCTTTTTTATTTACCTTTCAAAGGGTTACATCCATCGATAATGAACAGATGCACCGACACGGGCTTCGTATGGTAGATGAATCGGTAGATGCTCCATGCTGTCGAAAAGCCCGGTGGAAATATTTTCTCTAACTTGTAAATTGTTAAGACAATCTTCTCCTCAAGTTGTACCATATATTGCACCATCAGCTTAGATGAACAGATATCCCTGAAGAATGTAGAGAGCTCGGCCAACGGAACCCGTACAACAGAAGGCAATAACTCTCTCAAAGCAATGGGCGGTAATCTTTCCATAAATACGTGGCAGTTGTGACTCTTCATTTCTGTTAACTTGCATTCATTGAGATCAACGCATCTAGATAAATTCGACACATAGCCGTCAGGAAATCTTAAAGTAGATATCCACTTGCAGATTATTAATCTATCTTCCTTGCTCAATGTATATGGCGCTATAGGCTTAGTTAATTGTCCACCAGCTCCCCTTTCTATCAAGTTTAGATCATGATGTTTGTATATCTCGGCCATGTCTTGTCTTGCTTTTGGATTGTCCTTCATCTTTCTTTAATATCCATGACGGTATTGAAGACATTATTGAACACATTCTTTTCGATATGCAAGACATCAAGATTATGCCTTATAAGATTATCTTTCCAATAAGGCATGTCCCAGAAAATACTTCGTTTGGTCCAGTTATGGCTTTGTCCGAACCCCTCGACACGATTGTTCGATGGATCTTTCATTGTGGTGGCAATTCTTTTACAACTTTCCAAATATCGTATCCAGACATCTGGCAGGAGGATCAAGAAATTCTTGTTTTTCAGATCTGAACGCGTCCTTGTTCTTTCGCCAATGATGGCTCACGGGCAGAAATTAACGGTGACAGACAAAGAAAGAAGTTTTTCCTCCATGCCTAAGGTGGAACGTCTTACTATTTTCCATGCATATCGGACAAGACATGTTGCCGTGCGTACTCCATCCCGACAGCATACCGTATGCTGGAAAATCATTGATTGTCCACATGAGTGAAGCTCTCATCTGAAAGTTCTGTTTTCTGGAAATATCATACGTCGTGACGTCGATCTCCTACAGCTGTTTCAGCTCATCCACCAACGGCTGTAAATATATCGATGTTCTTCGTCGGATTTTTGGGACCGAGTATGATAGCTGTCAAGAACATATAAGAAGTCGTCATACACATCCATGGTGGCAAATTGTAAGGGGTAAGAATGACCGGCCAGCATGAGTATTGAGATCCTGACTGTCCGAAAGGGGCGAAGCCATCAGAACATAGCGCAAGGCGTACATTTTAAGGCTCTGCAGCAAAATCTGGATAACACAAATTAAAATGTTTCCACGCCTCTCCATCCGAAGGATGTGACAATTCTTTTCATCCTTTATGCGTTCTTCGCTGTGCCACGTCATGTGTTACGCTGTATTCAGAGACATATATCCTCTGCAAGCGCTTCGTGATCGACAAGTAATGCATATACTTGTAAGGATGTCGTTTTCTAGTTGACTTTCTTTTTCCCTACACTAGCTTGTAACGATCTGCAATACATAAACTGCAACTTTCTGATACGCAATTCTCTTTGTAGTACAACATGCATCCGTTGCGACATAATCTATCTTCTTATACCCTAGTCCCAGTTGTCGGACCATCATCTTTGACTTGTAGAAGTTTTTTGGGAGCTCTTTTGATTCCGGTAACACCTCCTTGATTAGTTGTGTGATCCGATCATAGCAAGCTTGTGGCAAGTTAAAATTAGACTTTATGTTCAGCAACCGCATCGTCTCTGACAGTACGGAATGAGTCTCACAACCAGGATATAGAGGAGTATCTACGTCTTGAAACATATCATAGAACTCCTTCACCTCAGGATTAGGATCCTTCGGATCAAAATTAGGCCATGCTGCATCATCATCATATCTCGTGCAAGGTTCTGCAGGTCTCCATAATCAACAGAGCATCCGTCGCCTTCGAGGACATCCATTATAGCATTATCATCAAAAGCATAAGCAGCAACTTTCGCAGCCTGTCTTTTTGAATATAATTCACCTTGCGATGACCACAGGCCGTAATCACATACGAAACCCTTACGGGTCAAGTGATCTCTCACTGTCACCACTTCTTCGTAACGTCTATTGTGACAATTAACACATGGACACTTGATTTTGTTATCGTCTATGTACCGAGCTTTGCTCTGGCATACTTAAGAAATACTTCCACGCCTGCCTGAAAATTGTCACTTACACCTATTCTGCTCTCGTGTTGTCGTTTGTACATCCATGTATGATCAAAGTAACGATCCATCGCAGATTGGAGGTAAAAATCTGTATCACAAGACTAACAAAATTACTATGTAATCATGTACTCACCAATAATCGAATGTAACTGGAGTCGTTGGACCTATCATGCAGTAATTGGTGGATCCGCTGGTATAGGCCGAATGTACTTAGTATATACTGTATCAGATTAGTATCGGTCTATCGGTTTGGTATAGGACGTATCAGATTGGTATTGGCCTTAACAAATTGGTATCGTCCTATCCGATATGTACATGTATCGGCCGTATAGCTAGGATTCATATTGGCCTTATCGATTTGGTATTGGTCATATCCGATAGGTATCGGTCGCGTTGGATTAGTATCGACCAATTCGGATTAGTATCGTGGAAGGTTTAGTAACAACTGTACTTGGATTTCTCCTTTCACGAGCTAGAATACCATTGCAAGAGAGTCACCATATCGTGATTGGCCAGTTACAGTAACATACATGCTTTCTTTTCCATCAGAAAAAGCGAGATTAAAAAGGAAGCATGTATGTTCTGTAACTGGCCAGCTACGCTCTCGTGACTCTCTTGAAATGGTAATCTACCTCTAGAAGAGAGAAATCCAAGTACAGTTGTTACTAAACCTTTCACTATACTAAACTGATACTGACGATACTAATCTGATATGCCGATACCTATCGGATATGGCCGATACCGAATAGATAAGGCCAATACGAATCCTAGCTATACGGCCGATACATATCGGATAGGACGATACCAATTCGCTAAGGCCAATACCAACCGATACGGCCTATACCAAACCGATAGACCGATACTAATCCGATACGGTCAATACTTATAAGTACCTACGGTCGAGGAGGTTATCCGCTGGTACATCCATGTACGATCAAGGAAGTAACGATCCATTTCAATTTGTATGTGAAAATCTGTATCGCAAGACAAACTAAACATAATTAGTTCGATACCGATACCGATACCGATTTCGATACTCAACGAAATAGTCCGATACTGATACCGATACCGATACAGATAGGTGGTGGGATGAGCCATAATTCGCTGATTTGGTTTTGGTTTTGATTTCGGTTTCGGTTTCGAACGTACTAAATTTTTAAAAATTTGGTTCGATTTCGGTTTTGAATATACTAAATTCGGTTCGGTTTTCAATATACTAAATTTACTTATCCGGTTTCGATTTCGGTCAGTATCGGGTATCGATCAGTATCGGTCACCATAACTCTTGACCTTGATTGATGATCTTGATCAAGAATTAATAATCCTGAATTAATTATAATTATTCTTGACTAATTCCTAGCTAGTTAACTACCTTCCAATTTAGAATTGGAATTCTAATATAATATTACATATAGCCCGATACCGATACTCATATAGGATTAGGGTTAGGGTTAGGGTTAGGACTCCGATGCCGATACTCATAGGGATAGTCCGATATCGATACTCATAGGAATAGCCCGATACCGATACTCATAGGAATAGTCCGATACCGATAACGATTTCGATACTCATAAGAATAGTCCGATACCGATACGGGACATGCCAAACTGTATCGGTATCGGACAGTATCGGACTGGTATCGGTAAGTATCGGGTATCGGTCAGTATTGGAGCGGGACTTGCCAAACTGTACACTACTTATACGTTGCTACACTACTTTCTATATCATCTTGATTAATTGTACATTAATCTTGGTTATCAACTCTTGACCTTGATTGATGATCTTGATCAAGAATTAATAATCCTGAATTAATTATAATTATTCTTGACTAATTCCTAGCTAGTTAACTACCTTCCAATTTAGAATTGGAATTCTAATATAATATTACATATAGCCCGATACCGAACTCAAATAGGATTAGGGTTAGGGTTAGGCTCCGATGATGATACTCATAGGGATAGTCCGATATCGATACTCATAGGAATAGCCCGATAACGATACTCATAGGAATAGTTCGATACCGATACCAATTTTGATACTCATAAGAATAGCCCGATACCGAGACCGGGATATGCCAAACTGTATCGGTATCAGACAGTATCGGACCGATATCGGTCAGTATCCCCTCCCCGACAGCATCCCTCCCCGACCCCCTCCACCACCCACCCCCTCCCCCACCCTCCCACCCCCTCCCCGACCCCCTCCCCCACCCCCTCCCCGACCCCACTCCCTAACCCACCTCCTCCACCCCCAACCTCCCCTCCGACAGCACCCACCCCCCACCCCCCTCACCGACAGTACCCACCCCCCACCCCCGCTCTCCTACCCCCCCCCCCCCCCCGATCCCCTTCCCCGAGCACCCCTCCCCGACCCCCTCTCCCACCCCCACTCCCCAACCCCCCTCCCCGACAGCACCCACCCCCCCACCCCCTCCCCCACCACGCCACCCCCTCTTCGACAGCACCCCCCCCCCCCCCCCCTCCCCCCACACCCACCCCTCCCCCCCCCTCACTACCCCGACCCCCCTTCCCGACCCCCCCTCCCCCCGGTCCCGGCGACAGCCGATCGCACCCCCCGACCCCCCCGATACCCTAAATAGAGAGAGGGAAAGAGAGATAGATAGAGATAGCTTACCTGCGAGATCGACGAAGGAAGAGAGATCGCCGGAGGGAGTGAAATTGCCGAAGAGAGAGAGGGGGAAGAGAGAGAGAGTATGTTTAGGGGAATGAAAAATTCCTCCGTCGGTTCAATTTAAGTTAGGGTACAGTATTTTAGCGACGGACTACCGACAGATATATCCGTCGCTAGGTAGTCGCTAAATAACCACTAGATTACCGACGGAACGTCCGTCGCTAGTTAGACGCTAATTTATCACGCCATTTGTTTTCAAATTTTGTCGCCAAAATGTGTGACATATTAGCGACGGAGATCAATCCGTCGCTAAATTTTCATCAAATTAGCGACGGAAGTGCAACTGATTTTGACACAAAAAAATAAAAAATTATCCATTGCTTTCTGACGGTACTCCGTCACAAGGTAGTCGCTATTCCGTCGCTATTAGCGACGGATAAGATCCGTCGCTAATCGTCCGTCGCCAAAATGTTGTATTTTAGTAGTGCTTGGACACGCAGTCGATCACGAAAAGCGGTGCGGGTCGTGACAATATATCATCCACAACTAAGTCAGACAAAGAGTTTAAACTTAAAGTCTCAATAAATAATTTAAAAAAAGATCCACTATAAATCATATAGTATCGGTAACAAACCCGCTAAAAATAAATACTAAAGCAACTAGAACTAAAGTCCTCTAAGCTCACTAGTTAAAAATAATACGAAAAAGCATAAGAAGAAATATGCTACTCCGCATTAGAAGAAGCAACTAGCACATTGGTAACGTCAGTGTCACCAAGATACGCACCATAAACCTCAGGGCAAACCACATCGTCTAAAGCTGAAAAATAGTTATCGAGTCAGGATTGGAACAAGATCACCATAAACTACATTACACAATATAATATACAAGCATGCAGAACAACAATAAGGAAGAATGAATATATGATACAAGAGACCACTATATCTTGGAAAAATAGTTTGAGAGTAAAATTATGACATGAACAGTTGAAGGTAAAATTAAGACACGAAGACAATATAAGAACGACGAATATAAGACAAACCACTGGACAATATGTCAACACAAATCAAGTCACGTGTACCGTGTGTTTTAGAATACAAGTGTTCCGCAGGTGGACAGGTTAGGACATCTAGCGGTCGGTACGTGGGTGCAACGACTACTACATTGACATTGAGAAAACTTGTACATTGAGTAGACCACATGCATACTAGCTGTATTTTCTCTCTTGACTCTCTCACAAGTAAACATGATCACTTTAACATTAACTTTAAACTTTAAACATTGAACATTTAACATTAAATATTGAACCAAAGCAATAAGTGAACATGTATGACCATGATAATAATTATAACTCTCATGCATAGTAATATGAAAGATAAGATCAATAGTTAAAAGAGAAGAGTAATATGCATCATAGAATAAAGGCAACATAGGTCATAGTGATACTTGCCTTGCTCCGCTAGATGATGAAGTAATAACTCAAGACGCCGTAGTCCGATCCTTCCTGTCACATAAATAATCAAAGTTAGATTATAAAAATCCTACTCTAAAAACCCTAAAAAGTGGCTAATGGTTTATCATAACTAATTATATTTAATAATGAAATAAATCATCTAAAAATCTAATTTAATCTAATATACTTCTGAAATAAAAGTTAAACACAAGTTTTGGCCTGGGAAAGTCACAATTTCCAATTCGGGACCGTAGCACACAAATCGAGGTGTATTGATGACTAAGTAGTCAAATGACACAAACTCCATGATTTGGGAGTGTACCTAGTTGATTTCAGTGCCACGAGTGCACTGGAATCGACCGTGCCACAAATCAGACTTTGGTCAAAAGATATCGTTATTTGGCTAACCGAGACAAATCGATGATTTATCGTCAAAACTAATTAACTTGAATTAATTAAAATACTAATTTTAATGTATTAATTTCTGAAAAAATATATGTCGTAGATCTCTATGTCAGCTTTCGAAACTTCAAAGGTTCATGATTCTGATTCCTAATTCTCCCAAAATCTCGAAAAACACGAAAACGTGTTAAATTTTGGACAACTGACACTCTACGAATTTTTCAGAAATTTAGATTCATAAATTGTAAAAACTAGTTAGAAATTCAGAAACCTAACCTCGATACACTTCCAATAAAAGAAACGGCGCACAAAAAGCTCTTCTGGTTTGGCAGCAATCGCTCTGCAAAGTTGGAGGATCTCCAAGATCAAACCGCAAAGGAGGTTGGAATAATAAACGAGAAATTTTGAGTTGCCTCCTACTTATTTTACCCTAATTCAAGGTGCACCCCACCAAATTACCATAATGCATGAAACCCCCCACTTTTAACCGAAATCGTCAATGACTAATAGTCAACTCCTTTGACCTATATAAAAAAAAGAGAAATTTTGATTTGCACCCCGCTTATTTCACCATAATTCAAGATGTACCCACTTATTTAAGGGTATTTTGGTCATAATTCAAGGTGCACCCCCCTTAAATGCCCCTTAAATGAGGGGTCAAAGGACTAACTTCTAGTCATTGATAGTTTTCGTTAAAAAAAATATTATGGTAATTCAGTGGGATGCACCTTAAATTATGGTCAAAACAAGTGGGGTGGAACTCAAAATTTCACATAATAAACTAGGGTTTTCGGATTTAATATATATATATATATATATAATATATAATATATATATATATATATATATATATATATATATATACATAGGAGATAGAGGCGGTTTAGCGTCGACAGGTGGGCCAGCGGTAGCTGACTAAGCTGCTGATTGTGTAAATGCCTATTTTAATTGTAGAAAATTATTAAAAATTCATTTTAACGCTAAATAATCCAAATAAATCACAAAAATCCAAAACAATCCCAACAAATTCTAGAAACTACTTCTAGGTGTCTACATCCTAAATAAAAAGTTTAGAATCTAAACCTCTTCGTGTGACTCTACAGTAAATCCCAAAAGCCTATGGAAAAATAAATTCTATAGGTTTTAATTTTTCAAAAATTCTCAAAAATTCCAGAAAGTTCCAAAAAAATTAAAAATTAATAAAAAAATATTTCTAACTATCTAGAACTTTAATAAAAATTTGATCAAAATATCCTCGTGTGACCCTACAGAATTCTCGAAAGGTTATAAAATAATAATTATATAGATTAAAATTATCTAAAATTACCAAAAATTACAAAAAAATTCTAAAATAATAAAATGGCATATTTGTGAGTATCTAGGGACCCAGGTGGCGATATGCAACTGAATATTAGCATTCTCACTTATAGACCTAGGTACGCACCATTGCGATCTCAAAATCAAATTCCCACAAAAATTTCTAGTGTTTTTTATTTATTCAATCATTAATAAAAAATAGAAATTTTGGTAGTAGATGTTCAACCTACCCCCCCTTAAAAATTTTTATCCTAAAAAATCAAACGCACTAAAAGTATAATATAATTATACTCCCATAAGGAATCTAACGATAATTCTTAGGCTAAATCATAGAAAAAATGGTTGGAAAATTCAAGGAAACTAAATCAATGACATCTAACCAACTAAGCATGCCCTCCTAATCAACGGATCACACTACACCAAGTAACAACCATTGCTAACTAAAAGAAATCAAAAGGACATGGTTAGAACGGTAGATGCAAACATATCGAAAAACCATGGACGGAAT